>CM048745.1:681812183-683012183 GCA_026315105.1 Locusta migratoria
CATGCCGCCAGTAAAATGGGGGAAACGAAAATTGAACTTGAATCATTTATACCAACAGTATTAAAACTGACAAAGTGTGCAGTTCTGCAGTGCACATCCTACAACCCCCATGCGTTAACGACGAACATGTACTGGTGAACAGTTTAGGCTCCTGAAGCAAAGCCTAAAAAGAAGAAACAAACAATGTTACAGTTTTAACAATAAATCTCGAGTGAATTCGAAAACTAAGAGGGTGTACTAATTTTTATTCCCTACCGTGTATGTTCACTTCATCTTGCAGCTTTTCCTTCTTCCTACATCTACATCTACATGCATAATCCGCAGTCCACCGTAAGGTGCGTGGCGGAGGGTATACTGTACCACTACTAGGCATTTCCTTTCCTATTCCACTCCCAAATTGAACGAGGAAAAAAAGAATGCCTATATGCCTCCATACGAGCCCTAATTTCTCTTATCTTGTCTTTGAGATCACTACGCGAAATGTAAGTAGGCGGTAGCAGGATCGTACTACACTCAGCTTCAAATTCCGGCCCTCTAAATTTACTTAACAGAAATTCACGAAAAGAACGTCGTCTTTCTTCCAGCGATCCCCAATTGAGTTGCCGGAGCGTTTCTGTGACACTCGCGCATTGGTCGAACCTGCCGGTAACAAATCTAGCTGCTCGCCTCTGAACCGCCTCTTATGTCTTCCTTTAAACTGAACTGCTGAGGGTCCCAAACACTTGAGCAATACTCAAGACGTGGTCGTACAAGCGTTTTATACGCGGTCTCCTTTACAGGTGAAGTACATCTTCCCAAAATTCTCCCAATAAACCGAAGTCGGTTGTCTGCCTTACTCACAACTGTCCTTACATGCTCGTTCCATTTCATATCTCTCTGCAATGTTAAGCCTAGATATATGAACGACGCGACCGCATCAAGAAGCTCACTACTAATGCTGTATTATGGATTGTTTTTACTAGTCATGCGTATCACCTTACAGTTTTCTACATTGAGAGCTAGCTGCCATTCTTCGCACCAACTAGAAATTTTGTCCAAGTCATCCTGTATGCTATTACAGTCAGTTAAAGACGCCACCCTCCCACACACCACAGCATCATCAGCAAACAGCCGCAAATTACAAGTTACTTTGTCCATCAGATCATTTATATAGATAGAAAATAACAGCGGTCCTGTCACACTCCCCTGGGGCACGCCTGAGGATACACTCGTCTCTGATGAACACTCGCCGTCGAGAACAACGTACTGCTTTCTATTACTTAGGAAGTCTTCCAGCCAGTCACAAATCTGTGAACCTATTCCATAAGCTCGTATCTTCGTTAGCAGTCTGCAGTGTGGCAAAGCCTTTTTGAAGTCGAGAAAAACACAATCCGCCTGTTGCCCTTCATCCATGGCTCGCATGGTGTCACGAGAGAAAAGGGCAAGCTGAGTTTTACATTAACGATGTTTCCTAAACCCGTGCTGATTCCTAGAAAGAAGCTTTTCCGTTTCAAGGAAATTTACTATATTCGAACTGAGAATATGCTCCAAAATTCTACATGAAACTGATATCAACGATATTGGCCTGTAATTGTGTGGGTCAGTTTTCTTTCCTTTCTTATAAACGGGAGTCACCTGCGCTTTTTGCCAATCACTAAGAACTTGGCGCTGAATTAAAGATTCGCGATTGGTTGGTGTTGTCCCCTGAGTTCTTTACTTTCAAGGGGCACCTCGGCCTTTCTCCTAGAGACGCCTGGTGCAGTAGCCAGTCTGGAAGCCGTTATCGGGCCGGTGGTTGGGGGTGTATCGCGTGCCGCGGGCAGCTGCAGCCGTGCAGGGGTCGACCGCCGCCTCCTCCGCCTCCAGTTGCCGCCTCCACGCCGCCGGGCCGCCCACCCGCGGTCATCTCCAGCGTCCAAAACAAACAGCGTGGGTCGCGCTGAAGCGGCCAGCTGCCGGACACACTTAGCACGGCCTGCACTCCGCGGTGACGCAAGGGCCGCCACAGTAACGGTCTGCACGAGGAGAGCCGTCACAGCTGGCTGCCGGCTTTCAACAGTCAAGTACCAAAGCCTACCACAAATACTCTGTCTAATCAGAGGGATCCGGAGACTCCACAGTAATTCGAGAACTGACAGCACTAGAATGAATCAGTCACGAGAGCTCGCTGGTGTACCTACCAATTTTTTATTTTTATTTTTTTTTTTTTTATTCGTAGACTACAATCAAGTTTAACACTGGCAATGCCTACGACAGTCACAGCCGATCGTTCAAAACAATGCTGGGCGCTGTCGGAAAATACGTGACATAGATGCGCAGGACAAACCTAAACTCGAATGAAATAAATCGCAATTTGCGATGTTATGGCATCACTGTATGAGGTTTAGGTGGAATACCAAACTGTGGCGAATGAAAATTTGTGCCCGGCCGGGATTCCAACCCGGGACCTCCTGCTTACTAGGCAGACGCGTTGACCACTCCGCCACCGAGGACACAGTGATCAGCCCGACTGCAGAGGACTCTTCCCTGCACGTCTCCGGCCACACACATATCTCCATTCGTCACGCTGACTCTTCCCTATACCACAGCCTTTCCTATACCGAATCCCGGCCGGACACAAATTTTCATTCGCCACAGTTTGGTATTCCACCTAAACCTCATACAGTGATGCCATAACATCGCAAATTGCGATTTATTTCATTCATTTGAACGCTGTAATTCGTCAAATATATATAAACCTAAACTTGTCGGCCGTCGTTACTGGATCCAACTAAACGTAGATTTTTTAATTCTAGTGACATATTATTAAAAATGAATGCGACAGACTGCTACACTCCTTACTGTACATGGATCAAAGATGTGTTACCCTAAAGCAGATTCGATACTTGTCTAGTACTAAGTGAGTGAAAGGTGTAAACTCTTGGGAATACGATGATAATATTAACGAGCCATGATATCAAAGAAAATGTTATTGGAGGCCCATGTCAGAATCCCCAGCCTACTAAAGAAAGGTCGACAAGTGGTTCGCGAATTTCACATTGCATATCAGTCGAACGGTCCTTGTCCGATCGGAAGAAATCCTTTGTGAATCAGGAAAGTTAAGCGAAAAAAATAACACCGTATGTCATAAGTAATTAAAATCAACTAAGAGTCTACTTTTCATGTAGAAATATCAATTATTTCATATACTGTTCAAGTGAGCGCCTCGCTTGCACAGTGGTAGAGTGCCACAGTACAAATCCAAAGATCGCGGGTTCGATCCCTGCCAGGTCCTAGGATTTTTATCTGTCACTTTCTACTTCGTTCACCTCTGGCAATACTGCCCATGTGAAAAATACCGAGTAGCACCGTGGTTCGGAACCCACGTTAACCTGTAGGTCCCCGTATAACTGGCTGGGTAAGTCAGTTCGAAGGTCGGAGGAAGGCAACGGCATACCACCTCCAAACCTCCCACCCCCCTCACCCCCAAGGGGCTCACGGCTCTTTCATGACTACGAGCGTGATGAGCACGAGGCCCCGACCGAATGCAGTCTTCATTCCTGCTTTACTTCCCGGACTGCATTTCCTTTCCCCCTCCTCTCCTTTCCTATCCTCACTCCTTCCCCTCCCCACGGGGGACTCATAACCTCAGTAGTTTAGTCCCCCTATCCCAACCAAATGACCCAACCCAATCACCTCCAAACAGGACCATGCCTAGTAAAGCTGTGGTGTTCAAATCAATCTTCAGATTGTTGACTGCTTACCTTACCTTTATGTACAAGTGGAAAATAAAGCAGCATATAATATTCATCTCGGGTGTGCAGCCGGATACCGTCGTCAACTAAACACGGTATTTCGGCAGACCAACTGGCTGCCATCTTCAGGTGAGAGAGCTGATACACTTACTCGCCGGAAAGTAAGTGTATCAGCTCTCTCACCTGAAGATGGCAGCCAGTTGGTCTGCCGAAATATCGTGTTTTGTTGACGACGGTATCCGGCCTCACACCCGAGAAGAATATTATCAGTTATTACGCCGGGAATGTCTACGCAACCACAAAGCAACATATAGTTTTTGAACAAGATCCTGAATGTGATGTTTCCACGACGGCTCACGATCTGTACGAATAAACCCGTCTAGGTTTTTATTTATTACGACGTTCCGTCAACTGCCATGATCAGAGCTGGAAACCTCGTGCCAGTTGTCTGTGCCGGTGTGTCACGTCTGAGGCCACTGGCACAGGCGACGCCCTTGGAGCTCGCAGACTAGGGCCACGGCGGGAAGTAGCGGAACGCCTGCTATAACGACGCTTTGTGCGGCCCGCAGGGCGTGCCGTCTGCTAATGGGCCGGCGCCTCCAGCCCGGAGGTCGCCTGTTCGAGGCCTCGTAAGGATTTGGGAACGGATCACCATCAACAGGTTGTTGTCCACACGACTTCTTGGACGCCGTTCACGCCAAGGCGATACGAGGTAAGTGATATTTAGTAAGTAATATATTGCGACCATGTACTGCAACCGAGGTTCCCAACAGCCAGACCATATATAGGAGCGAGCAGGGCGATAAAAAGGGATGGGAACGCAATCTCCAATAATTCAGTTATCAATGTGAACTCAAGTTAGGGAGACGTAGACCCGCAGTGGCGTGGCCGAGCGTTTGAAGGCGCCTTGCTGCAGAGCGCGCGGTTGCTCGCCGCCGTAGGTTCCAGCCCTCCCTCGGCCGCGCGCGCGTTTGTTTGTGTGTGTTTGTGTGCGTGCGTGTGCGTGTGTTTCGACCTTAGGTTAGTTTGACTTAGTTTAAGTATTTGTAACCATAGTAACTAATAACCAAATAAGTCCCATAGACGAAAGTCCAATAGATCTACGACCATTTTAAACGTTGTAGTGGCTTATTGTTTCAGGCTTTTGAAATCCACCTAGAAGGAAAGAAGAGCTGCCCTACCATCTTAAATAATGGCTTACCACAAGGTTCTGTTTTATAGTTTCCAAATGATAAGCCAAGATCGGAAACTACCAATTTATTAAGTGACGACCGGTTTCGGTGCACTGTGTCACCATCATGTATGTGGTCATATATTATAATCTGGTCATCTTGTTAAAAAATTGGATATAAAATAAGTAGTGCAACAAAAATACTTAAGTTAAAAACATGACAGCTTACAAAATGAGTGCAAAGTTGCACTTCTTATTTTATATCCAATTTTTTAACAAGATGACCAGATTATAATATATGTGATTCTTAAGTTTCTCCCGGCGTATTTGATGATCAAAATATCCACGGGTGTACTGCCGGTCTATAGTGTCCAACGGGCACAATATTTCGGCGATCATACATGTCGCCATCATCAGGTGAACTGACGGACTGAGCTCCTGGAAACGCGCCGGCACGGAGGTCCGCACGCTACGGCTGCTCGAAGGGAACTGGGTTCTAGCCCGGTAGCGGGCCATTTAAATACCCGCGGCCCGCGGAGCGACCCCTCCGCGGTCCGCGCCCCGCGCCGCGGCCGCGCAGTGGAACCGATTGCGCCGACGTCTGAGAAGACGTCGGTGTGAGGGCTCTGTCCACCGTGGTCGTCACTTCGTTACGTTTGCTAGATTTACTCTTAATTAACCCAATCGCTGGTTCCCAAGCTTTGCTAAGATTATAGCCAGAGTCACGGTTTATGAGGTCGTCACTTGTGCGAATTTCAATGGCCTCTCTAACGACGCAGTCCCAGTATCTCGACGTCTGTACCAAAATCCTAGTGTGTTCATACTCCATGGCATGATTCTCCGACAAACAATGTTCAGCGACCGCCAACTTGCTCGGATACATCAATCGTGTGTGCCTCTGGTGTTCAACGCATCGATCCTCGACGGTACGCATCGTCTGTCCAATATATGACTTTCCACACTGACACGGAATCTGGTACACGCCCGCCTTCCTCAAACCGAGATCATCTTTAGCGCTCCCCACCAGTGCACGAATTTTATTCGGCGGACAAAAAACAGTTCCAACCTGGTGTTTTCTCAAAATGCGGGCGATCTTCCCTGAGAGTGCGCCGGTATATGGAACGAACGCAGTGCCTACATCCTCCCTTGCGTTCTCATCCGTTGCCACAGGTTGTGTTGTAGTGGTTGGGCGGAGAGCCCGCTGAATCTGCCACTCTGAGTACCCATTTTTTCGAAATACAGTTCTCAGGTGTTCCAATTCCTGGGGTAGACTCTCTGCGTCGGAGATAGTGCGCGCCCTATGTACTAGAGTTTTAAGTACCCCATTCCTCTGTGAAGGGTGATGACAGCTGTCTGCGTGTAAATACAGATCAGTGTGCGTTGTCTTCCGATATACACTATGACCCAGGGTGCCGTCAGCTCTTCTCTTGACCAAGACGTCAAGGAACGGCAATTTACCCTCCGTTTCAGTCTCCATAGTGAATTTGATGTTGGGGTGTATGGAGTTCAGATGTGTAAGGAAGTCAAGGAGTTTATCCATACCATGTGGCCAGATGACGAAAGTGTCGTCCACATAACGGAAAAAGCAAGTAGGTTTCCAGAAAGATGATGCAAGGGCTTCCTCCTCGAAATTCTCCATGTATAAATGGGTACTCAGAGTGGCAGATTCAGCGGGCTCTCCGCCCAACCACTACAACACAACCTGTGGAAACGGATGAGAACGCAAGGGAGGATGTAGGCACTGCGTTCGTTCCATATACCGGCGCACTCTCAGGGAAGATCGCCCGCATTTTGAGAAAACACCAGGTTGGAACTGTTTTTTGTCCGCCGAATAAAATTCGTGCACTGGTGGGGAGCGCTAAAGATGATCTCGGTTTGAGGAAGGCGGGCGTGTACCAGATTCCGTGTCAGTGTGGAAAGTCATATATTGGACAGACGATGCGTACCGTCGAGGATCGATGCGTTGAACACCAGAGGCACACACGATTGATGTATCCGAGCAAGTCGGCGGTCGCTGAACATTGTTTGTCGGAGAATCATGCCATGGAGTATGAACACACTAGGATTTTGGTACAGACGTCGAGATACTGGGACTGCGTCGTTAGAGAGGCCATTGAAATTCGCACAAGTGACGACCTCATAAACCGTGACTCTGGCTATAATCTTAGCAAAGCTTGGGAACCAGCGATTGGGTTAATTAAGAGTAAATCTAGCAAACGTAACGAAGTGACGACCACGGCGGACAGAGCCCTCACACCGACGTCTTCTCAGACGTCGGCGCAATCGGTTCCACTGCGCGGCCGCGGCGCGGGGCGCGGACCGCGGAGGGGTCGCTCCGCGGGCCGCGGGTATTTAAATGGCCCGCTACCGGGCTAGAACCCAGTTCCCTTCGAGCAGCCGTAGCGTGCGGACCTCCGTGCCGGCGCGTTTCCAGGAGCTCAGTCCGTCAGTTCACCTGATGATGGCGACATGTATGATCGCCGAAATATTGTGCCCGTTGGACACTATAGACCGGCAGTACACCCGTGGATATTTTGATCAGATTATAATATATGACTACACGATGGTGACACAGTGCACCGAAACCGGTCGTCACTTAATAAATTGGTAGTTTGCGATCTTGGCTTGTCATTTGGAAACTGTAAAACGAATTGATCGCCTCCAGACTAGACGATGTCAGGTAATCTTAAGAAGATTCTGTATTGGCTCTATTACTCTTCAACCTCTACACAAACGATCTACCGACAACAAATGCTCGAATGTTCTGTTACGCTGATGACATGGCTTTGGCTGTGCAACATGGAAGCTTCGAAGAGTGTGAAAACATTATATTGTTTTATAGTACGGTGTGTTAATCATGAATAATTACAAAGTCTGCAAACTGTTTTCAACACACAATCGATATGGTACGCAGAACATTATACAGTAAGCAATTCTGAAAAACTCGAAAATAAAGATCTACTTCCTTACAATAGGTGGGACCTTTCTTATAGAGCATAGGCGCTTCTGAGCCTTGCGTGAAATGCGAAATACTAGTAAAACAAAATACTATCTTTACATGATTTCTGACAGAATAATATGAGTCCATTCCGAAAATACACATAAAACTACGTGCAACATAGTACTTAGTCCACATATAAAAATACATAAATTAAAACACGTAGCTGTGATGTTTTAATTTATGTAGTTTTAAAGGGTGCGCCTCGGTTGCACAGTGGTAGAGTGCAACACTACAAATCCAAAGGTCGCGGGTTCAATCCCCGCCAGGTCCTAGTATTTTTATCAGTCACTTTCCACTTCTTTCACCTCTGGCAATACTGCCCATGTGAAAAATACCGAGTAGCACCGTGGTTCGGAATCCACGTTAAACTGTAGGTCCCCCTATAACTGGCTGCGTAAGTCAGTTCGAAGGTCGGAGGAATGCAACGGCATACCACCTCCAAACAGGACCATGCCTAGTAAAGCACCGTGGTGTTCAAACCAATCTTCGGATTGATGACTGCTTTACCTTTAGTCTTAAATGTAGAATAAGTGCTGACTTATTATTTTATCTCCATTTTTAATATAATATGACCAATTTATAAAATGTGGTAAGACCAGATGATGGTAGAACAGTCCTCCGAAACCGATCATCATTAAATAAATATTTCGCAATTTTGGCGTTTTACTTTCGAAGATCATTGAACAATCATATCGCCTCCAAAGCCTGTGATGCCACGTAATGTCATTATTATTATTAACGTTATAATCAATAATACTTTCGCACGTGTAGTACAATCGTTTCTTTATTCAAATTCATATTCACAGAACGTATGTCATTAACTTCGTAATGGGTAAACTTTAACATGTCCGAAAGAACAGACACCACATACATAAAAGTTACGTAATATGTTCAAATCTTTGTAGAGCGTATGGCATTCGAACCTCCGACGCGGGAGACCGCGCGATCTGCAACGTTGCGCTCCAGACCGTTCGGCTACTCCCGCGCGACAGTAAGTCTGTCAATGCGCTGCTTATCTAATAATGCCTTTTGAAATTATCATTAATGTTGTAGTGTCATGACGGTTCCTTTTGTAATAATATCAAACCAAGTCTCAAGGTGAATGAAATGGATGGAGGAGCCTGCAGTTGAGGATGTATAAATAATTCGAAAGAAGTAAGGTACAGTGCACGTTTTGTTTACTACTTTATACTTTCAACAGAAAAAGTTAGATAATTTGGAGTGAACTGATTCACTACCTTAGCAATGTCGGTTAGTAATACGATGTAGCAGTACACCGGCAGTACCCCAAGAGCCATTACTTCAAAATGTGGTCATAAAACGGTTTTACCATTAGCTTCGAAACAATTATCCAGTGAAATATACCTCTAGAAGATGCCATCTGGAGTCTTTTATACAGTCGTTAATGAGTAGGAGTAAAACCGTCTACTCTAATTTGCCGGAAACTAATACGCGTTTTAACGTTAAGTATGTCCGTGTTTCCCATTCAGCGGTTTCCTAAAAAGCCAGTGAGTTATGACTCAAGCAGTAGAGACTGCTGCTGCTGCTGCAAGGAAACGGGTTTCTTAATTGAATATGGAAAACAGTACTGGTTTTAAATAGTAATGACGTTATTGGTATCAGAGACACTACACTGCTTTACAGTTGTGGTGCTTTTTTTATCTTCCCTGCATCCGCTTATACTTAAGCGCGAGTGACAGGTTAAGATAAGATCACTTGCCGTACCTTCACCAATACCCTTTTTCTCGTGGTCCTTTCTCCCTCCTGTCAGATGGCGTCAGGCAACATTTCCAGAAAGTTAAACAGTATAATTTGAGCAAAACCTATTACGATATTTAGATAAGTTATTCACGTTTGTTTTGAACGACCTCCCACGTTTGCAGCCGCCTACGTGGGGGTAAGTTTATGTCTGTTGTACACGTAGCAGCGGCAGAAAGCTGGCAGCAGTTGTCGGTGCGCACACGTTTGGCGTCTCTGGTGACCGAGTGGCCCAGCCTCCCGCATCCGTCGCAGTGATAGATCGAGTAGTCGCGCCCGCTCCTTTACATGAATGCATTTATAAGCAGCACGACACACGACACTGTGGGCGGCAAATGGCCTACATTTTAGCCACGCTACAGTACCCGCATAAACTCTACTCATGCCTTTAAATTTTACACGTCTTGCGAGCTCAAACAAGCAGCGATACCAATCTGTGTTTTTTTATTTCACCTTTTTCCAGTGGTACCAAACTCGAAAGTGGATACTGAAGGTCGCAATACCAGAGTTTGATATTCAGAGCTCTCAGAAGGCGCTTTGGTTTACACACTACAATGATCCAGAAGACCAACCATGTCTACTGAAGCAGTCCATACACAAACGTCAACAAATCCTATTTTTTCGAAGTATAAATGTGATCCAGAATCAAACTTACACTCTGCAGCGGAGTGTGCGCTGATATGAAACTTCCTGGCAGATTGAAATTTTGTGCAGGAACCGGGATTCGTATCTTGGACCTTTACAGTTCGCGGGCAAGCGCTCTACTGTCTGAGCTATCCCAGCACGCTTCAAGGTCGGCTGAAGAGTGAAAGTTTCATTCTGGAAACATCCCTTAGGCTGTGGCTAAGCCATGTCTCCACCATATCCTTTCTTCCAGGAGTGCTAGTCTTGCGTGTTTGCAGGAGAGCTTCTGTGAAGTTTGGAAAGTAGGAGGCGAGGTACTGGCGGAAGTAAAGTTGTGAGGCGGCATCGTGAGTCGTGTCGGGATAGCACAGTCGGTAGTGCGCTTGCCCGCGAAAGGCAAAGGTCCCAGGTTCGAGTCCCGGTTCCGGCACACAATATAAATGTGATTATTAAAAATGTCATACGTTAACCTTATGTGCCATTAATATGTTGCATAATAATTTACAGCCTTATGTGATTTAGGAAACCATTTCAGAAGTTACTAAACTGGGATTAAAAATGATTTAGCATATCTGTGTGTTTGTAAACACTTGTGGACTGTGCCCAAAGATGTTTCGAGACGAGATGTTTATGTAGCAAGTCTTTCCACTTTGTGTGTCTTTGAACCCAGATGGTTCACAAAAGTGAGTGAATAAATGAAAAGTAGAAAAGAAAATCATTCTGACTCGAAGAATATATTTTATTAGATGCATAACGTCCAAAACAATTTATCATTTATGACTTTAAAAAAAAGTAGAAATCCCTAGACCATGAGAGCTTCAGCATCTAGCTTCAAGAAATCAGATAAGTGACTTTGTATCTAAACAATACTGCGACGTTGTGCCTACCATTGTTCGACTTTACTTTTCCTGGTATACAGTGAAAAGGCATAGTGCTTTAAGTTATTGAAATTATGAGACAATAGATCAGTGGTAGTGTTACAATATGATATTTCTCAAATCACGTGAAAAGAGGAAGGTTAAGTTTAATACTTTGCCAATGCAGTATTGAACAAACTACAGATGAAGGACCACTTTTGTTGGAAAAGCAAATGTGAATAAATATGCTGTATCATAAGGCAGTCACCGAGCGATGTGGCGCAGTGTGCTACCAACTGGACTCGTATTCGAGAGAAGAGCGGTTCACATCTGCCCCCGGCCAGCCACATTTACATTTTCCCTGATTTCCCTATACCACTCCAGCAACTACCACAAATAGCTATCTGGGCTTGCGCTCCGACTCTAATTTCCATGTTGACTAACGGATGTTAAACCCTAATCTTCCTTCCTTCCTTCCTTCCTTCACATTGTATTCTGAACAACAGTCCAGTTCCTCGATCACAGCTCCGTCAACTCGACTATTTTTCTCGGTTCACACTTTTTTCAGAAATGTTTGTCGTCAGAGCTCAACAACAACAATTTTTGTTCAAAATGTTCAAATGTTTGTTAAGCTTATGGGACTTAACTACGGGGTTATCAGTCCCTAAACTTACAAACTACTTATCAACTACCTTATACTAAAGACGGCACAAATATCCATGCCCGAGGGGGGATTCGAACCCCCGACCGTAGTGACCGTGCAGACCGTGACTGGAGCGCTTCAGTCTCCTCGGCCACCGCGGCCGGCAACAATTTTTTTTTTTTTTTTTTTTTTTTTTTTTTTTTTTTTTTTTTTTTGCTACTTCGGTTATATTTACTATGCAGATGAAACAATATCGTTTATTCCTATCAAATGCCTATTTTGTTTCGAAACGTACATACACATACTAGTCATAATTAGTGGTTTTCATTGTTCCGTACTTTCCATGGGTCCATTAGCTGTTCTGTATTAGTTAAGCGTATATCATGTTTATTTCCAGTTATTAGTACATCACAGTTACGCATTTAAGCACGCATAACCATTCCTGTTACACAGTGACATTCTCTTTTATAGTCTTTTCAAGTCATGTCCGTACAGACAAGTCGCGTCCGAAGTCGCGTCCGTACAGTCAAGTCCCCGACATTTGTAACCCGATTTGATAACTATGTGTCCGACGCGCTCCCGTCCCCGAAATGCCTCTGAACCCCCCCATCCTCCCCCCTCTCCACCACTACAACCTCACTCACTCACTCTCACTCACTCACTCACTCAGCAAGCTTCTATGGGACACGAAGATTCCGCGCCAATCTCGCAAATTGCCTCCACTGAACACTGTTTTGGGCGAGTTCTTGACAGTTGTTCACTTTCAGATGTCTACATAGCTTGAAAATTTAGTTTTCCCAGGAGCTGCTTCGTGTTACTACTGGTCTTTTCCCTGTTAGTTCTTCTTTAAAGATTAGAAGATGACCAGCCCACTGAAGTCTTCTGGAATTGATTGTATTGATTGTTGGTGCTTATTGTGATACTGAGTATTTCTTTGCCACGGTGGATTAGCCGTGCGGAATGGGGCGCCGTGCTGTGGTGCACATGACCGTTCGCCGTCTGGGGTTCGAGTCCCCTTCTGGAGCATGGGAGTTTGTGTTATCCTTACGATAGTTTAACTTCGTTTAAGTAGCATGTAAGCTACGAACTAATAACCCAGCAGTTGAGTCCGAGGGATTTACAAACATTTGAACATTTCGTATTTCTTTATTTGATCTATTTTCAGAGGTTTGAGATAAAGAATCAGATTAGGGTGAAGAAATTTTCCTATAAAGCTAGAAGCTACTTTTATTTTTGTTTGTCTTTTAATTTGATTAAAAAATATAATGAGCTTGAATGTCGTCATCCATAACGGGTTGTGTGCCCAACCACCACAATATAACAACAACAACAACAACAATATAATAATAATGTCAATTTTTCAACTTAGTGACTTGATACAAAATATTTATTCAAAAATATCGCATATCGATTTCGTTTAAGTATTGAACATATTCAACATATTAAACACTTTCAATAGTTGAACGAAGTCAATATATTTGAATTATATTATTATTATTATTATTATTATTATTATTAAAATGAAAACACTAAGGCAAAAATTAAATTTCGTTTTTAAACTGGACTACTTTCGAAGTAGTGACCTCGCTCTGTGCAGCTCACGAGAAAATGTCGATTTTTAATCGACAGGAAGTATGTCAAAAAATGTTCAAATATTTGTAGAGGTTATGGGACTTAACTGCGGGGTCATCAGTCCCTAAACTTACCAACTAATTATGAACTACCTTATACTAAAGACGACACAAATATTCATGCCCGAGGGGGGATTCGAACCCCCGACCGTAGTGGCCGTGCAGACTGTGACTGGCGCGCCGCAGAACGCTCGGCCACCGCGGCCGGCGAAGTATGTCAAACAATGGAAATGAAAATCATACATCGCATGAATCTTTTGACACTTCAAGGCTGCACACATAAGGCTCTAACTTTCACCATTTGTTTCTTAACCATTTTAAAAATTTTGGCAAACCCAGTGATATCTCCAGCAATAAATGTTGTCGTAATTACCACATTTTAGTGGCTAAGGCAGAAACAGGTGAGAAAAGGAAGGAAGATTACGGTTTAATGGTCCGTCGACAGCGTGGTAAAAAAAAAAAAAAAAAAAAAAAGTTTGTAAATCTATCGGACCAAACTGCGTGGTCATCAGTCCGTACCTTACGAACTACTTAAACCTTGGTAAACTATCCTAAGGACAAACACACGCACCCATGCCCCAGGAAGGACTCTAACCTCCACGGCGCAACGAGGTCATTAAAGACCGAGCTCATGTTTTGCTTTTTCGTTAAGGGTGAGGAAGGAAATCGACCGTGCCCTTTCAAAGGAATCATCCCGGTATTTAGCTGGAGTGATTTCGGTAAGTCACATACAAGCTGGATAACTGGAGACGGATTTGAACCATCGTGCACCCGATAACACCACTGCGGCAGTTCGCTGGGTGGAAGCAGGCGTGAGTGTGCCACCTGTCAGTGGAGAGCCGCCGCCACTGCCCCGCTGACTCAGCCGCTGCCTCTGGCCGGCTATTACGGCGGACAAATACGTGAGGCGAGGCCTTTGTCAGCGCGCATCAGCGCGTCGCTGCGAGGGCGGCAAGGCGCCCCACGGCGGCTCCACTCAGGCGAGCCACCAGCGGCTGATCGCGAGCCCCCTCTGAACAATGACTACGACTTATCTCTGCCCAGTGGCAGCCATTTGTTCTGCTATGAGCAGGGGGTGTTCCCAGAGTAACATATAGCTCGCCCCTACAGTCTACCAACTGTCAGACCAAATATTGATGCTTGGAAACGTCACAGAGTCCTTCACAGTATGAGGGATAGAACTAATGTCCCACACAATGAAGACTTGGGAAAGGGTCATTGGGGAGAGGCTGAGGTATGGGAAGAACACTGAAATTACATTGTTGTTAAACCTCAGATGTTCTTTAGTTGGATGAGCTACCGCTTTCGCTCACATATCATTTTTAAGCCACAGCGCAGCCAGTGGTGTACCTTAAGTATATGGCGCCCCTGGCAAGAATTTTAAACGGCGCCCTCTAAAGAACCTCCCAGGAAGCAAAGAACCCACCACCATATCAACAAAGAGAGAGAGACTGGTATTTTCCTTTGCCCCTACGAAGGCATTTCTTGGCGAGGTAGGCAATATTGTTAATTTACAGAATTTTAAGAAAGAATGAAACTAATGTACAGCCCAGAATAGAAGGTGTTGTGAAGGATTATAAACACACAAAAATACATTGAGGTGCTAGGAATACCTATATTAAATTTAACTTAACACTTATTTAGCTCAGCTAATCTACTTAAATGCTACTTTCCTATCTTTGATTTTCGCAAAATTATCCATCAATTCCTCTAAGTGAAGTTTCGCTACCTCTTCGTGTTCAATCGAGAAAATGGCTAAATTTGACAAACTTGCCTGTGCCATGGACGATCTTAAATAATTCTTGATGAGCTTTATTTTACTGGAGCATCGTTCACAAGAGGCCACCGTAAAAGGAAAAGTAAATTGCAAGAGCTATATATATATATATATATATATATATATATATATATATATATATATATATATTCTTCTAAAGAAAGTTCTTGGATCTTTCTAAGAATGTCAAGTGGTGTTGCTTTTTCAACATCGTTAATGAGTTCTTTAGCTTGCATTCGAAAACTTTCCAATTCGTTTGACAGCTCAATTACATCTCCACATGAGAATATTTAATCTCAAAATCTACAGCATGTTTAAGGAGAACATCAATGGGCAATTTTTTAGAGCCTGTCCTAGAAAATAGAATTTTGCTGATATTGAAGCCATTGTCTCATACCTCTACGTTATTGATTTGATCATAAACCAAATTTATTTCCCTCTGAAACTCCTGTTTTGAGTCTAGATAATCATGCGTTTGTTTGTTTGAATGTGAAAGACGTTGGCTTATGATCTTCCATCTTTTTTCAGGAAAATTATCATCGATACCGATTTCTTGTGCTTGCTTTGTTGCATAGACGATTGCTGGACCAATGCCTTCATCTCTGATTTCGTGGTCGTATTTGACATCACTATCATTTTCCTAGCCTTGTTGACTGTTGAAATGGCTTGCTGATTTGATCAACCGATACTACAATCCTTTCCCACAGATGCAAAGGACATACGAATTTGAAGTCGATTTGATTGATGAGTCCTGGAGACCCCCAACTGACGTTTCCAGGTTTCATTTGTCTTTGTTACTATCACCTATTTCCTCCAGACTTGCACACAGTTTGTTCAGTGTGTTTTTTAAATCGGCGACTGCTCTATATTTGGTTTACCACGTAGCGTCACAACGACGGCTTTCAACGGTTATGTGCTCTCGTGCTCATAGAGTAAGGAGGTTCAGCTGGGGTAATATACAGTATATTAGCTAAGCACTGCTAAGAAATCAAGAATACATTGGCAGCAGCAGTATTTTTCAAAATTTATCTAAACCGATAATTCCGGCCGCGGCTCAGAGTTACTTTTTCAGAGGGCTCCGTAGAGTCGTCGATGGCTACCTTCTGAATTTGCGCCCCCCCACTCCTGTCAACCCCTAAGTACAGCAGAGCTAGATCAGTTTCTCATAATCACATCACAACTGAAGAGCTTTGACACACACATGCCTGAGGGAGGACAGCGCGCTCCGCAGAAAGGCGACTTAAAACGCTCGACCACTCCACCGCGGCGTGACAGTACACCTCCACACTGTAGTTCTTTTATTACGTGTATGTTTGAAACATCATCTTACCTTGGAGTTATAACTAGCGCAGTGTTGCTGGTATGTTTACATCCTTATCGAAGCTTTTCAATTGTTATGTGGTTATAAGAAGCTGACCGAGCCCTGCAGTCGTTTGAAAATAATCTATTATCGAAAGTGGTAGCTCTGAGCCAAATAAACAGCAACTAAGGTTTAATAACAATGGAATTTCAAAGTTATTTGACAGCTGTAAAGCCCCACCTTATCACATTATTAAATGCTAAGACCAGTTCGGATTTATACCTGGAAGAGGAATAGCCGAGCAGTACTTGCACTAAAGAAACTGATGGGAAGCACAGAGAAATACTGGCTAATCTGCATATAGCCTCTTTTGATATGAAGAGATGTATGTCTGGTTGCTAAAGACATGTACGAAGCTGCAATGACAAGTCAGGAACAGTGCAGTACAACGAAGTAATTTCCAATGAGAATTGGACTACACCAGGGATCTTCTATCAGTCCATATCTCTTTTACGTGCCGCTGGATGTGCTAGGTAAAGATGTAAAGAAAGTGGCACCATGGATCTTGATGTTTGTCCATGAAGTTGCAATGAGTTAACCCACCCAAGAGGAACATCAAGCTTCAATAGTGGAAGAGAGCTCTTGGGGAAGGCACAGAGAGGTGGAAACAGAATCTCTCTCTCTCTCTCTCTCTCTCTCTCTCTCTCTCTCTCTCTCTCTCTCTCTCTGTGTGTGTGTGTGTGTGTGTGTGTGTGTGTGACAAAGGATATATATCACTGCAAGGAGAACAATTAACATTGGCCAAGAAGTTTAATCATCTGGGTGATGGAATACTGGACGCTAAAATACAGCGTAGGATAAATACTGGATGTATTAATTGGAAGTATTTCAGTCATTTTTAGATTACCCAAACAGAGTTAAGGCAAGGTCGAGTCTAAGTCTCTTAAAGAGAAATTTGAAAACTGCTTAAGATCTATGTTTTAATAGATATCCTATAGGAATGTGCTGCTTTTTGGTTTATTCCCTTATTAAATTTTATGCATAATTGTTGGTATTTAGTTTCAAAATGTTCAAATTTTTGTATAGCTTATGGGACTTAACTACGGGGTCATCAGTCCCTAAACTTACAAACAACTTATGAACTAACTAAGACTAAGGACGGCACAAATATCCATGTCCGAGTGGGGATTCGAACCCCCGACCGTAGTGGTCGTGCAGACTGTGACTGGAGCGCCTCAGTCCCCTCGGCCACCGCGGCCAGCTTATTTAGTTTCCCAGTCAAACTGTATCGCAGAAGTATTGGTAGTTGTAGTGCTCTATTCATCTATTAGTGTGTTCGATGTCGCAGACTTCCTGCGAAGACAAAATGTGAGTATACATTTATTTACAGCGAAATTAGGAATTCTGACATCTGTCTACGATATCTACGACAAATAATCCATTGGCACGACAGTATTCTAAGTTCGTGGGAAATATTCCAAGGGTGAAGTAGTGGAAGTTGACTGAACGAGGCGGCCAGGACATAATTCAGTACATTTTTATCCTCTGATAAAATCACTGACGAGTTACCGGCGTCGTTCCGTACGCAAAACAATATCTGGTGGTTGGGAATAAGTTACAACCATCTCCTGGTAAGCATAGTTGCGAAAGCACCGCTTTTCATTTCTTGCATTATCATAGCAAAAAATGTTCAAATGTTTGTAAATCTAAGGGACCAAACTCCTGAGGACATCGGTTCCTCGATTTACAAAGTATCTACATTAACTTATACTAAGGGCAACAAACACACCCATATCCGACGGAGACCTCTAACCTCCAACTGGAACAGCCACGCATTCCGTTGCATAGTGCCTCATGCCGCGTAGTCATTATCATAGAACGTGAAACATAAAAACACCTGAAGCCTTTCATGAAACAGTTGTACTACAATAGAAACTTTCTTATTCCTTCGTTTTTGTGCTCAAGGTTTATTTCATTAAGTCTACGTTCTTGTGTATTTATCCTTAGACCGCCGCGGCGGAGTGGCCGAGTGCATTGAAGCGCTATGCTCCGATTTGAGAGGCCATTCCCGTCGGGGTTTCGAATCCCCCCTCGGGCATGGATGTTTGTGCTATCTTTAGTATTAGTTCATAAGTAGTTTGTAAGTTTAGGGACTGATGACCCCGCAGTTGAGTCCCATAAGCTTAACAAACATTTGAACATTTTATCCTGAGACCGAGGATTTTCTCCAAGCAACATACGAGTTACCCTCTGTTACACTACTTTTGAGACTACAATGACTACACCTCGTGTTAACACTACAGAAATTCAAATGATTAAATGCAGGCACCCATTCCAGCAAATGCATGTAGGAGAAAAAATGTTCAAATGTTTGTAATTTTATCGGACCAAACTACGTGGTCATCAGTCCGTAGCTTACAAACTACTTCAACTAAGGTAAACTAACCTACGGACAAACACACACACCCATGCCCCAGGGAGTACTCGAACCTCCACGGCGAGCAACCTTGCGCTCCGCAGCGAGGTGCCTTAGACCGCTCGGCTACTCCACCGCGGCCATGTACGATGAATCGTTAAACTAAAAGGTTCGAAACCAACGACGACCTTCTTTCAACGCTTCCCCTGTCCCACGAATAATAATTTGTGAAGTGTCTATTTTAAGAAACTCAATGAGGTTACCATATGGCTTTGTGGCTTAAAATCCTGTAGGAGAAAACATAGTTTTTTCGTGTACCAAGACCATTGAAAATAAACTGACAACGGAAATGAATGACATCTAATTCCGCAAACACTTTTACTATTTCAAAAAAGTAAATTTATTTTCAGAAAGAAGATAAAGGACTATTTTTCGACGTAATTGCCAAGTTTGTTCAAACACTTGTCATACCTCTCAACCAATTTTAAAATACCCTCTTCATAAAATATTGCCGCCTGTTCCGATAACGAAAGTTCACTGCCGTTTCCACGTCGTCGTCGTCGTCATTGTAAGGGTTGCCACTGAGGTGTTGTTTGAGGTGGAGGTGGAACGCGTGTTCTCACGAATCCTCGCTTCAGTTGAAGCCACCAAACCGTCTGTATTCGAATAAGGGCGACCCGAGCTGTCCTGATCATGGATGTTGTCACGGTCCTCTGAATTCTCGTACCCACTTTCACTCATAATAGTATCACCGTCCAATTCGCAAATCTGTCGATGGATTTCTTGCAGCAGACTGCTTCCTTGCTGATAAAAACAGTATCACTGAGGGAACCAGACACCCGGCGGGCGAGTTGATAGTCTGAAACATTTTGAAAGCACAGAACAGACCTGTGCAGATTAGCTACAAAGCTGACATGGAGCACAGTTATTCCTGAAGCAAGCTGGTATACGACGCACGCACTCGTTGACGTATGCGAGCGAACTACTAGTGTATGCAACTAAACGGAACGTACTTAAAGAATCACGCCTCGAATGTGAGTTACGTAATGGAGAAAGCACATGAAACAACTCAAAACTCAGTTGTGTTAACGAGTAAAGAAATTTTTGCTGGGTAGTTTCTCGGCGCAGTTATTGTTTTGCGCATTTACTGTCAGGAAGGAAGAAGTAAAGGGAAGGGAAGGAATGTCTTTAGCTGCAGTAGAGACTTGCAGTAATTCAATGCGACTACTGCAAATTTAGGTCAGACTGGGGTGCGAACCTGGATCTCTCGCTTCAGGCCAGCGATCGCCTTAACCTTTTGGTTATCCGCTTCCGCCTGCCTCAAATTTCCGCAAGTCACATTACACAAGTAGCGCCCCTATCGTTCGTACCCTATTATGCTCGCCATTTCTTATTCCCACAGAAGAATTAATGAACAATATGTCGTCATCGCGTAGAAACACATAGATAGATTTCATATTCACAGAATGTATGACATTAACTGCGAAAGGGCAAAGCCCGAAACGTGTTCCCACCAGGATTCGAACCCGGGTCTTCCACTTCCTAGGAAGTTACGCTGACCACTACACCACAGAGGAGACAGTGATCACCCCACCTGCAAGGACTACATAATCATGCCTCCCGTCGGACACAAATTTCCAGCTTTACCCTGCCCACAGTACTCAAATTCGTTGTCACTTAGTACTAATTCCCGTAAGAGTAAGGGCCACAAACTTGCCCACCCCTGGAAATTTGTGTCTGATTGGAGACGTGATTAGGTAGTCCATGCAGGTGCGGTGATCACTGTGTCCCCAGTGGTGTAGTGATCAGTACAAATGCCTAGAAAGTGGAAGACCCGGATTCGAATGCCGGCTGGTTGCACATTTCGGCTTTGCCCATTCGCAGTTGAAGTCATATTTTTGTGAATACGAAAGAATAACAAAATAACAACTGCAGGATCAGAAGTGTCGTCTGTTCTCTCGGAATAGACGCCATATGTATATACATAAATAGATGTTAAAAAGGTAAAGCAGTCAACAATCCGAAGATTGGTTTGAACACCACAGTGCTTTACTAGGCATGGTCCAGTTTGGAGGTGGTATGCTGTTGTCTTTCTCTGACCTTCGAAACTGACTTACCCAGCCCAGTTATAGGGGGACCTACAGTTTAACGTGGGATCCGAACCACTGTGCTACTGCCAGAGGTGAAAGAAGTGGAAAGTGACAGATAAAAATCCTAGGACCTGGCGGGGATTTATAGTCTGGCACTACCACTGTGAAATCAAGGCGCACTTATGTTATGGTATCTTATATGCAGTGATTGTTATTACAATCAGGCTTACCGTCAGCTTATGAATTCATTTCAAACCACGATAGGAAACGTGGTTTAACTTATACCTAGGAACTAAATGTGGGCAACAGTACCTGTCCACGCGGGATATGTGACAAAAGCACCCAGTGACATTTGCACACAACCCCAAATCTGCGACATTTGCACCCAGTCTGACCTGTTTATTAGGTCACGACCTACCTGCAGCCCGTACCCTCCCTAAGCCGTCCCTGTTTTCCGGGTAATGCCACGCCGCCCAGTTCTCGCTCACCGGAACGCTCTCTCGACACAGTCTGCCTGCAGTCCCGAGGTCCTTGTCCACCTCAGCGGATGACTAAAATGTTCAAATGTTTGTATAGTCTATGGGACTTAACTACGGGGTCATCAGTCCCTAAACTTACAAACTACTTACGAACTAGGACGGCACAAATATCCATGCCCGAGGGGGGATTCGAACCCCCGACCGTAGTGGCCGTGCAGACCGGGACTGGAGCGCCTCAGTCACCTCGGCCTCCGCGGCCGGCTCAGCGGATGACTGCTAACTGTCAGTATTTGTGCCAGCTAGGTACACATTTTCAGCTTTGTGCATTCGCAGTTGTCATATATTCTGTGAATATGTTAATTTTTTTTTCTTCCTTTGTTTTCTAAACGTAACATACAATACTATAGAACATCCTTTTAATATACAGTGAAAAGGCTTAGAACCAGAATTTAACGGTGTTGATAGTTATCGACTTCTATCACCGATACATAGGCGATATTCAAACCATCGCTGTTAACATCGATGTTTTGGGGCAAAAAGGCCAAGTTTTCAAAACGTAGATTTATCGTTTGCATCCCTAGCCATCAGTCTTCTGACTGCTTTGATGCGACCTGCCACCAAATACTTAGCCAACCGTTTCATTTCAGAGTACCATTGCAACCTACACCTACATCCTCAATTATTTGCTTGATGTTTCCATTCTGTTTTTCCCCTAGTGATGTAAAATGCCTCGACATTTGCAAGTTGGGGCAAATGCCTAGAATGAATGCTTGGGCAAATGCCCAAAATTCATAAATACCCAGGCATTTATGACTTTAAAACATTAACTTAAAAGCAGTTCCTACAAAAAAAAATTATGTGATATTTTGTACAAATCCATAAACTACATATCAAATGCTTCAATTCTCTTCTGTTCTCATTTCCCAGCAGTCCAAGTTACATATAATGTTATACTGCAAACTTATGTTCTGCGAAATTTCTGCCTAAAGTCAAGGGCGATGTTTGACAGCAGTAGATTTCTCTTTCCCGTGAATGCCCTCATTGCTTGTGCTAATCTACTTTTTATGTCCCTCTTGCTTCTTCCGTCGTGAGTTAGTTTACTGCAAAGGTAGCGGAATTCCTTGTCTTGGTGTACACTGTGATCAAATTCAAATGTTTGTAGAGCTTATGGGACTTAACTAAGGGGTCAACAGTCCCTAAACTTACAAACTACTTATGAACTCGCTTATACTAAAGACGACACAAACATCCATGCCCGAGGGGGCATTCGAACCCCCGACCGCAGCGGCCGTGACGACCGTGACTGGCACGCCGCAGACCACTCGGCCACTGCGGCCGGCTACAGCACTGCATTGTGATCACCAATTCGGATGTTATTTTCTCGCTTCTTTTATTTCTGTTACTTCTTATGACTTTCATCTTTCCCTGGTTTACCTTCAGTCCATGATCTGTGCTCATTAGTCTTTTCACTCTCTTCAACAGACCCTGTAATTTTCCTTCACTTTCAAAGATGATAGCAATGTCATTAGCAAATCTTATCACTGATATCCTTTTACCCAAAACTTTTATCAGAGCCTTGAACATCTTTATTTTCTACATTAAGTCTCTTCATTGTGCAAGTTGAACAGTGATGGCGACAGTCCACAACCTTTTCTTACCCCCTTTTTAATCTGAGCATTTCGTTCTTGACTTTCGACGCTTATTGTATCGACTACGTTCTTATACAAACTATGTATTTTCCGCTTTCCCTACAAGCTTACTCCTATTTTTCTCAGAATTGCGAACATCATCCAGCATCTTACATTATCGAAGACTTTTTCCAGGTCACAAATCTTATTAATATGCCTTGGTTGTTCTTTAGGCTCGCTTCCATTATAAATTGCAGCAATGCTATTGCCGTCAAGTACGGCCTTGTGTCAATGCGACCTCACAGCCCTCGGCTCTTCTACCTGCCGAGCAGAGACCGGACGGGGAGATTAGCGGGCCGCCCCTCGACCAGAACTGGGTGCTAATGTCACTAGGTGCTTTTGTCACTGGGTGCTTTTGTCAGGACACCGTCCACGCGTATGACTAAAATTCACCGTGACTTTACTACAGATCCGCTTCAGACTCGTTTAATCGTCTGTGCCATTCTATTAATCCTGTTGCCTTTTTAAAATGTCAACACGCTTAGCAACACCATCCAATGCATATTTAACACAGGAAGTAGTTACGTGGTGTTTAGGTAAGAGTTGCATAAATTACAGTAGAATTCATAATCGCACTACCAGCAGAATATCGAATGAGCAAAAAGAGAAGCATAGCCTTAACATATAACCTCTCCAAGATGAATATCTTGCATCAAACAACTGTCTACAGATGTTGGATATTTATATAACAAACAGTACGAGGTTTTAAAAACCGTTACCTTGGAGAAGCTTACTTGCGTAATTTGCAAGTTCTAACACAAAAATTTACAGTGTTGTATTCAGCTTGTGACGTACAAAGCGAGCTGCAGTCTCAGTAGTTCTCGCAAGTTTTGTAGCATGCTTGCGAGATCAGCAGAACGTAAAGCATTTTTTTTTTTTTTTTTCACGCCTATCACAAATTCTTCCACCTCCGCGTTCACGCAATGTAGTGCTCACACAGAGCAGAGACGATGAACTACACGACGCGTTGTAATGTAGGTCACGCGACGTGACCCTTGTCAACGCGGCACTGTCTCTGTTCGAAAAGCAACAAGGCAGTTCAAATCACGTTTCATCCTCATTTGGATTCATGAGCTCTTCTGAACGACAAGATGTTAGAATTTAACGTCGCGTCGAGAGTGTCGTCTTTGGAGACGGAGTAGAATCTCTGACTGTTTTGCCAAAGAGGGGGAAGGAAGTTGGCCTTGACCGGCATTTGTTCAAGGGAAATTTAGAAAAATCACGGGAAACCTAACTGTGGATGGCCGGATGCGGATTGAAACCGCAGTTCTCCCGAATGCGCAGCCTCTCTCGGCCTCTTCTGAACAGAACGTCAATGTGCCTCTTATCAATGGTTAAGCACGAGTCACGATTCAGTTTCAGTTTTCGTTGCTATAATGAGCTCTTCTGACGAGGACGCTATTGTGGCTTATAATATTTAAAGTACTGCGTGCACTTGCAGAATGTCATAAACACGAAACACACTGCTCCATCAACACGAACGCAAATTTCGCGGATTGTACAGAACGACTTCACACAATTTCCGCTTTTAAGAGCAAATGATTTCAACTTCTCTTATAAACCAGGACATACACTTTTCAACTTGGGGATTATGTGTCTTACAAGGAGACTACATGGGTATGGCATTTTGGAAATTTATTTTTATCTTATGGTACCTGAAAGTAAGAACTCAATTAACAATCAGCCTAAGCCATTCGACGCAATTCTCAAGAAAATCTACTTTGAAGTTCACAAGTACATGTAAGTACCAGTAATAAAAAGAGTTGCAGCATCTGTCAGTGTAGCTCAGGTTAGCAGCATGCTGCCGTCACAACCACAGAGTCGCTTATTTAATCCTGCTGTGATAGAATTTTTTTTTCCTTTTGAAATTCAGTTGTATAAAACATTTTGTGATCTCTAAATCCACCTGTTGTGTTACTTTTTGTTCATGCGTATTTAAACGAACAGAACACCTTGTCACCTAAAACGATGGTTGAGTAGGTTAGCTGCTTGGAAAGCCGTTAGTAGCTATGGAGATGACTTTCCAAAAACAGCGTCGTAGCTCTTCACAAACTGGACAATCAAAGACTACCGTCGTCAACTAATACTATAAAAACATGTAACTTATGTTTTTTTATTGAAACCACTATTGTTAACGATCGTTTATAAAACACAGAAAATTAGGAATAAACAAAAACGTGCGTTTTTCATAAAAATTACCATTACATATTAAAAATGTGTAATTATTCGAACACAACGAAAAAAAAGTGTCACGGCATGATTCGAACCATTAACCCTACAGTTGCAAGGCCAGAACGCTACCAACTATTTTTTTAGATACACCAACAGACAGTACAATTGATTTTGTTATTGGTACTTACGTGTACTTGCAAAACTTCAAGGTAGATTTTCTCCAGAATTTTTTAGATTAGTGTCGAATGGCTTTGGTTGATTGTTATTTAAGTTCTGAACTTCACGTACCATAAATATCAAAAAATCTAAAATCCGATACCCATGTGGTCTCCTTGTTAGTGACATGTATGTAGTCCTATAGCAAGACCGCATATGGTCCTGCGTGTGTCGTTAATATGTATTTATAATCAATGGTTCCAAGTTGTTCAGTATTTTAAGTTAGAACGTGATTCGCCTTCACGTGTATTCACTTCGCCAGATCATTCACCATCGTTATTGTAGCACTGCCAACGTGTTTGAAACGAGCCCGTAATGACGAGGGAAATGTCACGATCTTCGGTTTTCGTCTAGCTGATCGTGCGAAAGTAACAGGACTTCAGTCCATAGAAATAGGAATAACAGAAAGTTTTTGGAAATCATGGGGGAATGACCTGAAAAAGGAAAGGAATAATATAATACTCAGTTGAGGATGCTTATTGGTTTTCATTTCATTTCATTAGATTTTTTTTTATTTTATTTTTATCTAGTCGACAAATGCTTTCTAGCCGTTACTCCTACTAAAATGTATCAAACTTTAACTGGCCAGCCGTTATATTCCATACTGCAAACATTTCAAACTATAAGCCGTGTTTTACTTGGCATGTTTAAACGTTTGTAAACCTATTTGACGAAACTGCTATGGCCATCAATCCCTAAACTTACAAACTACTTAGCTCTTTCAGTCCTGAATTATTTTAAAAACAGAGTAAAACATATTCCTGCACTTTTTCATGTCCATAAGACCCTATCTATTGTAAATTTGAGCAAAATTAAAAATATTCATAATTGGTTCCAAAAATAAAAAAAATCTAAATAAATTGGATACTGAGTCTAGTAGGCACTCAAGTATGTGAAATAAGAAGTCAACAATCACTATTTATTATGGAACTTAATTATAATAGCGTAGTATAATTAACGAAAATTCGTAAATTAATACATAAAATAATTTCAACGAATGATATCATGTGTGACGCACTCTGCAACGGGCCTGCCATGTTCATTGTTTTCCATTGTAGCACGCCATTCTGGTGACAGATGGCAGCAACAAGCACGAAACTGAAGCGACAGATGCCCCATAAATAGGCTAATAGGTCTCAAAGTAAAGCGCATCCGTATAGTGTTCCATTACAATGGACACCAAGTCTGAAAGGGTTAAACTAACTTACACTAAGGAAAATACACACTCCCATGCCCGAGGGAGGACTCGAACCTCCGACGCGGGAGGCCGCGCGATCCGCAACGAGGCGCTCCAGACCGCTCGGGTACTCCCGGGCGGCTCGGGCACTCCACCGCGGCTTTACTTGATGTGTAAGTATCACAATAATCATGGGCAGTAACGAAAAGGAAACCACTTCATTATCAAGTTATGACATCAAATTATAAGACACAGGAATTTAGTTGTTTTATTTAGCGAACAGTTGATTTGAAATCGAATGGAAACACTTTTATAGTGATGAGAACCCTCGAACCCCAAAACCGATTTTTTAACTTGTTAAAATTCTTTTACTGAGAAGCTATGTACAGTGGTGGTTGTGGCTTTGCTTCACGTGCGTCTTGGAAGCTACCAGCACTTACTGTTGCACTGAGATACGCATCTGTGTCGCACCGCTCTATTGCCAGTGTCGACCAGGTACGTCGCTTCCACTAGGTTCCTATGTGCTCCGCCGACACAAGATGTCTCTGCTTCGTATCTCTACCGGCGTGTACCTTATCGCACCTGTGTGCACCACGCCTTACTTCGTCCCGTATCAGAACGGACCTAACCGAAGCACCGCATCGCTCCGTATGTAACTGGACGTCTCTTGACATCGTTCTTAATGCTCCGTAACTCTTTAACTACGCTTTTCCTACATTTACTTATCGTAACCAGCTCATTCTATGTAGTAAAACTGGGCCCAGTATGTTTGTTTTAAACAATTTCAAACTTTTTATTTATTTTTGCACTACACGAGTTTCGAGATTATATATATATATATATATATATATATATATATATATATATATATGACGACTTTACAGCGTTCATCTAATGAAATGAATCGCAATTTGCGATCAGTTACGGCTTCACTGTACTAGGTTTAGATGGAATACCCAAGTGCGGCGAATGAAAATTTGTGCCCGGCCGGGATTCGAACCCGGGATCTCCTGCTTACTAGGCCGACATAGGCTGTGATAATAGGAAGAGACAGCGTGGCGAATGGAGATTTGGGTGTTGCGGGAGACGTGCAAGGAAGATCCTCTGCATTCGGGCTGGTCACTGTGTCCTCTGTGGCGGAGTGCTCAACGCGTCTGCCTAGTAAGCAGGAGATCCCGGGTTCGAATCCCGGCCGGGCACAAATTTTCATTCGCTACACTTGGGTATTCCATCTATCCTAGTACAGTGAAGAAATAACTGATCGCAAATTGCGATTCATTTCACCGATAGCTATCATCAAGTACATCTGCAAATTACAATCAAATAAAATAGTGATGTTTATCGTGTAATAAAATGGCTACCCTACACCTATACTAAAATTATTCAGTCCAAACGAAGTAAACGTACTTAGTGAGTCCGTAAAACTGTTACATTTAGGAACAGATTAAAATAGTGAGTCTCTGCTACAGGCAGCAAGCCGGGAGGCACTGTAGGTAACCTGGGCGCGATATAGCCACTCACAAGGCAGAGTCTGCATTTAAAACAAAAGTCCCATAATTAAGTACCGAAATATCGAAAAGATAGAACATTGGCGCTGTTAAGAAGAGAAGAGTGTTTGTATATTGCGCCCGCCTAACTATACAGAACCAAAATGTGAGCCCCGTGTAGAAATGCAACTTAACGAACCGCCAAAGCACCGCATCAGCCCTCCAACGGTCACTGCAGCAGTTGAACTGCCGGCAGGCAGGCAAGTACCGGTATCGTCAACTGTGCGCTAGTGGCACCGTCCAACCGTCGTACCCTGCCTTGTGAGTGGCCATGTCACGCCCAAGTTGTTGCATGTAGCAGAGAAGCACTATTTTAATCTGTTCCTAAATGTAACAGTTTTACGGCCTCACTAAGTACGTAAACTCCCTTTGTACTGAATAATATTAGTAAAGGTATCGGGTAGCCATTATATTACATGACAGACGTCACTATTTTATTTTATTATAATTTGCAGGTGAAAAAATGTGCAAATGTTTGTTAAGTTTAAAGGACTTAACTGTGGGATCATCAGCCCCCCAAACTTAAGAACTACTTATGAACTGAATGAAACTTTCACTCTACAGAGGAGTGTGCGCTGATATGAAACTTCCTGGCAGATTAAAATTGTGTGCCGGAACCGGGACTCGAACCTGGGACCTTTGCCGTTCGCGGGCAAGCGCTGTACCGACTGAGCTATCCCGACACGACTCACGATGCAGCCTCACAACTTTACTTCCGCCAGTACCTCGCCTCCTACTTTCCAAGCTTCACAGAAGCTCTCTCAGGTTCCGGCACACAATTTTAATCTGCCAGGAAGTTTCATATGAGCGCACACTCCGCTGCAGAGTGACAGTTTCATTCTGGAAACATCCCCTAGGCTGTGGATAAGTCATGTCTCCACCATATTATTTCTTCTAGGAGAGCTAGTTTCGCAGGAGAGCTTCTGTGAAGTTTGGAAAGTAGGAGGCGAGGTACTGGCGGAAGTAAAGTTGTGAGGCGGCATCGTGAGTCGTGTCGGGATAGCTACTTATGAACTACCTTACAAGACGACACAAACACCCATGCCCGAGGGGGGATGCGAACCCCCGATCGTAGCGGCCGTGCAGACTGACAGGCGCGCCGCAGACCGCTCGGCCACTGCAGCCGGCCCTGCAGGTTCACCTGATGATAAGTCTCGAAACTCGGGTACTGCATAAACAAAAAGTTTGAAATTCATAAATATTGCGTATCCCATTATTTGAAATGAAGTTTGACGGTTGTGGATGTCCCGAAGGAAGAAAATTGTGGCAGTATGTTAGGCATGTGGGGCACATTCCCAACAGCCAATTTTTCATCGTCATGGCTGTGTACAGTGACAATACATCATTAGAGCAACCTCTAACATGTTTGTCACGTAACAGTTGCTGTGGGCCTGCTCTTGCGGGCCGAAGTTGGTTTCCTCTTCTTCTCAGGAGAACGGACATTCGATCGTGTATGACGGTGAGAGTAGTGTCTGGCTGACAAATTAAGTCTGAGCCAAAGTAGACTACATTAAAATTTAGTGGGAAAAGGCGCCTTTAATGGAACTTATATGATCAGAGCTCCTAATTCACATACGAAGAAAGTAAGCTATAAAGTGTGTGTGTGTGTGTGTGTGTGTGTGTGTCGAGCAATACCGCTCAACACCCTAGTGCGAGACTCGTCCCGGGTTCTCATTACACAGTACAAGGCTGACGCGATCCGCCTCGCCACATTTTATACGGCCTCTTTGGCCATAAAGCGCGTAATAAAAATCTGAATATATCGGGAGAGAGAGCTGCCTAATATATGGCGGCGAGCTGGTTCACCCACAAGGCGCGGAGAAGACGCTGTCCGGGGGAAAATTTGTGCCTGCCTTTTATTGCCGTAAGACGACGTTTCCCTGCTTTATGGTGGCGAGTGAATTGCTTACTTAAAACCATTAAAGCTTCATCGAAGCAACAACATGCAGCGGTACGTAAAGAATGCCGTCGTGCCGGCGCGGCCGTCTCCACAGCTCAGCTGCTGGCGTGTCACAGGGACAGGCCGTGTGCACTTCGCTACAGGTGCCACCACATGCCGATACTTTTCCCCTAGCGCCATTAACGAACGAATTGTTCATTTTTGCCGATACTAATACATCCTGCATCAACAAGATATCCTAAATCGCCCAAGTTTGGCAAGAAAACAATAAGTTTGTTCAAATGTTCAAATGTTTGTAGAGCTTGTGGGACTTAACTACGGGGTCATCAGTCCCCAAACTTACAAACTACTTATGCCTAATACTAAGGACGGCACAAATATCCATGCCCGAGGGGGGATTCAAACCCCCGACCGTAGTGGCCGTGCAGACTGAATGACGCGCCGCAGAACGCTCGGCCACCGCGGCCGGCAATAAGTTTGTGATATTGACTTTGGCGATATGTGATTTATATAATTAGTAGACAAAACAGCAGCTACGAATGGAATTTTTTTATTATGGGTTTAGATAGTTTATAACGCCACATCACATCTGTGTTTAACATACCAATCTCAGCAAATAGTAAAAATAAAGCTTTTGGTCAACAGTATAAATGGCAGGTCAAACAATAACCTGCCGAAAAAGATAATCTAAATAGTAATACAAAGGAATTAGCGATCTTGGCTGTTATTTTATGTTACGCGCTGGATCACTCAAGAAGTAACACACCTATTTCGTGAATGCTTCCACATATCGAAACGAGGTTTTCGTCAAATGATTGTAGGAGCTCTTACTTTGGTATAGGAAACTGAATCGTAGCCCTTGTATGGAACAACGTACTGATTACAGTATTTTTAATGGAACCGTTTACTTTGCATTCAACAGCTCTTGGAAAGCGCTTGTTGATATTGTTGAAAATCTTCGGAAAGAATGAGGCCAGAGTCGGCTACTGCCGTGCAAATAGCGTTGGGGTGTTCAAAATTTTCAAATACTTGTAAAGGTATTGAACCGAACTGCAGTGGTCATCGGTCCCTAACTTACTAAACTAATTTATGCTAAGAACAAAACACACACAAACACACACACACACACACACACACACACACACACACACACTTGCCCGAGAGAGGACCCGAACCTCCGACGGGAAACGGCCGTGCCCTCTGCAACAAGGCGCCTTAGAGCACAAGCCATTCCCGTGCGGCCAAACTGATATGTCAAGCCAGGCGACGTAGTTACAATGGGCCAAGATACGGCTACACCAGTGAGATAAAATCTCATTTGCCATACGTCATAGATATAGAATCAGCTATGATTTTTCTGTATGGACCAACGTTATATCCTGGCTTCTGATGGGGTTAACGACAATTTACTTTTGTGGCTGTATTTTAGTACAGTTTTTGACTTTTTGTTTGCGGAACGTTTCGGCAATATTGATAAGAGCCACATCTTTCAATTGTCTTTTCAAAAGCCATTGAAAGTTTACGGTTACATTAAAAAATATAGTTGCTTCATAAAGTCGATTACTCTCACATACGAAAGTACTTACCCCTTCGGGCACAATGATTTTTCGAAAACCACGTTTCGACATTTGTAACCGTTCATGAAATAAAAGGTGCGTTACATTAATAACACTGCATATATACCCGGTAAGGGCGTTAGGTCCATTCTTTCACCACAAATACCGTAAAATTGTTCCAACTCTGCGGGAATCCGGTACGGTGTGCATTAGTAGACGATGAAGGATAGAGACGCTACTTCGTTGTCGTGCTGCATGTGGTAATCTGAGCCGGACGGGAAAACCCGGGTTTGGATTTCGGTCAGGCATAAATTGCCACTTGTCGCCGTTGAGTTACTTCAATGCCATAATGCAGCCAAGGATAATTATTTCAGTATTCCTTTCCCCAAAAGAAGGAAAATAATGTTAAACGCCATATTATAACACATTTCCCGATAAGTTCCAGTCCCTACCCTCGAGATTGCATGGAACACATTACGGTGATTTCATAAACAAAGTTTTTTTTTTAGTTTAAGCAATGGTTCCGTTCCACGGTGTGTGAGGGTGGATAAATCCAGAACTATTAGCCGCGAGGGAATGGGCGTAGCCTCTGAGGCGCCTTGCTAACGAGTGCCCGATTGCTCTCCGTCGGATGTTCGAGTCCTCCTCGGGTATGGGTGTATGTTGTTGTTGTTGTTGTGGTGGTCTTCAGTCCGCAGAGTGGTTTGATGCAGGTCTCCACGCTACCCTGTCCTGTGCAAGTCTCTTCATCTGAGAATACGTTCGGCAACCTACAAACTTTGGAATCTGCTTGCTATATTCATCCCTCGATCTCCCTCTACGAATTTTTACCCCACACGCTTCCTTCTAATGCTAAGTTGACGATTCCTTGATGTCTCAGAATGTGTCCAACCAATCTATCCCTTCTCTTAGTCAGGATATACCAGAAACTCCTTTTCTCCCCGATTCGGTTAAGCACCTCCTCATTAGTTACGTGATCTACCCATCATCATTCGTCTTTAGCACCACATTTCGAAAGCTTCTATCATCTTTTTATCTTAACTCCTTATCGTCCACTTTTCACTCCCATACAATGCTACACTCATGGGTGTTTAGCATAAGTTAATTTAAGCAGTTTGTAAGTCTATGAAATGATGACCACTGCAGTCAGGTTCCATATCTTTACATAATTTGAACATTTGATTTGAACCAGCTTGAAAGAACACATACGATAATTTGCCCAGGTCGATAACAGCGAAGTACGTTAGAATAAAGGGAGACGGCGTTACCTTTGCTGAACAGACATTGGTTGAAGCCAGACGGGCCAGAGTTTTGTGCCCAAAACCAAGATTTATAGCTTAAAACCCTCTTTACGGAAAGTCACTAAATTGACAGACAGACAAGAGTATTTAATTACGTACATTTCAACAACTAGAACTACTACGACAAATGTTTTGGGCACAAACAAATGCCGGAGTGCGCAGTTTGCTGGCTTCACTTTCCCAGTGTCAGGGCATCTCCAGAGATCGTCACCTCCTTTGCAACAGCAGCGTGTCCCTGTAATTGGTCAGCTTGAGCACTTTCACTTCTCTGGTATGTCACCATTACCTGCTATAACAGGAAACATTCTGTGTTTAATGCGCCTTCAAGAGCTCAAACGTGGTACTGTTACGGCGGATGACAGACGTGAGCGGCAGCGAAGATAGCTGTCCCCACTGCTGTTTGCGGAGCGTGCCGCGGAATAACAGCGGGCGCAGATACAGAGGGCAAAGAACCGGAATGCGCGCGATAACGAGAGCACACAGCTGGCGGCGACCCTTGCTGTAGGCCCCGTACAGTGTTCCGCTCGCATCTGATACGGGGCGGGCCGCGGTTAACACTGGCGCCAAGTCTGTGATCTGGGGGATCGCTCTACTGTTTCGTATGGAGAGGAGGTCACGGCTAAATGTTCTCATTATCACAAATTACAATTCTCTCGCACTCAACGAGGCTGTCTGGTACAACTGACTATTTACAAATGAACATTATAACACTGTACACACTAATGTTAGCTACAGTTGCACTATAAGCTTATTTCTGCTAAGAAGCCATTTCAGGTGTTTCGCCTGCAATACACAAGTTTTTCTTAATATTTTGTACTATGTATCTAATTTATTTTATACAGAGTGAAAATAAAATTAATACTTACCACATTCTAGTAAGCCGTTCATTTCGATCAATGTTTTTTATACCTTATTATATTTCGTAACTTACAATATTACGTTTTCAAATGTAAGATGTTTATTATTCACTTAAGTTACGGATTTTGACGTCTGACAGCGTTCCAGAGGTGCAGTTTGTTTACCAACAATACGCGCAGAAATTACGTTACAGAGGGAAACCTCGAAGATAAATAAACCAATATACACCAGTGCACCATATCTGGGTAAAATGTAAAATATCCAATAAAATAAAGCGACTATTTAGAAAGAATAACACCACTTTTGCGTTTCAGAATAGATACGCCGTTAAAAACAAAGTCGTCACACATGCCGCATAACCTTCAAAAATTCTTAACTCCGGAATTTATAAAATATCTTGTAATTCATGTGATAAATAGTATATAGGACAGAACGGACGAAATTTAACCATAAGATACAAAGAAAACACTAGAGAAAGTGAAAAAAAAAAAAAAAAAACACTTTTTATCAACATTTGCAGTTCGAAAATCACAAGATAGACACCACAGACGACGTACTAGAAATTTTACATGCAATATAAAAGGGATACGAGATGAACATTCTTCAAGAAATTGAAGTATGCATACACGCAATTATCAACACAACTAATTTATTACACGATCAGAAATTTCAGGCATAAAAATTACATCGATAATTTCACTCACATTTTAGTGCAGGCTAACGGATAAACAATCCCACCACTGATCAAAGATAACAGTTAAATAACAAAATTACCAGCAAAGACTAATCAAAGAGACAATCCCATCTTTTATCTGAGATAATATGTCAGCAAAATGATCAAATTTCGTTTAACTTTTTCCCTTTAATTTCAAATAATGCTTTCCCCAAATCCAGAGAATCAACACCACACTCACAAGACAATAATATAATCATCTCTTTTTGTAAAAAAAATGTAAACATACTGCATCTCTGGTGAGCTATCAAAATCCGTAACTTAAGTGAATAATAAACATTGTAAAATGTAAACTTTCACGACCGGAAAGGTCACATTACTAAAATTTTCCGGGCTATTATACGTGGTCTTATGGATTTATTACTCACAGCCAACGTTTCGTCCCTAACTACGGAGGACATTTCAATAGCGACCCAGGGTGTGCATCGGACATACAAAAGTGCCACGATCCCCCTTGAAAATGTTCTCCGCAGTTGAGGGCAAAACGTTGGCTGTGAGTGATAAATCTATAAGCCCACGGCATAATAGCCCGGAACATTTTAGTAATATTAAATAAACATCTTACATATGGAAACGTAATATTGTAAGTTACGAGGTATTATAAAATACAAAAATCATTTCGGTACAATAAGACCGAAATGAACGGTTTGCCAGAATGTGGTAGGTATTAATTTCATATCCACTTTGTATAAAATAAATAGGCTACATAGTACGAAATATTATGGAAAACTTAAGTATTGCAGGCAAAAGACATGAAGATAGCTTCTTAGCCGAAATAAGCTCTTAGTGGAACAATAGCGAACATTAAAGTATACAGTGTAATAAATATTCAATTTGTATTATTAAAATGTCGTTGTACGTCACTAACACTGTGGGCCTTGCAGATAACAAATAGAAATGAACAGTCTTTGTTCCAGGATATGCTTTTAGTTACATTAGTTACTACGCGTTTTGCCTTCATGCGGCATCTTAAGATAAAATTTACAATTTTTCTTTCAGATAATTATTAAACTTTTAAACGACTCTGTGCTACAATGAAACGCGTGTCGGACCAGTTAAACCGGGGACAGCCTTAAACGTAGCCATACCAGAATGCAACAATGGTGCAGTGGTAGGACCACTTTCTGAAATGTATGTATAAATCACGCATTATGACAATATAAACAAGCTTGACAGCAAGCCCTCGTGACTGTCTTGCTGTAGAATTGCAGGGCACCCTTGTTTATGTTCTCATAATGTGTGATTTATGACATAGTTTGAGAATGCGCCCCAACCACTGCACCATTGTGACCTGCACGTATGGTTACGTTTAAGGCTGTCTCCGGTTTAACTGTTCCGACGGATGCTGTATTTTAGCACAGCGTCCTCCTAAGGTTTTATGATAACGTGAAAGAAAAATTGTAAACTTTATCTGAAGATGCTGCTCGAAGGCTAAACGCGTAATAAATTAAAGTACATAGTACATACTGCAAGCAAGAATGCAGTAACAAACGTGTGTGTGTGTGTGTGTGTGTGTGTGTGTGTGTGTGTGTGTGTGTGTGAGAGAGAGAGAGAGAGAGAGAGAGAGAGAGAGAGAGAGAGAGAGAGAGAGAGAGAGAGAGAGAGCGCAAGAACTGTTACTATCGCTTTAGATTTTCTTCAACTTTTTAAAAACTTTGTAATTATATTTCGCATGGGAGAAATGAAGAAAAACAGTAGGACAACCAGGACACGCATTAGAAACGTGTAACCAAGTATTTACAAAAAATGTCCCTGGAGATGAGTTTCCAACAAGAAAGGCGAAAGCCGTGTGGAACAGAAAATTTATCCAGGTGCAATGTCTTGATATTCAATTTATAACAAGAAAAGTCGCTAAAGTAATTGATAACATGATAGAAAAAAGTAAGTATGGTCGTCAATCCATTAAAAAAGAGTAGCTGTTTTGGCGTCGCAATTACATAAACCCATGGTCGAGGGAGGATTCGAGCCGCGGCGGAGAGGCCGAGCGCATTGAAGCGTTATGCTCCGATGCGCGAGACCGTTCCCCGTTGGGAGTTCGAATCCCCCTTCGGGCATGGAAGTTTGTGCTGTCTTTAGTATAAGTTATTTTGTAAGTTTAGGGACTGATGACCCCGCAGTTAAGTCCCATAAGCTTCACACAACATTTGAACATTTTTCGGAGGATTCAACCCCCCGACGGGGAACGGCCTCATGCATGGGCGTAACTATCAAAGCGCCGTTTACTCTGCTGCATTTAATTCTAACTTCTGTGGTGCTTAATTGCGACATGGTTTATGACGTGATGTCTACCAAACCTATTTGCTTTATTTTTTCCAGATTTATAGAAAACTTAAGTCTAATATCCTGATTGTATTGAATAGGATTTAGTGGCTAACATTAACTTACTCATATTGGTTCCTAATCTGTTTAGTTAAAACATCAAATAAATAATTGCATACTTAGGTATGATTGGGTACAATTTAATGATTAAAACTTGATATATGTTAATTAATTCGATTTTCAAAACTGTTAACACTATTCTGAGGTATGTCACCTAGGCCGCACTTACTAATAATAACGATACAACTTTCAATTGTCAACAGTTGGAGGTAAATTGAAACTGAACAATGCTCAAGGATATTATTGTATAAGGTAGACAGAAGTAAGGGGTGGGAGGGGGGGAGGTGAGCAATTACAAAACAAGCTGCCAACATTAAAATTACCGACCGGACTGGAAGACCGAACTCCGAAGCTAATAAGGTAAGAGGGGTAGCGAAACCCACTGAGGAACAGTAAATAAAATAAAAATATATAAAAAAAAACCTAGGTTAAGCTGTTTTTAACATACTAGTATTGCCTGTGGTCAAAAATCGACCAATTGTGTTTACAATGGTCGCTGGGGGTAAAATTTTATGTATCATGTCGGCGGCCTCGCGTGTTATGTTGGCAACATCAACAACACGATAGAAAATCTTTGCCCATTTGTTCGAACCACATAGAATTACTCTATTAGTGTATCGTACAGACCGTGAAGTAATCAAATAATGCTGTTCCTGCTTTATGGTTGACAGGTTCTTGCATGTACCCTCGTCCGCTCAGTAAAAATAATTGCCCTCGTAAAGCGAAGATTCCATGAGAAAACATCAGCGTTGCCAAGCAATTGGCAAAAATGAAGACTCACAGCATTCTCACTATTCAGCATCTGTCGCTAACATTATCATAGGAGGTCGCTGGGATATTCGGTAAAATTTAACCGGCACTGGGAGGTATGAAACAGTATCTTTTACGTGTTAAAGAAAATGCCTGACAATATCAACAAATAAAAACGGAAGTATATACTTCTAATGCCATTTTCAAATTATATTACTTTCATTAGCCTAATATTTGAAATGGAACTACAATTTCGGTGTTCGTATATTTATACAACGCCAAGAAATAATGTTATTTCGATACTGCGATATTCAGAATTCCAGAGCTTACAACATGTCGACTTCGTAGTTCCACCGCAGATCACGTAAGAAAGTGCAACGCTAGATGTCTCTCCCGGCGCATCATCATTTATATCGGCATTCTCGACTTCGTAGTTCCACCCGAGCACCGCTAGATGCCTCTCCCGGCGCATCATCCTTTATATCGGCATTCATATGAAAACATTCATTTTCTTTAACCACTCTTAATTACTGCGAAAATGAAGCATTTGAACGGCACAAGAAAGTGAGTCGGGAGCACTCCATGTTTCGATATTCACTTATTTTAATACTGCAGATGCGCTGCAACTCCAGTTACGGTCTGCACGGCCACTACGGTCGGGGGTTCGAATCCCCCTTCGGGCATGGATATTTGTGCCGTCCTTAGTATTAGCTAGTTCATAAGTAGTTTATAAGTTTAGGGAGTGATGACCCAGATGTTAAGTCCCATAAGCCATACAAACATTTTAAAACATTTGATGCGCTGCAATATAGCGCGTCTTTGGTCGAGGCGAATAGCCAATCAGTGAGCTGATTGTTGGAGAATGTAGAACTTGATCCAACTGTAGATAGGAAAATTTCTACTTCCTTTTACCACTTTTAATGGCTAAATGCACACACAATATTTACATTCGTGAAATTTACAACAAACGATCTTTCGAATTACACTCCTGGAAACTGAAATAAGAACACCGTGAATTCATTGTTCCAGAAATGGGAAACTTTATTGACACATTCCTGGGGTCAGATACAACACATGATTACACAGACAGAACCATAGGCACATAGACACAGGCAACAGAGCAAGCACAATGTCGGTACTAGTACCATGTATAGCCTCCTTTCGCAGCAATGCAGGCTGCAATTCTCCCATGGAGACAATCGTAGAGGTGCTGGATGTAGTCCTGTGGAACGGCATGCCATGCCATTTCCACCTGGCGCCTCAGCTGGAACAGCGTTCGTGCTGGACGTGCAGACCGCGCGAGACGAAGTTTCATCCAGTCCCAAACATGCTCAATTGGGGACAGATCCGGAGATCTTGCTGGCCAGGGTAGTTGACTTACACCGTCTAGAGCACGTTGTGTGGCACGGGATACATGTGGACGTGCATTGTCCTGTTGGAACAGCATGTTCCCTTGCCGGCCTAAGAATGGTAGAACGATGGGTTCGATGACGGTTTGAATGTACCGTGCACTGTTCAGTGTCCCCTCGACGATCACCAGAGGTGAACGGCCAGTGTAGGAGATCGCTCCCCACGCCATGATGCCGGGTGTTGGCCCTGTGTGCCTCGGTCGTAGGCAGTCCTGATTGTGCCGCTCACCTGCACGGCGCCAAACACGCATACGAGCATCACTGGCACCGAGGCAGAAGCGACTCTCATCACTGAAGACGACACGTCTCCATTCGTCCCTCCATACACGCCTGTCACGACGCCACTGGAGGCGGGCTGCACGATGTTGCGGCGTGAGCGGAAGAAGACCTAACGGTGCGCGGGACTGTAGCCCAGCTTCATGGAGACGGTTCCGAATGGTCCTCGCTGATACCCTACGAGCAACTGTGTCTCTAATTTGCTGGGAAGTGGCGGTGCGGTCCCCTACGGCACTGCGTAGGATGCGACGGTCTTGGCGTGCACCCGTGCGTCGCTGCTGCCCGGACCCAGGTCGACGGTCACGTGCACCTTCCGCTGACCACTGGCGACAACATAGATGTACTGTGGAGACCTCGCGCTTCTCGTGTTGAGCAATTCGGCGGTACGTCCACCCGGCCTCCCGCATGCCCACTATACGTCCTCGCTCAAAGTCCGTCAACTGCACATACGGTCACGTACATGCTGTCGCGGCATGCTATCAGTGTTAAAGACTGAGATGGAGCTCCGTATGCCACGGCGAACTGGCAGATACTGACTGCGGCGGTGCCCAACCGCTGCGCAACTAGCGCCATTCGACGGCCAACACCGCGGTTCCTCGTGTGTCCGCTGTGCCGTGCGTTTGATCATTGCTTGTACAGCCCTCTCGTAGTGTCCGGAGCAAGTATTGTGCGTCTTACACACCGGCGTCAATATGTTCTTATTTCAATTTCCAGGAGTGTATGTAACTTTCATTGGCCTTCTTGTACGAATAAATTAGTAATCTGTACCACAATTTTCGTGTTAGCGTATTTATATAATGATATGTGAAACAAAAACAGTTACCAATAAGTGAGTCATAATATGTCAAGTGTAAAATTCAATGTACGTATATCATTAGTGAAGGCGCAGTCGAAAGGCTTGACCCTTTTCTTCAAATCGGGCAGTTAAGTTGTCCACACAAATAACTGGGAGGGCACTGTGGAGCAGTAGGTGCCTGCACGTGTGTGGAGGCGGCGCGCAGCACGAGCGCGTAGGCGCGACCAAAATATGGCCGCACAATTTTGAATCAAGTCAGCGCCGGTGAAGACTTCTTCAGCCACGGGGAACCGGTATCGCTGGCCGCGAGCAGAGCGGCTGCCGTGATTTAGGAACACTTCCTGTGCCGGCCACAAACATGTTTGCCGCAATTTATTATCGCCGCGACGATTACACGGATTTTACGCTGTTACACTACAAGCAGTTCCAGCAGAACACCACAGATTTATTGCAAAAATGTACCGACTTTCTCAAGGCGTTTGGTGCAGACGTGTAGCACTTACTGCTGTACACGACTGCCGATATCCTGCAAAGTGTGTGACCATTTTGCTGCAGCAAGTAATTCTCCACAGACAAGCGAAAAGTTATCGCGACAACCGAGCGGCATGGGGAAACAGCTTTATAAATTTGTGAATGGCTGATTCTAAACTTTCTTGCAGATCATTATTGCCGTCTTTCAGAGTTAAATGTGCTTCATGAGGATTTATTTTCTACCCAATACTACAATATTTTCAGGTGAAGTTGAAATAATTTTGATGGTTTCAACATCTAGCCCCGACAAATTCTGATTTCTCCCCCTCCTACTTAACATATATTTCCCCTCCAGTAGCGTCTTCCGTATATGTAAATGCTTAGTTCTATAGTGTGGTGGATTCAATGTTTAATTAAAGTCCGCCACACACTAGTTAACGGCTGGCTGAGTTACTTATCGTCCGAAAGACAGACTGCCTGGTCCATTGGCTGAGTTACAATCATAACTAGTAAACCACTTGGCAACAAACAGACCAAGGACTCATTTACTTTAAGAAAGAAGTGAGTAACTGCTATTACATGGAGTAGGAATTAGTTTGATCTTTGCTTCTGTCTTCTTTAAAACGTTATTCAATTCTTTTAGTCAATATCGAAAAATGTTTCGATACCTGTGTGTCTTTTCAGTGGGTCTTGTTTTATTTCTGACACCGCATTAGTATTAATTTTTTTTCTTTGTTGTTTACAAGTTTTGGTTTGACAGAATGTTTTCTGTGACGACGTACGTATTTCATCTACATCTACATCTACATCGATACTCTGCAAATCACATTTAAGTGCCTGGCAGAGGGTTCATTAACCACCTTCATAAATTTTCTCTACCGTTCCATTCTCTAATAGCGCGCGAGAAGAAAGAACACCTAAATCGTTCCGTTTTCGATCTGATTTCTCTTATTTTATTGGGATGGTCATGTCTCCCTAAGTAGGTGGGTGCTAGCAAAATATTTTCACATTCAGAACTAAAAGTCGGTGATTGAAACTTCGCAAACAGATCACGCCGCAATGAATAACGTCTTTCTTTTAATGATTTCCACCCCAATTCGTGCAACATTTCCGTGACGCTTTCCCCCCCGTAACGTGATAAAACAAAACGAGCTGCCCTTCTCTGAACCTTCTCAATATCTTCCGTCAGTCCCACCCGGTGAGGGTCCCACAAGGGGCAACAGTACTCCAAGAGAGGACGCACAAGTGTGATGTAGGCAGTCTCTTTGGTGGAGCTGGTGCATCGTCTAAGCGTTCTGCCAATGAAACGTAACCTTTGGTTCGCCTTCCCCACAATATTTTCTATGTGTTCTCTCCAGTCAAAGTTTTTCGTAATTGTAACACCTAGGTATTTGGTAGAATTTACGACCTTAAGGTTTGACTGATTTATCGCGTAATTGAAGTTCAGCGGATTTCTTTTAGTGGTCATGTGTATTACTTCACACTTTTCTTTATTTAGTGTCAATTGCCAATTTTCGCACCAAGTAGAAATTTTGTCTAAATCGCTTTGCAGTTGCTTTTGATCCTCTGTTGACTTCACTAACCGATAAACGACAGCATCATCCGCGAACAGTCTAAGGGAGCTATTCAGATTATCTCCTAAATCGTTTATAAACACGAGGAAGAGTAGGGGACCAATAACGCTTCCCTGTGGAACGCCAGATATCACTTCTGTTTTACTCGATGACTTACCGTCAATTACAACGAACTGTGTCCTTTCTGATAGGAAATCGTGAATCCAATCGCACAATTGGGGAGATATTCCATAAGCACGCAATTTCAATAGAAGCCGCTTGTGGGGTATAGTATCAAAAGCCTTCCGGAAATCCAGAAATATGGAATCGATTTGAGATCCCTTGTCGATGGCACTTAACACTTCATGTGTATAAAGGGCAAGCTGTGTTTCGCAAGAGCGATACTTTCTGAATCCGTGCTGACTATTGGTTAATAGGTCGTTCTCTTCGAGGTAGTACATAATATTCGAACAAAGTACATGTTCCAAAATCCTACTGCAAATCGACGTCAATGAGATAGGCCTGTAATTTTGGGGATCACTCCTATTGCCTTTCTTGAATATTGGAGTAATTTGGGCAACTTTCCAGTCTTTGGGTACGGATCTTTCGCTGAGTGATCGGTTGTAAATTATAGCTAAGTACGGAGCTATTTCATCGGCATACTCTGAGAGGAATCTAGTTGGTATACAATCTGGCCCGGAAGATTTATTTTTGTTTAGTGACTTAAGTTGTTTTACTACTCCAGGAACATCTACTTCTAAGTTTCGCATGCTGGCAGCTGTTCTTGGATTGAATACTGGAGTGTTCACTTCGTCTTCTTTGGTGAAAGAATTTCGGAAAGCTGTGTTTAGTAATTCTGCCTTAGTAGTACTGTCGTCGGTAGTATTACCATTGCTATCGCGTAGTGAAGGTATTGTTTGTGTTTTGCCGCTAGTGTACTTCACATATGACCAGAATTTCTTTGGATTTTCTGCAAGATTACGAGACAGGATTTCGTTGTGGAAACAACTATAAGATTCTCGCATTGAAGTCCGCGCTAGGTTGCGAGTTTCAGTAAAAGATTGCCAGTCTTGCGGATTCTGTGTCTTTTTAAATTTTGCATGCGTTTTTCTTTGTTTCTGCAACAGTGATCTGACCTGTTTTGTGTACCACGGGGGGTCAGCCCCCTCTTTTATTAATTTATTTGGTATAAATCTCTCGATTGCTACTGATATTATGTCTTTGAATGTAAGCCACAACTGATCTACACTCGCATTTTTAGTTTTGAAGGACTGGAGACTATCACTCAGGAAAGCGTAAAGCGAATTTTTATCTGCTTTATTGAATAGATATATTTTTCGTTTATTTTTGGTGCATTTGGGAATTTCGATATTCAGTCTCGCTACTACAACTCGATGTTCGCTAATCCCTGTATCTGTTTTGATGCTCTTTACTATCTCGGGATTATTTGTTGCTAGGAGATCAAGAGTATTTTCGCAACCACGTACTATTCTAGTGGGTTCATGAACTAACTGTTCGAAGTAGTTCTCAGAAAAAGCATTCAGAACTAGTTCGGACGATGTTTTATATTTGCCCCCGGTTTTGAATACGTAATTATGCCAACATATCGAGGGTAAATTAAAGTCGCCACCGATTATAACAGTATGCTTCGGATACCTATTTGAAATATGATTCAAGCTTTCTTTGAACATTTCTGCAACCGCATCGTCTGAGTCAGGGGGCCGATAAAAAGATCCAATTATTAATTTATTTCGGTGGTCAGGTATAACCTCTACCCAGACCAATTCACAGGAAGTATCTGCCTCAATTTCGTTGCAGGATAAACCGTTTGTAACAGCAATAAACACGCCACCCCCTGTTTTATTTATTCTATCCTTTCTGAAGACCATTTGGCCCTTTGAAAAAATTTCGGCCGAATTTATCTCAGGCGTCAGCCAGCTTTCAGAACCTATAACGATTTGTGCCTCAGTACTTTCTATCAGCGCTTGGAGCTCTGGAATTTTCCCAACACAGCTACGACAATTTACAACTGTTACACCAATGGTTTTTATGTCTACTTTCTTCCCGTGTCTGACCTGCCCCCTTTGAGACTGAAACCCATTTTGTGTATTCCATTTCGTGACTTTCTTTGTGCACTGTAATTATTATACTTACTGTTTCGGAATTCCCAATGGGAATCTTATCATGCGAATTTCGGGAAACGTATGTAACCACATTCATACAGAGACGATATCTTATTGATATATAATTCGCAAACAGTGGAAAGCAGCAACAGAATCATGCAACCCAACATAATGATTTGGAGCTCATATGACAGTAGTACCATTGTAGAAGATGGAAGTGAAAGCTTTTATTTAAATTAATAAAAATGCTTGGAGAAAGTACTTATAATTTTGGGGAGTTTCCCCTACACGTAACTCTGAGATAGAGAAGGAGATTAATTTGAAGTAAAAAAAAAGTAAATAACTTGTGCTTTGTCTCTTTTCTGATGGCACAGTTTCGACGAATTAGGATATTTCACAAAAATACATAGCTCAGAGAATAAATGACGCTCAGACTTTATTATATTTCTTTTCCCGGTTAGGCCTATAACTCCAGTGTAGGGAGAACAGTTCCCGTCTTTTCAGGAAAACGTGAGTAATTTAAGAGTGGAAATCGCTGTTCACAAAAATGTTCAATTGTTTGTAAATCTTATGGGACTTAAGTGCGGGGTCATCAGTCCCTAAACTTACAAACTACTTATGAACTAGCTAACACTAAGGACGGCACAAATATCCATGTCCGAGGGGGGATTCGAACCCCCGACCGTAGTGGCCGTGCAGACCGTGACTGGAACGCCTCAGTCCCCTCGGCCACCGCGGCCGGCCGCTGTTCACAATATGTGGGAAGTTATGCTCCGAAACTGCCTTACAACCAGAGGAGCCGCCATACAGCTTGGTCAGAATGGAAGAGAACTGTAGCTATAATTAGCACCCACTATATTTTATGGGTATGTGTCGACGACTTACCCGGCATTGCGTGCAGTTTTACTCTCAAGGACACTGTGTTACGTAACTGACATCTTGTGAGAAACTGTAACTGTGGGTTCCCGTGTGACAAACATCAGCACCCGGCGTTGTGTATAGCATATAACTGCTTTGAAATGTCAAACTGGTGTAGAACAGTATGCGTAGCATGAGTTGAAGATGTAGCAGGCTTCAATCATGAACGATCTGTAGATCAAAGGAACTTCGCCATCTCTCGTAAAAGAAAGAATCTCTGATATGTTAATTTGGAAGGCATAATGGCAAGCTAAAGACGAATAAACTGCATAAAAGTATGATATTTATGTCTGAATGCATTTCAATCTGCGTGCAGCGTCCGGTGAAATTTTCGAAAGGGAAGCAGTAATAAATGTCAAAACAATCTGATTTATTTCTAATGTATTTCGACTACATTATTCATCAGTGCATAAATCAGTAAGTACAGTCACATTTCAGATTCAGTACAGTTGCTTGTAAGGATATGTACAGTGGGGCACATACGAGTTTTTAAGACAAAAATATAATTCACAAGAAAAGTGCATATGTACACCGTTGATTATATATTTACAGGCAACTGTACGGAACCTGAAATTTATAGTATTTGTACTCCGTGAGTATGCACTAATGATGGCAATCCTATATCGGAAATCGATGTGAAACAGATTAGTCACAGTTTTCCTTTCGCAAATAACTGAATAGTTAATGTGAAGATGATCACAATCGTTGAAACCCCAATTAGAATGACTAAAAATCGGAAGAAATGTGGCAATTAGGTAGTGAAAGTGAGAAAAAATGAGACTACGGCTAAGATAAGGCTAATATACGAGCTAAATGTGCTGTTTTGGAACCAGAAAGGTCAGTTAATATAAGTTTCAAAGTAAATGAAATAGATTATCAACTAGGCCAGGAAAACACTGTGCTGTATACCAATTTATTTCTTCACTGTTTCATCGAAATGCCTCTTGCAATCTTGTTGCGCGTTGATAACTTGTCGCCCGGGATTCGAACCTGGGACCTTTGCCTTTTGCGGGCAAGCGTTCTGCGGTCTGAGCTAACCCAGCACGCTTCACGGTCCGTTCTCACAACTTTACTTCTGCCAGTACCTCGCCTCCTACTTTCCAAATTTCACAGAAGTTCTCCTGCAAACCTTGCAGAACTAACACTCCTCGAAGGAAGGATATGGTGGAGACTTCGAAATGCGGCAGCCGGAGGTGATGGTTGTATGACTAAGTTGTGTGCCTGTGTGATTGCGTGAGTGTTCTATTTTCTGAAGAAGGCCATGGCCGATAGCTGAAAGTGTATGTGTGTGTCTTTTGTATGTGCCTGTCGCAGCTCGTCGCCTCATCTTTGCGGTGAGATGTAAACTGTCCTTACTATATTATTAATTCCAACCTGGACTTTCCATTGTTATATATTTGAAGAACGAAGTGTTTTTGGTAATTCTTGAGTGCGCCATTGCTTTGAAATAACAACGCCTGATTTATAATAAGAAAATCATCAAATATACAAAGCAATATGGCGTATGCCAGAGAGTGTTTCCAGCCAAACCCGAATCGTCAGCTTCGTAGCAGTTTGGGAACCATCGTTAACATTCGGAAGTGGAGCCCTAGTAGCCGGTCTATGTATAAGGTCCAGTGGATTTCGGTGTCGGCAAATTTTAAAATTTGGTCGGTCTCAGGGCCGATTTTACCACCTGACACAAACTGCAGTGCCATCGGCGATTATGCGGTTGATGATCGTCCAGTAATTCCACCACAGTCTTTTTCACTTGTACATGGTATGTGGTAAACTCACGACATTCCAGCTACGTTCCTTCAAACGATTTACTACACACTGTCATTTTTTATAAATAGACTTTTCTCTAAATAATATATGCCTACTCTGTCGTAAATGTATCGCAGAAACGCCGTACCCGATCTTTCGTCTTCCGATGTGCCTCTTAGATTGTGTGAGACTGCTTCTGTCACTGGTGGAGTACCCCCACTGTTTCTCACAACGCGTTCCATGTGCTGCATCACCCATCTGATCACTTTCTTTGCATATAATACAACTATGTCGAGCGTAGTTGTAGAAATGTCTGCTAATGTGTTCTAATAATTACATAATTTTAATACTGAATGGTAATTTTTACGATAAGTGCATGTATTTTTTTATTATTTGTAATTTTCTGTATTTTACAGAAGGTTGTTCATAATTACGGTTTCAATCAAAAAAAAAAAAAAAAAAAAAAAAAAAAAAAAAAAAATAAGCTACATCTTTTTCACAGTATAGGCTACATTATTTGTTGACGACGGTAGTCTTCGATTGTTCAGTTTGTTAAGACGTACGACACTGTTTTTGGAAAGTTATTTCCCTAGCTACTAATGGCTTTCGAAGCAGTTAACCTACTCAACCATCGTTTTACGAGAAAAGGTTTCCAGCTCGTCTGCATACACAAACAAAAACTGACCGATCAAGTCGAATTGGACATCCCAAAATGTTTTATATAACTGAATTCGAAAACAAAAAAACCTGTCACAATCGGATTCGAACCACCGTCCCTATAGTTAGTGATACGAGAACGCTACCACCTGAGCTACACGCTGCAACTGTTTCAATTATTGGTACTTACGTGTATTTTGTATAACTTCAAGCCGCGGTGCAGTAGCCGAGCGGTCTAAAGCGTCTCGCTGCGGAGCGCGCGGTTGCTTGCCGTGGAAGTTCGAGTCCTCCCTGGGGCATGGGTGTGTGTGTTGTCCTTAGGTTAGTTTACCTAGGTTTAAGTAGTTTGTAACCTACGGACTGATGACGACGCAGTTTGGTTCGATAGATTTACAAACATTTGAACATTTGCATAACTTCAAAGTCGATTTTGTCGAGAAGTTTAGAGAGTTGCGTCGAACGGCTTTGGCTGTTAAAAGTTCTGAACTTGGCGTACGATAAATATAAAGAAATTCTAAAATCCGATACCCATGGTGTGTCACGAGGCAATGAGTTTTAATGGAGGACTGGAGAGTGTAAAGAAGCTATCGGCAATGTTGTGGTATTGTTAGGGTGAATGGCAGGGCACGGACAAAGGAGACGTTGCCAGGCAGCACCAAATAGCGGTGAGCGGCCATCAATCACAGGTGCGCGGCTGATGGCATGCGGCGGCTGTCGGCGCGCATGATGCACGACGCGGGCCGCGTGCGTGCCGAGTGCCGAGTGGACAGCCAGCCACAGCTCATTCATTAGCGCCGCGAGCGCGAGGGCGAGGCGCCGCGCACAATGCCGGCCGCGGTGCACAGTCGCGTTCTCACAAATATTTGACGCATTCACGCACCATCTATCACTGGGGCTGAGAGAAAGGCAACCATTTATCCGGGACAAGTTGTCGGCGAACTAAAGGGTGCGTCTGAAAAGTTCGGTGTACGGCCTCAGGAAATATACCAAACAACAGTTACAAACCAAATACCTTTACTGGCCTGCAGAGTAATCGCCATTGCCTACAATACATTTCTGACATCGACTGTACAGCTGTTGGATGTTCAAATGTCTGTAAATCTATCTGACCAAACTGCGTGGTCATCAATCCGTAGCTTACAAACTACTTAAACCTAGGTAAACTAACCTACGGACAAACACCCACACCCATGCCCCAGGGAGGACTCAAACCTCCACGGCGAGCAACCGCGCGCTCCGCAGCGAGACGCTTTAGACCGCTCGGCTACTCCACCGCGGCCAGCTGTTGGAAACTGTCAGCAAACGCTTCTTGTGGACTCGCTTCAAGCAACCACTCAAAATGTTCAAATGTTTGTAAAGTCTATGGGACGTAACTGCGGGGTCATCAGTCCCTAAACTTACAAACTACTTATGAACTAGCTAACACTAAGGACGGCACAAATATCCATGCCCGAGGGGGCATTCGAACCCCCGACCGTAGTGGCCGTGCAGACCGTGACTGAAGCGCCTCAGTCTCCTCGGCCACCGCGGCCGGCCGCAAGCATTCAAAAACAATTTTTACTCACTGCTTCAACACCATATACTTGCACTAACATCCCATGGGTCTCCGTCGCCGTTTTGCCTAATTCGAAACAAAAATCGATGTTAAAGTGTTGCTCTATTTTGCGCTCCATGTCGCAATGACACAAATATCCATGCCCGAGGGGGCATTCGAACCCCCGACCGTAGTGGCCGTGCAGACCGTGACTGAAGCGCCTCAGTCTCCTCGGCCACCGCGGCCGGCCGCAAGCATTCAAAAACAATTTTTACTCACTGCTTCAACACCATATACTTGCACTAACATCCCATGGGTCTCCGTCGCCGTTTTGCCTAATTCGAAACAAAAATCGATGTTAAAGTGTTGCTCTATTTTGCGCTCCATGTCGCAATGACACAAATATCCATGCCCGAGGGGGCATTCGAACCCCCGACCGTAGTGGCCGTGCAGACCGTGACTGAAGCGCCTCAGTCTCCTCGGCCACCGCGGCCGGCCGCAAGCATTCAAAAACAATTTTTACTCACTGCTTCAACACCATATACTTGCACTAACATCCCATGGGTCTCCGTCGCCGTTTTGCCTAATTCGAAACAAAAATCGATGTTAAAGTGTTGCTCTATTTTGCGCTCCATGTCGCAATGACACGAGTTTTCACATTGACCCTGTCAGCTGGGTTGCAGCCAAGGAGGGTAGAATACAGGGAGACGTCCTTAGGCTGAAAAAGTGAAGCCTACCTCCGCCATATTACTAAGTTTTGGAGAAGTGTTCGTATTGTACAGCTAATGTTATTTGTCACTTAAAACAGAAATAAACCGTTGACGGCCGGTTTTCCCTTGATGTACAACGTGTTAAACGAGTGCAAATTAGCCGTTAAAAATTAAGTTCTCAAATATAATATGCTGAGTATTTATTACTATTTATTCAAGAATTGTATTGTTTGAAAGTACATACTTCGCAGCCGGCCGCGGTGGCCGAGGGGACTGAGGCGCTCCAGTCACGGTCTGCACGGCCACTACGGCCGGGGGTTCGAATCCCCCCTCGGGCATGGATATTTGTGCCGTCCTTAGTTATTTCATAAGTAGTTTGTAAGTTTAGGGACTGATGACCCCTAGTTAAGTCCCATAAGCTATACAAACATTTGAACATACTTGACTGCAGTGACTGTCAGTCCAGTGCATTAACAGTAAGAGGGTCGACTTAATGCATAGTTTTAACGAAGAAATAGCAATCTAGCACTGACGAAGATGGCGGACAGGCTTCAACTGACGTATCTGCTCTGCATAGACAATGGCACCTCCTTTTATTCTAACCTCCATGGTCGCAGCGTGTACCACCGCTTCACTGCAGTGCCTCGCACCATTAGGGGGCACTTCTTGACATGTCCCTCAATATGTATGCACGGGCATCTCATCCTCGCCAGCGTGGTTTGTAAACTACGGGTCCGTTCACCGAACTTTTCAGATGCAACTTGTATAAAACAACGGGCCTGCAGATAATGAGCTTTCAGTGATCAGCTGCCTCAAATTACAGATTGCGTTATCGGAAGTATGAACAACCCATCCATGATCTACTTTCCTTAGTTTTCTCGGTCATGCCAAAATATCAACCGTGTCCAACATAATCTTCAGAGCGTTACTGCGATAAGATTACATACCGAAACTCTGCTTGAAGTGGAATTGTAAACCTCGAACTCCTCTTTTCCAGAAACGTATATGGCGACTGGTACCTGAAACACAAAGTGAAGAGTATGGTGTCAGGACATCTCTGGAAAAACGAGTAAGTTTCACTACACAAGAAATTAAACACAGTAGCTACGAGTAGAGACTGAAATACATCGATGGGAAAAGTTGGAAATTTGTACTGACCGATGATTTGAACAGAGGTCTCTTGCTTGCTAGGCCCTTGCACTACCCGCTACGCCACAAGGGCACTGTGGTCACCACAGTTGGACGGATTACTCTAGCACGACCAAGTTTTCAACTAACCAGCCACTCCTGACTTAGTACCGATGGCCATTATCTTCGTTGAATATCCCAAGGACGTAAGTATTGCAAAATTATATTAGAACATCACTATGATTCTATTCGTAGCAAAAACTGATTTCAACGAGAACCTCATGAAAGTATTTATTATGGATAGTACAAACTGCATTATTCGAGGATTCATACCTCTGGAGTTCGATTGTGTAGTTTCGGATTCTCCCTCAGCTCGACCACTTATTAATTTAAAATTATCCAATTGTTTACGAATTTCCATTCCGTTGTATCAAGGTAGATCAACTCTCTCGACTAATTCAAGTTACATTGCACTTGTCGCAAACTATTTGTTAGATTGCAACATATGAAGTTTTCTTTATTGCGTTCCTTCCTATGCCGTATCGGTTTGTCATTGTTCTATGTGGAGATTGAATATGGGAATAATAATTTAACTGAATATAGGATCTTTCTGACAAACTGTTTTGCTTAAAGTAAATCTCCATACTGACAAAAATTTCTACCTTTTTTTATTCTATACGTATGAACCCACAAAGAGCAATTTTACGTTATAGCAATTTCTCGGTGGTTCGGGAACAATGAATCCTCCAGTTTTAATACTAACTCCACCTATCATTTTTTTAGATCAATTTTCGCTTGATTTTTATTTGCTTCATGAATACTGAACAGCGATGTCCCAACAAAACCAGCCGGATAAGCTCAAACCCCAGAATCTTTCGTGAACGTGGTGCCGTCCAAATGCCTTGGAAAATAATATGTAAAAACATTTTTCATGCATTAGTTACACTTCCTTAATATTTTATGCTTATGATCACGAACCACTTAGTTCTGTGTGGTAAAACTGTCGTGAAAAAACATCAACATATTATGTGTTTCATTAATCGTTTACCATGACTGGCTGGCAGTCCGACTAGAGCAATGTTCAGCCGACAAGTGCAAGTCTTTCAACTGGACGCCACTTCGATGACTTGGACACCACTGATCTGCCACAGTCAGTACACCGGGGTAACGCGATCTACGGTTTAATTCGCAATCAGAACTACGTTTCCCTCAAGACATACTATTACATCACAGAGATTAATGCAGGGATAAAAGCAAACTGATAAAGTTCTGATCGTGGTTCGATGCAACAGTTATGTATGTCACGAATGCTAACAAGACCCACATAGGCTCACGTCCTTTTCGTTTCGTTGTCGTTTCCTACTGCTATCTTAGTAGCACCTGTATTTTAAAATACCTTAAGGCCAAAAACACAAATGTCTAAACTGAAATAAATAGTACAGTCGGTGACAAATACAGTATCATTCAAGAAATTCTACGACACCATGGTCACACAAGACACAAACAGAAGTTTTATCGTGTGTGCTACTCCTAATAATGTGCGTTAGCCGAAAATTCTCTGGAAAACCATTACCGGATTACATCTGACAAAACCTGTCCTAACTTGCATTAGTAGCTTTCGAAAACTGTGACTGATGAAGTCATTGGCAGAAGACTCACTGACAACGCTCTTAACAGAAACTAATCTCTATTACGTGGCACTGCGCGATACAGACACCGGAAGGTGAAACGGTCGATTCAAACGAGGAGCCCAAGTATTCCCATGTATGGCGCCAGCGCCGCCACAGCCAACAGGTACAGTACCAACGGGCCATCGGCAGTGCAATGGCCAAAGATTGCTTGATCGAAACGTCATGGTATTTTAACACATTTTTCATTTTCGCGAAAATATTATAGACAGGCCAGCGTAAATGCTGTTTATCTGAAAACAGGCACTCATTTTACCTGGCGAATGACCAATCCTGAATCAGACACCTACGTTCCAAACGAAATTTGTGCAGTGTACAATTCTCAGCATCTCTAAGAACAAAGCTCAAAACGTAACGTATTAGTAAATTATGTTTTCCGACATCAACAATTACATGTAAAGATTACTAGGAATGTCCATAAAAAGTTTATCCACGTCTACGAGCTAAAAGAAAGGTGTGTGTTTTGTTGAATATATTTAGTTACACAGACAACGACCTTCGGCTTCAGAAACTTTTCAGTCACACTATGAAGCGGGATATAGGATTGAAACCTCAGTGTGAAACCTGTTCGAATTTTTGTCTTTGTTAACAGTATTATATGGGTGGATTTTTTTTATTAATTCCAGACAAAGATAGGAATGTTTTTGATCAATATCAGTACTATCAACCGAATGAAGACACTGTCTACCGTACACCGCAACTCCCACGTAAAGTGGGTTCTGTGGCGAGTAAGCAGTGTACAGTTTCAATACGAAACCTGCTGTTAGCAAGCGACGCATATGGTCGGGACAGCCTGTAGCAATTTCCAGGCTCGCGGCATCTGTGGGAAATTGCTGCCGAGTTACGTAATTGCAAAGCGCGACCGTTTTCCAGGCTGCGGTTCCGCATGCGAACCACTGGACCGTCACTGGTCACACACGACATGGCCGTGCTCCGGAAAATTGGCTGAACGAACACGATAGCGTCTGCTTGTCCCTGTTGTTCAAGCCACACACTTGGTACAACTATGTAATTCGACTGTCACTCAAGTGTAAATCTCATCACGAATTTACCCTAGCGGCAATATAAGAAACAGCAACTGTCGTTTTCAGTCACTACAACAAAGAAACCGTAAGCAAATAGTCACATAGGTGTCTCTAAAAATTTCAATTTGAGGAATTCATGACTGAACTTTCAGTTATTCATTTTTGTATGGAAAATATTTTTTGTGCATCACTCGTGCACGACACCAATTTACTAAAGGTCGATAAAAGTTGCGACAAATGTTTGAGAAATCTGTTACCTGAATTACGGCAGCGCTAACGACGTATTTTATTATTATTATTATTATTATTAGTAGTAGTAGTAGTAGTAGTAGTAGTAGTTCAAATGTTTGTAAAGCTTATGGGACTTAACTGCGGGGTCATCAGTCCCTAAACGTACAAACTACTTGCCGCAGCGGAGTGGCCAAGCGCATTGAGGCGCCTCAATCCCCGCCGGGGATTCGGATCCTCCCTCGAGCATGGATGTTTATGCTGTCTTTAGTATAAGGTAGTTCGTAAGTAGTTTGTAAGTTTGGAGACTGATGACGTCGCTGTTAAGTCCCATAAGCTTAATAAACATCTAAAAAACATACGAACTACTTATAAACTAACTTACACTAAATCCACCACAAACATCCATTCCCGACGGAGGATTCAAACCCCCGACGGGGAACGACCCCGTGCATTGGACCATAGCACCTTAATGAGCTCAGCAACTCCGCCGCGGCTTTAAACCCTCTTTTTTCATTAAGGTGCAGGTAATGATTGACATTGTCCAATCTAAACTTTATTCGCAGGTGAAAATTATTTAGTACGTGTATTGATGCATTAAATGTTGTACCACACTCGTCCACTAGAAATTTATCAAACACTTGAGTAATTATTATTTTGTCACTCAGTGACATAATTAGATTAAAATGTTAGTAAATCAATGGGACTTAAGTGCTTGGTTATTACTCCCTACCTTACAGACTACTTAAACTAAATTAAACTATCCTAAGGACGACACATGAACCCTTGACCGAGGAAGGACTCGAACCTCCGACGGCGAACGGCCGCGCGCAACGCAGCAAGGCGCCTCTGTGCACCCGGCTATTCCGTCGCGGCTACGTAATTAGTCATATGATATTAAGCTCGTTATATCCGTATTAATGAACACAAAGCGTCTTTTACATTTGCTGCATTTCGTATCAGTAGTAAACTTTTCTTATTTCAGAGAATTTTGAATTGCATCTGTACGTGCTACAATTCAGTGTCATTGTCGTTACTAATAAAGAATTACATGAACACGCAGTAAATACGTAAAATCTATGTTTTAACGAAAATTTAAGTACTATCTGAGTAGCTACATGCGCCTATTTTCTATTGATGTTGAACGGTATGCCCATTCAGTAGATATTCCTATTTGTGACTCCAAAGACAGGAACACCAAACTCAGAAAGAGATTCATATCCCATGATTTCAATATAAATTCTGTTCAGGGATCACCAGGATTTACGGGGCAGCTCGTATTCAGGCGGTCTCTCGGTGATGCAGGGGAGGGTTTGACATTGCTCAGGACATGCCTGCCGCCATCTTTCCTTCCAGGACTCTTATTAAGTTATGTCCGTATTGTGTAATGCTTTGGCTGTTTTCATTGTTGGGTGTCTGGATCGCAGTGTATTTCTTTCTAGGTCAGGCGCGTCATGGTGTATGGGGAGCCTTGGATTGTTAGTTATCTTCCTGTATTCCCGGAGGAGAGCATTGCCGCGGCGCAGATCCGCAGGTGGAATGTGGCTCAGGATGGGCAGCCAGGAAGCTGGGGTTGATCTAATGGTTCCGCTGACAATTCGCATTGTGCCATTCAACTGCACATCAATATTACTTGTGTGAGCACTATTCATCCATACCGGAGCGCAATATTCGGCTGTTGAGTAGACCAACTCAAGTGCTGTCGTACGAAGCGTGTCGGCCGAGGACCCCAAGTGGTGCTGCATAACTTACGAAGAATATTATTCCTCGTCGCTAGTTTGGCTGCAGTGTTCTCCACATGTCAGTTATAGGTGAGGGTTCTGTCTAATGTGACTCCGAGGTACTTTGGATACTCGTTATTCCGGAGCCGAGTTCCCTCAAAGTAGACGTCAAGGCGTCTGCCTGCTGATTTATTGGAAGATGCGCAGACTCTCTCTACAGATGGGGTAAAATTCCATCTCCCAACTGCGACTGCGGCACCGATAAGCAAACCATACGCCACATAATAGAAGACTGCGAGATGAGAGCGTACGATGGGAACGTCTCCGATTTCCTGACTGCAAAAGACGCCGCAATAGACTACATACGCAACCTTGATGTTTGTATCTGAGTGTGTTAATTTATTCTGTGTGTGCTGTATGCATTTATATGCCTTATTTTATGTCTCTTTTGTATTCTAGTATTTACACATTTTTGTATGTATAGTATGTATAAGACCTGCTAAATGATGTGCACTGCCATACGATAAATAAATAAATCAATATAAATGGACAAGACAACGCATGGAAAGATATTTATTAATACTGTTCAATAATTTTATATCCTGTTCAAAATAAACAATATATAAAAATTTAGAGAAGGGATTAAAACTGCTAGGGGTGATTAGCTTAGAGAAGGCAGGAAGCAGCATCATATTTGAGGTACTGCTAGTACTTCTCTCGTACAGTGACTCGTAGAGTGGTTCGATGAACTCGTTCGGCTGGACCAGATAGCGTATGAAATGATGCGTCTGCATCACAAACAGCGGAATTAGAATCACTGACCTCGGCCGTGTTTAAATATTAACGCGGCCGACGGGCAGATAAATGGAAATTGATAGCGAGCGCACTTCTTCGGCGGCCCGCCTAGTCGGCAAACTCATTTAGCAAATACGCCGCGCATGAATATTCCACTTCCATTTCGGCCGGCCGGCCGGCACCTGGTGCGCAGCCTCCCAATTTGGGCGGCTCAGTTATTTATGAAGCGCTGTATGCAGCGGCGCGCCGCGTTCCGCCTCGCTGCTATCGGACATCGCGACGCTGCAGTCGATGCATGCCGCGTGTCCGCGCAATCACAAGGAGCGACGTTCGCCGGAAATGGGTGGAAGCGAAATTAGTTTCCGCGCCGCGCACGCCGGTATGCGTGTTTTGCAGCGACTCTGGCAACTCTGCCGAAACTCTGTTATTTTTACTGTGGAAAAGAGGGGGGGGGGGGGGGCGGGGGGAGGATCTCATTACGTCTGAAACATCCAATACAATGAAGCACTCTGCATCAAATTTAGACATCGTCTCTGATTCTGTAATGGTATCCATAGTTTTTCCTTAGCTTCGTGGTGCATGGCCCGTATCGATATTCTCCCCCTCAAACGCGAGTAATTACATCGTACCCGTTCCTCGGAGTGTTGCTAATAACTTTAAAAATAAAAATTGTAGAAACGCATTGTTTTTCATTTTATTACATCTATAAATGTGTATGTCTGTTCGGTGTACGTTTATCACGTCTGAACCGGAAGACATATTGAGCTAAAAAATTGTACAGTTACTAATGTCTACCCGCGGAAGGCTTTAGGCATGGTTTTATGCCGATCGGATAGCTATTTATCTATATTTATTAATGTGAATATCTGTTCGATGTATGCTTATCACGTCAGAACGACAAGACGCACAGACTTAAATATTTGTACAGTTACTAATTTCTACCTGAGGAAGTTTTTAGGCACGGTTTTATAGCGATCTAATAGATATTTAGTAATTTGAAGCATATAACGCGAAATGCGAAACAATAATTACTCTTTGAAAATTATATTTACTCTTTGAAAATGGTTTTATTGGTTGCCTTGTTGCTTGAGCGTTGATAATGATAAAAGGCTGGATTATATTGGGATGGAAAATTATCGGTGTATATAAAATTCTACGCGTGTGTGTGTGTGTGTGTGTGTGTTAATATTTCGCTCTGCAGCGAAAACTGCAGAACGCAAACGAATGGTCTGTGTGTAATTGTTATCCGAAGTCTCCCGTTGTACACCATAGCAGTTCCATGCCGTTAGCTATAAGAGGTGGAAGTATGGTGGTTGAAAGTCGTCAAATTATAAAAAAATTCGGACTGAAGGCCAGCGATGACGTTAGCGACTCTAAAGCAAGGAGATTACATGCAGCGAAACGTGATACCACAGACCATATCTTTGGTCTATGCGTGCTACAATGTCTTCAGCTCTTTCTCTGTAAGGATAAGAATACGAATAATGGAATATAGGAATAAATTAATAAAGCAGTAAAAAAGAAATTTCTTTTAATACATCTCTTCAAAAAAATCTATTTGGCGTTTCGCGCATTATCTATCATAATCAACCAACACGCGAGCGGAGCCGCGGGTTTAAGCTAGTAATGAATCATATTTAGACACTGTTGTGTTAAATACCTAAATAAGATGAGAAACAAATCATTTGCATTACGAATAATTCCTGAGATTATTACAAGGTTATTATGAAAGCAGAAGAAAACTATATTGTGTTCAGTGCATTAATTATTCAGCTGAGCACAAAAATCGAAAACAAAGTTTGCGTAACTTTTAGGCGAATAATGGACATTCTTTCAAACGCCTTTACTTCCCAAAGGAAAAAGTGAGACAACGGAAAATATATATAACTAAACTTCTGGGTGTCACAACTGCAACTGTCCGTACATATATCATCTAAATCTACATAAATACTCTGCAAGTCACATTGAAGTGCTTGGCAAAGGGTTCATCGAACCGCTTTTATGTTGTTTCTCTACAGTTCCATTGTCTAATAGCTCGCGGGAAAGAGGAACTTTGTTTTCGATCTGATTTATTTTATTATATTTCCCTATGTAGGTCATTGCTAACAAAATATTTTCGCATTCGTAAGAGAAAATTGGTGATACAAAGTTCGCAAATAGATCTCGTAGCAACGAGTAACGGCTTTGTTTTAATGATTTCCACCACAATTCGTTTATCATTCCAGTGACACTCTCCCCCCTATATCTCGATAATACAAAACGAGTTGCCCTTCTCTGTACCTTCTCCAAATCGTCTGTCAGTCCCACTTGGTGGGGATCCCACAATGCGCAGCAGTACTCCATAATAGGACGCACAAGTGTTGTGTAGGCAATTTGTTTATCAGACCTGCTGCATCTTCTAAGTGTTCTGTGAACGACACTTAGTTTTTGGTTCGCTTTCTTAACAATGTTTACTGTGTGTTCTTTCCAATTTTGTTTGTAATTGTTACTCTAGGCATTTAGTTGAATTTATGGCCTACAGTTTTGACTGACTTATCGTATAAATCAATTTAAACGGGCTTCACACTTATTATTAAGGGTCAATTGCAATTTTTGTGTAACATTCAGATATCTCATCGAATTCATTTTGCAGTTGCTTTTGATCTTCTGGTGATTGTTGTCTTCTTTCTGAACTCTTAATTATGGTCAAATGGAAACAACTTGCGAACAATTAACCTATTTTATGGTGTGTGTTACGAAACTACACGTTGTTAGTTAAGTCACGCGGCCAAACAAGACCACTGTGTCTATACGCCTCATTAACACCATAAGAGCTGAACGGAAATCGTGAGGTGGTGAGAAACAAAGTCCTTGGTTGTTTTGGAGAGATCCAGCCAGTCGTCTTCCTTCACTCGTATCTGATCAGATGCCTCGTTGTCTCGTCTTCTGAAGCAGCGAAAGTTGTTTATTGTTCGTGATAATGAAAGATTTAGGTAGTTACTTTCGAGTGCCACGAAAAAAATCACGGCCAAGTGAAAGGAAGGCAGATGAATGAGGCATATGGGACTGAACTCTCAATAAAAGGTCATAAGGTGAAAGGTATCAGTTAATTCTCGACATCGCCGTTACTTTCAAACTCTTATAGACAAATAAGCGTTGATTACAAGTGTTAATGCAGAAAACGTAGGAAGCGTAGTCTGACACTCATTTAAATGTGGTTATTTTTTACTGTAAGATGTAATGATGTCCAATCTGATGTTCTTTACTTAATTTACTATTGTCATTTGTAGACTTTTTGTTTTGTCGCTTTGTTTACTATTTGTATGCATAATTGATTTAATCTACTACTTTTATCACTGGAAGCTAAAAAATTATGTAGCTGCGTTACATCATTGATTCATTTATAGCACCAAAAGTACAAACACTCACCAAGTTCACTGACTTGGGCTTAATTCGTAATAGGACTCTGTTTCTACGGTAAGGGAAAAAAAAGGGGTGATAACCGCAGATTTTTAAAAGTTTGATATTTTTACTGATTATCTCAGAACTTAGAAAATTGGACTGGTGCAGTTATGAAAGAAAGAACTTCATGTTCTGATCATGTTGGGTGAAATCAGAGTCACATAGAATGCAATTACGCTGACTGAAATCAGTGGTGTCTCTTACCTACGCACCCGCAATTACCTCGTAAGCGGTTTGTTTCGATTGACAAGGTCCCTCTAAGCTCGGCGCCCTAAACTACTGCTTGTGTGGCATGGGTCTTAAACTGTCCTAAAACATAGGTCTGTGATGAATATATCCAGGCCGAAGAGAATTTGAGGAGGAACACTAGGAGTCCTTGATTATTCCTGTGAGTTCGTGTACTAACTTTCTTTTCTACGTAGTAGAGTTCAAGTATGCCCTTTAAACTCAAATGATGAGTTTTCGGTCAATGAGTCAGCAGTAGAAACTCGCGAATCTGAAAGCACGAAAACATCGACTTGCGAAAAGTCACAGATCCTGTCGGTGAATTTAACGCGAGAATAGGCAGCTCACATCCCATCTCTAGTGTACTGCCATCACTCCTTGGAACACTGTGCACTGCCAGTGTAACATTTAACACTCTTTGTTCGGACAAATGAGACTCTCACGGGTCTTATAATACAACCTCGCTGTATTTCAGTTAACTGAGAAGAATTAGGACGCATTCTGGGATGATGTCAAGTCCAACTTGCCCCAATCATCCATCCATCCGTATCCATATACATACTCCGCAATCCACCCAAAGGTGTGTGGCGTAGGGGACCTAGAAGCGCTACTGGTTACTTGCTTCCTGTTCCAAACGAATACATCTGTACGACCCTTAATATCTCTGGTCTTATCTTTGTAGTCTTTACATGAAATGTAGGTTGGTGGCAGTAGAATCTTTCTGCAGGCCGCTTCAAATCCCAGCCCTCTAAATTTCTTCAACAGAGTTCAAATCAGTTGTTCAAATGTTTTTATAGTCTATGGGACTTAACTACGGGGTCATTAGTCCCTAAACTCACAAACTACTTATGAACTACTTACGAACTAGGGCGGCACAAATATCCATGCCCGAGGGGGGATTCGAACCCCCGACCTTAGTGGCCGTGCAGACCGTAACTGGAGCGCCTTAGTCTCCTCGGCAACCGCGGCCGGCTCAATAGAGTTCCTCGAGAAAAAAAGTAGCCTTCGTTCCAGCGACTCCCATTCGAGTTACCGGAGCATCTCTGTAACATTCGCGTACTGATCGAATCTACCAGTAACAAATCTAGCAGCCCGCCTATCTTTCTTTAAACCGTTCTGGTGGGAACCCCAGGAACTCAAGACGGGATCGCACAAGCGTTTTGCATGCAGTCTCTTTCACAGACAAATCACATCTTCCCAAAATTCTCCCAGTAAACAGAAGCCGACCAACCGCCTTCCCCACCGACTAATAAAGTCGTGCTGTATGTTCAAAATGCTCAAATGTTTGTAAATCTATCGGACCAAACTGCGTGGTCATCAGTCCGTAGCTTAGAAACTACTTAAACCTAGGTAAACTAACCTAAGGACAACACACACACCCATGCCCCAGGGAAGACTCTAACCTCCACGGCGAGCAACCGCGCGCTCCGCAGCAAGACGCTTTAGACCGCTCGGCTACTCCATCGCGGCGTGCTATATGTTTCTTTATTTTATTTTATTGTATATTTAGTTATGGAACAAACCAATCATCTATTTTTCAAGTAACAGATCAAAATTTAGAACCAAAGTTTGAAATCTTAATTATATCCATAATGGACGTCAAGTCGCGGTTGTATACTTCATTATTTTTTCAAGTAGGCTCAACCACAGAGATCGTGTAAAAACATTAAATTATGACGCGTTTCAACCTGAGGCCTCAGGTTTTGAGATTCTTGTATAGTTTATTTGATGATGAAGGCTTGACCCTTGAAAGGCGTCATAATTTAGTATTTTTTACACGATCTCTGTGGTTGAGCCTACTTGACAAAATAATAAAGTTTGTATTTCCTTATAACCACTGTGTCTCGAAGTATTTATTATTTTTCTACTCTTCAAGTAGCGGCAGGGGATGGCAGTTGGAAGAGGCAAACGTAGCTGCGAGTCATATAACGGGATGGCAGTGGCGAATAGTGCTGTCGCGGCAGTGGAGACCCTGTCGCGGAGGGCAGTCTGTAAACAGCAGTGCCGCCTTGAGGAGATTTGAATGAGACGGCAGAAACCCGCGGCAGGGAGTAAACAAACAATACGTCCTCGGCGAGTAACAAAGCGGGCGTGGGAGAGCGCCGACGACAAAAGGCTGTGTTTTGACAGGCAGGGGAGGGAAGGGGCAGGCCGCCCTCGAGAGGCGGCGGACAATGGATGGCGAGCCACCTGGTGCACCGCCAGACACCGACACTGCACCCGCCATCAATGCGCGGCCAGCTGCGGCAACAGTCGCCACACTGGTCCACCGTCTGACTCATCTGCCTGCCCGACACCAGCCACTCAAGGTCAATCTCAACCAGCAGTACACCCAGTGGCGCAGCTACGGGAAGGGGACTATTGGCGCTAAAACATCCACCAGCACCTCCCAAAAAAAATTTTTTTTTCAATTTTATTATTTTTTATTGCTTTCATTTTAACAGATCGGCACCGGAAATTTGAAATAGTACGCATTTAATAAATCGCGTAACTACAATTTGCCCAAGCACAGTGTACGTGACAGTGGGTCTCCAATGTGATGTCCCTACTGAGAACGTGTGCTGCTGCTACTGTGAGTGGTTTAAATCAGAGCTAGGTACAAGGGCTGGCCGCTGTGGCCCCGCTCCCGTGACGTCACCAGGTTACAGAAGCAAGTAGACCGTGGCTGCCGAGTGGCTGAGTTGAGCGCTGGTTTGCGTTGTGTTTGGCACCCATTTTTGTACACGTCTTTCGTAAGTGTTCCGTGTAGTGTGGTGTCATTGAGCTATAGCATTTGCAGTGGCTAACTGTTGTACTGCGACGTGTCGGGCCTGCAAAAGCAATTTTTTCTAGCATAGTTTCAAAAAGCAATATTAGTATTTTCTGGAAATAATGAAGCACATTTTTTGAACTTATGAACAAGTTTTTCGATGTAATGAATTACGTATATAACGTGTAAAGGTTTGTACAACTTTGTTGAAATATGACGATAATTGTTACTTTCGCAGGCCGCGGCTTCGCACGGGTAATCTTTAAACTTCTTTAAATCGAGAACTAATGAACGTATCGTGATGCGGTTTCTTTTAAATTGTATAGTTCTTATATATCTAAATAAAAGTCCAACTTTTAAAGATCTCCCACAATCACTATTTATGTAGTCTGAAGCCATCCGGCGCCAGCGCCTTTGGAGAGAAAAATTCTAAATGTGCTCCAGTCGTAAAAGTTAGACACTTGCTCTCCTGGACTTTTGTTTAAATCTTTCTGAGCTCTGCGATTTAAAATAAACAGCATCACGATGCGTTCAGTAGTTCTGGAGTAAAATAAGTTTAAAGTAATAAAAAGAATGAGCAAATGGTTGAAGTCACGGAATAAGTAATCTTATGCAATATATGTACCGCATATTTAATACTATATTCATTTTCACCTTAACTGTTGACATTTCAATTACCTGCCTTCAGGTAAAAATCACCGTCATAACAGTAGCTATAGCTTAGCGCTGCCGCACGACGTGGTGCATTTACCCGCGTGACGTCACAGCGGCAGCGGGCCGGGGCCACTTCCAGTGGCTACGTGAGCCAGCCCGTGTACCTAGCCCAGGGTTTCAATGCCGCCGCGGCCAGCTTTGAAGCTGCCGCTATCGTTGCTACTTATGCTGAAATTACGAGCCGATTGCTCATATGCGGTGCAGGGTTACCAGGTGTGGCGGTTTCTCGCATTCTTTCTTGGCTATCTTTTTCTCAGAATAGTAATTATAGATTTCTGGCGATTGGCGATTAAATTTGGCTAGTAGAAAAATTAGATGGAGACTTAATGGCTATTTTATTTTACTTCAAATAAAAACGATTATAAATGAATCCCTGGAGACATTTCCTCAATGATGCCGACTAAAAAAATGTAGAATTCTAGTGAAATGTAGAACAGATTTCTTCAGGTAGGCTGTCTTTCATATATGGGAGAGTGTCACAAAGGTGCGAAGAAACTCACTTGCAGTATCATGAAGGCAGACGTAAACTACGACGAGGATCCTACTTACAACGGCTCAAGAACAGGCTTTAAACGATGACCCCTGAAACATACTACAAACCAGTATGTATTTCTCTGGAAGAGATCGCGAGGATAAGATATTAATTATATCATGGACAGAGGCATTTGAACAGTAATACTTCCGCACTTCATACTTCAAAATAACACATTCGTAACAACTGCCAAGTTACTGTGAGACGAACCCTTTGTTACACACTTAACAGTGATTAATAGTGGTTTGCAGTGTATAAATAATAATTTCTCTTTCGTTCTAATGGCTGCTTTTGCAGACGGTCTCACCTCAAAGTATGAAATGCTTAGTCCATTAAATGAATTACAGTGCCCTGTTTCTCCCGAGTCTCTCTATTACACAACATGACCATATTTTGACTGGCCTCAATGATCAGTTGCTGGTGTGTCTTGGTTCAGTTACTGGCTGGATTGAAATGTTTCCACGAAGAACGATGTTTCTTGGAATGTCAAGTCTGGTGTCTGTAAATGTAAGAGTGCCACAACAGAGCAATGAAAAAACCTGGCAACCCTGATGCGGCGACCCGCTGCTTAGCAGGTCAGCAGCGGCACCGAATGTAATATTAAGGACAATAGTGTTATTTCAGTTCAATTTTTACAGATTCTCATGTTAATTAACCTGTAAACACCTTCCTTTTTCGCTAGTAACATAGAAGTTGCTTAACATTTTACCAGCTGGTTATATATCACTCCATCTCCACCACGTTGCTCCTCTTTCCCTTTCAAATTAATGAGACCCTAAACATTTTATTTCTTGTGCAATTGTTTTCGTTGTATAATTGGTTAAATTATAAAAAGTGTAAAACTAAGTCATATATTAATATAAATTCAATAGGTTTTATTTTTTTCCTAAACTAACCCCCACCCGAGAAGCAAATCCTGGCAAACCCACCAGCTGTGGAGGGACTAGCCACACGAAGTAACCATGACTACTCTCAAGAATTCATCACGTAAATCGCAGAGAGAAAACGTTCGTGCAAGAGAGGACTCGAACCTCCGTGGGAGCGGCCTCACAGACATGGCGCCTAAAACCGTTCTGCCATCCCTGCGTAGCTCGCGGGGAGAGTAATAATAGTAAACTCAGTCTCGTGTGATTACCTACCACTCTTTCCATTGTGGAAGATCACCACCATACTTGCTGACGATGGTCATCTGTCGTATTGGAGAGCGGCACTGAGCGGCAGTGCATTCCTCCTAACCTCTGCACCTCTCCGAATGCAGACGGTCATGTTACGCTGTCAGAGTCGGCCAATGCAAGGGACCCTGATTACCTTCACTGTACCATCTTATGACTGGGGGTACCTCTTATCAAATGATCAATAAAACAACACTGTCTATTGGTTCAAATCTATGTTCAAATCTATGTTTGTAAATCTATCGGACCAAACTGCGTGGTCATCAGTCCGTAGCTTACAAACTACTTAAACCTAGGTAAACTAATCTAAGGACAACACACACACCCATGCCCCAGGGAGGACTCGAACCTCCACGGCGAGCAACCGCGCGTTCCGCAGCGAGACGCTATCGACCGCTCAGCTACTCCACCTCGGCTGTCTATTGGTCATATGCAGTAGTGGCCGATAGTACCTGAAGCTGGGTGTCGCACTCAAGTTTCAATGTTAGTCTACATTTTTATATGAGACGCTTACAGGGGAGAAAATTCTTTCCAGTATCTCAGCTTCTGGCTTACTGTCACGGATTGCCTTCTTCCTACAATCCTTTATACACCGTATTCTGTCATTATTTTGGTGCCAGGAGGTCCATCGCCGTAGTGTTGATTATGTTTCCGTTTCCTATCATAGCCGGTGCACTGGTCACTGTCAGTGGGCATGTCTTATCGACTGGTAAGTGCAGCCACTTGTGACGGAAAGGGCAGTTCAGCGAGTGGTGTCACTCTGAACGTAGACCGGCGGGAGCAGTGAGGGCTGAGGCTGTGGCAGCGGACCGAGCAACCTGCTCCACCAGTGTGTGTGTGTGTGTGTGTGTGTGTGTGTGTGTGGCGCCAGTGACAAGCTTGGTCATGTTAGATGTCTACCTGTGGCATAGGTGGGAATTGTCCGTTTAACATGTGACAGGTTGCTAAGGGATGGGCACCATGCTCGCTCACTAACAGTTCTGTAGCGAAGGACGGCGTTACTTTCGTCGCTGTGGGACCAGTAACTTATCTGGTGCTTCGCATATGGATCATCACCGGTCTCCCAGTTCCCTCCCAACGCTGTTTTGTTGAGATCTGATGCTGTATTGTGAACTTCTGATATTTTTATTGTTATTTCGTGGGTCTAACTGGTGTATTAGACACACAGTTTTAAACTGAACGTTTTCTGAGTTTTGCAGAACCTTTAGGCCGTTTATTGGGCTAACAGTGGCGCTCTGCGCCGTATAATGTTCGTAGAACGACCTTGCATGTTGAATGGTCTTGGTATTCACATCGTTGTGGAATTATGAGTAGGTTGGTAACTTTGCTCATGTGTTGTTATATGGTCTAAAGTCTTTCTTATAGTTCCATTTCGGCGTTCTTAATCGTTTCTTGGCGTGCCACATTATCTGTAAAAGCCTTGTTGTTTTCATTACTATTTCCTAAGTGTAGAAAGGATATTTTTTCTGCTTATGTAGCCGCTGCCTGTCAGTTACCTGCCGTGGCTGTCAACGTATTTGTCGGCAGTGTTCTTTCCGTCCCTCTTCATTACTGCCTCGAGAGTGGGTGTATTTGGCTGTTTGAATAAACTTTGGATAACCGCCCTCCTACCTTGTGTGAAAGGTGTTTGGGGTTACGTCTTGAAGTGTTTAATATACTGTCTACTACCTTACGAAGTTGATTTACTGAGGTATTTAATGGTTGGCGTCACCGCCCTGTTTCAGGCGTTAATCACTGTCGGAATTGTAAGCCAGTTTATACTGTTGTGGCGTCATATAACATTAAATTTTAATTGATCAATGGCACCTTCTTGCTCGTAATTGGTTTTATGCCAACTCGGTGCTTTGCCTTTTGTAATTACAAGGCATGAGCTTTACACATTCATTGTTAAATTGGTTTTTACCCTGAGTTGAATTTCATTTGTTTAATCTGTTGATTGACTTTAAAAAATCTGAAGCTGCTGCTGTTTTATTAGTCTTCTTAAAGATTAAGGTGCAGGCTTCGCCCGGTGATTGTCAAATCTAAGACTAGGCTTCACTCAAAGCTCAGTTTCTTTTGGTAGTTATCGTAAAAAAAAATACATTGAGAATTTTGGCAGATTAATTATAATTAACGTACGGGCCTCACCCACTGCTTATCTAACTCGACGTTTGAACCTGATTAATTTTCTTAAAATTTCAATTGTGGAAAGTGCTTCTTCATTATTTTAATAAACTATTTTTTTAAAAGATGGCAACTGCTTTTAGTTTAGGTACCCACCCAGTCCCTCCATTTACCTTAGGACTATTTTGACCATTACAGCCAGTACAGTATAGTATACACACTGTCCGCACGAAGTAACGTTGACATACGGTGCGGTAGCTCGGGGAAGAGAGAGTTCACCACGCAGAGGGCCACTTTGCGTAGACAGTATAGTTCCTTGCAATGGCGGCCTTCAGTTCGGGAACAATTGTCTCACATCTCCGTTACCGCCTGGTAGGCGAGTACGTAAATGAACTACGGGCCACACCGACGGAGCAGAAAGTACCAGCGAGTCATTTTCATTTACTTGTCTGCTGGGGAGTTTGTAATTCTAACGTTCGTTGCACAGTTTTGTAATTAGTATGCCCACTCTCACTTTGTTTTTTGTTACCGAAATCGTGTAGTTTGACAGCTGTGTTTTCGTTACTGCGACAATCATTTCAGTTAATCTCGCTTGAGTAATTTCTCAGTTCTTTCACTTCTGTGTCATATCTTACTTCTCGGAGCACGTCTCGCGTTTACGTTATCTACAGTAGGTAGAGTACTACAACATGTGTTTTCAGTCGTTAGTCTCTCTGGGTGCTGCAGTCTTGAATGGGGTTGCTAAGCACGGATGCGAGCTGAGTTGGTGACACTTCGCTCCCAGCTGCAGACGGTGTTAACTTCAGTTGAGCTCGAGGATGCCGTCGAGGGCAGCAGCGGACGTCCAGCACGTCTGAAGCGTACACCAAACGGCCCGCGGATGCAGCCTACCCTGTTACTGGTCGCTTCGAGACAGACAACCCACATGTGGGCTCCTGAGAGTTCGCCGTAAGGCGTGGCAGCCGGGAAATTCTTCCTGGGGGCACTGATAGAGAGGCCTCCCAGGATTATCTTACCAACAGGTTTGGGGCATTACGTATGCCGGACAATGTTCCCGAGTCGAACAATTTTCCCGAGCTATTACAAAACCGCGTGAACCATCCGTAGTAGCTAGTACGGCTTACGCTCTTATCACTGTAGGCTTCATGACTAAGCCGCGGTGAGGTAGCCGAGCGGTCTAAGGCGCCTCGCTGCGGAGCGCGCGGTTGGTCGCCGTCGGAGGTTCGAGTCCTCCCTGAGGCATGGGTGTGTGTTTGTACTTAGGTTAGTTTACCTTAGTTTAAGTAGTTTATAAGCTACGGACTGATGACCTCGCAGTTTGGTCCGATAGATTTACAAACATTTTTGTCTCTGTAATGGTTTCCTCGGGCTACACGGAAAATGTTATCAGGCGCGTTCTCTCTAATTCTGCCATCTCGAAATTCGGAAACTGTTGTACTCAACGCAGACCGAACGAGGTGGTGCAGTGGTAAGACACCGGACTTGCATTCGGGAGGACGGGTGTTCAAAACTACCTCCAGGCATCCATATTTAGGTTTTTCGTGACTTTCCTAAACTACTCCAGGCAACTGCCTGGGATGGTTCCTTTGAAAGGACTCGTCCGATTTTCTTCCCCATCCTTAGCAAATGTTCAAATGTTTGTATAGCTTATGGGACTTAACTACGGGGTCATCAGTCCCTAAACTTACAAACTACTTATGAACTAGCTAACACTAAGGACGGCACAAATATCCATGCCCGAGTGGGGGATTCGAACCCCCGACCGTAGTGCCCCTCCTAAGCCAAACAATCCGAGCACGAGGTCCGTCTCTAATGACGGACCATGCTGTCGACGGCTCGTTAAAACGCTTGCTTGCTTGCTTCCTTCCTGTGGCAATAGAGCACTGAAGTATCGGACAGACCATAATGTAACTCCCTGCAGTTACACATTCAACACAAGTGTACGCAGTGATGCCAACCGCACGTCGCCCTACACTCCTCTGATGTGAACGCCGCGGAAGTGTTTGGCCAGGCCTCTCGTGTCCCCTTCCGCATTAGCGGGGCACGCCAGCGGCGCCGGTTATGCTGAAGCGGTGCTTTATCGCGCTGCCTGCTTTACGGCGGAGTATATTTAACGCGGGTCTTAGCGCGCGCCGCGGCCGCCGTCCTCCAGCGGTCTAAGCCCAATACCACGCCGCGGTCGTTATGCCACCGACATCGCAGTCCAACTAATTGCGCGTCACAAATCTTCAGGCGCCGCGCCGACTACACTTGACGCGGGAGGTAGTGATCTGTTGTTTGTTAATCTGTGGGACTTAACTACTCTGGTTATCACTACCTAGGCTTACAAACTACTTAAACTAAGCCGGCCGCGGTTGCCGACCGTACTGCGGCGCGTCAGTCACAGTCTGCACGGCCACTACGGTCGGGGGTTCGAATCCCCCCCTCGGGCATGGATATTTGTGCAGTCCTTAGTAGTAGCTAGTTCATATGTAGTTTGTAAGTTTAGGGACTGATAACCCCGTAGTTAAGTCCCATAAGCTCTACAAACATTTGAACATTTGAACTTAAACTAACCTAAGGACAAACACACACACGCATACACGCACGCACGCACGCGCACACGCGTGCACGGACAGTGGAGGACTCGAACCTCCGGCAGCGAGCAACGCGCGCTCCACGGCAAGGCGCCTTAGAACGCTCGGCCACTCCACCGCGGCGGTAGTAATCTAACACTGTAGCCTGTTCAGTTTCGCTAACTTATCGCTCCTAGGTGGCGTTTAACATGACCCTGTACAACTCCATTCAGGGGATACAAGAAGACCATTACGCTGCACCTATCGTGTCTTCTAGTACCGCTCCAGCCTTCAGCGAGGATGGAGGTTTTGCCGAAACAACATACTGGGCGTGCAAAATTAAATGACACCGTGCAACATACTACAACTTCCTCAACGTTGGCACAACTGCGTGCGTGTAAACACCAAGCAGGTTAAAGTAAGGGGAAACGGCGCTACTATGCAAAGCTTAGCTGTCGATTAAAGCCAGTCCGCCATCTTGTGGAGCCACGGAACTATGTTTTTAGATTAAAGCACTGTGTGGCTCTTTCCCTGTCACCTTTCATAAATTTAAATGACTGACATTTCTGAGTACATATTTGATATAGTAACTTTTGTCGACAAATACAGACCTTGCAGGTAGCTGAATCGTGATTTATTAACGCAAAGTCTCATACGATAAATATGATTGACATGTTCCACGTCATTCAACATTCTTACTGAAATTCTGTACCACCAGATCTATGGAATTTTATGGGAACCTGTAACTCTCAAATATGAAAATTAGAAGTCAATGAGGGATACACACCGAAACAAATAGAATTAATTTGGCAACAAAAATTTTCTGTGTAAAACAGCAGATAAGTTTTTTGTTCTGCTTGCTCATTCGTAGGTAATGCAGGGTTTATTTATTTATTAGATAAAATACAGCTTTTAATTCACAATGCAATGAGTACACACGCGTCACCAGAAATGTTATTGGCTCTGCAATATGGCGCCAATGACTTCACTTCTGTGGCGTTAACCCTTTCACTCCCACATTATGAATTCAGCTTTCGAAAAATTACAATTCAGTGTTTTCTGTACAAATTGAAGATTGCCTATAACTTGAAAACTATGCCTGACACGGAAAAACTAATTACACATTTAAATTGAGGAGCTGTGTTTCCATATGAATCACTTGTGAAACCTCCAGAAAAAAAAAATTGTTGAACAGATAGATGAAATCCGTGTTCTCCCAGATTTCCATTGAGGTCAACTGTACTATCTGTGACGAAAACGGCTGCACTGTTGAACGTTTCACCAGCGACAATACTCTCGGTTATGTCAGCGTACAGAAACAAGATATAACATCATTAGCGAAGAGGAATAATGGACGAAACCCCAAGTTAACTGGAAACTACAGATGAGCATTAAGAACAACTATGGCGAGACAACGTTACCACGGCAGAAGCGACAGCAAAACTCAACACTCACTTGAGCAGTACTGTTTCGATTAAAACAATACTGTGAAACATTCACAGAAGGCACCGAACTACTGAATCCTTAATAACGGAATCCAACACAAAGCTGCGAGGGTGATGGTTTTGCGTTGCCGACGCCGAGTGTGGTCTCGCATTGTCATCCAGCAGCAGAACGTTATAAGGCAAGGCCGCTTTTTCTCACTCATCTCACAGAACTGCACAGTATTGATGGTTGTATCCTCCAAAAATTCCCGCTACAAAACTCCCTGGGCATCCCAGGAAACGACGAGTAGCACTTTATCTGCAGGCGAAGTATTTTTGAACTTCTTTCGGACAGGTGACGACGGATGTTTCCACTCGACGGCCGTTCAACGTTTCTTCCGTATGTAACGCCCTGATTTTTCCCTGGAAGGCTTTTTGAAGCTTATAAAACAGTTTGACAAATGTCTCAATGTACTTGGAAATTATATCTTATCATTAATGTCTCATTCTAATTTTTTCCCTTTCATGCACAACTCTGAAAAGTCGACAGGGGAAACTATTTTCCAACTCCCCTTCGTAAGGAACGACAAAATGAAATAATTCCCCTGTGCCATCTCCATTTACACAGAGAAGATATGTTCTCTACTTTCCTGCGCATATGAAAAGACTGTACGACGACCGTCTGAAAATTAATGCCACCGATTTCGTTATCTGAAAACTAATAAACCTTTCAAATGTTGAAATGTTTGTATAGCTTACGGGACTTAACTACGGGATCATCAGTCCCTAAACTTACAAACTACTTATGAACTATCTAACACTAAGGACGGCACAAATATCGATCCCTGAGGGGGGATTCGAACCCCCGACCGTAGTGGCCGTGCAGCTGGAACGCCTCAGTCCCCTCTGCCACCGCGGCCGGCAATAAACCTTTCTCAAATAAATTCTTCACATGATGTTCGTAGTTCCTGTACAATTATTTTTTGTTCGTCTATGTAACTACAGTAAAATGTGATCTTTACCACCATTAATTTCGTTTCGTTTCATTGGTTCTAAAATATCTTGAGTGATGTGCAGTGATATACCTACAATTCGTCTTGTGTCCTTAGATCGAAAAACAGTTCGTTAGGAAGTCTATAGATTGTTGATTTCTTTTACTTACGGAAATTTTAGCTGACATTTTGCCTCACATCGTGGTAAAATAGATATCATTATAGTTGCATAGAAGGGCGAAAAAAGAAAAAAACTTCATTTTTAAGGAACTTTTTCAACTCGATACACGTAAAATATCGTTCGATGTGTGGTCATCCTTACCGTAAAATAAGCTATTATGCACTCCGCAGCCTTGTTTATTACCCTTCGTGTCGTCCGAGAGGTTTTCGATTTCATCTGTTTTCGTCTTGTAGTCCCTCGTCGTTTTGTAACCCAGCTGGAGCCAGTGAATAGGCTGGTCGCGTGTTGGGTCCCAGCTTGCAGATGGAGCCAGAGACAGGGAAATATGTGTGGATCCAAACACGCAGCACTCCGCCTCGCCTGTAATGGCAAAACAGCCGCCCAGACTGGCACAGCCATAGCGCCGGCCGTAGGCGCCACATCAGAATCCCGGCACGTAGCAGTTATCACAGCGGATTCCAATTAAAGCGCGGCCGCCCACTTATTGCAGCGTTGCGTGTCGGGCCTCCCGCCGATACCACCGCTGTCCGCGCCACGAAAGGCCGAGTTCCCCGCCCGCCAGCCAAACTAATCGCACTTCACTTTCTTCCCAGGGGCAGTTTTGTCCTCCGCTCCCTTTTGCGGCTTTCGGGAACGAGCATCTCGCGAGAGGGAATTGGTGCCATCCAGTTGATCACCGCCATAAGTCTATTGGAGTGCCGATAGTATTTCATCTGGCGCATCCCGAGTAAGTGATTGCCAAACCACTACCCGAACAGAGAGTAGGCTTACATATTGACTCACGGGACATGCGTCCAACTACTGACGATAACAATATACAGCAAATGGAACAGAAAATTGAGGCAATCTTTCATGGTGTTTCGTTCAGATCTAGGAAACAAAGGGTCCAGAGAGGCAATCCTGAAATTTTTCCTGTTAACGAAAGCAACACGGAAGTCATGTTAATAGGATTTGTCGAACTGCAAAAAGCGTTCGACAAAATAAAATGAAGCGTGAAGATCGATATTCTGAGGAAACTGAGTACGATATAGGGAAAGACCGGTAATGTATAATATGTGCAAGAAACAGGAAGGAATAATAAAAGCAACACCAACAACAAAACGGTGTAAGTCAGTGATGCAGCCTTTCGACTCGAATGTTCAATAGATACATGGACGTAGCTATGACGGTTAAAAAAAAAGTTCAATAACGAGAGAAAACTCAGTCTGAAAGGTTAGCCGCGGTGGAGTAGCCGAGCGGTCTAAAGCGTCTCGCTGCGGAGCGCGCGGTTGCTCGCCGTGGTGGTTCGAGTTAGGGGTGTGTGTGTTTGTCCGTAGGTTAGTTTACCTAGGTTTAAGTACTTTGTTAGCTACGGACTGATGACCACGCAGTTTGGTCCGATAGATTTACAGACATTTGAACATTTTAGGTTATAAATCGTAAGATTGGCTGACGACATTGTTATTCTAAGTGAAAGTGAAGAATAATTTTAGGATCGGTTGTATGGTATGAATCCTTATATAAATCAGATTATTCGTGTGTTCCTATGTTCATGTGTATGTGTATCTATTGTACATAAATCTATAGTTTTGTTCCAGTCTTTATGAAATACTGCACAACCTTCAAACCAAGCGTACCGTCGCTGTAAGAGTAAGGACCACGTACAACACATAGTTCAGGAGATATGACGTCATAAACAACAGAAGTTGCAAAAAAATTGTCACATAATGCGACGAGACTACATGAAAAAGAGTACTGACCGAGTTGCAATAAACTTTGATCATAATTTCAAATCTTTATTATACTTTTTCTCGCTGACAACTACATTAAAATGATGAAAGAAAAAAATTTCTCCCTTACTACTTTCCCGCTTTTCATGGAGTAAATCCACGGCATTTACAATTTCTACACTACTAATTATACTCAAACTAATGACATGTAGCAGAAATGAAAGTAGAGCGAAATTTAGTATCAAAATTGCTAGCCGCGACGTAGTTTGAAATTACGGAATTCCGATATCATGGTAGCAAAATATCGCACGATGGACGAAGCAAAGAGAACATAAAAAGTACGGATGTGAAACGGCACGGGCCACGATGGCATTCATGAGGTAGAGAATTCTACCGGTGTGAAGCATTATCCTTAATGTGATGAACAAATTTCTAAGATGCATCTTTGGAGCACAGCGCTGTATGGATGTGAAACATGGACAGTGGGGAAAACGGAACAGAACAGAATCAAAATATTTGAAATGTGGTGCTGCAGAAGGAGGATGAAAATTAGGTGGACGGATGACGAAAGAGGTTTTCTCTGTATAATCGTTGAGAAAGGTCATGTTTGTAAGCCTATTGGACCGTTCTGGCATGGTCACTAGTCCCTAGACTTATTAACTACCTAAACTACACTCCTAGCCATTGAAATTGCTACACCACGAAGATGACGAGCTAAAGACATGAAATTTAACCGACAGGAAGAAGATGCTGTGATATGCAAATGATTAGCTGTACTGGCCTTTCTGGATATGGAAAATGTTCGACTGCTGTCCTGTCCAGCCCATTCTCCAGATCTCTCACCAATTGAAAACGTCTGGTCGAGCAACTGGCAACTGGCTCGTCACAGTACGCTAGTCACTACTCTTGATGATCTGTACCTGTACACGCCATCCAAGCTCTGTTTGACTAAATGCCCAGGCGTATCCTGGCCGTTATTACGGCCAGAGATGGTTGTTCGGGGTACTGATTTCTCAGGATCTATGCACCCAATTTGCGGTCAAATGTAATCATATGTCAGTTCTAGTATATTTGTCCAATGATTACCCGTTTATCATCAACATTTCTTCTTGTTCAAATGTTCAAATGTTTGTAAATCTATCGGACCAAACTGCGTGGTCATCAGTCCGTAGCTTACAAACTACTTAAACCTAGGGAAACTAACCTAAGGACAACACACACACCCATGCCCCAGGGAGGACTCGAACCTCCACGGCGAGCAACCGCGCGCTCCGCAGCGAGACGCTTTAGACCGCTCGGCTACTCCACCGCGGCATTTCTTCTTGGTGTAACAATTTTAATGGCCAGTAGTTTAACTTACACTAAAGACAAAACACACACACACACACACACACACACACACACACACACACACACACACACGCGCGCGCGCGCGCGCGCGCGCCCCCTCCGGCGGGAACGGACACAGAGTCCGTAGCATGACGCCTAGACCATGCGGCCAGTTCTCGAGTCATCGAGAAACACGCGAAAAACAACAACAAGAAGGGGCAAGACGGTAGGACATCTGTTACGGTATCAGGAAACACGTTCATGATACTAGAGGGAGTTGTACGGGGTAAAAACTGCAGCAGAAGACTGGAACAAATGCAGTAAACAAATGATGAGATGCGGTTCAGTGATGCTCTGACGTGTAACGTTTGTCGTAGTATAGGAATTGATGGAGGGTCTCGTCAAACCCGTTATAGGGATGACGACTCAAGTTACGACCACACTGTGTGGAACTGCACTGCAGCGTAACGGAGCAGCACGACGCGGCCAGATACTCTTTGCGTGAAATGGAACGGGGCAGCGCGCCAACTTTGACCAACTGGACAACTCCGTCGCTACACGCCGTGTCGCGTCTCGCGGTTCCGCCGCCGCTGGTGCGGTGTGGCAAGCGGCGCGACACTGCGCGTCACTCCATTGTAACTCGGTTGCAAGTGAAAAGAAAAATTGTTTCCAACAATGGTATTGGACGAGGAAAATTTAATTGTATGTGAAAGATTTACGTGACCTTCAAAATTAACATTATAATTAATAGTACAAGAAAAAGTAACATTTGAAATGAAATTGCCAAGGAATTGGGAGTGCAGGGTATGTGAACTTCTGTTATTATTTTTTTTCCCTATGATGGCGCACGATATTTATTTTCAGTCAAACATAACGTATTAGTAAGTATAATTTTTTTATTATTATTTCATTTAGTGAAAGTGACTCCATAGTTTGTACTAACACGATGAATTTATCTTGTGACATTCTGAAGTACGTATGAAATCTCTTTGGAGCCTTTTGAAGCCGTGGCAAAAGTGTGTGATACTCTCATTCTTCATATCACAAATTCGAAATGCTATGCAGCCATAAGCTTCGCCTTTTTGTTGCTTGCTTTTGCTTCAGCCTTTCTTCTTCCTTACTTAACAAAGGAATTATTACTACATCCATGTCGCTATCGTCCATTGTACCGTGAGGTTATCCAACGCCTGACATACAAAACTTGCCGCGTATTGTCGCGCTGCTGCAGTTGAGATGCGGTCTATTACACGCAGCCGTGTCGTGCTGCGCCGCTCCGCTGCAGTGCAGTTCCGCTCAGTGTGGTCGTAACTTAAAAGAAATATAAACCATTTCTTGTCTTCTTCCGAACAAATGTGACCTTCCGCATATTTCGTTGTGCTGTTTGTTGGTATTTCGTCTTTCATCGAATTTTAATCTGGTTTTCTATTTCTGCAAAGCTTCCTTTTACGCATAAGAATAGTATGTTTATAAACAGGCACAGAATTTCATTAAACACAATGATTCTCTGGGTGGGTGACACTGTGTGAATCAAGTTATTCAATGAAAATGAAATTATTAGAAATAAATGAGAGAATATAAGGAAGAAAATAAAAAGTAAAAGAAGGAAAAAAGAGTGATGAATTACTTGAATGCGAAGGAAACAGAGGGAAAGCAGATTGGACGAGGTAACGACGACGACGACGACGTTGAAACGAATATGAAAATCATGGGAGACAGTAAAAAATAAGGGAGGGGAAGGGGCAATAAAGGTACGAACGTGAAAAAAATGAAAGAATGATGGGAAAGAAAAATAAATTGTGTAAAAGTAATAATAGGTGGAAATACTTTACAGGTGAGTGTGATGCCTTAAACTGTGCGAAATACAGAGGAAACAAAAGTATAACAGTGAAATAAATTACGAGAAAGAATCAATACTAATAATAAATCTGTAAATGTAGGTTTCTCGCTGTTCACTTCAATCTTCAAAACTACTGGACGAATCTTCATGCGGTTTTCACACGAAACATGAGAAAAGTTTGTGTCAATATATAGGCATATTTTTTTTATCAAAATCGGATCACAGGAAAAAAATCTTAACTTTAAGTGTTTTCAGTGACCGTCGTATCTGTTTGTTCAACTATTACAAACCTCTTACTTCCAAAACTACTTCACGAATTTGCATAGGGTTTTCCAGATAACTTGAGCGTAACTCTGGACAACATATAGACTTCGTTTCATAAAAATCGGATCACGAAAATAAAGAATATCGTAATTTGAAAAAAAAAAAAAAAATATTTACGACTATCATGTCTGTATCTCTGAACTATTTGACGAATTTCGTGGAGTTTTCACACGTAACTTCAGCATATCGTGCGGTTCTATGAAGGCTTCAATAATTAAAATCGTATCAGAGAAAATAATCATAATTTAATCATTTGCTTAAAAGCCATCTTGTATGTCTATTCCTTGAGGATAATCTCCAAAGGTCTACACGACCTTTCATGGGTTTCCACAGGTAAATTGAGAATAGTTTGGAGAGTATCCTACGCTTCGTTTCATCAAAATCGGATCAGAGGAAGGAAAGATATCGCAATTTAAAGTTTTATGTGTATACCATGCTTGTAAGTATGGTGTAGTACAGCAAATCTCCAAGAGTACTATACGAACGTTTATGGGGTTTCATAGGTCAACTGAGAGTACTTTGGGGCAACATATAAACTTCATTTCATCAATTCGGATTAGGGGAAGAAATGATGTCGTAATTTCTAGTTTCTGGTGTATGCTATGCTTGAATTACAGCTTAGTATAGCAAATATCCGATATAGGCGCTTTTACTTACAAAGTATACCAATTAACTAATAAATGGCGACGCTGCATTTTTATTCTCATAACTAAGGTGTTACACACTGAAACAAGGGCTACAATTTCCCTTACGGCTTCGGTGTAGCGTATTCATGTTGATAACAGTCGTTGAATCCTTTTTGAAAAATCAGTCGTGTACAATGAGGGGAGTAATTCTTGATGTTCATAATGAAATAGATAATTAATATCGTTCCGATCAGTACACTAATTATCCCCCTATAGTGAATATTTCTTTGCCGATGTAAACATACTAAACCGCTACCACTACAAGTAAAATTTAATCCAGGTGAGACAATAATAATAATTTTATTACTAGCTAGAGAGGCGCTTTAGTGCACCAAAGAACTAATAGACGCCGCTACAGCGTAATAAGTACGACGTACAACAGCAAGGAAGCGTACGTCAGCGACAGAATCAAGCGACGCAATTTATCTCTAAGAATAACAACAAACATTGAACACAGTGTTACTGATTTCGCTTTGTATATTACATAATTAACGACACTGCCTTGCTTCTTTCGGCACGTATCATTTATGTTTAAAACATTACGACGTTCCTTCGTGTCTCTCAATTGTACTCATTTACAAAAGATTTCTTTGGAAGGACAATCCATTGCATGTAGTTTGTTATTTCGGTGACCTTTCTTACTGACGGAGGTCCGGAATCCTAAAATGCTACGATATACAGAGACCCATCTTTAACAACAGTTGCGAAGCACGGGCGTATAAGCCAGCCCACAACAAGATGTAGTATAAGTGTGTGTCGTATGTCAGCTGCGAGACCATTAGAGACGAAGCCGTGCTGGGAGTGGGAGAAGAAAGGAATCAGCAGCATCCGTTCACATGGAATCGCTCCGCTATTCGACGTATATTGTTTACCGAAACTAATCGGGAAGACCAGGCAGAGACTTGAACCGTGGTTTTCCCGTATATCCACTGTCTTGTGCCGTGTACCTCCTTACTTTGATCTGTGGTATGGTTTTTCCAGAGACAACTCTCGAAACTATTAGCAAGCAACTGAAAAGAAAATGAAGGTGGTCTCATTGATAGATCATGTGATATCATAATATAATCTTGCACCTTTTCTTCGTTTATCATTCTTTTCGGTTAATAATTTCGAGTGGCTCATTGGCCTGGTGCAAGTCTTTCAATTGGACGACACTTCGGCGATTTGTGTGTCCCTAGCTTACCCCAGTTATCCAACCGGGGAAAGGGGTCGTAAAGCTTAACGTGGAATCCGAACCACGTGTCGTTTCTGGCGACTCTTCACATCGTTGAGAGGTGAAGGTTGGGTTAAAACGCAGACTGAAAAACTTCGAGATCCGACCTGGTTTCGAACCCTCGACCCTTCGGTTTCCAGTCGAACGCTTTACCCCAAGACCACCAAGCCCGTTGAGTGCGAGGACACTGTCGCATCTAAATGTCCAAATGTTTGTTAAGGTTATGGGACTTAACTGCAGGGTCATCAGTCCCTAAACTCACAAACTACTTCTACACTAGCTTATACTAAAGACAGCACAAACATCTATGTCCCAGGGGGAATGGCCTCGCGCATCGGAGCATAACGGCTCAATGCACTTGGCCATTCCGCCGCAGCACTGTCGGATCGTTTGCCTGAAACATGAAAAACTTAACAGTACGAGCGATAACATAACGTATATTTTATTTTCTTCACCAGGTATCGAAGTTTTCAACAGGAACAAACACGCAACACGCAACTTTAGGAAAACAGGACATTTTGAGTGTGACTGGCATGATGTCGTGACTTTTATCTGTTGAGGTTGACGTTTATTTCTGTCCCTGGTATCATCGCTCTTCACAATGTATTTCTCAGGTATGGAAGCAAGATTAGCTTCAGGTATCTCATCCATGTTGGGCCTTAGCCTCTCCTGGACAAGGATGCAAAAGGACATCAGCGGTAATTTCGTTGAAGGAACATGTGCTTTAAATACTCAGTGAAACTGTGGATAAACTGAAAAAAGATTTCGTGAATGATCTTTGATGACGCTTTTTCCCCCATCACGAGTTGGGGCCAAGTCAAAGAAACGTGGGACAACGTCTGTGATGTTTCCTTATGTAACAAAGTATCCTTACGTTCAAGAAGAGCCGAAAAAAAATTTATCAATATGAAATTCAGCCCGCAAGGAAGGTAACATTTCCTCCAGTAGGTGTATAGCGTGCCATACTCTTAACGAAATCTCCTGTTTACAGATGCAGTTATTTCTGTGCTGTCGTCATAATTTTCGTCTAGTTGACGTCTCATAACCATCGCATTTTTTACGGCCGTACCAGTAATAATAGTTGCGACGTGTTCCCGCTTTCTCTGCTGCAGAAGGCGCCCATAACCGCCGTTACTGCGCATATCCTCACCTCTTATCCTCTGGAAACGTCTGTCATGACGACCACCACTCTACGTATTACGACTGGCTAACTGTGATACAGATGTTGCTGTGATGCCGGTCCTTTCGAGCATAGAAAGAACACGCCACGACAGCAATATGTATATGTATTCCTACGTGACTTCGGCGTATCGGTCATTCTTCAAGCAGATGACGTAGTATCATTCGACCTCGCGCGGGTATCTCGATAGAGAGGTTATGGGGACATGCAGAAAGGGATGCTACTCACGTGGCGCAAATTGTGGGAATGTCGGCGAACAAGAATCATTTCTCTCATTCCTATTCCCTTTTTCTTCCTCTCATTAAGATGCAGCATACTTACGAATTGACAGAGCCTGGAACGCTCTGCACAATAGTATTAGAACAGTAGCTGCTGCCACATTGGCAGATCCGTGTTCTGAAATTCGCTCCTTGTACACTCCCAAACCTATATTCATTCTTTCTCTTTGGCCATGTTTTTCAGCATATGCAGGGTCGGCCTTAATAAAGATGGTTTTGGCGTGTGTTAATATTTACGGGATTGCCGGATGCCCTTCCTGCCGCTACCCCATGCCCCCCCTCCCCCAAATGCCTGCGTATAGTGTTGTATGTGTGAAAGTGTAAAGTGTTACAAAAATGTTTGCGAATCGTGTAACTAAGGCGGGACTTGCGGAACAGCTCGGTATTCACCTAGGGGTGTGTGGAAAACCACCTAAAAACCACATCCAGGCTGGCCGGCACACCGACCCCTTCCTTAATCCGCCGGGCGGATTCGAACAGGGGCTGGGACGCATCCCCGTCTCGGAAAGCGGTGCGTTAGACCTCACGGCTAACCGAGCGGGTCCCCAAACCTATATTCGTTGTAGGTGTGGAAATGTCTGATAAAAATATAAGAAAATGGTGAGAAATGTATGCTTTAAAGTAAATGGAGATGCAAGCCAAACCTGTGGTTCTTTGAGTTGTAGCTACCCTCAGTCGTGACCCGGACAGTGTTCCGTGAGCTATTGAGTGCTTTACGTCGAAGCAACGTTGACAAATTGTTGGTCATACGGTGGGTGCTTCCGTAACCAAGGTAGCAGAAATTGTTTGGTGTCACAGAGCCGCCATATCGAAAATCTATACCGCTTACAGGGCAGGTTGGGAGAAATGACATTCGCTAAGTCACAAGCCGGACGGAAGTGTGTGTTGAGTTACAGTTGTGGATGGTCACTGAAGATGCCGAAGTCACTGCTGAACTGACTGTCGCGCTCATCAACGTTGTCAGCGCCAGAACAACACGAAGGAAGCTTCAGAAGTAGAGAATTGCAGGACAAGCTGCAATTCCGAACCCACACATCAGTGATGCGAATGTCCGTAAAAGGGAAACATAGTGTCGCGGTTGTACATGGGATTATAGATGAGTCTTGTTCCTCACTAACTTATTTCCAAGTATAAAATCTAGCTAGGGAGGTTAGTGTGTGTGCGTGTGTGTGTGTGTGTGTGTGTGTGTGTGTGTGTGTGTGTGTGTTTTGTCCTTAGCATAAGTTAGTCTAGGGAGCAGTGACCCAGCAGTTTGGTCCCTTAGTTGTACAAATATTTAATTTTTTTTGGCTGATGATGCTAGTAGTTTGGTACCTTATGTCTACAACATTAAAGTTTTTTAATTTGAAATCTGGCCAGGATCTGTTATGATATAGGCGGCGATATCGCACTATTCCAAGAACTCCATCGTTATTATGCAAGGTCGCATTACTGCCAAGGAGTGACAGCGGTATTAATAGGCAATCGTGGTAGAGGAAAGTATATACTGAGGTGACGTAAATCATGGGATAGCGATATGCACGGATACGGATAGCAGTAGTACCGCGTACAAACAAGAAAGTGCGGCACATTGAGTTGTCGGATCTACTCCGGTGATTCCGGTGAATCAGTTTTCGAAGGGATTACAGCCACATGGCGGGAATTAAACCGACTCTGAACGCGGAATGACCGTTCGAACTGGACAACTGGACGCATAAATTTGAGTCACACTGAAGTGCACGGCAGAGAGTTCATCGAACCGCTTTATGATATTTTTCTACAGTTCCATTCTGTAATCGCTCGCGGAAAAGAGGAACACTTAAATCTCTCTCTTTTCGATCTGATTTCTCTTATTCTACTATGATAATCATGTCTCCCTATGTAGGTGACTGCTAATAAAATTTTTGCATTCAGAAGAGAAAGTTGGTGAAAGAAATTCCAAAAATAGATCTCGCAGAAACGAACAACGCCATTCTTTTAATGATTTCCGTCGCAACTCGTGCATCATATCCGTGTTAAACTTTTTTTTCTCTCTCTAAAATATCCATGTCGGATACGAACTGCAGATGTAGTGGAAATCTGCGGTTTATTTTCTTTAAAAGAATTGCAACCAGCTGCCTCTATGGATGTTTTTCATTTATCCAGAACTAATTTTCGAGCCACTGCAGGCTCATCTTGAGGATGAAGGAACATTTCTCTTCTGATACGTGTAGGATTACGCTCTCATGGTGGTTTGTGCTGTTATTGTAGGTGTAAGTGTAACCAAGTTATGCATTTTTTCCACACATGTTCCTGTAAAGTATCAACTGAAGATAAGCCTGCAGTGGCTCGAAAACTAGTTCTGGATTAATAAAAAGCATCCATAGAGGCAGCTGGCTCCAATTCTTTTAAAAAAAATAAACCGCTAACTCTCTCACCTACATCGCGACAATACAAAACGAGCTATCACTCTGAACTTTCTCAACATCCTTCGTCAGTCCTACCTGGTGTGGATCTCACAATGCGCAGCAATATTCCAAAGTAGGCCGCACAACTGTAGTGTAGGCTGTATCTTTAGTAGAAGTGCTGTATTTTCTAAGTGTTCTGCCAATGAAACGTAGCCTATGGTTCGCCTTCCCTAAAATATTTTCTGTGTGTTCCAATTTAATTTTTACTCCTACATATTTAGTTGAATTTACAGTCTTTACATTTGCCTGATTTAGAGTAAATCAATTTAGCGGATTTCTTTCAGAGTTCATATGGATGACGTCACACTTTTCGTTATTCAGGGTCAACCGCTAATTTTTACACCATGCAGATATCTTATCAAAATAATTTTGCAGTTTCTTTTGATCATCTGCTGATTTTACTAACCGATAAACGACAGCATCATCCGCAAACAGTCTAAAAGAGCTACTCAGATTGTCTCCTACACCGTTTATAAAGATAAGGAACTGTAGGAGCCGTATAACACTCCCCGGGAGAACGCCAGATATTCTGTTTTACTAGACGACTTTCCGTCAGTTACAACGTAATGTGTCCTTTCTGACACGAAATCTCAAATCCAACTGCTCAACTGTGGTGATATTCCATAAGCACGTAATTTGATTAGAAGGTGCTTGTGAGGTACAGTGTCCGGAAATCTAGAAGCACGGGTTTCTTATCCTTGTCGATAGCACTGATCACATCATGTGATGAAAGAGCTTCCTGTGTTGGACAAGAACGATACTTCCTGAAGTCTTTCTTGACTGTGTGTAGGGGAAGGGGGTCGCATGTTCAAAAAGGTTGACAGACAATGCTCTAATTTAGCAAATAAAAAACCTTCCGCCATTATTATTATTTTTTTTTTTTTTTTTTTTTTTTTTTTTACAAATTTTTAATCAATTACATGTTTTGAGATTCCAATAATCTCATCTTCAGACCCTTACAGGATCCATGCAATAATATGAGAACTAACCACCTATTTAATCCTGCCTGAAATTTAATGAAATAATTTGGTAAATCAATCATAAAACATATGGTCGGACAATCTGAAATAATCCAATTGGATCCAATCGGATTGATTTACCAACTTATTCAGTTACATTTCAGGCAGGATTATATGGATGGTTAGTTCTCATATTACTGCATGGATCTTTTAAGGGTCTGAAGATGAGATTATTGGAATCTCGAAACATGTAATTGATTAAAAAATTGTAAAAAATAACGGCGGAAGGTTTTTCATTTGCTAAATTTATATATCGCCGTCGTCCCGTCATCCATCTGACATGAATATACAGAGACACTGCTCTAGTCCAATTCCACCGGTCATTCATTGGAAGTAGTTATGTTCGACTGATTGAAGACAATTTGCAGTCGTCCATAGTCTTCATGTTGCCATTCTACGATGTTCCTATGTTTGAGAATGTGCCGTATCACTTGGTTGCGACTCTTGGCATTTGGTTTGAAGATCACCGTGGAGAATTCCAGCGGGTGATTTGGCCAGCCACATAGTCCGACATGAACCCCACCTCACATTTGCGGCAATTTCTCGAGAGATCAACTGGCGCACAAAAACGTACACCGGCATCACTATGTTGGCACAGCATGGCTCGATGTTTCTGCAGCGGTCTTCCAGCGTCTTGTTGACTATGTCACGACGAGTTGTTGCCCTTCAACAGGGAAAAGGAAGTCTGCCACGGTATTAGGAGATATTCAACAGCTTTTGTGGCTGCCGGGTTGCGAGCACAAGGCCGGCATTATCAGGAGGCGCAGCAGGTGGCGATAATGCGCCTGCTGTTAATGAGCCAGCCGCGCCCCCTCATTAACGCCGAGTGTCCGCGCCTCCATTCACAGCGCCGCGCGCCGCACCCACCGCTTACACACCACGTCACGCCTCTCCTCTCCTCTCCTCCCCTTCCCTCCGGAACAAGTCGGCCTCACACCGGACGTGTTTCTCATCGTGAAGCACGACAAACGTGCTGCATCACAAAAAACGTGTCCGTCTCGTGATTAGTACCTATTGCGCTCTCCACTGCCGGTACTAAGATGCACCTGAGCAGACACACGAAATGCTAACTTGTAAAACCCATACGTATTCTATGTACATAGCTTTTGACAGTATTGATTGGAATACACTCTTTCAAATTCTGAAATCAACAGGAGTACTTGTACAAAACCAGACAGCAGTCATCAGATTTGAAGGGCATGAAAGGGATGCAGAGGGTGGGAAGGCAGTAAGACAGGGTTGTAGCCTTTCTCCAATGTTATTCAATTTGTACACTGAGCAAGCTATAAAGGAAATCAAGGAGAAATTTGGGGAAGGCATTAAAGATCGAGGTGCAGAAATGAAAATTTTGCGTTTTGTCGATGTTATTGTACTTTTGTCACAGACAGCGAAGCACCTGAAGGAGCAGTTGAACGGAATGAACAATGTGTTGAAAGGTGCGTATTAGACGAACATTAAGAGCAATACAAGGGTAATGCTGAAGGAATTAAATTAGGTAACGAAACAGTAAAGGTGGTAGATGAATTTTGTTACTTGGGTAGTAAAAGATGATGATCGTAGTACAGAGGAGATAAAATGTAGAATGGCAATGGGAAGAAAAGCGTTTTTAAAAAACAGAAATTTGTTAACATCGAATCTTAATTTAAAAGTGTAAGGAAGTCCTTTCTAAAGGCACTTGTGTGGAGTGTTGCCTTGTATGGAAGTGAAACATGGACGATAAACAATGTGGATAGGAAGAGGTTTGAATATTTTCAAATACGGTGCTAGAGAAGAATGCTGACGATTGGGTGGGTGGATCGCGTAACTAATGAGGTGGAGCTGAACAGAATTGGGAAAAAATGAATTTCTGGCATACCTTGACGAAAAGAAGAGATCGAATAGTAGGACACATTCTTAAGACATCAAGAAATCGTGAATTAGTAGGGTAATGTGTGGGGGTAAAAATCGCAGAAGGAGAACTAGAGTCGAATACAGTAAACAGATTCAAATTGGTGTAGATTGTCGTTCTTAGGAGGAGATGAAGAGGCTTGTTCACGATAGTGTGGAGAGCTACATCAAACCAGTCTCTGGACTGAAGACCACAACAACAACATAATAAATTGTAACTGGTCGATCTCTGAACATAGGCTACAGTTAAGAAAACTTAAACGATCTTTAAAACAGAAATAGGAGCCATAACCACGGTTTTAGAATTTTTATTTGTTCGTCTATCTATCCAGATATTTTTACGCGCATTGGGAGAAATAGAAATTGAGTGCGATTTCACAAGTGTATTTTTGGAGGCCTAATTGGAAATCTGTTACTTTTTTTTTTTTTTTTGTCATCTTTATGCTCCATCTAGAACCAGAGTTATCGATACACTTCTTTTCTTCTTCTTCTTCTTCTTCTTCTTCTTTAGCTTGGCAAATACTAGGAAATTGGAATTCATATGAGATACGGAAAAACTGTCTTGGGGAGCTTTAGATGTTTTTTGTGCAAACAGTTTCGCCAGAGCCAAAATTTTTGTCAAGCGTGAGTTGTGACTGAAAATGAATGTACTGGAGAAACTTAATCGTTTTCATACAGATTCCATAAATATTGCGAATAATATTACTCGAGAATTTTTCGCATTGCAAGGAACAATATATAAATATAATGCGGCTGGTATAAAAAGAGCATTTTTGAACAAATTGATGGGAACGAGGAGTTACGTGGGTCCATAAATACAATTCTGGATAGTACCCATGTTACTATTCGCCTTAAAGTGATATCACTTAGTAATAATATTACAGAAGCTGCAATTCCCATTGCCTGTGGAGCTCACTAAATAGTCTTCATACCACGCTACCCCTCACTCCCTACAACTTCCCTTTCCATTGCAACACGTGCAATTTCCTATGACTGCATACTTAGCTATTACCATCAGCTAATCAAAACGGCAGACACTTCGAGCCACCGACGTCGACCACCGAACGAACTTTTTATAATGGTTCTTAGGGACACCATATAAAATGTTGTCTATAAAGTAATTTTAGTAATTTCTAACCCCCTGTCCACCTCTTATCTAAGCCCCAGGCATTCCCCTGCCCACTGCGTTTTTAAACTCTGAACTTAGATGATCCTACTGCCCTCCCAAAACACGGTTTATCTTTTCATAATAAACAGAAGAAACTTTTTTGACCAAATGAATTGGAAGACAGTTACGAGGATAAATTAGCTGTTTTAGCCTTTCCTAACCCCTGCTTCGAGATGCAAGATCTCCATTCCAAATAAACAGAAAGGCATCCGTTACTAATTCTTTACACTAATGTAATTAATTTTAGTTTATCTGGTAGTAGTATTCTGATTGATTTATGTGCCTTTTTTGCGTGTATTTGTGTGAAGTAAACGATCGTCTCTTATCTAAAGGTCGTGTCAAGCCACCATGACGTATCGGGTGATTGGCTGCAAAACGCCCGTTATAAATGACTTTATTGATACTGAACCTTGAGGACTGCCTCTTACCAGAGCACGTGAACCAGAAACTGCACATCATCACGCGTGTTACGAAAACGTTATTTGCGGCATCGTATAGTAAAAAGCAGACGCACACTATCGAATAAATGTGGCCCCTATATGAGAAGGATTCCTTCCAAGAATAAGTCAATTTCCTGTGAGCAAAAACTGCTTTGGATATAAAACACTTTTGGGCGGTTTCTTGGGTATGAGGCATGAAGAGAAGAATTTAACTCCATATTCTTGTGAATAACCGTCTTTTTTCTTCTAACGATATTGAAGGCGGTTACTGTTGTTGTTCCTTCGGCACTATTTGTTAGCTCTGAATTGACATGGAAGAAATTGCTCGTGATAAATAACAAGATAATTGGAGGAAGGTTTGAAGACGGCTTCAATGCACAGTTGACAATGTGGTCATTGAAGCACAGCTTCTGTTTTTGTTACAAATGGAGAAGGAATTGGCTGCGGCCTTTTAAAGGAGCCATCCTGGCATTTTCCTGGAGTCGTTCAAAGAAATCACGGAAAAAAACAAATCTATGTGGCCGGAGGCAGGTTTTAAACGCTGTCCTCCCGAATGCAAGTCCAGGTTTTATATCAGAGTCCAGACACTGCATAACCACTGCAAGACCCATTCGATACAATGGGTGGAGTAAATTTTATACATGTCCGTCACAGACAGAAGGTAGACGGAGAAAGGGACCGTTGACCGTAGTAGGTTGGTCCTCACAAACCATACACCAACCAACCAAGAAACCGATCAAGTTACAGTTGTCTCGCGAAGTGGAAATTCCAGAATTGCATACGGGATGTTATTTTGGGTTTTGGGTGGGCAGTGCGTACAAGACTTAACGAAAAAGAACAACGTTGGTTTCTTAGATAACGTAGAATGTACAGGGTGTCCAGAAAAGGACTCCCTGATTTCAAAATTAAATATCTCGAAAACAATGATCGATAGAGGATTGCAGTAAACGGTATGTTTATTGTGAAAGCTGTAAGAAGTTTATACAGCAGTTTGAAATAGTAGTTACAAAATCTGCTAACAGATGGCGCTGTACGCTGTACAGCTCATATCAGCATACATAAGTGAAATAATCGTATGAAACACTCTTTGCAAACAATCACATCACAATGTTTTCAAAATGTTCACCATTGGCACTACAGAGGTGGCGCAAACGAAGAATGAAATTCGCCATCACATTTCGTAGTGCTTGCTGCCAACATGCCCCACTAGATCATTAGTTACGCTGCCTGTTCATTGAAATTTTGCGAAGAGAGTACTAATGGTTTTAACATCGGGTCCTTTTCGAACATTAAATCGTGCTTGAAAACTTCGCCTTGTTGCCGTAGGACTCTCTTCTAACCTGTGGTACTCTAGCACCAGAAAAACGCGTTGTTCAATGGAGTACATGGTTTTAATCTCTTCCTTCGGTACGCTAACCTCCTTTCACGTTTCAATAGTGGAACTGATCGCTCTGGGCTTCGCATCACTATTTATACTAGGCACTGCTGTATAAACTTCTTACAGCTTTCACAAAAACATACCGTTTACTGCATTTCCTCTATCGATCGTTGTTTTCGAGATATTTAATTTTGAAATCAGGGAGTCCTTTTCTGGTTACCCTGTACATTCTAATTGAAGGGTGGCTATCGGAGACGAGATTGACATTCAAGGTTTTCAAGATTCAGTTTTACTATTTCCAGGTCTGTTATTTTTGTTGTATATAAACGATACTGCCTTCCAGTCTACTTATTAACACGCAAACATTCGGATTTAAGTCGTCTGTCTGTTAAAAACCTCATTGCACATTTACTATTTCAAGACACGAAGCCATGTGCAATTAGTTTTCTAAAATATTTATACATCCTGAGAATTGCCTACATAATGTTAGATGGAGCTAAATGCTTGGGAGGTGCCATTTGGGAAAACATTAGGGAATTCAGTATTCAGAGCTGAGAGCTCAGAATACCAGATTTCAGGCATTACCCTTCATTTTAAGGGAACCATCCTGGAATTTTCCTGCAGTTATTCAAAGAAATCACGGCAAACACAAATCTGTGTGGCCAGAGGTCTGGACTAAATGAGCGAGGGTAGCGTCGTTTGCGGAGAGTTGTCACTGGCAACAGAGGACCAACTCTGCGTTAGATAACCGCAGAAATATAAGCGGAACGTAAGGCGAACGTATCCGCTGGGACAGAGTTTAGAGTTAACTGTCTATGACCAGTCTATAGAGTCGAGTGCCTTAGCTAACAGTAAAACATCGCCTCTAGTACCTCTCTTGGGCTCTTGAAAAAAACCCTTCGGGGCCTAGTCGACTGAGAGCGGGACTTGGATTTGAGTGGTAAGAGGTGATGGTAGGTTTCGAGAGTGGCGGAGAGCCCACGAACTCAAGTTGTCAAGGAGGCACGCTGCAAGATGGTGGCGACTCCAAAATGGCGTGGACCGTTTTTTACAGATGGAATTGACTGGGTACACCATTTTCAGCCATTCGTGGACTTAATGTTTTCAAATAACGATTGCAAATGTTACAGATCGCGATTGGTCTCAAGAACCTTTTGGACAGTTCTAGCCACTGATTTGCATCAGTCACTTTTTGTTACTCCCATGACGCGTTTAGAGAGTTTACAGTCTGATCTTCAAGTGAACAATGGTTTTTGTTTACATTGATACTTTCAGGATCCAGCTAGTTGTTATTTAGGGTTTCATTTTGCTACAAAACGCACACAGGCTGTTGTTAATGTAGGTAGGTACAAAGATTATAAAGTATTCATTAGGTTACTTACAATTTGTTCCAATGTATAAAAAATGAAAAAAAAACAGTTATATACACTGGAACAAATTGCAAGTAACCAAAAATTTACAATCTTTGTACCTACCTACATTAATAAGAGTACGAGTGCGTTTTGTACCAAAATGAAACCCGAAACAAGAACTAGATGGATCCTGAAATTATCAATGTAAACAAAAACCATTGTTCCACCTGAAGATCAGAATGTAAACTCTCGAAATGCATCATGGGAGTAATACAAAAAGTCACTGATGCAGATAATAGCTTTTATTTTAAATTTTATTGTCATTAACAGCCGCAGTCCCTTACCACAGTGCAATACGGATGATGTAAGGTCTAGCGACTAATTTGGTGACCCAGTCGACGATTTACGGGATACAATCGAGGGACCAACTCGTGCACAAAATTTTGCGTTGCCAACATTTTCACACAATGGCCGGCTGTAGAGGTACCATGGCACAAAATTCTTGGAAGGGACATTGTGAGCACGTCATATCGAGATTCTTCACTTCTCGGTGTAAAAAGTCCGACACGAAATTTTGGGGTACTCAATACTTTTATCACCCTGTAAGGTCCCTATGGTCCCGACATGATGTTATGTAAATTTTTGTACATATTTAAACTGGCCATAGTGGTATATTGTAACTGGCACAGTAATCTTTGGAAGTTCGATTGTCACCACATCGTTCGGTTTTTAAAAGTTTAGTTTTGCAAGTACGTAGTGCTGATCAATTTCCATTACACATTACTCTATTCCAGGTACCTTGCAAATTTCTATTAAATCTATTTCTTTATTTAAAATTTACCGGGCTACCTTGCAACCTCATTGTATGAAGAGCTGCGGCAATTAGTCTTACGATCAGAAGCTGAAAATTTCGGATACAGAAAGAGAAATTGGCGATTGGCCAGTAGGTTGTCTCCGCAGCGGAGAGTGTGCAACAGTGTTTCACTATTTACGTAATGCAGCAGCGCAACAAATGTGGCTGGACCTTGTCCACTAATTTATCGTCGGCTGACACACGACTGCTGCTGCTGCTGCTGCTGCTGTTGGACGTAAGCCGAGCTGCGCGCAGAGCCGCTGAGCCGGTCATTTGTTTCGCCCGCAGGGGTCGCCAGATACGCTATCGGCGGCGACGCGACAACAGTTACGTCTCCTGACTCCAATCTGTCCTCTCGCGATAAAAGCAAAGCCATAAATTGACTGTGAAAACCGCCGCATTACGCAACTCGCGCTGCGACCCACTTATCGAGGGATTCTGTTAGAGGAGGAGATGGAGCGACCCCTTTAATTACGCAAAACCTCTGCGAAATGGAAGGGTAGGATTCTCCGTCTGGCGACCGGCATAGTTGTGCGTTTCACGACCGCGTCTACCAGGCTGTGTGTGGTTTTTGTCGACACCGGGGGGGACTGCTATTATAGCATCGTCGGGGAGCCACCTCGAAATGGATAAGCATCCCGTGATTTATGCGGGTTTTTTCAATAATTGCTTAATGGCCAATAAACGTAATTGCCTCCCTGTATTCTGGCGACCAGACGAGGGGCGTCCTGTGGCGCCTAAACCCACAAGCCCATGCTGTTCAGGACGAGATCTCTTCTGCTCTGGCATCGCTTTTGCACTACCCCTGCGGTAATGCCCACAGGCAATTATGTGGCGTCTGTTCTTTCGGACGTCTCGCGTGTCGACGTAGACGGTACCGCACTCCAGGATGCGGTTCCTCTAAAGTAGTGTTTTTCAGCCTGTGTGTCGTGACTCCCAGCGGGGTCGCAGAGTCTTGCTTGAGAGGTCGCCGTCACATCAGTAAGTACTTGCTGCCGCGGCGGAACGGCCGAGCGCATTGACGCGCTGTGCTACGAGGCGCGACGCCGCTCCCCGTCGGGGGTTCGAATCCTCTCTCGGGCATGGATGTTTGTGTCATCTTTAGTATAATTTAGTTCATAAGTAGACTGTAAGTTTAGGAACTGATGACACTGCAGTTAAATCCCATAAGCTTAAAAAATAAACTTCAAATGTTCGTTAAGCTTAAGGGACTTAACAGCGGGGTCATCATTCCCTAAACTTACAAACTACTTATGAACCGCATTATACTAAAGACGACAAACATCCATGCCCGAGGGGGGATCCGAACCCCCGACCGTAGCGGCCGTGCAGACTGTGAATGGCGCGCCGCAGACCGCCGGCCACTGCGGCCTTTACAAACATTTGAACATTTTACAAAACCGTGCGCCTTAGGGACATTTATTTAATGTTAAAATTATGGAGTTTCTTGTGTAACATTCATAACAAATTGAATATATCATAGTTTTATAATAGAGTGTGTTAATAATGAATAAGCGGAAGGCCTGATAATTTTTATCGCTAACCAATCGACGGATAAAAAATAAATCAAATAATGATACTGTAAGTTATTTTGAAAAATTCGAAAAAAAACGTCTACTACTTTAGAAGTTGTCTATACAGTGGGATCTTTCATAAAGAGCATAATTCGCTCCAAAGTCTTGCTTGAAATGCGAAACACTCGTCAAGCAAAATACATTTCTTCTGTCGGAAATCATGTGAAATGGAATAATTTTTTGTATTCCGGAAATACACGCAGAAAACTTCGTACAACAACTTAAAAGAAAACAATCAAAAGAAATAAGATTTGTTTCCATTGAGCTAAGATACTTTTCTTACTGTTCGTGAGGATGGGAGGGGAAGTCGCCAGAATATTTTCATTTTGGAAGGTGGTCGCCAGGCAATTTTTAATTGGAAGAGGGTCGCATAGTGGGATCAGTGATTTTAATCTGTGACTCGGGGGTTGCACAATAAAACAACCAGCCCAGTGCACGTCTGAATACAAAGGTTCCGTAATACAGAAACATAAGCCTAAGTGAAAATCATTTTATGTTGTATACCTCTCGGGAGTGGCCGTGCCTTCTACAACGCCCTGCTGCGGGTGCGCGTCTGCTCCCCGACTGAGGTTCGAGTCCTCCCTCGGGAATATGTGTGTGTGTGTGTGTGTGTGTGTGTGTGTGTGTGTGTGTGTGTGTGTGTGTGTGTGTTGTTGTTGTTGTTGTTGTTGTTGTTCTTAACCGAAGTTGGTTCAAATAGTTCCTAAGTGTTTGGTCCCATAGTTTTACAAATATTTGCACATTTTAAAACTATGTTTTACATCTACATATATCTAAATACTCTGCAAGTCACATTGAAGTGCATGGCAGAGGATTCATCGAACCACTTTTATGATGTTTCTCTACAGTTCCATTCTCTAATAGCTCGCGGAAAAAAGAAACACCTCAATCTTTCCGTTTTCCATCCAATTTCTCTTATTTTATTCTGATGATCATTCATCCTGTGTAGGTGGGTGCTAATAGAATATGTTCGCATTTGGAAGAGAAAGTTTGTGAAAGACATTTCGCAACGAGTAACGATTTTATTTTAATGATTTCCGTCGCAACTCGTGCATCGTTTCCGTAACACTCTCTCCCTAATAATGCAAAAAGAGCTGCCCTTCTCTGAACTTACTTTAAATCGTCTGTCTGTTCCACTTGGTGGGGATCCCACAATGCACAAAAATACTCAAATATAGGACGCACAAGTGTGGTGTAGGTAGTTTCTTTAGTAGAGTTTGATGCATCTTCTAAGTGTTCAGCCAACCAAACGTAGTCTTTCTTTCTTACGTTGTTTGTAATTGTTACTCCTAGGTTTTTAGTTGAATTTACGGCCTGTAGTTTTGACTTATTTATCGTGTGAATGAAGTTTAACTGGCTTCTTTTAATGGTCATATGGATGACTTCGCACTTATTATTAAGCGCCAAGTGTCTTTTTTATTTTTTATTTTTTATTTTATTTATTTATTTATTTATTTATTTATTTATTTATTTATTTATTTGCACTATGAAGATATATAAATCATTTTGCAGTTGCTTTTGACCTTCTGGTGACTTTACTAGCCGAAAATGACAGCACCATCCGCGAATAGTCTAAGGGAGCTACTCAGATTGCAGGGGCCCAGTAACATTTCCCTAGGCATCGCCAGCTATCACTTCTGTTCTACTCTATGACTTTCCGTCAATTGCAACGCACTATTTCCTTTCTGACAAGAAATGACGAAGGCAGTCGCACATGTTTAGCATTAATTCTGAAATGATTAGAACGTTTATTGTCTTATAATACAGTGTGTTAACAATGAATAAGCACACAGCTTAATAATTGTTTTCAGGAACCAATCGATAACAAGATGCAATATTAAATCTAAGAAATTTTGTCAAGGCTCTACTCCTATGCAAAGTGGGACTTTCTCTAAGAGCACAATTCCCTTATCAGTCATTCCTGAAATGCGAAACACTCATTATGCAAAATATTTCTGTCGGTGAGCATGTAAAAATAGGAATAATGCCGTCCATTCCGAGAGAGCCAAAAAAGAATGTCCAACAATTTACAAGAAAGTTGTAACAATATAAAGAAAATTCGTTACTTTTTAGATGCCAAACTTGATATTGTTCAAGTACGTAATATCGACTGGCTCCGAATGTTCAAATGTTCAAATGTTTGTTAAGCTTATGGGACTTAACTACGGGGTTATCAGTCCCTAAACTTACAAACTACTTACGAACTAGGACGGCACAAATATCCATGCCCGAGGGGGGATTCGAACCCCCGACCGTAGTGGCCGTGCTGACCGTGACTGGAGCGCCTCAGTCCCCTCGGCCACCGCGGCCGGCACTGGCTCCGAGGGCAGGGGGTTGCCAAGAATATTTATTGTTGAAATGGGGTCGCCGTGTCCCAGAAATAAATCAAATTGGTCCTAATTCCCGGTTCCGAGCAAGGTTTTCGGAAGGACTAACTGCAGGCGGAAACGACTGCCCCGTGCGCAGCATGACGCCTTAGACCTCGCGGCCATTCAGTGCGTCAGCGGTTTTCCGTACATCGCATTGTGTATGACTTCCCATTTCCTAAATTGTGTCACACTCGGATATAATTTGTAAGTACATTCGGTGGTATACCTGCGTATTTTGGAAAAAAAGTCTCACTAACACCCTTAGTACAAGTAACTTTATGTCGAGTGTCCTAGATAGACTAGGTGAACAGCGGAAAATTAGTAAATGATAAATGTCTTCCCTGTCATCATTCTCTGTAGTTGTCAGCAAGTAATAGTAGATTATTGAAATCTATAAACTTGGACAGTCTTCTTTAAAAAATACTAGCTGAAAATACGGCATCACCTAGGTAATCATTGCATTTTCCGTTAGTCCCCTCCTGTCTCCCTGCTTATCACCTCCTCTACTACTCCAGCTGCTCCTGTCTGCGGAAAGTATCACACAGCTGTCTATGACGATATGGTATTTGCGCTTGAATTTGGTAATGGAAACGCTGCCGCCGCCTTCGCCGCTGCTACTGCTACTTGTAGGGAACACGGCATACGATTTCCAGACCACAGGCTTTCACATTCAAGAGTGTTTCAATATGAAATGTTTGTAAGCCTATTGGACCAAACTGCTGTGGTCATCAGTCCCTAGACTTACAAACTACGTGCACTAACTTAAACCACACTCCCATGCCGCAGGGACGATTCGAACCTCCGACGGCGGGCAACAACGCGCTTAGCAGCGGGGCGCCTTAGAACGTTAGGTCACTCCAACGCGACGCAAGAATGTCCACTTTTGTGTTCAATTCACAGAGTGGCATTTGGTACAACAGTGCCTTAAAGTCTTAGTCCATCTGAGCGTGTAACTGAACCGACTGGGGTTCAAATGTTTGTAGTTATATGGGACCAAACTACTTTGGTCATAAGTCCCTAGACTTACAAATTACTTAAACTAAGTCAAACTAACCTAAGGACAACACACACACCCTTACCCGAGGGAGGATTCGAACCCCCGACGCAGAAGGCCGCACGATCCGTAATGTGGCGCTTCATGCCGCTGGGCTACTCCCTCATTGCAACCGACTATGGTTGAAGACATTCAGTCGGTAGAACGTAGTCCTTAAACAAGCGCATTCAGAATTTCGGCACGTATATGTGTTTCAATAAGGTTATGGCAAACAAAGTACGCGCGTATTTCATCCATGTCATTTACTGTTCAATCAACACCTCCGGCCGGGATATAGAGTATTGGAATTTTGTTGTTGGATACCTGAAAATCGCCAGGTAATCCTATTTTCATTCTTCAGTGATGAAGCTACTTTCACTCATGACGACATCCAGTAACGCTCCTAAATCAGTGGTCCGAAGAAACCTTAAACCTCAATGTGGACGCACACTGTCAAAACACTTAACTGTAAATATGTGGTGCGGTTTGATAAACAGCTCAGTTTATTGGACCTGTTTTGTTACCTATCGTGTTACAGGACCCCGTTATATACACTTAAAAAATAAATATAATAATAATAATAATAATAATAATAATAAAACGCTACCAGCATTATTGGAAGAGATTGCTTAGGCTACAAGAATGTAAGACCGGGCTCCTACACATTCTAGTCGTCAGGTGATATGATGTAAACCTAACATTTCCCGGAACATTAATTACAATGTTCCGGACCATACCCCATTTGGATTTTTGCACGTGGGAATGGTTGGTTGAAGGGCGAAGTCTACAAAGAAAAACTTAACACAAGGGCCGATTTGATCGGAGTTGCATACGGTGTCATCAAGAAAAGCCAAGAATGCATGAAGTCGGTTGTGCAATTCCGTAATGAACATTGAACGTCCTCATTTGCCTTTTATTTAAGTTTGCTTGGGTTACATACTGACAGCTGTATCTCCGTACACAATAAAAACTGGACGCGTGTTATATGGCATTTTTATTGCAATTCGCCGGTATTACCACGTACGAAAATATTTTCTATTCTCTCTGAAACACCGTGTATGTTGAAGTCCTAGGAACAGGAGGTGGGAGGGGACAGCGCTTTAAATTTACGCACGGAGCGGCTAAATCCCTAGCGCCGAGACCTGTTGCATACTTAGGTGTATAACTTGTCATAAGTAGAGTTCATTAGTGACAAAATGAAGCACCCATAATTCCCACGTAAAGAGTGCATGCCCCCCCCCCCCACACACACATATAGATACAAAAGAGAGAGAGACGCGCAATGTGTCTCCGTCAGTGTGTGTGTGTGTGTGTGTGTGTGTGTGTGTGTGTGTGCTTGGTCTAACCTGGTGCGGAGAGGTCGGTGTATTTGTTTAGCAACAAAAGAAAAGACCCCCTCCCTCCGGACATATATCTTCATAAGCGCAGCGGTGCAGCGTGAGTGATTTAACACTGCAATTTACGTCACATGCAGGGAGACGATAAAGGCTGGCGAAGAATCTATCATTCCATTCAATTAAGGCGAGTGGTTTTTCTTGGCGGCCGCTCGGACACGGGGCTGCTGGGACGATAAATCAGAGTTACGGTCGGCACGGCGACGCATTCCGAGGGCTGCAGGGGACGCAGTGGCCAGCAGCACGCGTGCCGAAGGCGAAGTCTCACCAAATGCGCCGAGTGACCATCGTCACGGGCTACAACGTGTCCGACACCATTTGCCCAGGGAAGGGAAGCAACCCGACGTGTCATACACTCAATTTGTCGTGGTTCCTTCTGATCTAACCCAAATTCAATATTCTTATTTATCGAAGGCATCAACTTGAGTTGACTTTCCGATTTCATCTATGATGAAATTTTATCTGAAACCAAAGACCCTACGACATTTAGTTAAGTGGCAATTTGAAAAATCAAATGTTTGTAAACATAACGGATCAAATTGGTCAATAATAGTTCAGCTGAACCAAAGTACCAAGTCAGTTCAAAAAATGTTCAAATGTCTGTAAATCTATCGGACCAAACTGCGTGGTCATCAGTCCGTAGCTTACAAACTACTTAAACCTAGGTAAACTAACCTACGGACAAACACACACACCCATGCCCCAGGGAGGACTCGAACCTCCACGGCGAGCAACCGCGCGCTTCGCAGCGAGGTGCTTTAGACCGCTCGGCTACTCCACCGCGGCATTATGAAGCCACCACCAGCTTGCGCGGTGCCTTGTTGACAACTTGGGACCATGTTTTCACTCAAACCCAGTGGCGCACCAGCTATTTCTTCAAGGGGTGGGAGGGGGGGGGGCAAGATAACCTGTGTGACTTCGCCTTCCACAGAGACGATTCCAGCGCTTTGGTCTCTGGGAAGGAAGGGAAAAAAAAAAACATTTTTGCATGTACATAATAACGATCTTGAGCGCCCCATCAGTCTCAACAATTAATGTTCTGAGCTGTGCAGAATTTGGCACATAATATGCGTACAGATGTGCCTGAAGTAGAAGTATTGTAGAAGTATTACAGGAAAACAACACCTTACAGCGAAACTTCCTCTTTCATAGAAGTGACTGTAGTTGGAACGAGAAACGACGGTGGTCGAGTTTAGGATTGGTCTGCGCATCTACGTCACGCATTCTCTAACTGCCAATGAGCGTTCAATATTGTCCTGAACGCTCTGTTGTGTCTATCGTAGGCATTGCCAAAATTAAACTTCATTGTAGCGAGTTATTTAGTGCAATTCATTCTATTTGTTGCTAGTTGTCAACGCTGATGGTGCTGTCATGCAACAAATTCTACTGAACAAACGAGTGCAATTATTGGCTATTAAGTTTTCGGAAATGCAAGGCACATATACTCTTATAATCTTACTTCAATTGTCGCTTGAAATCACCAAAGATACTTTTCCCACCTTTGTCTAGACATGCGCGATCCGCCATTATTCGTGGATCGAAAGACAATGACCAAATTCAGTTAGGTTGTATGGGGGCGTCGCGTTTCGACGGCACCGGAGATGGTTTAAGATTTGCCTCTGTTTGTATAATATTACGTCGATCGTGGTGGTGGCACATAGAATTCTTGTTTATTTTTAATGGTTCCTTTCCAAATTGTCGACGCTCGTTCAGTACTCAAACTGTGGTTGATCACTTAATATTTATCGCAGAAATAAAGCTCGGTACGCAAAACTAGTGTTTCTAGTTTAAACATTCCTTAAGTCATTCTGCTAAAGTTTAAGGAAAGAAAGAGAGAATAATACTTTAAGTATTGTACGTTTATGTAGCCACATGAAGGTTGCTAGCTAATCGTTTGCTGATAGAAGCATCTTGCTCTGCAACTATTAGGAAATATTAATCAGCACAACTAACCACTGAATTTATTAGACGGTTATAAATATTTATATGATGTTGGTTTAACTGACGAAGAAGAATTAAAGGAGAAACAATAACTGTAAAGAATATACGTTGCCCTCAGAATTTACTAACACATCAGTTGATAGAGTTTTGCTGAATGAGCACGGAATTTAATCTTTGACATTCAGCTAGGGCTTAGTTTGAACCCTTGATCTCTATACTATCTGGATGTTTTGACTTCAGCTGTCATAGCATTCCAACCATAGAAGTTCATATTTCGGTCCTTGACAAATTACAACATGGCTGCTGCGAAATGTAACTTTAAAAAAAGAAACAAAACAAAAAAAAAACTGTTTCCAGTCAGCTATCATTCCAACTTATTAAATCACATCTTGATAAACTTCAAAAGATATAATCAATTATTTGTCATCAACAAACTGATGGAAATTTGACTGCCAAATTAAAACATGGTAAAAAAAAGCAAAATCAAGTCCAAAACATGTGAATATGCAGGGCACGCTGCAGCTCTATGCTCAAAGACTCGAGTTATACATCCAGTTTGTATAGTCATCGCTGGTTTGAACGTGGTTCGAATTGCTTACATTGTTGTTGTTGTTGTGGTCTTCAGTCCGGAGACTGGTTTGATGCAGCTCTCCACGATAACCTATCCTGAGCAAGCCTCTTCATCTCCACATAAGAACGGCAACCTACATCTGTCTGAATCTGCTTAATGTATCCATCTCTTGGTCTTCCTCTGCGGTTTTTACCCCACACACTTCCCTCCAACGCTAAATTCACAATTCCTTGATGTCTAAGAATGTGTCCTACCAATCTATCCCTTCTTTTAGTCAAGGTATGCCAGAAATTTCTTTTCTCCCCAATTCTGTTCATTACCTCCTCATTAGTTACGCGATCCACCCATCTAATCTTCAGCATTCTTCTGTAGCACCATATTTCAAAAGCCTCAATCCTCTTCCTGTCCGCACTGTTTATCGTCCATGTCTCACTCCCATACAAGGCCACACTCCATACAAATGCCTTCAGAAAGGACTTCCTTAGGCTTAAATCAATATTCGATGTTAACAAATTTCTCTTTTTCAAAAACGCTTTTCTACCCATTGCCATTCTGCATTTTACATCCTCTGTACTGCGACCATCATTTGTTATTTTACTGCCCAAGTAACAAAATTCATCTACATCCTTTATTGCTTCGTTATCCAATCTAATTCCTTCAGCATCACCTGATTTTCTTACACTGCACTCCATTACCCTAGTTTTACTCTTGTTAATCTTCATCTTATATGCACCTTTCAACACACTGTCCATTCCGTTTAACTGCTCTTCCAGGTCCTTTGCTGTCTCTGACAGAATTACTATGTCGTCGGCAAAACGCAAAGTTTTTAATTCTTCACCCTGAACTTTAATTCCTTCTCCAAATTTCTCCTTGCTTTCCTTTATAGCTTGCTCAATGTACAAATTGAATAACATTGGAGAAAGGCTACAACCCTGTCTTACTCCCTTCCCAACCACTGCATTCCTTTCATGCCCTTCAACTCTGACAACCGCTGTCTGGTTTTTGTACAAGTTGTAAATAACCTTACGCTCCCTATATTTTACTCCTGCTTGCTTCAGAACTTGAAAGAGTTTATTCCAATCAACATTGTCAAAAGCCTTCTCCAAATCTACAAAAGCTAGAAATGTAGGTTTGCCTTTTCTTAATCTATCTTCTAGGATAAGCCGTAAAGTGAGTATTGCCTCCCGTGTTCCTACATTTCTCCTGAACCCAAACTGATCTTCCCCGAGGTCGGCTTCTACCAGCTTTTCCATCCTTCTGTATATAATTCGTGTTAATATTTTGCAACCATGACTTATTAAACTGATGGTTCTGTAGTTTTCACACCTGTTTGCACCTGCTTTCTTTGGAATGGGGATTATAACATTTTTCTTAAAGTCTGAGGGTACTTCACCTGTCTCATACATCTTGCACACCAGGTGAAACAATTTTGACATGGCTGGTTCTCCCAGAGACTTCAGTAGCTCTGAGGGAATATCATCTACTCCAGGGGCCTTGTTTCGACTTAGGTCTTTCAGGGCTCTGTCAAATTCTTCTCTCAGTACAGTGTCTCCTATTTCATCTTCATCTACATCCTCTTCCCTTCCTACAATATTGTCTCGAAGTTCATTTCCTTCATAGAGCCCCTCTATATACTCTTTCCACCTTTCAGCTTTCCCTTCTTTGCTGAGAACTGGTTTTCCATCAGTGTCCTTGATATTCATAGAGCTGTTTTTCTTATCTCCAAATGTTTCTTTTATTTTCCTGTAGGCTGTATCTATTTTTCCCCTATTTATACATTCTTCTATATCCTTGCATTTGCCTTCTAACCACTCCTGCTTAGCAATTTTGCACTTCCTGCCAATCTTATTTCTTAGTCGTCTGTATTCCATTTTGCCTGTTTCATTTACTGCATTTTTATATTTTCTCCTTTCATCGATTAAATTTAATATCTCCTGTGATATCCAAGGATTTTTTGCAGGTCTTGCCTTCCTACCTATTTTGTCCTCTGCTGCCTTCACTATTTCATCTCTCAATTTTACCCATTCCTCCTCTACTGTTTTATTTTCCCCTGTTTCTGTCAATTGTTGCCTAAAGCTTCCTCTGAAATTTTTAAGAACTTCAGGTTCCTTCAATTTATCCAAGTCCCATCTCCTTATTTTCCTACCTTTTTGTAGTTTCTTCAGTTTCAGCCTACAGTTCATAACCAACAAGTTATGGTCAGAGTCTATATCTGCCCCTGGGTATGTCGTACAATTTAAAACCTGGTTCCGAAATCTATGTCTTACCATTATAAAATCTATCTGGTATCTCCCGGTGTCTCCTGGTCTCTTCCACGTGTACAACCTTCTTTTGTGATTCTTAAACCAGGTGTTTGTAATAACTAAATTATGTTCTGTGCAAAATTCTACCAGGCGGCTTCCTCTTTCATTCCTTTTGCCCAGACCATATTCACCTACTATCTTACCTTCCCTTCCTTGTCCTACTACCGAATTCCAGTCGCCCATAACAATTAAGTTTTCCTCTCCCTTAATTGTCTGAATAATTCCCTTTAGCTCCTCATATATTTCTTCGATTTCCTCATCATCGGCAGAGCTAGTTGGCATATAAACCTGTACTACTGTTGTCGGTGTTGGCTTCGTATCTATCTTGACAATGATAATGCGATCACTGTGCTGGTCATAGTAGTTTACCCGCATTCCTGTTTTCTTATTCATTATCAATCCTACTCCTGTGATACCTCCAATTGATTTTGTATTTATAATCCTATACTCACCTGACCAGAAATCCTGTTCATCCTGCCACCGAACTTCACTAATCCCCACTATATCTAACTTCAACTTATCCATTTCCCTTTTTAAATTTTCTAATTTTCCTACTCGATTAAGGGATCTAACATTCCACGCTCCGACCCGTAGAATGCCAGTACTGTCTCTCCTGATGATCACATCCTCCTGAGTAGTCCCCGCCCGGAGATCCGAATGGGGGACTATTTTACCTCCGGAATATTTTACCCAAGAGGATGCCATCATCATATGTTCATACAGTAGAGCTGCATGTCCTCGGGAAAAATAACGGCTGTAGTTTCCCCTTGCTTTCAGCCGTTCGCAGTAACTGTGTGGCAAAGCCACATTAGCTGATGTTACAAGGCCAGCTCAGTCAATCATCCAGACTGTTGCCCCTGTAACTACTGAAAAGGCTGCTGCCCCTCTTCAGGAACCACACGTTTGTCTGGCCTCTCCACAGATACCCCTCCGATGTGGTTGCACCTACGGTACGGCTATCTGTATCGTTGAGGCACGCAAGCCACCCCACCTCGGCAATGTCTGTGGTTCATGGGAGTGGTTGCTTACATTATAGTTCGCGAAATCTCGGGATCTGTCCCACGATTCGATCGTCCTGCGACCTAGTGTCTTTTATTAATACTACCACAACGATCCGTCTTTGTATCTTCATGCCAAGTGGATTTTAACTATAAAGGTAACTGTTAAATACTGACTTACGGTATGTACAGCGGCAGCTAATAATAAAGAAATCAAGAGACTTTAATGATGATTTTGTGCATTTATCGCGATTTCTCTCGTCCTGCCTTCTAGTGACGTGCGATGAAACTACAACCAAGCGGCCCTTCCCGTTATAATTTATTCTTACGGTAAAATTACAGTCACTTCATCATTATTTATTTTGTAGTCGTAATTCTACCACACATTAGTGAAACAAACTTAATATCCCTAACAAGAATACTTTTATTTAAAACTTCACTCGACATGAAAACCACAGAGAATAATACATGTTTATTGATATAGCAACGTAAAAATCCATAGAAATTATCATCAAAAAATAACGGCAAAGATCATTTAACTTACGATCCACCACAGAGGTTACTCACACGCGTACTTGTCATTATGAGAACACACAAACTTAAGATCGCCACAATTTCGTTTGTTAGGCAAGTAGTTTTTGGTTCACTTTTTTCCGTGTTCCATCTGAATGTTCCGTCTCTAATGACCAAGCTGTCGACGGGACGTTAAACCCCAAGCTTCCTTCCTTCCTTCATCTGAATGTTGGGTTAAATTGTACGACGCTTCTCGCCAGGCTCCAGTGGTTACGTTGGCACCAACTGTAACGGCGGCATCTCAGATGTCAACTTATTAAAACGAAAATTATTTTTTTCTGAACGGACAAGGGTACACACAAGAACCTGTCAACCACAGAGGAGGTACAGTATTAATTTTGCTGCGAGTGAAACGAACAGCAATAACATTTACTCTGTAGGTCGCGAAAATTATTAACGCAATTCCACACTTCATTATTCATCTGTTGCCAACATAAGCGCTGGAGCCCGGCGAGAAGCGTCGTAAAGTTTTACCGAATGTTGTATTGTTTTCAGACTGATGAAACATGGTAACGGTTTAATCTATTATTCTAATGTGTGACTAGAGATCAAGCTATTCATTGGCAACTCATCTGGAGAATCATTACAGTTTCTTGTAAAAAAAAAAAATATTGTACTACTTTAAATCAATAATTTTTGAGGTCAATAATTTGAACTTTACCCGTTACCTATTAAATATCGGCACATACCAAATGGTCAAGCATCCATCGGCCTACATAACGATACTTTGTGAAATCTTACAAATTTGTTCAAACACACTTTGATTTTGTTCACTGGTAAGATTTCGTGTTATTAATATACCGTAAGATGGGACGATACGCAAGACGTCCATCTCTTATTTGATTAGCTCAATACTCTTGTAACGCTGTGCGAAATTAGCAGCTGAGAAAACCAAGATGCAGGACTTACATAAACAGACAAATTACACTCAATCAGCCACACTGCATAAAATAAAGGAACACTGGTTGATGTCTAAGATTCATTTGTTAATAAGATTTTCCGTATTGGTCACGTTGTTCATCACAACTAGTATTCCACTTAACCGCCGCGGCGGAGCGGCCGAGCGTATTGAGGCGCTATGCTGCGATGCGCGAGGCCGTTACACGTCGGGGGTACGAATCCCCCCTCGGGCATGGATGTTTGGTGCTGTCTTTACTATAAGATAGTTCATAAGTAGTTTGTAAGTTTAGCAACTGATGACCCCGCAGTTAAGTCCCATAAGCTTCACAAACATTTGCACTTAACCTAATTGTTGTTGCGAGTGACAACAGCATAACAAACGAATTTACTAGAAAGCTTTAAAGTATTTCCGTAATAAATTTGATTACTTCATTCATTAATGTTAATACGAATCGTATAAAATAAATTTACGTTTCTAGTTACTGTGAATAACTCTTCGAACGTTAATGTTTTTGTTAGGTGTTGAACCAAGTTTGTACGCGATATTTGTGAATGTCAAAAATTGCAGTTACGCATAGTTATCAATACCTGAAGAAAGGAAAATACAACAATCTGGTTCATAAAACTGGGAACTAGCATGTATCTGAAAAGTTGTATTTTTACTTACGTTACCATCCCGAAACGGAGCACGTTGTATGCAAATATATAGTTTGACAGTTTGGAAAGTCGCACTATTTTTTTCCAAAGTCAGCGACTTACAGTTAATAGAAAAACAAAAGCTCACGCACATTGTTTTTCTCAGAGAACGTACATTTGTCAGAGATAACAGCACTTATTTAACAATAGAAATTTATTGCTAGACTGATCAACTTGCCTCTATGACTTAAGCCTGATGCCGCCAAGTCAAAAACGACTACGATTTTCTAACGCGAAATGATGTCGCAAGTTTTAATAGTTGTTTTTAACATACTTTGAGCTAGTAGCCGAATGTAACACATATTGTGGAATGTTATTATGAGAAGATCATGATACCTACACTTAAAGGCAGACTGTAGTTATCGGAAAAAAGCCCAGAAGAATAAAGTAGTGAAACCACGACAAATAGCACATTTATAACGGTCATACTCTTGAAAGAAAAGCCGAATTTGATCGAAAGTGGTTACAGATCAATACAAACAGCAAATTAACGAGACTTATTACTGTATGTGTCAAAGCAGACTGTAAGTTTCGTAAGAATACTCAAATGAATATAGGAAGGTGTTATGAACGATAAACAGCACTTTTAAACAGGTATAACATGAAAGGAAATTATAAGAGTAATTACGTCAGTTCATCCGTATAAAAATGTATATTTCTTCATATAATTTTATGGCTTGTTGATTTTTTGTGGATCTTATTAAAGTTCGACCTCTGATTTCTTCCCCTAGACTTTTAGTTTCGGTCACACGAGACTTATTTCGGTTGAGGAAGTTGCTAGCAGACGCCTGTTTTGACAGAAACGCAACAAAAACACACCTCACAGCACGAACCAAAGAACTCGAAAGCAAAGAACACACACACACACACACAATAAACAAATAAAACAAACGACATACAGAGCCTGCCAGGCCACAGAAATGGCTATTTTTCAAAAACTTTCGTAAGAAATGTTACTGTAAAGTGTAAATAGTGTAAATATAAGCAGTGACAGCAAGTGGCAATGTGCTACAAACCACACATGAAGACGAAAACATAAAAAATTCGTGAATAGTATTAATAGTCTAATTTATTCATAATCAAAATAATGTAATTGCATGAGAACTGTTACCGATGGAATTTAGTAAAAACTCAAACAAATAATGTAATACAAACCATTTCTTGTACAGCTGACCACTGAAGATGCTTTAAAATAAGGCGAAACGCGTCTGGTCTAAAGTAGACTAATTTGCAGTTGCATAAGACGGTTGCATAACCTAAACAAATCGTAATATAATAGTCTAATCTGGAAGCGTAATCAAAATGTATTTTGTTCTCATTTTAATACTTCATAGCAGCCATCTTGGAATTTGGGAAGAAACCAAATATGAACATCTATGGCTGGCTAGAGCCCTGTATTGGGAGAGTACCGTCAACCGGGCGAGCGCCGCCATTGTAGGCGTATCTGGCAATAGCAGCGCTATGCACGGCGCTGTTAAATTAACATTTGTGATGGAGGGAACCGGTCTGAACATCGACGTGGTATGACAATACGTTAATCAAACAATGAACTTAAGTTTTTAATCGTTTCATCACATCTACAGCGAATATTAAGGAAAAATTGGTAATCCGAGTTCAAGACCTTTATTTTTAAGCAAAGTAGTTATAAACTTGTTTCGTGCTAAAATTTAAACCCTGTACCAAATGCACTGCTTTCGCAATAAGTGACGTTCTTGCTTTCAAATTAGCTAAGGACTGACGTTTTTATCTCTAATATATTGATTTTTATCAAAGTAGATGTAATTAATACATGTTGCTTTCCATTATTCTAGTGCCTAATGTTGATAGGTGTGTGCTGACCTACATGTGATATTATGACATGACATTAACTGAGCTAACATTTTGGGAAGGTTTAAGTTTTTACACATTGTTATTGCATTGCTGGGTACTTCAGTAAAATAAACTTAAAATTCGAGTTTTGGAGATCTATTTAATGGGCGGTTTCATTTACCACCCAAATTTTCCGTAGTAAGCAGGCTAAGTATAAATACGAAATTCGTCAAATACCGCACACTATGTTAGATTTTCATGTTTTTATATCTTTTAAAAATATCTTTTCTCTTACATGTTTGTCCGTCCAACATTGCTCGCATGAAACTTGTATGACCAGATAAACCTAGAAGTTTACTCGATATTTCAATACAAATTTACTTACTTTGCAAAATTTTGCATTCTCGTATGGAAATGCATTTTTTCTTCCGATGCGGTGTACCCACAATTCGCGTCTTTTCGCATCTCTTTCGCCCTGTGGAATGCGGAAAACTTGCTACCTCGGACTGTCTTAGTATAACAATTCACTGCCAACAATGCGGCATTTTTCACCACATAAAAATGGAATATGCTATGTTAAGCTCTTAATTTAATACATAATGAGTCTACACATTTCCAACACCTCTAAATACTAATATAACAGCTTGTTAAGTGAAATATGTCATTTACGCTGATGGATTGCTGAGGCCTAAAATGGCGGACGTACCCCACCCGCGCACAACTGACCAATAGCAACCGGCGGTTGTCGGCAAGCCACACATAAAAGGTTGGCGCTACTCTCTCAATACAGGGCTCTATGGCTGGCACGCTCAGACAGCTGAAGTTCAGTATCGAGTGCATGTTATCTTTGGTCTACGAGCCGCTATCACGCAGAGCCAACAGCACTTCCGCTGTTCGGCGCGTCGGCGGCGGGTGTAATATAAACACGGGTCCTTGGCGTAACTCGTGTAGTAGCCGGCAGGAGCGCCAGCTGTAACACGGCAGCCGGCGCCCCGCTGCGCGGCCCGCGGCGTTGCCGACGCGTCCTGCCGATACGGGCGCGTCTACCGCCCTAATGGAGACGTTTTATTGCTGCCAAAACCGGTTCCGCGCGCACGCGAGTGAGTGAGGAGTCTGCTAGTAAAACAAGATAGGGAGGGGGGGGGGGGCGGCGGCGAGTTTGCACAGCGGCATCGGCCAGGGGGTGTGTGTGGAGCAGCGGCAGCAGCAGATAGCCATCTGCGCCTGGCCTCAATTAGGGGACAGGGCGTGGGCGGCGTCTGCGTGTGGCAGCCGCAGCCGCAGCCGCTGCGACCACACCTGCGCTCGCCCACACAATTAGCGCCGCTGCGGAAACCACTGCTCCGCCGCTACGGGCCGAGATTTGCCGATACACCGCCGCGTTCGATAACGTATACAGCGTCTGCCAACTCACGCGACGCGGGAGCAAGATACACATACGAGATATACCAACTAGCCACTGCAATCAGTTTCATGAGACGCTGGAGGAAGTAACCCTGCGCCATGCAGTTCACTGTGACTTACAAACTATTTATGTAGGTGTGTCATGAAAAAGTAGCACTGAAAAAAAAACTATTATATTCAAACAAAATCGGAGTGAGAGGACTGAATCAGAAGTACAGGTACACAAGGACGATTATGCTGATTACTTAAGTAAAGGTAAAGAAGACAAGGGAGAAGTGCTTTATCTCTAAAAAATTGAGATACCGGAGCGTACCTCTTTAGCCATACATCAACGGCGGATCCGCCATTTCTATCACGTAGTAAGGGAATTGTTTGTCTTTTGCCTCTAGCATATTTGACATCTAACCAAAATGTCTTTGGGTATTCATTCAAATTCTGAGAAAGAGTTTCGTTGTGAAAAGTATTGAAAGCATCTCGCATTGATGTCCTCGCTAAATTTCTAGCTTCTGTATAGGATCGCCAATCCTGGGGTTTTTGTGTTCGTTTAAATTTAGCATGCCGGCCGCGGTGGCCGAGCGGTCTGCGGCGCATCAGTCACAGTCTGCACGGCCGCTACGATCAGGGGTTCGAAACCCCCCTCGTGCATGGATGTTTGTGTTGTCTTTAGTGTAACGTAGTTTATAAGTAGTTTGTAAGTTTAGGGACTGATGACCCCGCATTTAAGTCCCTTAAGCTTAACAAACATTTGAACATTTTAAATTTAGCATGCCTTCTTCGTTGTTTTTGCAACAGTGTCCTGACCTCCTTTGTGTACCAATTTATTTGGTATAAAACTGTCAGTTGCTGTCGATACTACTACTTTGAATTAGAGCCACATCTGGTCTACACTTACGGTTGGGGTTTGGAATGACTCGAAACTGTCTTTCAAGAAGCAATTTAGTGTATTTCTATCTTCTTTTCTGGACAAATATTTTTCGTCTATTTTTGGTAACTTTGGCACTTTCGGTATTCAATCTCGCTACGACAGCCCTGTTTACACTATCCGTACTTTTATATGTTTCGGCTTAGTGTAAGATTCATCAGTGTGTTTCCCTGTAATTAATACCACTTTCACTTTATGGCAGATCCGATCGTCACCTATCTGATGTTCGACGCTGCTCGCCACTTCTTTCCTTCTGGTTGACAAACACGCCGACATATCCGAAGAGCCGCGATGGAACAGTCGAGCGCTCTAAAGCGCCTTGCTGAGGAGCGCGCGGTTGCTCCCCAGAGGAGATTCAAGTCCTCCCTCGGGTTTCATTGTATGTTTTTCTTAGGTTAGTTAAGCCTAAGGACTGATAACCACAGCAGTTAAGGCTCAAATTTATCAACATTTCAAATCCGAAGGAAGTTTCTTGATTTTTATTTGTTTGTCGTGACTTTATCATGCATAAAGTCAAACTGTTCATCATTCAACAGCACCGCAAGTTTCTTTTCTACTCTTCAGTGTCTTCTTCTTAGCAACTCTGAGTGCGTGTGCTGTAAAGATGGCCATGCAGCAGTTCTTGCATTCACCTGACGTGGTCGGTGGATTTATGCTCACAAAAGCCGCGGTGGAGCGGCCGAGCGTTCCAAGGCGCCTTGCTGCGGAGCGCGCCGCTGTTCTCCGGCGGAGGTTAGCGTCCTACCGCAGGCATGGGGGGTATTTGTTGTCCTTAGCATAACTTACAAGGGGAGGCCACGACGTTTGGAACGCGGATTTACTGCAAACGTCGTACACTCGTAGTACTCCATGAGGACGACAAAATGTGTAAGCAGTCGCGCGTACTTCTCAAGCGTTATTGAGAAAATCGCAAGGTAATATCGGTTGGTCGTCAAATATTTACCTTATGTACCTGTGCGTGCCCGCTCTTGTCACGGAGCGGCGACAGCCGAGTGGTTAACGTCCGAGCCCCGTACTCGTTGGTCATTGGTCGCTGGATCGAGTCCCGTTCATCAATTTTTTTGTTTTGTTTTGAACACAGTCATATTCGTTACTATATTGGTTTGAACACCACAGTACTATACTAAGCACGGTCCTGTTTGGAGGTGGTATGCCGTTGCCTTCCTCCGACCTTCTAACTAACTGACCCAGCCAGTTATAGGGGGACCTACAGTTCTGTGTGGGTTCCGAACAACGGCGCTACTCGGTATTTTTCACATCAGCAACATTGCCAGAGGTGAAAGAGGTGGAAAGAGACAGAAAAATCCTAGTACCTGGCGGGGATCGAACTCACGACCTTTGGATTAGTTAAAAAAAATTCAAATATTTGTTAAGCTTATGGGACTTAACTACGGGGTCATCAGTCCGTAAACTTACAAACTACTTATCTACTACCTTATACTAAAGACTGCACAAATATCCATGCCCGAGGGGGGATTCGAACCCCCGACCGTAGTGGTCGTGCAGACCGTGATTGGCGCGCCTCAGTCCCCTCGGCCACGGCGGCTGGCTTGGATTAGTAATCTGGCACTTTACGACTGTGCTACGGAGCCGCAAGTAGAAGCTACATACTCCACATATTTCGCCGGCCGCGGTGGCGGCGCGCCAGTCACGGTCTGCACGTCCACTACGGTCGGGGGTTCGAATCCCCCCTCGCGCATGGATATTTGTGCCGTCCTTAGTATTAATTACTTCATAAGTAGTTTGTAAGTTTAGGGACTGATGACCCCGTAGTTAAGTCCCATAAGCTATACAAACCATTTGAACATTTGGAAGTTTTATTATCACAAATAATATAATATGCGTAAACATAGCATTTATTCAATGCAGCTGGTACCGTTTAACTATGTTTTCAATGTTTTTACGAAAAATACCATCTTGAAAATTGTAATGTCGAAAGCAACGATTAGTTGTACATCTTTCGAAAGCCGTCGAAAGTTGCAGGTAACTAGTAGTTTCGGGCCCCTTCCAGGAATAAGGGATTTCTCAAATCACGGACAAGCGAACATTTTCACGTATCACTTTATTTATGCGTTTCGTCGTTTACTAGTCGGTAGTTATGAATATTATTAGTCATAATAAAAAATTCAAGGCTGCCAAATAACAGTGTAAATTTAATAAAAGTACATCTGAATACTCGTATTTTTCCCGTTGTATCAATTGTAGGCCTAATGTAAATAGTAACGAATATGACTGTGTTGAAAAAAGTGACGAACGGGCCTCGATCCAGCGACCAACGAGTACGGGGCTCTGACACTAACCGCTCGGCTGCCGCCGCTTCGTGACAAAAATGGCCACGCACAGGTACATATGGTACATATTTCACAAGCGACTGATATTATCTTGCGATTTTCTCAATAGCGATTGAGAAGTACGCGCTACTGCTTACACATTTTGTTGTTCTCATGGAGTACTACGAGTGTATGAAGTTTGCAGTAAATCCGCATTCCAAACGTCGTGGCCTCCCATTGTTAGTTTAACTCTGGTCTTCCTTCCTTAACTCTTTATTTTTACTTTATTTTTTAACACAAATTACTTTTCTCTTAAGTCCAATATTTGACAGTAACGTGATGTTATGTTCGGGGCTGCACATGAAACCTTTTAGTGCGTAACGACGGGATTGATAGATAAGTAGGTAGTGTCTGAACGGTAACTATTTTAATGCGGTGGATGAGAATTGATGTTCAGCTCTTCCGTATTACAACGGAAAACAAACAGAACCGAGAGAGTGTTCGATGGATGGAGTTTTAAGTTTCTTCAAAACGAGATTAGGGCAGCTGGCTCGTTCAGCAGAAATATAAACGATGTATTTATTTGCTCGTATACAAGAGAAAAGCGAAAAAACAAATAAAATAAGACAGCAAAAAGCATACCGCAGCGGATCGTTAAATCCATTCTTTTTCGGCAGCTGCACTGACAAAGAATGAATTGCTTGGTAATTATACAGTGCCATGAGAGAACAGTTTAATGATATTTTTCTACATTAAGTTTAGTAAGGTACGTTCTTCATGCACAACACATCGCACACTGCAAAACTACTAATATAAGCCAACAATCGCTTTCGGTATGTAAACCACCTTCCTTACATTCAGAAAAAAAACTGGGAAGTCCGTAAAGATATTTGTAGGACGCCGAAACGAAAGCCATATACGTTGAGAGATTATTATCATAAATCCAGAAGCAGACAAGCAATTATTGTGCTGTGAGAGCACTGCCCCTGGCCGTGCTACGGAGGTAATCTGCCGCCGTGACCTGTAATCAGCTAATTGCGCTGCCAACCGCTGCATTAATTTTCCCTGATAATTCGTGCTATTCTGGGCGTTGCAAATTGGTAATGGCCGCTGTGAAAGGTTGCGAGCATAATGAGATGCAAGACCTGCGGGGGCACAGCTAATGCGCAGTATGCACGCGGGAGCCGAGTCCAGCCAGTGTGTGCCAGCTGAGAGGTCACAAGCTGGCGCCGGTCGCAACCAGACATCGAGACAGCCACCTTCACTAAGGCTCCAGTAAATGGTTGTAGCGCGGGACAGGGAGGCTCCTCAGCAAGCACCTAATCCGTATAAGGAGTATCTCTGATGGCAACGACGTTGCAGCAGAATTTGTAATCCACCTCACACCACCCTGCTACTGTCCATACCGTACAGAGATGCCCACGTTTGAGAAAGCCAATTAGTAATGGCCGAGTCGGACCGGGCAGTGCTGTCGGCGGGGAGGGGGGAGGGGATTTTATGCATCGGCATCGCTAAATAAGTGAAGAGAAAGTTCAAGAATCGCTTTTTAAACTGGAAACTCCAGTTGCTGTTTACTAAAAGTGCACTAATAAAATGCTTATTGTTTATCACATATCATCTCCATTAACAGAGCACTTAATAGTTCCTTGTTCATAGTGGCACTAAATTATTATCTCAGATCAGCACTACAGATGAGAAGCAGAAGAATCCTTTTTTTTTTTTTTTTTTAATGAATACTTTGGAAGTAGGCAGCTATAGGCTGAATATCATCATTTGTGGATTTTCTATGATATTCTGTGAATCTGGGCATGTATTTGCCTTACGGCTTTATTTGTATGTAAAATTCATCGCCGCGGTGGAGTAGCCGAGCGGTCTAAAGCACCTCGCTGCGGAGCGCACGGTTGCTCGCTGTCAGAGGTTCGAGTCCTCCCTGGGGCATGTGTGTGTGTGTATTGTCCTTAGATTAGTTTACCTTAGTTTAAGTAGTTTGTAAGCTAAGGACTGATGACCACGCAGTTTGGTCCGATAGATTTACAAACATTTGAACATTTTTGTAAAATCCATCTATTACATGCTTCGATAATCTTATTTGATGTTTGTAACCACTGCACATCATAATATCTTTTTAACTGCGATGTAGTATCTGCGCTACAGCAGCATCTTTGACCGCTGAGGCGGGCAGTGGAGAGTAGGCTAATAAAGAGTGTCGAGTGAAAGATAGTTCAGCCAGTCAAACTTACTCAAGTACATTCTTATTCCTGAAGCATCAGAGAGTTTATTTCATGCCAAATTCTGTCGGCCCTCTGATCCTTTTGAAAAGAGAATGCATCAAACTGGTGGTACCTGAACTCAGTCCCCAGAGATTCCTTTTCTTCTACTGATAGAATCTTAGGAAACTAGTCAATCACATATTCTACAGATGAGAATGATGAACTTTTCCCTAGGATACACAGCAACTTCAGCATGTTGAACAAACCTATCTTCAACTGGTCATTTTTTGAGGATGTATTAACATGTTTTTGTATGGAATAAGGACAGTCGTCACGTGACAAGCAAAGAGAAAAACTGCGCAAGATACACCACTTCATACTCATGACTGAAGTCATTTAGCATAATCAAAATTCTACAGAAAAATAAAAGTACACAAAGTGTTTACGAAAAATGCGTTGAGAATTTAGAGTGTTCATCCTCTTGAGAAATATTATGAGTCAACAAAAATTTTGTAATTATTAAGATTGATTCATAATGGTTCGCATCTCTGCATACCAAATAACCGAGGGATCTGTTCAAAGACCCCTATTTACCCGGAATGTTTTACATTTGTGTGAAGAACAACACGCTAAAATGCCCACAAAAAGTCCGCACTAGTTACACGATCTCTCAAAAATAATGCCCGCGAGTCAATTAGCTACTTGTATTTTTGACTAGAATTAAGTTTTTTTAAATTATTTTTTTAATTTTTCATAGAAGTGAAGAATGGTTGGAAAATAACGGCATGAAGTTCCAGCATACCCTCGCACAACGTGAGTACAAAGTTTATTTGCGTATTGCGACAGCAAACGGACGACACGGCAGCTGACTGGCAGGCTAAAGGAGCGGCCGCCTCCTGCCAGCTGCGTGCAGTCGGCAGATGGATGGACCAGCCGGTGTGCAGGGTGTCTCAGGGGGAATAGTAAGTACTTTACGAGGCGATAGTACAAACTAATCGCATTAAACTGCCACAAGACATGTTCCAGTTTTTATGGAGTACATTACTATGTAGTAACCAACGGTGGCTGGTGCTTCAGATGACATTTAAGTGCCTGATCTTGGAAAAGGCGCCGGCCGCTCCCCTCCTCGCTCGGCTTCCAAATAGTCAATTTGGTGCGCGGAGTGCCGCCGGGAAAAAGCCAACACCACCTAGATACAAGGCCTGTGCCTACCTGCCGGGAATAGTCATAACACAAGCAAACTAGTTGTCTCATGTAGCGTTGTGAGGAGTTTGGGAAAACGTACACGTTGCACACTGTGTTTCAGAATGTTCTTCACGTTATTTATGAGAGTCACCTACAAACTTGTGTTGGTATAAGATATTTAGGAACTACACTACTGGCCATTAAAATTGCTACACCAAGAGGAAATTCAGATGATAAACGGGTATTCATTTGACAAATATATTATACTAGAACTGACATGAGATTACATTTTCACGCAATTTGGATGCATAGATACTGAGAAATCAGTACCTAGTACAACCACCTCTGGTCGTAATAACGGCCTTGGTACGACTGGGCATTGAGTAAAACTGAGCTTGGATGGCGTGTACAGATACATATGCCCATGCAGCTTCCACACGATACCACAATTCATCAAGAGTAGTGACTTGCGTGGACGAGTCATTTGCTCGGTCACCATTGACCAGACGTTTTCAGTTGGTGAGAGATCTGGAGGCTGTGTTGGCCGGGGCAGCAGTCCAACATTTTCCGTATCCAGCAAGGCCCAAGCAGGACCTGCAACAAGCCGTCGTGCATTATCCTGCTGAAATGTAGGGTGTAGCAAGGATCGAATGAACGGTAGAGCCACGGGCCGTAACACATCTGAAATGTAACAGCCACTGTTTAAAGTGCCGTCGATGCGAACAAGAGGTTACCGAGACGTGTAGCAAATGTTCAAATGTTTGTTAAGCTTATGGGACTTAACTACGGGGTCATCAGTCCCTAAACTTACAAACTACTTATGACCTACTTACGAACTAGGACGGCACAAATATCCATGCCCAAGGGGGGATTCGAACCCCCGACCGTAGTGGCCGTGCGGACCGTGACTGAAGCGCCTCAGTCCCCTCGGCCACCGCGGCCGGCGAGACGTGTAGCCAATGGCACCCCCTACCATCACGCCGGATGATCTGCCAGTATGGCGATGACGAATACACGCTTCCAATGTTCGTTCACCGCGATGTCGCCAAACACGGATGGGATCATCATGATGCTGTAAAAAGAACCTGGATTCATCCGGAAAAAATGAGTTCTGCCATTCATGCACCCAGTTTCGTCGTTGCGTACATCATCGCAGTCGCTCCTATCTGTGATGCGGTGTCAACGTAACCGCAGTCATGATCTTCGAGCTGATAGTCCATGCTGCTGCAAACGTCGTCGAACTGTTGGTGCAGATGGTTGTTCTGTTGCAAACGACCCCATCTCTTGACTCAGGGATCGAGACGTGTTTGCACGATCCGTTACATCCATGCGGATAACATGTCTGTAATCTCGACTGCTAGTGATACGAGGCCGCTGGGATCCAGCACGACGTTTCGTATTGCCCTCATGAACCCACCGATTGCATATTCTGCAAACAGTCATTGGATAGCGAGCAACGCGAGCAGCAATGTCGCGAAACGATAAAGCGCAATCGCGATAGGCTACAATCTGCCCTTATCAAAGTCGGAAACGTGATGATACGCATTTCTCCTCCTTACACGAGGCATCACAACAACATTTCAGCAGGCAACGCCAGTCATTTGCTGTTTGTGTATGAGAAATCGGTTGGAAACGTTCCTCATGTCAACACGTTGTAGGTGCTGCCACCGGTGCCAACCTTGTGTGAATGCTCTGAAAAGCTAATCATTTGCATATCACTGCATCTTCTTTCTGTCAGTTACATTTCGCGTCTGTAGCACGTCATCTTCGTGGTGTTGTAATTGGCGAGAAGTGTACTTGTCACTATTTAAGTTCCAACCGTCGTGTAATTATCTGGGTACACGTAGTGGAATGTTAGGAAACTGCGAAATGTGTCACAAATAGAGTTAGCAGTAAAGACGTAATTAAAATCTGAAACATGATAGACCTGTTTTTATCCATGAATCTTCATTCTGGAAACATCCCTTAGGCTGTGGCTAAGCCATGCCTCCACCATATCCTTTCTTCCAGGAGTGCTAGTCTTGTATGGTTCGCAGGAGAGATTCTGTGAAGTTTGGAAAGTAGGAGGCGAGGTACTGGCGGAAGTAAAGTTGTGAGGCGGCATCGTGGGTCGTGTCGGGATAGCACAGTCGGTAGTGCGCTGGCCCGCGAAAGGCAAAGGTCCCAGATTCGAGTCCCGGTTCCGGCACACAATTTTAATCTGCCAGAAAGTTTCATGAATCTTATTGCTTATAATGTCGCATCTCCTGAACTGTGTGTAATTCTACAGGGTGAATCACGAACTATTGCCACCAAGAATAACTTATGTTTGATAAGAGCTGAAACATTTGTTCGACGAAAGTTGCATGGGACAAGGGGGGGGGGGGGTCAGAGTATGACGCCTCACAGATATGAAGGTCAACTTTTTTTTTTTAATGGGATGCTATAATTTGGTACTTATTTTCTGATAGCGGCTATCGAGACGTATCCAGTGATGTGTAACAGTAAGGTCTTTGGAGGTCAACGGAGGTCATAAAGGTGTCATGAACGACAATTTACAGGAGGTATTGGAAGTGATGACCACTGGATCAATGCAGCGCTGTGTATGTTGGACTGTGGCAGTAACGTTTGCGTAATGCAGATGAGGTGGCGCCTCCTGGTGCACGCTATGAGTGTGCCCGCTGGAATGCAGTGCCAGCGGCGGCGTGCGACCAGCAGCAGGCTGGAGGCCTGACCAGTGCAGCACTGTGCCGCGGTCAGCTGTGGCTGCCGCCTGCACTCGCCTGGCGGACGGGCCCGCTCGCTGGCGGCCCGAGCGCCGGCTCGGAATGCCATCTGACCGGTACCGGTACCGCCGCCATCACGCCGTTTAAATGCTACAGCCTGCCAGCCGGAGCGGACGCGTCCACCATTCGCGTGCCTCTTAATGACAGAAGCATCTACACGAAAACTGACAGCACAGCCACGATACCGACACGTCATGACCTCACAACCGGAATTAAAAATTACTCTACACCCTCTCAGAATTTTCAAATTCATTCGTGATTTGGTGCTGAAACCTTGCATGTGGAGTACATGAAATGATACCTCAACTTTTAGGGAGATGACAAGTATCGACCCATGCAGAAACACCACTATTAGTACGTGGAGTGGCATCCGCGGGAAGCAATGCAGGCGCGATTCTGGCATCCATTCTGTCCTACAGATGAGGAATACTGTCTTGAGGTACATTATTACAAGTCTGGGTTAACCAGTGTCACGTCTGAGTTGTCGTCCCATGTGATCGATGGCAGAGAACCATGAAAATCGTGCTAGCCAGGTATTCATTATGCTGTATTTCTAAAAAGCTGGGAAATCCTCTTTAGGTCCAGCATGCAGTACTGTAGACTATTTAGCAGTGACAAGTCACGTTACCCGGGATGCACCACGTGGAAGCCAGTCTACTTTAAATCTTTCTGAGCACGTTCGGTCTCACTGGCAGTGTGTGGGCGAGCATTATCCTTTTGGAGCAACGCATTACCTCCCTGTTGCGAGAATAGCTAAAGAGTGGGCCTTGTAACATCCTGCGCGTCCGCCTCCGTTGTCTAGTGGATGTTCCAACACGCGCACTCCCCGTTGGCTAGGGAGCGGTCACTTGCTCGCGAAGCACCGCTCCTTGGCCGTGAGCTGTCGTCGTATGGGGCACACGGCTGCGGCGAGCGTACAGTAATATGCAAGTCAAGCAGTCGGCTGGACTGTGACGTCACACGAAACTACAGCTGCTCTCTCAATCCCGCCATGGGCACAATTGTCTCTGAATTACCGTTTTCTCCCTGAAATTACAGGACATGTGACAACAGGTCATTCTGCAGCTGTTACATTATTTCTTTTGTTATTATAATTACACTCCTGGCTATTAAATCTGCCACACCACGAATATGACGTGATACAGACGCGAAATTTAAGCGACAGGAAGAATATGCTGTGATATCTAAATGATTAACTTTTCAGAGCATTCACACAAGGTTGGCACCGGTGGCGACACTATAATGTGCTTACATGAGGAAAGTTTCCAACCAATTACTCATACACAAACAGCAGTTGACGGGCATTGCCTAGTGAAACGTTGTTTTTATGCCTCGTGTAATCAGAAAAAATGCTTACCATCACGTTTCCGACTTTGATAAAGGTCGGATTGTAGCCTATCCCGATTGCGGTTTATCGTATCGGGCCATTGCTGCTCGCGTTGCTCGCGACCCAATGACTGTTAGCAGGATATGGAATCGGTGGGTTCAGAAGGGCAATACGGAATGCCGTGCTGGATCCCAACGGCCTCGTATCACTAGCAGTCGAGATGACAGGCATATTATCCGCATGGCTGTACGAATCGTGCAGCCACAACTCGATCCCTGAGTCAACAGATGGGGGACGTTTGCAAGACAACGACCATCTGCAGGAACAGTTCGACGACGTTTGCAGCAGCATGGACTATCAGCTCGGAGACCATGGCTGCGGTTATCCTTGACGCTGCATCACAGACAGGAGCGCCTGCGATGGTGTACGCAACGACGGATATGGGGGCACGATTGGCAAAACATCATTTTCTCGGATGAATCCATTTTCTGTTTACAGCATCATGATGGTCGCATCCGTGTTTGGCGACATCGCGGTGAACGCACAATGGAAGCGTGTATTCGTCATCACCATTCAGACGTATCACCCGGCGTGATGGTATGGGGTGCCATTGGGTATACGTCTCTGTACCCTCTTGTTCGCATCGACGGCACTTTGAACAGTGGCCGTTTCATTTCTGATGTGTTGCGACCCATGGGTCTACCCTTCATTCCATCCCTGCGAAACTCTACATTTCAGCTGGATACTGCAAGACCGCATGTTGCAGGTCCTGTGCGGGCCTTTCTGGATACGGCAAATGTTTCACTGCTGTCTTGGTGAGCACATTCTCCAGATCTCTCAACAATTGAAAACTTCTGGTCAATGGTGGCCGAGCAACTGGCTTATTACAATACGCCAGTCACTACTCTTTATGAACTATGGTATCGTGTTGAAGCTGCATGGGCATCTGAACCTGTACACGCCACCGAAGCTCTGTTTGACTCAAGGCGCGGTTGTTATGGGTACTGTTTTCTCAGGGTCTATGCACCCAAATTGCGTGAAAACGTAATCACATGTCAGTTTTCGTATAATGTATTTATCCAATGAATACCCGTTTATCATCTGCATTTCTTCTTCGTGTAGCAGTTTTAATGGCCAGTAGTGTATATTGTTTAGACAATCAGGACTGTGGAAGGCGAGTGTTTTCAACATAAGCGTCACACATGCTAACAACGACTGTGCCAATCCGCTGTTACAGAACATTTCTTGGCGCCAGTCATCCTATAGAATACAACAACACAGATTCTGGCATTCACTTCCACCTGTTGGAATTGTGTTATTAAGAAAGCAATTAAATTACCAAGCGACTTTATAAATAGAGATGGTGGTTTTCGTTTAAATAGCCGCGTGGAGTGGCCGAGCGTTCGAAGTCGCCTCGCTGCGAAGCGTGCGGTTGCTCGACGTCGGAGGTTCGAGTCCTCCCTAGGACAAGGGTGTGTGTGTGTTGTCCTTCGTATAAGTTACTTTAATTTAGTTTAAGTATTTTCTAAGCCTAGAGACCAACGACCAACATAGTTAAGTCTCTTAGCTTTAAAAAAGTTTGAACATTTTTTTGTTTAAATTCTGCTTGGAATCCGTCTCTCCCTCTCCCTCTCTCTGTCTCTCTCTCCCTCTCTCTCGTAAAAAAGGGGTGACAGATTTAATGCTCCGTCACCTGTTGATTAATAGTCACTATCGTTATTTCTGATGTTGATCATTTTTGGTTGTGTTGACTCTGCAGTTACTTGTGCTGTATGTTTTATCTTTCACTTGCACATTGCTTCCAGAGTGCAGTTGTGCCTTGAGAATGGCAGTGTGTGCTCCTGTCCCACGTCACCCGGAAGCATACCCTTAAGTTGTTTGAAATGAGTGGTATTCGTTCGCGCTGACTGTAGCTGTAAAGTGCAAAACCTAAATCGTAAGTATTTGGCGGGAATAAAGAGAAAATGCAGGTGACGACTGTTAAGAGACCCGCTCTTTGTGTTACCTGTGTCGAGCAGCTTGTTCTAAAACGTTACAATCGGTTGAAGCACGCGTCGGCCAGTCGGGTAATGATTAGCAACAGGGAACAGGGAGCGGGGCTCGGCGCGCAGTAAAAGCTGGGGGTAGCGGCGGCTAATGCTGTTTGGGTTTTTATGATGTTGCGGCGCCTGGCGGGTGGTGGCTCCCTTCCTGGGCAATAAACAGGGGTGGCGGGGTTATCGGCCCATATATCAGACCAGCCCCCCCCCCCCCCCTACTCGTGGCAGCGGGCGGTGCCTGCAGGAAAAGTGGCGCCCGCTTGCTTACTGCTGCTGCTGCTGCTGCTGCTGCCAAATATACGGCTGGCCACTGCATCACGCCCGCCGCCGCCACAGCGTTACAAAGAAATCCGCGTCTTCGAAAATTATTTTCCCGGACGCACCGACGGCCGGCCAGTCGCAGCAGGCAACAAAGAGCGACGCTTTAAACGTTTCCGGTGAAATACGGCAGGCAGGAGCGGACAAAGACTACGGCACTGGCGAGCTGGGCGACACGACAGGCCGGTGCTCTCTCTCTTGCTCTGGACAACAGCAAGTGGCGCCAGTAAATCAGGCTGCATTAGCGGCCGCTACGGTTTCGGGTGTGCCGCCTGAATAGGGCCATTCAGCGGCCCACACGGAATTTATGTCATTCATCGGCTGTCCACTGCTCTCACTACACCACTCTCTGCTCTCCTTTTATTTCGTCTCGCCTTATTTCTTCACCATCAAGCAACACGCTCTTATAGATGACCAAGCACCCATCGACGAATCGTCCCTTAAGAACCATATGAGCCTGTGATGAAACAAAAAATCAGGTTTGAGCCATTTCGAATCTAAAGGTGCACTCAAAAATAAAAAAGATAAATTTTAAAAACTCAGCGTACGGATTGATGAGATCAAAAAGTTTAAGTACCTTGGCGAAACTATACACGAAAAGGCTTGGAGAAACCTGCTGCGGGGGATTGAATTCTAAAAACGGAAAGAGGCTATGGAGTGACGAAAAAGCTCTATAATACAAAGTGCATGTCTTTGAGTATAAAAATTAGGCAACCAACACTGTCGTCAAGACACAATGTCTTTATGCATTGGAATGGCTGTCTTTGGCGTGACGTCACGAGTGCTGGACTGCTGTGCACATCGCTCTCGATTTTTTATATAATTTTAGGATTAATATAATTATTTTAATTGTTATTTCGTGACAATATTCAATCTAGAGGTGTTCTAGTAAAGGTTCGTCAGTTATTTTAGCGTTTGTTGTGCCGTAATTGCTTTAAGTGGTGTTATTTGTGTTCGCGTGTGCGCCGGCATCGACGTCTTACTGCTTTGTTTACATCTGGTGGCGAGTGGTTCCAGCCGTAGCGGTCTCCGAAAGCTAAGTTCTAATACGTGTTTGTGTATTGTAGTTAAATTATTAAAGTTTTAGATTTCAGGAGGTGTTATCGCGCTAGTTGTTTATTAACTTTAGTACTTTTCAACAGGTGACTTGCTGTATTTAACGTAGTTGAGGTTGGGATACTTTAAGTTACAGTATTTGATAACTCTTGTACTCTCACAGTGTTTAGTTGTTTTATTAGTGACGCTTGAATTTGAACTTGTTTCTACAAGCAACAGTGTAAAGTTTCTGTGGTAGTGTTATTTGCTCTTTTCTGATACTATTAGTTGTTGTTACTTGATTTGTAGAGACTGAGGTTTGTTGATTGCTGTAGTTAAGAGGTACTTCCTACTTATTTTGTAGAAACTTAACTTCATAACGTAGACGTCTAGTTTTTCTTAACGAATTATTGTAAAATTTTACCATGAGTGAAAAGTGTGGGCTCTGTCGTAGGGTCGTGCGTAGTGGGCTGCAGTGTGGGATTTGTAGTAAGTATTTTCATGGGGGGGAGTGCAGTGGGGAAGACAGTGGGCATTGTGGTGAGGTTCTCTCCTGGAACTGTAGGATTTGCAGCAGGAATAAGTTGATAGAGGAGCAGGAGCGTTTGATCTGCGCCCTTCAGGTGCAGTTGAAAAACGCTGAAGAGGAACTAGGTAGGTTGAGGAGGGGAAGGGGGGCTGGGGAATGGGAACTGGCAGTTGGCAAGAAGGTAGCTAGGAGAAGGTATTCAGATAGCTTTACATTGCAAGTTGCAAATAGGTTTGACCAACTGTCAGAGTTGAGTGGAGATGAACCTCCTGTAGCTGTAGGTGTAGGAAGTACGCAGCAGACCTCAGCTTTTGGTAAGCCGAAATCTGTAGAGAGGTCTCTTAGGAAGAAGAAGGTTCTGCTGCTAGGTAGTTCTCATGGCAGAGGTGTTGGCCAACAGTTGCAGGATGTACTTGGGAGTGAGTACCAGGTCACCAGCATAGTGAAGCCTAGTGCAGGGTTAGATCAGGTCACTTGTAACATAGGGGACTTATGTAGGAATTTTTCAAAAGAGGATCAGGTAGTTATAGTGGGTGGGGCCGGGAACAGTCTTGATAGGGACGGGGAATATGATATAGGTGGTGATCTGAAAAGGATAGCAACTGAAACTGGTGGCACGAATGTGCATTTCGTGCGGCTGTTTCAGCGTCATGATAGGCCTTGTCTTAATACGGCTGTCAGCCGTCTTAACATGGGGCTTGAGAAGGCGCTGATGACGGAGGGCATGGATCACATTGCAGTGGTGCCAGTTGAAACTATCCAAAGGTCGGATTTTACTAGGCACGGTCTGCACCTCAATAGGTATGGGAAGGGGAGGTTGGCAAAGCTCATAGGTGACAGTGTAGTAGGGGGTGGGGGTTTCACTCATGGAAAAATTCCTGTAGTAGTTGGTGTTAGGGCTGCACCTTTTTTAGACTGAAGACAGCTGATAGATATTCCTGCTTAAAGGAAGTCCCTCTAAGAAATGAACCACCTTTGACAAAGTCTAAGAATGTAAGTAATAAGGGAATTACTGTTTTTCATCAAAATATACAGGGTATCAGAGATAAAGTCAATGAAATGCTTATTGATACTGATTCTGACATTATTGGAATTTCAGAGCACTTTTTAAGTGGTGTGACAATTAAGAGACTTCCTTTGCCAGGATACAGGTTAGCTGCCTTCTACTCTAGGAGTTCTTTGCAGTGTGGGGGAGTGGCCATGTATGTAAAAAACGATTTTTCATCGGAGTCAATCGGTTTTTCTAAACACTGCACAGAACAGATATTTGAATGTTGTGCAGGAGTTGTTAATGTTAATGGAACTAAACTAGTAATAGTTGTTATTTATAGATCCCCTGACTCAGATTTTAAAATGTTTCTGCCCAAGCTGGAATTGGTTCTGGGTTCACTGTATAGGAAGTATAAAAATTTAATTGTGTGTGGAGATTTCAACATTAATTGTGTAGGTGATAGCTCAAGGAAAAGTCAGCTGTTAGAACTATTTAATTCCTATAACATGATGCAAACAGTATTTTTTCCAACGAGAGTGCAAGGAAATAGCAGTTCTACCATTGACAATATTTTTGTTAATTGTTCATTATTAGAGGGGCACTCTGTCAGCAGAATAGTAAATGGCCTATCATACCACGATGCCCAACTTTTAATTCTAAAAAGTATTTGTTCTCAAACAAATGTTAAACATAAATATCAACTACTCAGAAAAGTTAATCCAGTTGCAATTGAGACCTTTTTAAGCCTAATTAAGGAACAAGAATGGCAGGATGTTTATAGAGCTGATAATGCAGATGATAAATATAATGCTTTTCTGAACACATTTATTATGCTGTTTGAAAGTTGCTTTCCGCTAGAACGCTCAAAACAGGGTACTTTCAGTAACAGACAGCCAGGGTGGATGACAAAGGGGATAAGAGTATCATGTAGAACTAAGCGGGAGTTGTATCAAAATGTTAGAAGCAGTCAGAATGAAGATGCAGTAGCTCATTACAAACAGTACTGTAAGGTTCTGAAAAATGTCATTAAGAATGCAAAAAGTATGTGGTACGCAAAAAGAATAGCAAACTCTCGGGCTAAAATTAAAACTATCTGGTCAGTCGTGAAGGAAGTGTCTGGTCAGGAGCAGCAGGTAGAAGATATAACGTCAGTGCGTAGTAGGAATGTTTCTGTTACTGACAAGTTAGATATATGTGCAATATTCAATAATCACTTTCTGAATATAGTAGAGGAACTAAACAAAACTCTAGTTTCTACAGGGAATCATATAACGTTTTTAGAAAATGCGTTTCCGAGGCTGTTGCCTGAAATGATCCTTCATGATACTTCCATAGGTGAGATTGAGTCAATAATTAAATCACTAAAGACTAAGGACTCTTGTGGATATGATGGGGTATCTAGCAGAATTCTAAAGTACTGTTCCCCATATGTTAGCCCAGTACTAAGCCATATTTGTAATTTTTCCTTTCAGAATGGTCAGTTTCCTAACAGATTAAAGTACTCAGTAGTGAAACCGCTTTATAAAAAAGGAGAAAGGGATAATGTAGACAACTATAGACCTATTTCTATGCCATCGGTTTTTTCCAAAGTTATTGAAAAGGCTGTATATTCAAGATTAATTGATCATTTCAGTTCACATAATTTCCTGTCAAACGTACAGTTTGGTTTTAGAAGTGGTTTAACGACCGAAAACGCTATATTTTCGTTTCTCTGTGAGGCACTTGATGGGTTAAATAAGAGGCTACGGACATTAGGCGTCTTCTTTGATTTAACAAAAGCGTTTGATTGTGTTGATCACAAAATATTGTTACAGAAGTTGGAACATTTTGGAATACGGGGAGTAGCCCACAACTGGTTCACCTCTTACTTTAATAATAGACAACAGAAGGTAATTCTCCGCAATGTAGAAAATGGCTATGACGTGCAATCCCAATGGGGCACAATTAAGTATGGGGTGCCCCAGCGGTCTGTTTTGGGACCATTGCTGTTTCTTATTTATATAAATGATATGCCTTCGAGTATAACAGGTGATTGTAAAATATTTTTGTTTGCTGATGATACCAGCTTGGTAGTGAAGGATGTTGCTCGTAATATTGACACAGTATCAAATAATGCAGTTCAAGAGATAAGTTCATGGCTAATAGAAAACAAGTTGATGTTAAATCACAGTAAAACTCAGTTTTTACAATTTCTAACACATAATTTGACGAAATCTGACATTATGATTACACATAATGGGCATGTGATAAGTGAGACTGAACAGTTCAAATTTCTAGGTGTTCATATAGACAGTAAGCTGTCATGGAAAGCCCATGTTCAGGATCTTGTTCCAAAACTAAATTCTGCTATATTTACCATTAGAACAATATCTGAGATAAGTGATTTTTCAACACGAAAAGTAGTCTATTTCGCTTACTTTCACTCACTTATGACGTACGGCATTGTTTTTTGGGGTAACTCGCCTGATGCAAAAAGGATATTTCTGGCTCAAAAACGGGCGGTTCGAGCAATATCTGGTGTAAGTTCGCGAACGTCATGTCGACCCCTTTTCAGTAGTCTGGGAATTTTGACTCTGGCGTCACAATACGTTTTTTCTTTAATGTCGTTTGTTGTTAATAATATCAGCTTATTCCCACGAGTTAGTAGCTTTCACTCGGTGAATACTAGACAGATGTCTAATCTACATTTGCACCACACCACCTTAACACTTGTGCAGAAAGGGGTGCAGTATTCTGCGGCATCCATTTTCAATAAGCTGCCACAAGAACTTAAGAATCTTAGCACTAATCCACATGCTTTCAAATCTAAATTGAAGAGTTACCTCGTGGCTCACTCCTTTTATTCTGTCGAGGAACTCCTAGAAAAGTTAAACAATTAAGCTAATTTATTTTTTCTTTATTGATTCTTTTCACTTTGTCTTAAGATTGTCGTGTGCAAAGGGCTACTTAAAAATTTTCTATTACCATTATTGTGTAACAATTAATGTATTGACTTGTTCAATGACCATGGAGTCTTACTCCTGAAGTGGGTCCTATGGAACAGAAAAAACAAATAAATAAATAATAATAAAAATAAATGAACCCTCGAAAGCATCGAAAAACTAGGTATCTTTGACAGGAGAATTTTAACAAAAGTCATGGGTGCTGTTCGGACTGAGCATGGATGGAAACTGCGAAGCAACAGTGAAGTCTGCCAGAATGTCTAAAGAATCTCAGAGAGTATGTAGAAGGCTGACACTTCTTTGTCACTCACACAGAATGAATAATAATAATAATAATAATAATAATTTCGTGTGGCTCATTGGCCTGGTGTAAATCTTTCAATTGGACGCCACTTCTGTGACTTTTTTTTCACTTTTTATTTTATTCTTTTAATTATACAATAACCCAATACCTATACATAAATGGATCTTCTTATACTACTACATTTTTTGTGCTTTTTATGCTACTTCTAATGTTTCTACTGAGCTACATGATATGTTTTGTTTGTGCTGTTGTGTCTGCCGTATGTGCTGTGTCATGCAGGGTGCGTTGGCATGTTGTGTTTCATGTGGAAGTCGCTACTGCTACGTTTAGTGTCTTATTTTGTGCCCCCCCCCCCCCTGCAGTGCTCACAGGTGTGCCAGTAATGTACAAACCTACTGGTTGGCCTGTGCGTAGGGCGTAGGGCGTGCCTCTGGCACTGGGCTTGCCTTTTGCACTGCAGTCCTTGTGTTGTTTTCGTGTGTTCTCTCAAGCCTAACTTAATCTAACTTATATCTAGCGTCGCAATCGGTGATTTGGCTGCACTCAGTCCACCTGATCCAGGGCACGACGGAGTACCCCGGCGGCACGACCTGGTGCAGCAGTCCTGCCTGGAAAAAATATCTCATAATCGGTTTATAAATTCATGTCTGATGTGGCTTGAGATTTTGTCGGTTAATTAATTGAGAATTTGAAAATGTGCTTCATGTCTGATGAGTTGTTATGTGTCTGAGTTGTAGTCTGAGATGAGAGACAATATGATCGTATGTAGGGCACTCGAAAGTGACGTGTTCTGGAGTTCCTTCCGGAGCTCCACAGCCACACTCTGGAGTCGCCTGCTTCCTGAACCGACATAGATACGTCGGGTACGGGCCATGGCCGGTGAGAAAGTGAATCAACCCTCTGCTTGGCTGGAAGTATCCCATTTTCACTATTTCTGACACATTTGAGAGGAACTGGTGTGTCTTTCTTCTAGTGTTGTCCTGGTCCCAGATGTTTTGCCAAATTTCTAGTCCCCGAATGTCGATTTCCCTTTTCCCCTTCACCCTGGCTTCCATGATCTCCTGTATTTCGTCCCCATTTCACTTTTTCAGCCAGTACGCCGCCGCCAGCACTTCTGTGACTTGCGTGTCCCTAGCCTACCCCAGTTATCCAGCCGGGGAAAGGGGACCTACAGCTTAACGTGGAATCCAAATCAAGTGTCGTTTCTGGCGTCTCCCCACATCGTTGAGACGTGAAGGATGGGTTAAAACGCAGACTGAAAAAATCCTAGGTCCGACCGGGTTTGGAACCCGCAACCCTTCGGTTTCCAGTAGAGCGCTTTACCCCAAGACCACCGGGCCCGACCACAGAGAATGAATGAATGAAGATTAACGTAACAGATATTCAGCTACTTCTGGAAGAAAAAGACCACTACATCTTGGATTAAGGAAGGAAATAAGATTTAGAAACGTCGAACATCACGGAGTCCCAATTCTTAATAGCACATTAAGGAACGCAAACATTTGGAAGTGTCTCAAAGTGAAGGAAGACCTAAGAGAATGGGCAAACTTGGACAGAAGATCAAAAGAAACAGTCCAGTGAACGCATGAAGCAGTGCAGTCCTGGGGACTTACTCTTGAAAAATTGTACCATAGCACTCAGTGGAACCTGCTCTCGGATAATCAGGCAAGTGAATTAAATATGCATAGTTGTAACTTCCACTCCCATGAACCACAGACATTGCCGAGGTGGGGTGGCTTGCGTGCCTCAACGATACAGAGGGGTATCTGTGGAGAGGCCACACAAACGTGTGGTTCCTGAAGAGGGGCAGCAGCCTTTTCAGTAGTTACAGGGGCAATAGTCTGGATGATTGACTGAGCTGGCTCTGTAACATCAGCTAATGTGGCTTTGCCACACAGTTACTGCGAACGGCTGAAAGCAAGGGGAAACTACAGCCGTTATTTTTCCCGAGGACATGCAGCTCTACTGTATGAACATATGATGATGGCATCCTCTCGGGTAAAATATTCCGGAGGTAAAATAGCCCCCATTCGGATCTCCGGGCGGGGACTACTCAGGAGGATGTGATCATCAGGAAAGACAATACTGGCATTCTACGGGTCGGAGCGTGGAATGTTACATCCCTTAATCGAGTAGGAAAATTAGAAAATTTAAAAATGGAAATGGATAGGTTGAAGTTAGATATAGTGGGGATTAGTGAAGTTCGGTGGCAGGATGAACAGGATTTCTGGTCAGGTGAGTACAGGATTATAAATACAAAATCAGTTGGGGGTATCACAGGAGTATGACTGATAATGAATAAGAAAATAGGAATGCGGGTAAACTACTATAAGCAGCACAGTGATCGCATTATCATTGTAAAGATAGATACGAAGCCAACACCGACAACAGTAGTACAGGTTTATATGCCAACTTGCTCTGCCGATGATGAGGAAATCGAAGAAATATATGAGGAGCTAAAGGAAATTATTCAGACAATTAAGGGAGAGGAAAACTTAATTGTTATGGGAGACTGGAATTCGGTAGTAGGACAAGGAAGGGAAGGGAAGATAGTAGGTGAATATGGTCTGGGCAAAAGGAATGAAAGAGGAAGCCACCTGGTAGAATTTTGCACAGAACATAATTTAGTTATAACAAACACCTGGTTCAAGAATCACAAAAGAAGGTTGTATATGTGGAAGGGACCAGGAGACACCGGGAGACACCAGATAGATTTTATAATGGTAAGACATAGATTTCGGAACCAGGTTTTACAGTGTAAGACATACCCAGGGGCAGATACAAACTGTGACCATAACTTGTTGGTTATGAACTGTAGGCTGAAACTGAAGAAACTACAAAAAGGTAGGAAAATAAGGAGATGGGACCTGGATAAATTGAAGGAACCGGAAGTTCTTAAGAATTTCAGAGGGAGCTTTAGGCAGCAATTGACAGAAACAGGGGAAAATAAAACAGTAGAGGAGGAATGGGTAAAATTGAGAGATGAAATAGTGAAGGTAGCAGAGGACAAAATAGGTAGGAAGGCAAGACCTACAAAAAATCCTTGGATATCACAGGAGATACTAAATTTAATCGATGAAAGGAGAAAATATAAAAATGCAGTAAATGAAACAGGCAAAACGGAGTACAGACGACTAAGAAATGAGATTGACAGGAAGTGCAAAAATGGCTAAGCAGGAGTGGCTAGAAGGCAAATGCAAGGATATAGAAGAATGTATAAATAGGGGAAAAATAGATACAGTCTACAGGAAAATAAAAGAAACATTTGGAGATAAGAAAAACAGCTCTATGAATATCAAGGACACTGATGGAAAACCAGTTCTCAGCAAAGAAGGGAAAGCTGAAAGGTGGAAAGAGTATATAGAGGGGCTCTACAAAGGAAATGAACTTAGAGACATTATTTTAGGAAGGGAAAAGGATGAAGTTGAAATAGGAGATACTGTACTGAGAGAAATATTTGACAGAGCCCTGAAAGACCTAAGTCGAAACAAGGCCCCTGGAGTAGATGATATTCCCTCGGAGCTACTGAAGTCTCTGGGAGAACCAGCCATGACAAAATTGTTTCACCTGGTGTGTAAGATGTATGAGACAGGTGAAGTACCCTCAGACTTTAAGAAAAATGTTGTAATCCCCATTCCAAAGAAAGCAGGTGCAGACAGGTGCGAAAATTACAGAACCATCAGTTTGATAAGTCATGGTTGCAAAATTTTAACACGAATTATCTACAGGAGAATGGAAAAGCTGGTAGAAGCTGACCTCGGGGAAGATCAGTTTGGATTCAGGAGGAACGTAGGAACCCGCGAGGCAATACTCACTTTACGTCTTATCTTAGAAGATAGATTAAGGAAAGGCAAACCTACATTTTTAGCTTTTGTAGATTTGGAGAAAGCGTTTGACAATGTTGACTGGAATACACTCTTTCAAATTCTGAAGTCAGCAGTGGTAAAATACAGAGAAAGGAAAGTTATTTACAACTTGTACAAAAGCCAGACCGCAGTTATTAGACTCGAAGGGCATGAAAGGGAAGCATCAGTTGGGAAGGGAGTAAGACATGGTTGTAGCCTTTCTCCGATGTTATTCAATTTGTACATCGAGCAAGCGGTGAAGAAAAGCAAGGAAAAATTTGGAATAGGGATTAAAGTTCAGGGGGAAGAAATAAAAACATTGCATTTTGCTGATGACATTGTAATTCTGTCAGAGACAGCAAAGGACCTGGAAGAGCAGTTGAATGGAATGGACAGTGTGTTGAAGAGAGCGTATAAAATGAACAAATGAACATTAACAAGAGTAAAACAAAAATAATGGAATGCAGTCTTAGAAAATCAGGCGATGCTGAAGGAATTAGATTAGGTAACGAATCAATGAAGGTGGTAGATGGGTTTTGTTACTTGGGCAGTAAAATAACAAATGATGGTCGCAGTACAGAGGATATAAAATACAGAATGGCAATGGGTAGAAAAGCGTTCTTGAAAAAGAGAAATTTGTTAACATCGAATATGGATTTGAGCCTAAGAAAGTTCTTTCTGAAGACATTTGTATGGAGTGTTGCCTTGTATGGGAGTGAGACATGGACGATAAACAGTGCGGACAGGAAGAGGATTGAGGCTTTTGAAATATGGTGCTACAGAAGAATGCTGAAGATTACGTGGGTGGATCGCGTAACTAATGAGGAGGTACTGAACAGAATTGGGGAAAAAAGAAATTTCTGGCATACCTTGACTAAAAGAAGGGATAGATTGGTAGGACACATTCTTAGACATCAAGGAATGGTGAAGTTAGCATTGGAGGGAAGTGTGTGGAGTAAAAACCGCAGAGGAAGACCAAGAGATGGATACAGTAAGCAGATTCAGACAGATGTAGGTTGCCGTTCTTATGTGGAGATGAAGAGGCTTGCTCAGGATATGGTATTGTGGAGAGCTGCATCAAACCAGTCTCCGGACTGAAGACCACAACAACAACAACAACAACAACAACAACAACAGTTGTAACTTTTTTCATTGCCGACACGTTATGTGCGAAAATGTACCTCATGACCAGGGCAATTTTCGCATGCACTAAACTAATTAAATGTGGGCAAATGCACACCAATCTTTTTTAATTTTCTTTTTCAAGGTAATGTGTTTATTGAATGTACATTAGAAAAAATATACTGCTAAGACTAATTAGAAAATTAAATTTCCATTATAATCTTTAGAACTCGCAATCATCATTACTGTCAATGTAGACAAAGTAAAAAGGACTTACCTTGATAGAGAACTCGTGAATCCATCTCTTATAGCGGGTACACTTTACCAATTCGTCCCGAGTGTAAGGTTTACTGGACGGTTCTAGACAATATATACAAACACAGTCACTGTCGTCTTCATCACTTACTTCTTTATTAGCTTTCTTATATCTTATTGATTTCTCTGCTGTCTTTCCAAATGCACCGTTATTAAAATTTCCCCTTTTCATTGTTTGTTTATTTTTTCTTCTTCGAAGTCTAAGTTGTTCGTTGACAGGAGTATCGATCAATAAAACAGATTTCCTTCCTTATGTCGCCCGTGTTCTCGCATCTGCATTTTGTAGTGGTATGACCATCTGTAGAATGACAGTAGGCTGATCCTGAGCCTCAACACACGACTGTGTCTGCCTTTGCTGTGGCATGGCGTCTGCCTCAGGCACTGCAGGCGCCGGGGATGTTTTCAGTGGGCCAGGTCTGTCCATGAAATTTGCAGGCTCAAAGTTGGCACCCGTAAAAATGATAGGTTACTAAAGTCAGGCTAATTTATATTAAAAATATATTTATCTTTTATTTTCAGAGAGCCTTATCAGGTGAAACGAATGGACTTAAGTACAGTACAAAGCCCATTTACTGTTCGGAGCACTTAGGTTTTCGATATTAAATGAACATCACAACACCATACACAGAATGGGGTACATTTTCCATGCACTGGCGCACATTTTCGACGCGAACATGTGCCAAGCTCGAAACTAGAAAATGTGCTCCGTTGGCACGTTTTTACTTTAACCTTAGTCGATGAAAGGAAGGACTTTTTGAACAAACTACCATATCGCCGTTTGCAGGTCCATGTGGTTGTTCGATACATCATATAAGACAAAAGCTCAAAGCATATATATTTTAAGCTTTGATTAAGGTCATAAAAATTTATTACCTGGACAAAAAACATTTAAACGCTCGGCCGCTCCACCGCGGCCCAGAAGGCAAATTGTTTTGTTCCATATACAATATACGTAAAAATATAAATTCTAAGTAGAAGAATGAACAAATATAGTGCTCCCTCCTATGTGCAGCTTGCAAAAAGACCACGAGGGTAGAATTAGAGAGGTAGATACCACAGGTAGGCCTATCAGAATTCTTCCTTCCCTGGGAGGATACGCGACAGCAAGAGGAAAACGAGAAGTGACAATGTTACACAAAGCACCCTCCACCAGACACCATAAGGTAACTTGCATTATACTTGTAGACGAAGGCCGCGAAGGAAATGTCAATCTTTAGTAAATAAGCCGAATCTGAAGAGTGTGCCTTGTAGGTGAACCGGTGTAGCCAGCTAGAAGGCAGACCCGGGTGGGGCCAACGGGCGATAAATATTTATGGCGAGTAAGGGGTGGGTACCGGACATGACGGAGTGTCGGCAAGTACTCGGTTCACTTCCTGCCACCCCTCCCAGGCAGCGGTGATTAATACGGCAAATAAAGTATCTGGGCGGTAGTAAAATTTAATTGCCACCAATCTCAACCCCGCATTTACATTTAAAAGGTTGGTAGGCGTGGGCCGCGGCGGGCGGGCCCCCTGGCCTCTGCTCTGGCGGTGGGGGCGGCGGGCGGGGCGGTCTCCACGACAGCTGAAGCAGGGCACCCACCTGAAACAAGACACCACCTCTCTGTACACACTCTATCAAAGAACAGCAGAACGGGCATAATTGAAGTCCGCGATCGACCCGTTGGCTTTGACCCATGACGTCATCAACTAAGATGGCGGGAGTAACTGTTGTACTATACTACATATGGACATTTATTAACAATCTGAGAAGTTTCACTTATATTACTCATAAGGCCATTTCGTAATTTCTTAGATGTCTTACATAGCGCGGTATCGACCTCCTGAACCGTAGATTCAGTAGAATCGCGTACTAAAAACTTGTGTAACTTATACCAACCTTCTTAAGGCCACGCTATAGATCACTTTTTTAAAATGAAAGTTAGGATGTTTCCACCACACTTGCAGACTATTCTGACTATTCTCTAACACACTCACTAAGAAACCGCAGAAATTAGCAACACCACAACTGCAAAACATTAACTATCAGTACGATCGCATATGACCACAAATGATTCAAATTCCACCACGTAATTACTCACGCTATATACAAACACGCACACACCTCAAAACTACCGCGCAGCGATGACGTCACAGACCACACACGCCGACGTCTCAGATCGTAGGGTACAGGTCGTATTACAGACTTCAAAGAGATATGAAAATTTGTCGTACGGGGGGACGGGGTTCCTTCAATCAGTCTACGAGGGTTAGAACATAAATAGTGACAATATTGATGATTATGATCGTGTGGCATTAATGACCGTTAGACCCCAAGTGGGGTCTTGTTCAGCCTACCTACTGCAAGTCTTTTTATGTGACGCCACTTCGGCGACTTGCGTGTCAATGATGATGAGGACGACACAACACCCAGTCCCCGGGTGGAGAAAATTTCCAACCCGACCTGGAATCGAACCCGGGCCCCCTGCTTGGCAACCCACCACGCTGTCCACTAGACTACGGAGGCGGACAATATTGCTGTGGAGACACTATGCAATGTAACCTACGATTGCCGCTGATAGCACACTTTGTTGACATACCTACCTTACCTCCGACCAAATGGACTCGTCTGTCTCACGTCACCGGCGTGCGCACAATCGAGGCAAACACAGTTACTTGTGAGCGAACGGTCTAACTTGACGTCTAGCACATTGGTTAGGAATCCACGTTAAAATTGTAGGTGCCTCTATAACTGGCTGCGTAGGTCAGTTCGAAGGTAGGAGGAAGGCAACGGCATACCACCTCTAAACAGGACCACGCCTAGAAAAGCAATGTGGTGTTCAAAGCAATCTTCGGATCGCTGACTGATTTTGCTTTTACCTTCAGATCGTGTAAGGACAATGCTTACTGCTTTGTCACACTACGTTGCCGGCCGCGGTGGCCGAGGAGACTGAGGCGCTCCAGTCACGGTCTGCACGGCCACTACGGTCGGGGGTTCGAATCCCCCCTCGGGCATGGATATTTGTGCCGTCCTAGTTCGTAAGTAGTTCATAAGTAGTTTGTAAGTTTAGGGACTGATGACCCCGTAGTTAAGTCCCATAAACTGTACAAACATTTGAACATTTTTTGAACACACTACGTTCTGAAAATGGCGATTTAATTTCGCCGAAACTAGTCTTTAGAAGGCATGTAAAAGGGATCTAGGCCAAAAATAAGTGTAAAACCTTAGTACATTGTGATCACTTTGTAAACTAACAATGTTGGGTAGTCACCAGAAATGGTCATGATAAGAAAATAGGAATCATAACTCGAATAGGAGATTTAGGTGTTGTGTGTTCACGTGCTCTACCTGAGAATGGAATGGTAGATGAGAGGTATGGTAGTGGTTGGATGAACTCTCTGGAGAGTACTCCACAGTTATCGTCTCGTTTGTCGCATAGCACATGACTGTTCCCAAGTGTTTTGTGCGTGAACACATATAGGGTGAGGCAAATGTAAGTGGCTCATGGAGTAGAATTACATGGTACAAAGGAATACACCACAGGAACGAGAATATAACACTACTCTTACTATCACAGATGTTGATTCATCTCTGGGCACTTTCGAGCCCGTCAGCAGGTTTCTAAAGGCGGATCGAAGCTGGTCTAGTGGAACTGCTGCCATCTCATCATGAAAGTTATGTGGGATTTGTAGAAAAAAAGGGTTGTTGCGATACATGTCGGACTTGAGGTCTCTCCACCAAAGTAATGGCACACTGACAGAGACCTTTGCCAACAACTCTCACAGGCGTGAAGACTGTGCGAATTTCCTCCAAGGATGAATCGGCTGTATGAGCATTTGCTCCATCCTGATGGATGTAACTGTAGTTCTTTTGTTCTTCTTGGACTGCTACAAATAGTTTGAAAATGTCCAGGCCACTTATTTGTCGCATCCAATATCTTTGTCATCCTTCAGTTTGGTCGCGCGGGGTAGCCGAGCGGTCTGGAGCGCCACGTTGCGGATCGCTAGGCCTCCCGCGTCAGAGGTTCGAATCCTCCCTCGAGCATGGATGTTTGTGTCGTCTTTAGTATAAGTTATTTCATAAGTAGTTTATAAGTTTAGGAACTGATGACCCCGCAGTTAAGTCCCATAAGCTTTACAAACATTTGAACATTTTCCTTCACTTTGCTGGGCTCTCTGTCGTGGTTTTCACAGAACTCCCTTCAAACATTACACCATACGTAGAGGTAGGCAATTTGTTTATCTTGTGCATTACGGACTTGAACATGCGACCGTGGTGGAAAAATCGAAAGCTTTACATTATTAATGGGGTTGATAGGTTTATAATGTATTTCAAACAAGCTTTAACTTATCCTCTTATGAGTTGTACAGGGTGTTCAAAACGTCCACAGTGCGTTATGATTGTTCGCCTGCCTGTGTTACTTCCCTTCAAGTAGACTCTCCCAACATTCCACTGTTTTGTTTATCTCAGCCAGCGTCAGTTGTATAGTTAGTGCGTGTCATTACGTGTTGGCGTGAACAGTCAAGGTTTTTTTCCATTTATTTGGCCTTCTGAGTGTTAACTCAATGTGGCCATCTACAACACACAGTGGAAATGTACATATATTTAAATAAACAGACAAAACAGAAATGCATTTTGTCAAAATAGGAAAGTGGAAACAAAGCGAAAACTGCATTACATTACAATTTAAATAATGTTGGAACAATTTCACATATTCACAAGCAAAACCTTATATTACCAACACACTTGATGCTTAAATTTTGTGTACAGTGATCTTAATAAACTTAATGATTTTATATACACGAATGTCTTTCGTAAACAAAAGGGAAGAAGCTGACTGGGGAAGGGGATATCCCATCTTCACCAATGTCTGAAGGAAGTTCAAACGTTCTCGGTCAAATTTAGGGAACCTGAACAGGATGGGGTTGACATCAGCTTCCGTGTCAGGATCACACTCACATGCCGCCGAATCGTAGATGTTCATCCGATGTAGATGTTTTGGATAAGAGGCGTGATTGAAACGAAGACGGATAATGGTAGAAATCGCGGATCGGTCCAGATGAGTCCTCATAAACCACGGCTGCGTAGATATCTGTTGCCACTGTTGTTTTGCGTAGTCCTTGACGGCAGATAAGAAGTCTGTGTATGGTACGTTCAAGTTTAGTTCCTTTGCTCGTTTGTTTCGTTTTAGACACTTAAAATGCTAACCATGGAAGAAATTGTGTTTTTAGTCCAACAAGAGTTCGAAACTAGCGGTAAATACACAGTTTCAGTTCATCAAATATTAGTTCAGTTTCCCCGGAGACAGCAATCCCACATCGCAATATTGTGTGAGATTTGATAATAATATTCGATGTACGGGTTCCGCAGCAGATGCACCGAGAAGTGGTCACCCTAGAGTTTTGTCTTAGGATAAACTGCTCGATTTTCCGATAAAACGTCCACGACTCCGAACAAGTCAGAAAACTCGCCCAGGAAACCGATGTTAGTGTCGGAACGGCCCACTCAGCTGTAAGGAAAAAATGATAACTTTTTCCATGCAAAGATACAGACGTGCAAGAATTGAAAAAAGCTGAACATGGCAAGAGACAGCAATATTCTCAATGGTTCAAAAATGTCGTTCAACAAAATAGAATAGATAGTCTTAATGAAACGTTTTGCACTGATGAGGCATGGTTTCATTTATCCGGTTACATGAAATCGAAACATTCTCTTGTGGAGTACTGTGATCACGAAGAACAACTTCATTCTGTGAAAATATTAGTTTGGACTACAATTTGTAGATGTCGGATTGTGGGTCCCATATCTTCCAACGAAACAATAAACGCATAATGATACTGCAGTGATATTCTGTACCCATTCATAGGAGAACTTGAGTTAACTGAAATACTACACGGTTATTTTCAAAAAGATTGCGCGGTTGCACATACAGCTCGCGTTTCAATGTCACTGCTTACTGATGTTTCTGTTGATCACCTACCTTTTTCTTCTGGGGTGCAGCGAAAGCAACTGTCTGTAAAAACTGTCCAAAATTCATCACTTTTACTGCTTTCGTTACAAAAGAAATGTTACAGCTTGTGTTTGAAAACATGATTAGACGAAATGTGTATTCAACAACAGGGGGGGACTGTCAACATTTAATGTGAAATTTTTAAAAGTAAATATGAATATTTAATAAATTAATGTTTCACTGAGTTTCATTTCAGTATATTCGCGACTGCATGCGGCACGCACTGCTGAGAGACTTTTAGATCATGGCGCTATTCGTCCACGAGACTCAGATGGCCATAGACACGGGTTCTCAGGTACATGCCGTGTTTTTTGACTTCCGCAAGGCGTTTGATACAGTTCCCCACAAGCGTTTAAAGAAAAACAGTAAGAGCATATGGTGTATCAGACCAATTGTGTGATTCGATTGAGGAGTTCCTTGATAACAGAACACAGCATGTCATCCTCATTGGACAGAAGTCTTCCGAAAAAAGAGTGATGTCAAATGTGCCACAGGGGAGTGTCGTGGATCCGTTGATATTCACAATATATATACATGACCTTGTGGATAATATCGGAAGTTCACTGCGGCTTATTGCGAATGATGTTGTAGTACATAAACAGGTTGTAACAATGGAAAATTGTAAAGCAGACGCCAGACTTAGATTCATTGGAAGAATCCTAAGGAAATGCAGTCCGAAAACAAAGGAAGTACGTTACAGTACACTTGTTCGCCCACAGCTTGAAAACTGCTCACCGGCTTGGGATCCGTACCAGGTGGGGGTTGATAGAGGAAGTAGAGAAGATCCAATGGAGAGCAGCGCGCTTCGTTACAGGATCATTTGGTAATCGTGAAAGCGTTACGGAGATTATCGATAAACTCCAGTAGAATACTCTGCAGGAGATACGCTCTGTTGCTAGGTATGGGCTTTTATCGAAGTTTCAAGAACATACCTTTACCGAGGAGTCTAGCAGTATATTGCTCCCCCTTGCGTTTATCTCGCGAAGAGATCACGAGGATAAAATCAGAGAGATTAGAGCCCACATAGAGGCATACCGAAAACTTTTCTTTTCGCGAGCAATACGTGACTGGAATAGGAGGGAGACCGATATTGGTATTCAGGGTATCCTCCGCCACACACCGTCGGGTGGCTTGTGGAATATGGATGTTACAAGCTTCCTAACGTTTTATTTGCGGACGGAGAAGTTAGTACTGCTTCCTCCCATAAGTCCTCTAAAACCTCCGCATCCTTGCGGATGCTGTTGCGTAGAAGTGTGCGTTTGTTCCGCCTTACAGTACGCATGAGGTGCCGTAGTTGCTGTCCAAGTCTTTATGGAAAGCGTAGAGTTCTGACTGACCTGTTGTCTTGTATAGTTGTGTCTCCAGCGCAGAAGACAGCACATAGGTCGTGTTTCTTCTACAGCATACAAGTGAAGCTAAATTAAGTTCTGTTGGATGGAAGCATAAGAAGCGACTCGCGAGATTTTTAACTGTCTGGGATGCCATTTATTAAATAAATAATAACATATGAACAACCATTGTAATACGACACGGCCTATGCTGCCCGTAGTTCATGTTGGGACCTCGACTGTTATCAGAATTATACAAAACTTTACTCATTACCGGCGCGGTCCGGCGCGTATAGTGGTCAGCTCGAGACTGCTACTGCGGCGCGTTGCGAGAGGGCACCTGACGCTCTATTTCGCGCCAAAACAGGGCCGTCGCGCGCCTTCTGCAAAATCGGTCTTCTCTTGTTACAATAAGAGAAGGCACCTTAAACTTTTTAAACTGTCAAAACCTAGCCTGTCCTTGAGAGATATTTATACAAATTCTCAGCTCTGAATAATTAATATTTATTATATAATAAACAAAACTAATTCCAAAAGCCGGCCGCGGTGGCTGAGGGGACTAAGGCGCTCCAGTCACGGTCTGCACGGCCACTACGGTCGGGGGTTCGAATCCCCCCTCGGGCATGGATATTTGTGCCGTCCTAGTTCGTAAGTAGTTTGTAAGTTTAGGGACTGATGACCCCGTAGTTAAGTCCCATAGACCATACAAACATTTTTAATTCCAAAAGAAATCACGTGACGTGAAATGCAGCAGCCAATGCGAGGAGAGTACCAGTAACATAGGCGGGCTTTCCCACGGGAACCAGCAGCTACTGTGCCACATGTTACTGCTCCCCACCCCACATTTCAATATATGCTGCACGTCTGTCGTTCTTCCGCGTTTAAAACACGTACAATGTTAGCAAAGAAACGGCCAGCAGCCAGAAATATGAAGTGGCCATAAGTCAGGAATATCACAATGTAGATGCAGATAAGGGCAGTGAAATGAAAACAAGACAGATAAAATTGAATTAAATTGTTTGTATTAAGAAATTTATCTCCGAAATCTTTAACACATTTATTCCATTGTCTTTGTAGAAATACGTTTGCGGTTGCCTACAGAAACGTTACTGTACCCGGGCGTGCACCTTATCTGACCGAAGCAAATTGACTGTCACCAAAGTCCTCCAGGGCCCCAAAAATATGAAAATGCGATGCGCAGAGAACGGGACAGTAGGGAAGATGAGTAAGGGTTTCCCAGGAGGCGTCCGCAGCGTGGGCGACAAGACATCACTCTGCTGCAGCATAATGCGCCGCCCACGGGCTGTCACGCTCGTTTCCACTGAGTCACACGAGTTTCGCTGCCGAGACTTTCCACACCCTCCATACACTTCCCATCTGTCGCGCGGGATTTCCATATTTATGGAGCCCTGAAAGAACGACATCGGTGGCCATTCATTTGCCTCAGATTTTTTTCATCATCATCATCATCATCATCATCATCATCATCATCATCATCATAGACTGATTATGCCTTTCAGCGTTCAGTCTGGAGCATAGTACCTCTAATAAAATTCCTCCATGATCCCCTATTCAATGCTAACATTGATGCCTCGTCTGATTTACGCCTTTCACTTCAAAATCATTCTGCACCGAATCTAAGTACTTTCTTCTTGGTCTACCTCGACTCCTCTTACTCTCCACTGACGAGCTCATGAGTCTCTTAGGTAACCTTACTTCTCCCATGCGTGTAACATGACCCCACCATCTCAGACTGTTCGCTCTAACTGCTTCACCTATGGTGTTCATTCCCAGCTTTTCTTTGATTTTCTCATTATGGACACCCTCCTGCCATTGTTCCCATCTATTGGTACCTGCAATCATTCTTGCTACTTTCATATCTGTAACCTCTATCTTATGAATAAGGTAACCTGTATCCACCCAACTTTCACTCCCATACAACAAAGTTGGTCGAAAGATAGAGCGGTGTACTGCTAACTTAGTCTTGGTACTTACTTCTTGCAGAAGAGAGTAGATCTTAGCTGAGCACTCACTGCATTAGCTTTGCTGCACTTCGATTGCAGTTCTTTCGCTATGTTGCCATCCTGTGAGAAGATACATCCCAGGTACTTCTTTTTTTTTTTTTTTTTTTTTTTTTTTTTTTTTTTTTTTTTTTTTTTTTTTTTTTTTTTAGGGCGCTCAACTGCAGTGGTCATTAGCGCCCGATTCTGACCCTAGATTAACTTAAAACAAGGTTAAAAAAGGTGCCGATAAGGAGAATTTCAGAATATCACTAAAACGAGGAATAAAAAGTATCATTAGAAGGAATTAATTGTCCTTGGACAAATTATATGTAGGCTTATAAAACGCAAAACTCTAGCAGCTGCCCGTACGTCATCAGCTAAAATGTCCTCCAAAGTGGACGGCAGGTTTACTGCAACACGAACACGATTAAAATTGGGGCAGAACATTAAAACATGGCGCACCGTCATCGGGTGATCGCAGGAACATGCTGGTGGAGGTTCGCCTGTTAATCAATGTCGGCGACTGAGCCGGCAATGACCGATTCTCAGCCGGGCATATCCTCTTTTTTGGACCCTAAAAATGGTCCGGCCGGGTTTTTAACAAAATGCGTTGTGCAACTGCTTCAACTTGAAAGTGCGTAAATAACACTCTCTGAACTGTCACAATCACTAATTCTAGAGAATTTAACCTTTCTTTAAACAAGGTGGTTTTTGAATTTTCTCGTTTCTGTGCCGCTGTTGCTCTGAGGTCAAGCTACTTCAGAACAACTGAAATAAGTGGCGTGGCAATTGTCGCGGAATAAGAGCTTCGAGACGGCCAATTAAAAACATACGTCTGCAACAATGCAAGACAGTGCAATACACATAGTATAATATGAAACTCTCCCCTCATTTCTCTGGTCGGAGTGTTGTGTGACATCCAAAAGTAAGACGTTCAGTCTTCGTGCCGGGTCTCGACAGTTCTGTGTGTTGTCTGTCAACCACACTTATGACTTTAAGATAAAAAAATAGTGTAATGTTCGTAATACATTAAGTTAAAACCTTGTTCAAACTTCATACAAATAAGGTCAGATGCCACAGTCACCATTGCCGTTTCGCCTGTTTAGGGCCAAAGAGACGTAACTATATAAACAGTGTTTTGAAAACATCAATTTAAAGCTTTTGTCCTAAAAACTGAGTAGTTTTAATAATTAATTGGGAACCTTTGTACGATAAATTAAAGGTTTATTTAATTCATTGATTTTCACCTAGGCCTTACTTACATATTCCATTCACTCACTAGAATCTAGATGCTAATCATGTATATAGTCACGTCGGTCTGATCTAAAATGGGAGCATCGCTATATCAAGGTACGCTTAGATAATTTTTACAGTTACTTTATTCGTGACTATTTTACTGTCAGCAGTACTATGGTTTCCGTAAATGATACTTCGTAAAAAAATTCAAGTGAAAACAGGGATGATCGGCAAGGAATCTTATAAGTATGGAAAAAATGTTCAGTACTTAGGACGATGTTTACAAGTGGTGAAGTGATGAAATATCAGGGCTTCACTGCTATGTAGTCATGTAATTCGTTCTACGGGTCTCAACATTTCATGCTTCTTAATTTGTAAGAAGATGAACAAATATCGTAAGAAGTATTACAAAGAAGACGCTGATAATACAGTAGAGACATCACTAGCACTAATACTTGAGTTGTCAATACGAGAGAGAGAAAGAGAGAGAGAGAGAGAGAGAGAGAGAGAGAGAGAGAGAGAGAGAGAGAGAGAGAGAAGGTTCTCTTATGAATCTAGAAATGTCCTGTTTTCTGAAGACGACATGTGGTAACCCTAGGATGGGCGGGTGAGGTCTTCCAAACTGTCGGGATCGGTTTTATGGTTCTGAAGCGAGGACCACAGCCGATGCCATGATGCAACAATGCGACGGAAAATGGCCCCTTGAATGTCGTTTGACGGGACACAAACGGTAGCTGTCCGAGGTAGGAGAATGGCAGCCCTGGCCGCAGCATCAGCAACCTCGTTCACCGGCACACCTGTGTGGCCAGGTACCCACAGGAAGCGAGCGCGAAAGCCGTCTTCAGCTACCAGCTGAAGTGAGCGTTGGAGTCGGAGTACAACAGGATGGGCCGGATACGGGTCTCTAAGACTCTGAATGGCACTGAGTGAATCTGAGCAGATGGCATAAGAAGGGTGGTGGTGGCGGCGAACATATTGGACTGCCTGACAGAGAGCAAAAAGCTCAGCTGTGAAATTTGAGCATTGGTCGATGAGCTTATATTGAAAGCTGTCGAACCCGACGACAAAGGTGGATCCGACACCATCAGTGTTCTTAGAGCCATCTGCATAGATGAAAATGTTATCATCAAGCTGAGAACGAAGTTCGACAAACCTTGAGTGATATTCCGAATCCGGGGTACTCTCCTTTGGGAGCGAGCTGAGTTCGAGGTGGACGCGAAACTGTACCTGAAGTCACGTTGGTGTTGGGCTGACATCCATTCGAAGGGTGTCAGGGAGGGTGATATTCCTGTGTATGATCACTGATCCTTAGGCAACTGCAGACTTTTTTCCCCTTAAAGGCACTGACCGGCTTGTGGGATGAATTTTTCGACAGTAGGTGTGATTAGTTATGATATACCGTAAACTGAAGTTACTTGAAGCTGGGGTGTAACATCGTACAAAAAATAAAAATTCAATCAGTCCTGGATGTGCTGTAATGGACGTATACAGCTGGTCAACCACTTCGTCGACAGGTAGCAGCACTAGCTAGCACCCAGTTAAAGCTCTGTATAGGGGAAGTACGGCCAGCCTGCCAGCGTCGACCATGCTGGGCCTATTCCGCTGCTGCTTACAATATTTATCAGCCGATTCTGAAAATACTATTCAATGAAAAAATTTCTTTCTTTTTTACATCTAATAGTGTGTTATATTCGCTCCATAAACATTTCACTTTCTATTTGTTATTCCTTAGTGTTACTGTGCTACATCAAATTAAGTAAACTAGTGCGCACCGCACGGAAGTGGCCGAGCGGTCTGGAGCGCCAAGTTTCGGATCACGCGGCCTCCCGCGTCGGAGGTTCGAATCCTCCCTCGGGCACGGATGTTTGTGTTGTCTTCAGTGTAAGTTAGTTCATAAGTTGTTTGTAAGTTTAGGGACTGATGACCCCGCAGTTAAGTCCCATAAGCTTTACAAACATTTGAACATTTGAAACTAGTGCACAAAATTTTCAAGAGTTCGCAGACGAACTATCCCGCCTTTTCACAGCTAATATTGGATTGTTGTGTAGTGAAACCAAGGATTGACGCAGCCGGAAAAATTGCACTGACTGCGCTTGAACTGGAGTTGCATGAAAGGTAAAGTGAAATTTACATTTTACATACACTCCGTAAAAAAATAACTACTGCCCTAATTATATAGATAAATATGAGCCAGTAAAATTGATGTAGTTGGGAAGTAGTATCTTTATAACCTAAAAATGGGGTTACTTGGGCCGGAAGTGTGTTGAAGTAGCTCCAAGCGCTATATTTAAATCACGCACATCCAAATTTAACGGCAAAATAATGTGCATCATGAAGTTTCAATAATTTGTTTGATTAAATGATTTTGATTTATATTTATTTCCAGATCTGGAGCCAAAATGACAAAATTGTAAAAGATCTCCTGGGAGCAGAACGTATGCGGATTTCACACCAGAAAAAATGCAAGAATGTTGAAATGGTGGAAGGAGTGGAGAAATGTGTCAAAGAGTTGACCTACTCACTTTGAAGTACTGACAGGACTCACTAAAGATGGGAAAAGTGGAAGAGGCGCAGCTGGGAAGGGGTTGTGGAGAGAGAGAGAGGGGGGGGGGGGAGATGGAGGCGGGAGCCAAGAACTCCGGGAGAAGGTGGGAGAACTAAGGCCGGTATTACAGTATGAAAGAATTGGACAAAGAAAAATTGGACGTAGTGTAATGGGAACGTCGTCCAATATTTCATCAAATCTAAGGACTCGGCTTGGATTTGATCAAAGAAATCGCTCGTCTTCTGTTTCCTGCAGTAAGAGCGCTAGTAGTATTACAGCCTTCACGCTACTGCAGCTGTTTTATTTGTAGGTTAAATGTGTGATGTAACGTTCGTAGCCGGCCGCGGTGGCCGAGAGGACTGAGCCGCTTCAGTCACGGTCTGCACGGCCACTACGGTCGGTGGTTGGAATCCCCCAACGGGCATGGATATTTGTGACGTCCTTAGTTGTAGCTAGTTCATAAGTAGTTTGTAAGTTTAGGGACTGATGACCCCGTAGTTAAGTCCCATAAGCTCTACAAACATTTGAACATTTTTAACGTTCGTATTCGTAAACATGGCTAGTAGTGGCAAGTGTGTGTAGAGTTTTCGGCAACTACAAAATTAATATGAATGTGTAAATCAGATGGGGCGTTGTATAACAGCCAACACGGCCAATTCATACGTCCATCACGTCAATTCACGTAGCCCAATACCCTGCAGTGAATGTGAGCTAGAGTTCCAATCCCTTATGTAAGAAGTCATAATATACTATCGGTATTGAAATAATACCCCTAAATCTTATTTACGGCCAAAGCTGACTTCATATGATTTTGGTCAACTTTGCGTACTAAGTGCTGTGAAGTGAAACAGCTTTCAAAACATCGACATCAGCTTTCAAAGGAAAATACGTTTGAGAATTTTTGTAAGGAAATAAATAGAGCCTATTTACTTTATCAAATATGTTTGCTCCCTTACATTGTTAATAACGTCATAAAGAACTTAGATTTTCCTCTTCGTAAGTGGTGGTATTTTTCATTTAAAAAGTTATTTAATGAAACTTGCTTTATCAACTTACGATCTTATTCGTTTGCGTCAACCTTCTCTGTTACTCTGTTGAAAATTGTGAAGAATGTAGAGCTACAAAATAATCAGCAGTGAATTACGGCCCGGTTGTACTGCCGACGTCAAAAAAGAAAATCTTCCCGCTCCCGTAATAAGTTTTATTTATCTCGCCCTGACACCCACTGTTTCATCCAAGTACGTTTCCTTTTCGCTTTTCCCTTCTGTTCTAAATGCAGACACAACGCAACTGTAGTATAAACAACAGCTGAGCATTTGAAGCAAATTTCTCAAAGAACACGACCAATATTTCATCCAATTCTTTGTCCAATGATAGTGTAATACCGGCCTAAGCGTGGGGAGGGAAGGGGAGAGGGGGAAGGGGAGGCGCTGCATATACGGGCAAGGGAGAGTATTACAGTTGGTAAAAGGGATGAACAGTGACAGCTGTGACAGTGAACCGCCCTTTCATTTGCCGTGTCCGCGATACTACCGCCATCTGTATCTGTGCATACTGCCATCCAATGACTTTTGTAATTAACGCCTGTAGCTACTGAGCGGCTTACTGGCCTGACGAGAAGGCCACATCTGACGCGCCTCACCTACCGCCAAATGCTAGCGAATCGCCTCGTGGCCCACCCTGCTAAACCAACTGCTGCTGTCTCTAACGGGACCGGCCGCACTAAACGCCAGATGACCGCGCCAGTCGCTTTGCGAGTCGCTAGACGAACGGCCGTGTTGCTTCTTCCAGGTTTGTCGCCTAGTGGCTTCCAAGCTTGTATCGCCAGGTTATCGCAGTGACATCGCAATTTCGTTTGTTTCATCAATAAATACTATGGATGACGAAGTACTGATTTCGGCTATAGTTAAAGGGAACTGTGAATCACGTAAAAGTAAGGTGTAAGAACTTGCGGTCCTTCCTTCTTAAAAAACTGCGACAAGTCGGCACAGCAACAACTGGGGCTGATTATGTTGCCACAAGCTCTTTTGTAATTACAATTTTTTAAAAAATGCTTGAATGTCGTCCGAACACAGAGATTACTGCATTTCAGAATGTGAAATCCAATGAACAACAGATGAAAGTACTACATTAAAAGTTCAATCGCAGGAGTTTTCAGATATTCATCAGATAGTTATCACACCTGAACTATAGAGGGAAAAATGCGTTACAATTTGTCTACAAGCTAAGGCGACCTATGTTGGTCTTGAGAGAAACAAGGTTGAAATACTGGAGCACGATATCAACAGAAATAAAAATGACCATCTCTGTTCTCTCAGAGTTTCTTACCGTATATGGCTGAAATTCTACCTTTGCAAAAACTTATATTGCGAAGGAAAAATCAAAATTTGTTTCAGAACCTCAATTGGCTCAAGAAGGCATTTACCAGGCGTTGCCGGACACTCGCGCATTAAACAAAAATACACACAGCCAACTCAGGAAGAAGAGCAATTCCATCATTTCCGATAACGCTACTTCAAAAGATAGTGTGTTGCTGCAGCCGCTCAATCCATTCATAATTGCTCCATAGAATAAATTTCTCTAAAACCTAACTTACATTTCTCAAAAATCGGAAAATGTATAAAGAAAGTAGGAGGCGAGGTACTGGCGGAAGTAAAGTTGTGAGGCGGCATCGTGAGTCGTGTCGGGGTAGCTCAGTCGGTAGAGCGCTTGCCCGCGAAAGGCAAAGGTCCCAGGTTCGAGTCCCGGTTCCGGCACACAATTTTAATCTGCCAGGAAGTTTCATGTATAAAGAAGTTTCTTCTTACTGATTAATTTTGTAATATGCATATATTCAAAACAACTTCTTTAAAAAAACAAAACGTATGTACTAAATTTGTATTTACTCATATTAATGTTACCATCAGCCGCTCTTCAGGAGATATACTAGCTCCGTTACTAGTAATTTGTCTTTGTAGTTTTTCTGCAATAGCCATGAGAAGGATGTCGGACGGTTAAACAAAAACAAAACAAACCAAAAAAAGTCTGGAAACTTGCTACGTTATTTGTACGACACGTTTAATTCACCACGTTCACTCCTCCACAACGAATACTATGTACCCCCAGCATAATAGTAGTTTCCGTAACAATTCATATTACAGAGAAATATTTTGTGCCATAAGCATTTTCCGAGTTAGCACTGAAAGAGGCATTTCCACAGTGCAAGCGAGTGAGCGAGCAACACGCCAATGGCGACTGTCATCGATGCTCCGGTGTGCCCAGCAAGCATCCAAGCGCGTTGCGCCAACGCCACCTAGAAACAAAGCCTCACAGCGCACGTCTCACAAGGCTGTGACGTCACGCGCAGGGGTCATAACAAACTGAGCTCTTTGACTCTTTAGCTACTCGCTACTACCTCGTGGTGTATACTGTATTGTGCTTCGGACTGAGTGAATATTTTGAATTGTGCAAAATTTGTTTGAAGTGCTGAGCAGAATGCCCCGAAGGTGTTGTATGCCTAATTGCAGAGACAATTATGACAATGACAGTAACGTTTCTGTGTTTTATTTTCCGTCGGATGAAGCTCTAAGACGTTGGTGGCGTTGGTTGCGCCAAGCGAGTGGGGACTGTGGAGGTACTAGGCGCCAGGCAAGCCGCGCCGGAGTGTCCTTAGAAGAGTAGTCAGAGAGCAGTGGGTCTACGCGGCGGCGCCAGCGTGGGGAGGGTGGCGGGCCCATCACGCCTGCCCTGCCTGCTTTTACCCCGTTTTTAAGATCCCGCCACTCGTCTGATAGCAGCCTGAGTGCACTTGGAAACACCAACAATCATCGCCCTTATCCCACACTGTTATGGTACTCTACTCGCCAGATTTTACGACTTCCGTAGAAATTCTCCAGAAGTGTAACCGTTCATCCCAAAACGTTAAATCATTCAGAAATTGTAATTGTTAGTTGTCGAAATACCAGTGGTGCTGGTGCTTCAGGTGACTGGAGATTTACTTCTTTCAGTACCGGATCTTGATAGTCCATGTTTCACTCGCCTCCTCCCCTCCCCCCCCCCCCCCCCCCCCCGCGGCACGTCCAATTAGACAATTTGCCGCACCTCTGCCAGTGGCCCCGGTTTACTCCTTTTAGATATATTTTCATTACAAGATCTTTAATTCAAACTTCTCTTCCAAGCTTAAAGCTGAATAATTTGTTTCCAAAAGAAACTGAAACCACTCCATTTTTCTTTCATAGTAAACACCAAGAACATATGAATATGCACATCAGCACTAAATAAAGTAACTAATTTCACTTTTAAGAGACTGTAAAAAAGAAGGTAAAGCAGTCAAAAGGTTTGAACACACACAGTGCTTCACTAGGCAGTGTCCTGTTTGGATGTGGTATGTCATTGCCTTCCTCCGACATTCGAACTGACTGACCCAGCCAGTTATTGGGGGACCTACAGTTTAACGTGGTTTCCAAACCACGGTGCTACTCGATATTTTTCACATCAGCAACATTGCCAGATGTGAAAGAAATGGGAAGTGACAGATAAAAATCCTAGGACCTGGCGGGAATCGAACCCGAGACCTATCCATTTATAGTCTGATTCTCTCCCACTGTGCTACCGAGCTCGAAGAAGAGCCAAGCTGTAAGCAGTGTATAGTAGGTGTTAAACCCACTACCCCGACAGCGCAGCGCGATGCCGGTAACCACACTGCTATTCTTGCTAGATGCAGAGTTGTGACTTCATTGCTGTTCATTATCGAATCTTCTGAAGGCTGTTACAGTTGAGGCGTCTTTAATTTATAAGATATTCGAACAAATATGACGTTTATGAAGAATTTTCAATGCGCCAAAAAAAAATATGAAGGGCAGATGTTGCCTTCATGGAAGATTTGCACATCGCAAGGTTAGGTGCATAGTAGCTTCTTTGCTTTTGCTTCGGGACGATTCGTAACCGCCAGAGCTCGAGTAGCCAGGAATTGATGTGTCTCTACTAGTTCCAACGCCAATGTAAAAAGCGTCATTTTCCCTCGCCCCTCCCTTCAGCGTTAGCGCCCATATGCTGTCTCCAGGGGTTTCAGAAGAGAATTAGAACCTCAGCCGCGCATGCGCATTACAACGATACGACCACTGCCGCCTATATTAATTAACCGCATTACAAGTCTTATCTACATCTACATGGGATACTTTGCAAATCACATTTAAGTGCCTGGAAGAGGGTTCATCTCCCATTCCATTCTCGAATAGTGCGCGGGAAGAATGAACACCTGAATCTCTTCGTTCGAGCTCTAATTTCCCGTATTTTATTCTGATGATCATTTCTACTTATGTAAGTGGGAGTGAACAATATATTTTCGCATTAGGAGGAGAATGTTGCGATTGGAGTCTCGTAAGTAGCCCACGCCGCAGCGATAAGCGTCGTTGTTGTAATGATTCCCATCCGAGATCATTTCCGTAACGCTGTCTCCCTTGTATCGTAACAATACGAAACGAGCTGCCCTTCTCTGGACTCTTTCATTGTCTCCGTCAAACCCACCTGATAAGGATCTGACACTGGGCAGCAAAAAAGGACGGACAAGCGTATTGTATGGAGTCTCTTTAGTAGTTCTGTTGAGTCTTTTAAGGGTTCTGCCAATAAAACGCAGTCTTTGGTTCGCCTTTCCCGCGACATTATCTACGTGTTCTTTCCCGTTTAAGTCTGAAGTAATAGTAATTCCTAGATATTTTGTGGAGTTTGCGGCCTTCACATTTGATTGATTTATGTTGTATACAAAGTGTAACAGATTTCTTTTCTTACTTTGTGGACGACTTCACACTTCTCATTATTTAGAGTCAATTATCAATTTTTACACCATAGTAATATCTTATTGGGATATTTACGTGCTGTCTCCGCGACGTGTAACGTTTCTCGTGCGATAAAAATACTTGGAATGCGCATATAAAATGATCTGATAGAAGAACAAAACGAAGAAACATAGTTTAAAAACACTATTATTGTTCAAACTTTTATTAAGATGTGATTCAACAGCCGTAAGATATTTGAGGAAATGCATACTGTAAACCAGCAGCTGTTTATTATTTTTCAATCTTCTACCGGTTTCGGTTATAAACCATCTTCACGGAAGAGAACTACACAGACTGATCAAACAGGTACTTTATATGCCTCCTTATGCATACTGGCATGCATGTCACACAGTAAAAATAGATGTCACTAGGCGTCAAGTCTTAATTAAAAACATAAAATCAATGCCAGACTGTTTGATGATGAACCACGGTCTCCAGATCAGTCTGTGTAGTTCTCTTCCGTGAAGATGGTTTATAACCGAAACCGGTAGAAGATTGAAAAATAATAAACAGCTGATGGTCTACAGTATGCATTTCCTCAACTATTATTGTCTTTATTTATTTACTTTTTTCACGACGAACCTTTTCCCGGGGGTTCACTGAACCAGTGAAGACAGAGGGCGCGCCGCCACTGTGAGCATCTGTGATGAGCATCGCTGTAGCTTAGCGTCAGAAGGCGCCTCATGAACAGCACATCCACCTGACCTGTCTGAGCGAGGCTATCGGGGGCTGACGATCGCGGCGCGTTTCTCACGCGGCCCCATCGTCAGGTAAGGCACAGGGCAGCTGGCCGCCAGATGGCCGCTCGTTACAGGCCCGGCCGATCTGGCGGGGGCGCCAGGGAAGGGAAGGGCAGGGCAGGGCGGGGTATTCATATTTATGAGGAGGAGGTGATGGGCGATGACGGGCCGCCGCCAGCCAGATGCCCCTGCCTGCCTGCCTGCCGTGGCCCCATTCAGTCGAGGGACGCCCTCTCTGTCTGGCCGCACTTCGTTAACAGCCATTCTTCACACTCGCGGATTACTGTTATTTTTATAAAGCACCCTCACCGTTACGGGAATATGATTCAGGTCAGGTCCTGCACAATTTGAAAAACTCCAGACGAACCCAGAACAGTTATCAAGTACAATGCTGGGCTTCGAAAGTGCAACACTATGAACGAAAGGACATTACAGCCAAATTTATTTAGAAAATAGCGCAAAGATTACACTAATCAAAACACAGCACCATGTGAAGTGAGGTAGATCATTGTCACCATTGGTGGCTGTAACCAACACTACACGCTTAGACATTTAATCACAGAGAATCTGTATATTTAGTTGGGGTACAGCAGTCAAATGTTCAAATGTTTGTATAGTCTATGGGACTTAACTACGGGGTCATCAGTCCCTAAACTCACAAACTACTTATGAACTACTTACGAACTAGGACGGCACAAATATCCATGCCCGAGGGGGGATTCGAACCCCCGACCGTAGTGGCCGTGCAGACCGTGACTGGAGCGCCTTAGTCCCCTCGGCCACCGCAGCCGGCCGGTACAGCAGTCCATGCAGCTTTATAACATAGCCGTAGTTGATCCGGTGTAGCAGCGGGTAGTGTACCCCTGAATGGTCGTTCAGTGGTACGCAAAGACATTTGGGTAACGGGAAGGCCAAAGCAGCGTTACAATCAATTAGTCTTGCCAAAGCGTGGCATGTGCGGTTAAACATTGTCCTATTACATCGTGGCCGTCGCGTAGGCAAACTCTGAAGTATGAGAGGATATCAGGCTGGAACACTTCAGTGGCTGGCTAGTGTACTGAAAATGTGTACTACAGGGCTGTCACAGTAGTAATAATTTCGTGTGTGTCGGTGCTCTGGACCAACAGCACCTAGAGTCAAGGCCTTACAACAGGCCGTGCCTACGTCACACTTAGAGGCCTCGGCCGCCACCTCACTGGCTGTTGGCTGGGGCACGTCCACCGACGCGCAGCGGTCGGCCAGTCAGATGGCGGCCGCGGCGTCTAAGTGTGACGTAAGCACGGCCTGTTGTAAGGCCTTGACTCTAGGTGGTGTTGTCTGGACACCACTTCGGCGAATTTCACGTCCCTAACCTAGTTATTCAGCTGGGTTAATGGGGACCTCAGTGGCGGCTGGTGCTTCAGATGACTTGGGGTTCATTTCTTTGAGTGCTGGATCTTGACTGTGCCCCACCACCACCACCACCACCCGCTCGGCGTCCAAATCTGGCGCACCTCTGCGAATGGCGCCGGGGGAAAGTGACCAGGTTTGCCCCCTCTCCTTTTAGATATATTTTCTTTAAAAGATATCTTACCTCCAGCTGCGGCGTCGGCCTACCAAGCTTCTTTACTTCACACTTCCAAGCTTAAAGCTGACTTATGAATAGCAGTGTTTGACCGTATTTGCAACTACAATAAAAATGCGATTTTCCTCACCAGGCGCGTTTCGTTTTAACGGCAGTAAAACATCTTGTTAGATCGAAAACAGTTCGTTAACGAAACATGAAAAGTAGGCCTAATGTTTTGTTACTTACGGAAATTTGTCTTGTTTTCGCCCCACATCATGGATTGCCGGTCTGTTTCATGCAAACCGTCGATTCTTCATGCTGTATCATTGTTTATTCCACTACTTTCACTGTCACTTTTTCACTACCCATAATTGTTTTTCACATATCAAACTTGTTTGTTTTTCTTTTGACTGACTCTGCACAGTGTTCTTGGAGTGTTGCCAACATCACGAATGTAGTTCTTTTTCTATGTTTTATAATAAATTATGTTTTAGTGTTTTTTTTTCCTATATCTGGGGGGTGGTCTCCTACCACACCTTCAGCCCTGTTAGTCACGTTCCATAACAAGTAGACAAAACAGTATCTTCTGGAACGCTAATAATTGATCCATTGCGAATAACTGAAGTAAAAGACAATGGGTAGTATGAATAAGAAGATTCACAGAAAGTCTCAATTTCATGTGAAAAAAACTTGGAAGCATATGCTCTGAGCAGGAAGTTCATTCTCCCTAGCTCCCGTCCTTTAATAAGTTCTCCGTGTGTCATGTCCGGCACATAACAGCTGTTCAACTGTATATTTATAGAAACTGTTCCAATCACGCAAATTATTCAGTGTATAATGTGGAGTAGGCATCTATGTCTTCAGGAAGAACTGTACTATGTTTAGGTACGAGTTTGCTTTTTACCAGCATATTATTAAGACTGAATATCGAATTTTTACGAAACTGTATACTTCTGATGTTACAAAAATTTACGTCATCCGAGAAAATTAAAAAAAAATATTATTAACGTTGGGTTAGCCATGACACAGCGGTCAGCCAGTCTACTAGCGGTCGCGCTGACTCGGCACTACTCTCATCGTGTGACCTGGCGTACGCGCCCGGACCTGCTTTCTCGTTGGCCACCTCATAAACAAAGAGATGCAAGAAACGCTGCTCCATCGCGCGCGATGTTTCGTCACGTATTTACTAATAACTTATATTCGCAATATCGCTGCAGACAGTTTTCTAATATTCCACCACTAAATGTACCTTCGAGGTATGATTGGAAAGTTTTAAGAATGGATCTCCTGCTGCTTACTGGTATGACTGACAAGTACAGAGGCGGTGGGGAATGAGTCAATGCCTTGTCCTTGAACGCCCTCTGACAGGAAACTGCATTTCCTTTATTCAGTTCGTTTTGGCAGCTGGTTGAGTGCGGGTCTGTTAAAGCCTTGTCGCCACATTCTGTCTGCGTCATAATGGACAAAACGTAACAACGAGTTCGTGTGAAATTTTGTTTTAAATCCGGGAAATCAGCTTCTTGAGACTTACGAACTATTAATTACAGCTTTTGGAGATAACTGTATGAGCCAGTCAAATATATGTGTCTGGTTCAACAGATTTAAAAGTGGCCATAAATCATTTGATGATTAACCACGGTCCGGCTGTCCTTGCCCCTCAAAAACGAAAGAAAATGTTGTTAAAGTTCGCGAATTAGCGCGCTCTGATCGCAGACTTACAATTAGGGAGATGGTTGATGAATTTACTTTAAGTTTCTGTGCAGTTCAGTCAATTTTAACTGAAAATATTAACATGGCCGAACGTCCGCAAAATTCATTCCTTAAGTATTGTCAAGTGACCAGAGACAATACCGACTTGATGTGTGCCAAGAACTGATTAATCGGACTAAAAACGACCCAGATTTGTTTAATAAGGTAATTGCAGGTGACGAATCGCGGGTATATGGATATGATCCTGACAGCAAAGTGCAGTATTCACAGTGGAAGACTCTAGGTTCACTACGACCGAAAAAAAAAAAAAAAAAAAAGCATGGCAAAGTCGGTGGAAGGTGAAGGCAATGTTGGTGATTTTTTTCCGATTCTACCGGTATCATGCATTATGAAGACAGACAACCAGGAAAACTACAAATGTGTCCTGCGAAAAGGTGCAGAAGAAAAGGCCTGCATAATGGAAAGACAAGAGTTGGGAACTACACCATGACAATGCTCCGCCTCATTGTGCCTTCTCCATCGCTCAGTTTTTGAACAAATGCAAAATTCTTGTACTTCCATAACCGCCCTATTCTCCTAATTTGGCCCCTACGGACTTCTACCTGCTTTCACCGAAAGGGAAGCGATTTGACTCGATTGAAGACAACGAGGCAAATACGGAGAGCGTCCTTAACACACTTCATGAAAAACTGGAAACACCGTTGGAGTCGTTGTGTTCCGTCAGAAGAGGTCTATTTTGAAGGAGATTCGTCACAGTAGCATGTAAGTATTAACATTGCACAATTCTTAAGACCTCGTATATTTTATAAGACACACTGTTCTTGACCACGCCGGAATAGCCGAACGGTTCAAGGCACCTTGCCAGACTACGAGGTTACTCCTACCAGAGGTTCGAGTCCTCCTCAGGGCGTGTGTGTGTGTGTGTGTGTGTGTGTGTGTGTGTGTGTGTGTGTGTGTGTGTGTGTGTGTGTCTGTTGGAGGGGGGTTGTACTTAGGTTAGTTGAAGAAATTTGTAATGCCACAGTAGTTTGATTTACAAACAATTGCAGATTAACTTGATGGTTCAGTAGATATGACTTCATATAGGTTGACCCTCGTGAAAACCCTATGGTTCCTGTATAATTCAGTTTCTGAAATATTTCAGTCCGTATTCTTTCTCTGTAAGCTTCAATACACGGTACTTATAAAGTTAAGTAAATGTTCCTGTTAGTTTATGTTATTTATGATTATTGGTACTGTCTTATTCTGCATTGTACGTAACTTATTTTGTACATATTTTATAGTAAATATATACATCCTAGTTGGATTTTGTGAACTGGCCACTGATATACAGTGTAAGTGGTACAGTAGTCAATGGAAGTACCGTTCGATTGGACCGTGAGCCTTTAAACTGTGAGAGAGCAGTTGCGGGCAATAGCGCGCCAGAGTTAGTCAGTAGAAGTATGAGAAGTTGTTGATGAACGCAGTCGTTAAGTAAGTGTTGCGGCACGCCATTATCGTTAGACATGATTTGTTTTTAATCTATGTCGCAGTAAGATTGCCTCCCCTTTCATTATTCAAGTAAATCAGTTTCATTGTACCCTTCGAGTGTACTTTCGACAGGGCCATAATTTGTCAGTACATGTGTTTCCCCTTTCCTCGAGCGTATCCGCTGTGCATATTAATTAATTTTGCTGTTCGGTAGCACAGTGGTAGATTGCCACACTACAAATCAAAGGTCGCGGGTTCGATCCGCGCCAGCTCCTAGGATTTTTATCTGTCACTTTCCACTTATTTAACCTCTGGCCGTGTTGCTGATGTGAAAATATCGAGTAGCAACGTGGTTCGGAATGCACGTTAAACTGTAGGTCCCCCTACAACTGACCGGGTAAGTCAGTTCAAAGGTCGGAGGAAGGCAACGGCATGCCACCTCCAAACAGGACCATGCCTAGTAAAGCAATCTTCGGATTGTTGACTGCTTTCACCTCTTTTTTATCTTTGGCTTGCCTCGGTTGTCGGAGTCACCACAGTGTTTGGTTGTAGAAGCTCATTGTTCCAGTTACTCAGTATTCAGTATTAGTCAGATATTCAGGATGCCTTGCAATATACAGCCGGCAACGCCGGGTATTGGTACCAAAGAGGTTTTTATTGTTCCCTCTCAGATCTCTTCCTCTATTTTTTCAACTCACTCAGTTGTTCCCTTCACTGCGTCATCTTTTGTTGTTTGTAATCTCGGTTGCAGAGTGGTACAGGCCAGACTATGAACACAAAGTCTGGGATTCGATCACTACTCAGTCCCAGGTATTTGTATCTTTTACTTTTAATTCCTTTCGCGTCTGCTAAGTCAGTTTAAATGTCCGAAGAAGGCAATAGCATATCACCTCGGAACAGGACCGTGGTTAGTAAAGCACTGCTGCGTTCAAACCAGTCCTCAGATTGCCAACTGCATCACATTTTAATGAGCAGAACACTTCGTTTTTCATATGGTCAGCAACACAAAAATTTGTGACCAAAACACTCGCGATAACAAAGCTACAGAAGATAGGGCTTTTGCCGAGTCGAGAAATTCTGGTCGATATTCGCATCTGAAGGACGGGCGTACTCTTAGGTATTCCGGCTGTTCGAGAAGGGAAACCAGCTTAGAGAACAATGCGATGTCTTCAGTGACAAGCCACAGGCCGGGCGCTGGAGCCATAAGAGCGATTAGTTCACGGGCGCGTGCACCGGGTGTCGTGAGGCGACAGTGGAGGTGAGGTGAAGCGGACGTTAAGGATCGCGGGGACAGGGCGGCCAGGCGAGGCGCGGCGCCTGGCGGTGTCGCGGCGTGTGTGGCGAATGCGGGACAAAGCGGCGGCGGCAGTGGCGGATGGCGAGGGCGCCGGGCCGAAGGGAACGCCAGGTGACAGGGGAGGGGGGGGGGGGCAGCGCTCACACCTCCACTGAGGCGACGGCACCCAGGCGGCCGTGGCCTTTATCGACAGACCAACAAACCAACCAAATTCCTAGCAGCCTACCCTCCCGAGGCCAACGGTACAGTATACTGTACTTCACAATTTAATTTTTTTCTGCTAGGTATCACAGTTCAACTGAGCATTCGTGAATAAGAGGTAAAAGATTTTGGAACTCTTTAAGTTGTACTTGAGTGCTTAGCCACGAATGCTCAGTTGAACTGTGAGATCTAGAAGAAAAATAAGTAAACTGAAGTACAGTATACTGTACCGGGACCTCAGGAGGCTACAACCAACCGCTCGCAGCGATTGCAGCGCCTTACTGTTCTGACGTGCCCGTATGTCGAACTGTTATTGTTTTCGCTTGTTCGCCCTGTAGACAGCAGACGATCGCAGGCAGGAAGTTGGTCAGGTAGCGCTCCACACGCACAATTTGTCGGGTGGAGAGGTGGGGGGGGGGGGGAGGGGGGAGAATATCGGACGGCCAGGCCAATCAACCACCCGACAAGCGAAGTTCGTCGGGAAGCGCCTACACGCGTCCAATTTATCGGACCGACGATAAATTAGTCCCGACAAATCGGAACGTATGTGGGGGCGTTAAGCCGTCTGCATGCGAGGCGTGTTGTCCCAACGCGCGCAGCCCAGACGTGCGCCGACCTAGCTATACACCGCGGTGAAGTAAGGCGCCTTGCTGCGGAGCGCGCGGTTCCTCGCCGCCGGAGGTTCGAGACCTCCCTGGTGTATGGGTGTGTGTGTTGTCCTTATGACAGTTTACCTTAGTTTAAGTAGTTTGTAAGCTACGGACTGATGACCACGCAGTTTGGTCCGATAGATTTACAAACATTTGAACATAGCTATACAGAACACTCTGGAACGACCTGATACATCTCCCGGTACGTGCTGCTCATCGTAATTTGCGACCGCAGCGCTCGTTGCGGAATGGCACGTGCATCACTGTGTTTACAAAGAGGGAAGTGCGTAAAATTACACGCTATCTATGTCAGAGATCACAGGGAGAAAAAACTGTTGCTTTCTTATGCTTCGATATGGCATGCAATACTCTTCCCGAATTGTTTTATTTATTTTTATTTTTCTTTCTTCTTCAAGAAACACAAAGACGGTACATTTACATGAAAGCAGTTAATAATAACAAAATGTACGACCAAATCATTAAAGAACAAAAAGAACAAAGAGCCACGCGGGAATAGCCGAGCGGTCTGGAGCGCCACGTTGCTGATCGGGCGGCATTCCGTGTTAGGGGTTCGAATCCTACCTCGGGCGAGGATGTGGTCCTTAGGTTAGTTTAACTTAGTTTAAGTAGTTTTTAAGCTACGGCCTAAGAACCACACAGTTGAGTCAGATACATTTACTAACATAATAACAATTGTCAACGGTGAAATACATCATCTGCACTAGCTCCACTTGTCTTGCTCTCATATATTCCCATTTTCCACATTGTACATATTCTGCGTAGCCGGCCGCAGTGGCCGAGGGGACTGCGGCGCGTCAGGCACGGTCTGCACGGCCACTACGGTCGGGGGTTCGAATCTCCCCTCGGGCATGGATATTTGTGCCTTAGTATTAGTTAGTGCATAAGTAGTTTGTAAGTTTAGGGACTGATGACCCCGTATTTAAGTCCCATAAGCTTTACAAACATTTGACATTTTTTATTCTGCGTATTCAACGACGCTACGGAGAGTCCACGTTACAGGCACCAGCTCATGCCGCTAGACATCCCCTCCAGCAACTTCGACGGTCTGTAGCGACATTAGATTACGTTTACGGGCTTAGGTTTCTATGCTCACTTTGTTCCTCAAGACACCTCCCACATCCCCTAGAAGTTTGTTGGTGTAATAGTGTAATTCTGAAACACACTGACGTATTGGACACACACCCATCTCAATCTTCGACGTCCATTTACTGCCGGAAATATATGCAGTTCGAAATTTTGTGAGACTTTTTTTATTGCTAGCATGTTAGGAATCGCGCTGCGAAGCCCGAGAGCGCGAATCTGCAAGTTTTCTCCAAAACCACTGGATCGATTTCAACCAAATTTGGTACACATATTCCTAACCGTGAGATAACAATTGCCGTAATGGTAACAACCAAATACGATACATGCTTCAGGAAATAAACAATAGGAGTCGTAAAAAATGTCACATACTATATAAGAATGAGAGTACTTAGCGACTAGCAAACAAACATTATACGTAATTTCAAACCTTTACAATACCTTTTATCGCTGAAAACCACATCAGTATGATGAAAGAAATAATTTTTTCTCGGTTATTACTTTTACGCTGTTCATGGAGTAAAACTACGGCATTCGGTATGATATTACAAAAAATGTTCAAATGTTTGTAGAACTTATGGGACTTAACTACGGGGTCATCAGTCCCTAAGCTTACGAACTACTTATGAACTAGCTAAGACTAAGGACGGCACAAATATCCATGCCCGAGGGGGGATTCGAACCCCCGACCGTAGTGGCCGTGCAGACCGTGACTGGAGCGCCTCAGTCCCCTCGGCCACCGCGGCCGGCGAATTCTCATCGTCAGCTAAACTTTGGCCCAGTAGAAAAACTCCGGCCACCCCATGCCCAATGAAACTAAAGTCTCACAGTTCTGAAGACTCAGTGTAGTGGTAGCACGCTAGCTAAGAATTCTAAAAACGGGAAAAAAGTAGGAAAAAGATGCTGCTGAGAAAAGCTCCTGGGTGGGGGGGGGGGGGGACCCTTCCCTCCCTCCCCGCCCCCGCCCTTGGATCCGCCAATGCCATCAAATCGTCTAATTTTGAGATATTTTATTTCTTAAAATCCTGCACCCTGTTTTCCAGTCAGTTAGCTTGAACTTTACTACAGATAGTCAAACCTCCGGACGGCTTTAGTATAGATTTTACAACTGTGTTATCGTGTCGGTACTTTGTCCCTGAAGTCAGACTTTTTGTTATAAATGTTCTTTCTTACTTTGTGTACCTTCTATAACCTCCTCATCCCGACGTTTATTGCTTCCTCTTCTGTTCTGCTGAATAGCTCCACTGTGACATCTGAAATTATTCAATCAGTCTTTTTTTTTTTTTTTTTTTTTTTTTTCCTTCTAAGATTAGTGATAATCCAGTCAGGTCCATCTCATATGTTTGTCAAACATTTTGTCTTCTGAATAGACATCTGCAGTCCTACCTTTTTAGCACATTATATTTTTAGCCTGCGTATTTGTTTACTCTGGAAGGTATTTCCATACAGAACAGTTTCTGTAGTCGTCACTTTTTTTACATATTCTTTATAATCAAAGTACTCTATTGGAAAGCCTCGGTGGAGTAGCCGAGCGGTCTAAAGCGTCTCGCTGCGGAGCGCGCGGTTGCTCGCCGTGGAGGTTCGACTCCTCCCTGGGGCATGGGTGTTAGTGTTGTCCTTAGGTTAGTTTACCTAGGTTTAAGTAGTTTGTAAGCTACGTACTGATGACCACGCAGTTTGGTCCGATAGATACAAACTTTTTAACATTTCTACTGGAAAGTTCCTACAGGACCTGCAATACAATTACGTTATGAGGGCTGCATGAAAAATCAGGCGTTACGCAACTGAGGTCGTGAGCATACTTTTTAGGGTAGTAATATATGCCACATACGTTTTATAGTTTTTATACTTTGCAGGGAAACGTTGTCGGATTTTGCTGTAATTCAGACTGTTTTGATCTTGAGAAAGAAGTAAGCTTAACAAAACATGACCTATATGACCGTGTCCGAGGTGAACGAGTTACATCAAGGGGACCGAAATATCCCTTTATGAACGATAGGTTCCAGTGGTAATCGCGTAAATGAAATGAAAAATAAAAAATGTAAGTGGGAATTATATGTAGTGGGACAGAAGAAATACATGCAAACAGATGAGGATGTAATATACACGATGTGATAACAAGCATCCGAACACCGCGAAATACATACGTTTTCATGTTAGGTGCATTGTGCTGCCACCTATTGTCAGGTACTCCATATCAGCGACCTCAGTAGTCATCAGTCATCGTGAGTGAGCAGAATAAGAAGCACCGCGGAACTCGCGGACTTTGAACGTGGTCAGGTGATTGGGAGTTCCTTGCATCAGAAATCTGTACGCGACATTTCCACACTCCTAAACATCCCTAGGTCCTCTGTTTTTGATGTGATAGTGAAGTGGAAACGTGAAGGGACACGTACAGCAGGAAAACGTACTGGCCGATCCAGATCATCACACAGGAATTCCAGATTGCTTCAGAATCCACTCCAAGTACTATAACAGTAAGGCGGGATATGAGAAAACCTTCAAATGTTGCTAAATCTAAGGGACTTAACTTCAAAAAATTTTTCTTAACTCAATGCTGATTCGTTGCAAACAGCGTTAATTAATAATTTTATTACCGGTTTCTGGCATTGACCATCATCAGATACACCTTGTCATGCCATAAAACGGAAATAAACATGGCAGGACAAGGTGTATCTGATGATGGGCAACGCCTGAAACTGGTGATAAAATTATCGGTTAACCCTATATGCAACCAATCAGCACTGAGTTCAGAAAAATTTTTTCTATACATTAAAAAATAGTTGCTCACCTCATGAACGATTTAAAATCGTCTTTGGATTTAACAACGTTGGTCATCAGTCCCTAGACTTACAAACTACTTACGCTAACTTAAATTCACTTATGCTAAGGACAACACAAACGCTTAAGCCCGAGGGAGGACTCCAACCTCTGACGTCGAACGGCCGCGCGCACCGCATCTGGGAGCCTTAGTGCATACGGCTATTCTACCGTGGCGTTCTAAGAAAAGTGTTTTCGTGGTCGAGCGGTTGCCCTAAAGCCACACACATGTTGCGATCCGATGGCACGGTGTCAATATATCGAATGCCCGGTGAACGACATCTGCCAGGGCGTGTAATGCCAACATTCAAATTCGGAGGCGGTGGAGTTATTCTGTGGTCTTTTTCCATGGAGGGGTTTGCGCCCCCCGTTGTTTTGAGTGACATTATCACAGCCCAGGCTTACGTCGATGTTTTAAGAACCTTCTTGCTTCCTGCTGTTGAAGAGTAATTCTGGGATGGCAATTGCATCTTTCAACACGATCGATCACATGTTCATAATGCACGGCCTGTGGCGGAGTGGTTACACAACTATAACATCCCTGTAATGGACTGGGCAGTACTGAGTTCTGACTTAAATCAATAAAACACTTTTGGGATGTTTTGCAACACCGACTTCGTTCCAGTCCTCAGCGACCTACATCGGTACCTCTCCTCAGTACAGCACTCGATGAAGAACTGGCTGCCATTCCCCAAGAAACCTTTGAGCACCTGATTGAACGGTGTGCCTGCGAGAGTGGAAGCTGTCATCAAGGGTAAGAGTGGGTAAACACCATACCGAATTTCATCATTACTAACGGAGAGCGCCACGAACTTTTAAGACATTTTCAGCCAGCTGTCCGAATACTTCTGATCACAGACTGTAGGTGGCGAGCTCCATGTTGCCGAAATACCTTACTGCTTAGAACATCTAAACAGAAGCTGATTTGACCAGCAGTACGTCTAGGGAATCATGTGTGTATCTCCGGTAATCCATACAGTGAACTTTCTCGGCACATAAATGTTCATATTAGCCCACGGTTGACGAACAGCATTTCTAGCTCTGCTCTCTATTCAGTGGGTGACGGCAGAGCTAATGTGCTTTATAACACAGTACTGTGTCAGTGTCTGCGAAAGCTCTGCGAGAAGTCGTTGCTGCTGTGGCCCGCCCTGCTATTAGCGTCACGCGGAAACAGCTGAACGTCTCCACCGCCTCCCCCCGTGCCTGGGCTGAGAGAGAAATCTCTGGTTCTATTGGCAGCGCGACAGCACCGCTGGAAGCGGCCTTTTATTAAGCTGTCAAATGAAGACTATGCCTATATTAACACGCATCGCAGCGTCTGCACGGGCATCCATTATTAACTTTTTTTATTTCTTCAGAAGTGAAAGGTACCGAAGTGACATTTCCCACGGCAATCCATCTTTCGAGCATTCCCGAATTATACCGAACTATAAATTATGAGACCACTTCCGATTACAAGCACTATTCAAAGAACGAAAAGAATTTAAACGTGGGCGCTCAGTTAAAGACTGAATGTTTACGCCAACAAATCATCTCCTTGTTTCTTGATTTTTCGTCCGCCAGTAGCACGATCTGTCCAATATGAACAATCAATAGTGCCTGCAGTACTTACCAGATAGCAGTGATAGGTTACCACATAACCTGTACTGGGATATGGAAGGCATGAAAATCAGGCCTTAACATTTTTTCGTCGAGGCTGATACTTAAAACTAACCCCCTTTAAAATATACGTCGATCAGTAATAAAATGAAGGCTTTCAAACTGTTAGACTTGCCAAGATAGGAGGCCGTGCCGACATATAAAACTCTTTACTATGATTGGTTCCAATAACTGCGAGACATCTTCAAAAGGAACTCAGCAGTCCGAAAGTTTCTAAAGAAATATATATCAGGTTCATTTATTTGGTGGACAACAGGAGATTGCAACATTCACTCTATACATATTTCTTCGTTTTTCGGCCTCGTTTTCCGCAGTTGCAGTTATACAATTTGTATAGGTTATGGGACCGTCTTTTGCAACTGTAAATTAGTCTACTCTATGCTGCTTATCAGGTAATTGCAGGTAGAGGTATGGGAGAGATTAAAACGACTAAGTTATATATGTGGTCTCTGTTCTTTCGGACAACTCCGAACTTACACAGTATGGCGATGACGGGCAATGATCCTTTCTTCAGTGAGGAGGCACTTCTAGGCCCTTACTCTTAGGGCAATCAGTTTAAAAAACTACGAGTTTGATTAATAGTGGGGTGGGTAAAGTTCAGAATTTCGATCTCAGTGGAGGCACACTTAAGTACTCCGTGCAGGTGTGGTGATCGCTGTGTCCCCAATGGTATAGGGGTTAGCGCAACTGCGTAGAAACCAGGAGACCCGGGTTCGACGCCATCTTGGCTATATATTTACAACTTTACCGATTCGCAGTAAATGCCATACATTCCGTGAATATGAGTGAATCGCCAACGCGATTTGTTTATTATAATGAAATAGCTGAATATTCGTTGAAAATATATCGGAAAAAATTTCTTCGATACCTTACACATTGTAATTCAGTAATATAATGAAACAATCTTCAAAGTCGGTGACAGAACACAAATAAATGTAATAGTATAATCAACGGTAGAAGTAATAAGTGTAGCTAACAAAGACAATCGTTCTTAACATTCAAAACTTAATATGATTGAAGATGTTGTTACGATGTATACAAAACGGTATGATTGATTTTATAACTAGCTATCAGAATCAGTATCACTCTCTAAGTCCTCAGAGTCAGAATACATATCGGAATTTTCCATGGGCGATCGTGATATAAACTTTTCACGTGTGTTTGTGGTAGTTGCTAATACTGCAATACTTCAAATGTATGGATCCGAAATTACATGAAACCTCTTTAATTCTTTTTATTTATTTATTTTTTGTTTTTACACATTTTCAGGAAAAGTCTTCGCGATATCTTTTAATGTCTGTTCCTCGCTTCCTGGCCTTCTTCGGATAATTGACAGATCGGCAACAGCGCGTGAGCTATTATTTGTGAACATGAATCGATATCTTATGCACGGACGTAGGCATGTAATACCTACAATGGCAGATTTTGGTAGCTGATTCTTGTCAATTCGGACAACAATTACACACAGACCATTCGTTTGCGTTCTGTAGTTGTCACTGCAGAGCGAAATATTAACACATACACACGTAGGATTTTATATACACCAATAACTTTCTATCCCAATATACTCCACCCTTTTATTATTATCAACTCTCAAGCAACAATGCTACCAATAAAACCATTTTCAAAGAGTAAATATAAGTTTCAAAGAGTAATTATCGTTCCGCATTTCGCGTTATATTCTTCGAATTATTAATATCTATCAGATCGCTATAAAACCTTCCTCAGGTATAAATTAGTAACTGTACAAACATCTAAGTCTCTGCGTTTTGTCGTTCGCACGTGATAAGTGTACACCGAACATTCACATTAATGTATAGGCTATAGATAAGTAGCTATCCGATCGCCATAAAACGGTGGCTAAAGCCTTCCTCGGATAGACATTAGTAACTGTACAAATTTTTAGCTCTTAATGTCTTGTGGTTCAGACGTGATAAACGTACATCGAACATTCACATTTATAAATATAATAATTATTTTAAAAATTGTCAATAAAATAAATTGCTGTGTCTAATAGTTCCCTACAATAGGATTCCTCTAAGCTACAATTTGTATCATTAAATCTTCATATGTGTGTATTGTTGGGTTTTATTGAGTTTATTAGTGGGTTTTTTAAATGGGTTTTTCTATTAAAAAAAAAAAAAGCATTGTATTTTTTTGGGTCGGGTTAAATTATAACAACCGTGCCGTAAAGTCACAGTACGAAAGTGCCTTGCCCACGATCTAACATATACAGTCACCTCTTCTCCCACAGATTTTTTTTTATACACTGCGATAGCAGCGCTCCAAGCGGCCGGCAAGCTACGTTTCTGAATACGATAGTTGATGAGTGCGAATAGTGTCGTTTAGATTAACGTCAGCATACTTTTTGCATTAGGGAACGTATGTAGTGCCTTATAAATATGTAATAATTTAAAAATAGCTCCCCATTTGTCTTTCTTGGGTCTCATAAGATGCCTGATAAGGTACGAAACGGTACATTAGAGGACACTTAATTTACAATCATTCTGTAACATAAAGGCTTTAAATGAGTAATTTAATTTTCTATTAAAAATAAGAATGCGTAGAAAACACCAGGAGACATGCCCTTTAGCAGAGAGACGTCAATTTCTACGCAGGAACGTTAAGTATTCTTCATTACAATTCCAGTAAAATCGGTGAAGGGTGGAACATAGAAAACGTATACAGAATGCAATAAATACGGTATTTAACATATCAAATCAACCATCACAGCTGCAGCTGAAGGAAATACGCCACAGACATGGCAATATAACGATAAAAGCAACCAAACTATTTTCCAACAAAGAAGAACCCAATTCCACAATTGTTTTTACATCTGAACCACCAACGGCAAGAATCACCAAAACATTTTTTTAAAGCTAAAGTAAATACACTTAAAAGAATATGCACGTATAAGAAAGACGAGTGACGTGTAAAAATGTGAGGATCATTAGACTCCGGACTGAACTGATATACGTCAAAAACTGGCTGTCATAGTAAGAACGGACCAGAACAGAAATTTATTATACCATTATGGTTATTTGCAACTTACTTTCAGCGGAATAAGCTGCAAATATACACGTATTCGTAAGTATTTGTTCATGACATAGCTGTTCGTTATACCATTGAATCATTTAAATGAGAATTTTTTTTATAATAATTTCCGTATTATGTTTGTCTCTCGATATTTTATTTTGTAACGCAAAAATTATAGTAAGTATTTCGTTAATTAGGTACAAAAGCGATTATAAACAAACATCACTACTTCGGCAGTTTGCCCACCGCTAGGAGCGCTAGTGTCGCAGCAGCTGTCTGTCCCTTTACAGAGAATGAAATAACAGAAGACATTAGGAGTCTCAAAATTAGGAAAGCCTCTGGCATAGACGGGATCTTTCCAGAATTCATCAAACACCTTGGTAAGAATGGAGTAACCTGGCTAAGAGACTTCTACAACGACATACTCAGCACTGGTAAGCTACCACAGCAGTTCAAAACAGCTCACACAATAGCAATACTCAAACCTGGTAAACCTGCCAAAGAGCCATCTAGTTCTAGTTATCGGCCAATAGCATTACTCAGCATAAGCTTCAAACTGCTGGAAAGACTCATATACAACCGTATCTACAAGGCTATAGATGAAGTGATACCACCATTCCAGGCAGGCTTCCGCAGCAATCGCAGCTGTTGCGAGCAGGTACTGGCTCTGACATCATACATAGAAGCTGGCTTTCAAAGAGGAATGAAAACATCAGTCGCATTTGTAGACTTAACAGCTGCCTACGATACTGTGTGGCTGGATGGACTCATTCTGAAACTCAAGAAAGTGATCCCATGCCTTCGACTCACGAATCTCCTTAAAAACTTGCTTTCCAATCGCTGTTTTAAAGTAACGAGTGGAACTGAAATAAGTAAATCCCTTAAGATCAAGAATGGATTACCTCAAGGCTCAGTACTGGCACCATTACTATTCAACCTCTATACCAGTGATATGCCTTACACAGTAAGCCAAAAATTCGGATATGCGGATGAGCTGGCCATAGCAGTGCAAAGCAAATCTCTGGAAGAAGGTGAAAAGACTAACGGATGACCTTGAAGTCCTTAGCAAATACAACAGAAGGTGGCGTTTTTGCCCCAATCCGGCTAAGACTGAAGTTTGCGCTTTTCACCTCAACAATAATATAGCCAATCAACAATTGTCTGTGCTATTTAACCAACAGAGAGTGAAACACAACTTTCATCCTACGTATCTGGGTGATAAACTTGATAGAACCCTCACCTATAAAGAACACCTTTAAAATGTTGGCCAGAAACTAAAAACACGAAATAATATTATTGGAAAACTGGCGGGAAGTTCTTGGGGTGCAAATGCATCCACACTGCGAACAGCAGCAACATCGATAGTCTACACCACTGCCGAATACTGTGCTCCGGTCTGGGAGAGAAGCCACCACACCAACAAGGTAGACGTACAGCTCCACGAAACCATGCGTATAATCACCGGCACATTAAAGTCTACTCAAACACTGTGGCTTTCCGTCATCGCTAATATAGCTCCACCAAAATTAAGAAGACAAAAAGCATCTTTTAAAGAATGTGAAAAAATAGTAAAAATAAATGAAGAAAAATGTTTACCTATGCAGGATGTAATAAAAAAATTTGCCAAATTACCGTTTGAAATCAAGAAAGCCGATATGGAATAACTGCTGTATAAGAGGAGAGGTCACCTTCAACCTAAAAGAGAACTGGAAAAAGGAGTGGGAGAATTCAGTCTGTAATCATCACCTCATAAGTGATCCCTCAAAAGAACTAAAAGGGTTCAACTTCGCTAGAAAAGACTGGACTAAGCTAAATCGTATCAGAAGTGGCCATACCAGATGTAAGGCCGTGCTTTATAAGTGGGGACTCACGGGCAGCCCAAGTTGTGATTGTGGAGCACCTGATCAGACGCTGGACCACATCATAAGAGTGTGTCCAAAAAGAAAATATAGTGGCTCTGCTGAGAACTTTATACAAGCCACACCTCAGGCTACGAAGTGGATTCAAGATCTGGACATTGATGTGTAGCCAAAAGCTTGTCTCACATGACATGTCACAATTCCAAGTGTTCTGTCATAACATATCATTGATGTACCGAAAATGTGCTCTTGTACAATCTTTTACTGATATTTGTATATATATTTTTGTTCTTTGTTTAATTATATTTGTATATATGCTGCTGTCTTATGCCATACGATAAATAAAATAAATAAATAAAAGCTGTCTGTTGGTAACAACTGTTACAGCAGTGAGTGTCGCGACTGTGGCCTTGCCTCCGTTATGAAGTGCAGCTGCCACACCGGTGTCTTCGTCTGCGCCAAGGCCAAAATGCAAGCAGCTATCAGCTGCGGAGGATCACGGCCAGTGAGGCAGCGTGTCCCAGAAATCGATAGTGCGGAGCGTGGCGGACGTAAAAGGAAGCGCGGAGCGAGCGCCGGTGAGAGGTGGCGCGACATTTGTACGCAAATGCAGGGCCGGCGGCCTCGGGCGCAGCCTCCAGACACTGGGGACCGGTCCCCGCCTGGGTGGTCCGCGCCGCGCCGCCACTACCACAGCCAGCGCGCCTCCTGGCCACAGGGGCGGCTCTACCCTCCCCACTGCTAAAGCTCTGTATAGGGAACGTATGGCCATCCCTTTCCGCGCCGCTTGCCGCCGACGTCAGCTCGTGATTGGCTGAAATCGAGTCACATAGTTCTTTCCGCCATCTTGGTGCTATACGTTCCTTGGCTGCCACGAGAAACCTTGCGAATATTCGTATGTTTGGGTTTGAATAATGCCACAATGTTGCACTTTTGGGTGTTCTTAAGAAGCGAAAAAGGGAGCTAAACATTATAGTGCTTCTATTAGACATCGGAAATGCAGGAAGATGAACAATTTGACTGATAAAAGTCGTCAGAGAAAACTAAGAGCCCAGAAGCGATTTTCGGTTCTTGTGCTGTGATGATTTTAATTTATAAATTAATAAGTTAAATATTCACTGACGAATGGACCACACAGCACATACCTATATATTTTTAACTCTAATAAATCTGTGAACAAAATTCCTGTATAATGTCGTGAGGTTATATTATTCACGCGTCGGTTTAATCTGCAGGTAGTTGCCGAAAACAAAAATTTTGGACATATTATTGAGTGAACTAGATTCTTGTTTAGATATGAAATCAATATACAATTCCTCAAGCAAGCTTTTCTCTTCGTTTTCATGTGTTAAGTGTATCATTACAGCAAACAAAGAATTGAAACAAGACAAATATTAAACATTCAAATGCAATTGGTGTTGTAAGGGCACCTTTAATTTCTGTTTTTGGTAAAAGTCATGTAGTGGGTATCCCCTTGCATTTTTCGTAGTTCATGTAAGGTATAAGTACATAATATGCAAGAAAATACTCAAAGATATATCCATAATCTCAATTGTTTCTTAATTTCAATCTGTTTCGATGACGACATGTTCGCGGTCTATACAAATATTTTGCTACGGTAAAGGTCAATCTGAATTTTGTAGGTGAACTCTTTACATATGGAGCCTCAAACCAAGCAGCTTTCTTAAAATCAGACAATAAGTAATTTGTAGAGCAGCCAGGTCCTCATGGACAGACCTACGCAAAATTCCCGCATCTGCCCGTCGAATATAACATCCTGTATCTCGAGAAAGAATAGTTATCTTTCTGCTCTCAACCTTAAATAAAATTTCAATATCTTACCTAAATTTCGTCCGCAGCATTGTATGTGCTAATATCAACCATACAAAAAGGCTACGCAATGCGATTTTTCCTCTGCAAACTCTTCAAAATTTTGCGCAGTAGTTTACTTAATTTGACGTAGCACATAAACTAGAAGTAATAATAAATAGAAACTTAGATCACTATCGAGCGAATATATCTCACTATAACACGTGAAAAAATTAAATTTTTTCATTGAATAGTTTTCTCAAAGTCGGTTGATAAGTATTGTTAAGCGCTGGGAACGTTGCAGTGGTCGGGGTGTAAGCAGCAGCGGAATAGGCCCAGCATGGCTGCCGCTGGCAGGCTGAACTTTCCCTATACAGAGCTTTACCCACAGCCACTCCCATCCGCATATCCACAAAAAGTAGCGGAACCGCCACGATATTTTCGTTTTGTACCTACTGGAAGCGAGGTTTCTCGCCGAGTACACCTTGTCGCAAATAAGTGCAGAAATACGGAATCAGTTTCAGAACCCTTGTCAATAGCACCCATCACTTCGTCTGAGTAAAGAGGTAGTTCTGTTTCGCACGGACGATATTTTCTAAAGCCGTGTTGACCTTGGGTCAATAGATCATTCTGTTCGAGATAATTCACAATATTTGAATACAGGATATGTTCCAAAATCCTGCTGCAAATTGACGTCAATGAAATAGGCCTGTAGTTTAATGGGTTACTCCTACTGCCTTTCTTTAATATCGGTGTGACCTGTGCAACTTTCCAATCTTTTGGTACAGATCCTTCTTTGAGAGAGCGGTTGTATATGGCTGTTAAGAAAGGAGCTATCACTTCAGCATAATCAGATAGAAATCTAATGGGTATACAGTCCGGATCAGAAGACTTGTTCTTGTTAAGTGATTTTAGTTGCTGCACTACTCCGAGGATATCTACTTCAACGTTACTCATTCTGGCCTCTATTTCTACTTCGGAATCTGGAATATTGGTTTCGTCTTCTTTGCTGAATGAGTTTCTAAAAGCTAAGGTAAAAAGGTAAAGCAGTCAACAATCCTAAGATTGGTTTGAACACCACAGTGCTTTACTAGGCATGGTCCTGTTTGGTATGCCGTTGCCTTCCTCCGACCTTCGAATTGACTTACCCAGCCAGTTATGGGGGGGGGGGGGGGGACCTACAGTTTTAACGTGGGTTCCGAACCACGGTGCTACTCGGTATTTTTCACATGAGTAATACTGCCAGAGGCGAAAGAAGTGGAAAGTAACAGATAAAAATCCCAGGACCTGGCGGGGATCGAACCCGCAACCTTTGGATTGCTAGTCTGGCACTCTACCACTGTGCAACCGAGGCGCGCTTTCTAAAAGCTATGTAGCGCTATCATCGGCAGCATCGCCATTACTATCACGTAGTGAGGGTATTGTTTGTGTTTTGCCCCTAGTATATTTAACACATGACCAAAATATCTTAGGGTTTTCAGTCAAATTTAGAGAAACAGTTTCGTTGTGAAAAGTATTGTAGGCATTTCGTATTGAAATCCTCGCTAAATTTCGAGCTTCAGTGTAGGATCGCCAATCCCGGGGATTTTGTGTTCGTTTAAATTTAGCATGCCTTTTCCGTTGCTTTCGCAACAGTGTCCTGACCTGTTTTATGTACCAAGGGGGATGACCTTTTGTTAATTTATTTGGCATAAAACCGTCAATTGCTGTCGATACCACTTCTTTGAATTTGAGCCACATCTAGTCTACACTTGCGTTTAGTGTTAGAAACGAGTGGATACTATCTTTCAAGAAGCAATGTATTGCATTTCGGTCTGCTTTCCTGAAAAAATACACTTTTCGTCTATTTTTGGTAACATTGGGACTTTCGATATACAATCTCGCTACGAAAGATCTGTGTTCACTAATACCTGCATCCGTTTTTATGCTCAGGATTATTTGTTGCTAAGAGATTAAGTGAGTTTTGATATCCATTTACAAGTCTAGTTGGCTCATGAACTAATTGTTCGAAGTAATTCTCAGAGAATGCGTTGAGGACAATTTCGCACGATGTTTTATGCTTACCTCCTTATTTGAAAATATAATTACGTCAACATATTGAGGGTAAATTAAAAGCACCGCCTACTATTATTGTGTGAGTCGGAGACGTGTTTGCAATTAGACACAGGTTTTCTTTGCAGCGCGCAGTGGGACGGAATCCCCAAAACATGGCCAAAACCCCAAGAAGAGGTTTAATTCACACAAAACTCATCACAAGGGGTTTTTGAGATCGGTGATTGCGAATTCGATGATAAAATGGCGAAGCTAATATGGCAATATGACCCTTGAAATTCCATAATAAATTATTAATAATTGCGTATATATCGTATATACACACTAATAGTTAATACACTGCCAACGTGATTCGTTTATTATATCAAAATAACAGAATATTTCTCGAATATACATCGGAAAAAATTCTTCGACTCCACACACATCGTAATTCAATAATACAATGAAACAATCTTCAAAATCGATGACAGAACATAAATGATAAATGTAATAGTATAATCAACGATAGAAGAAGTAATGTAGCTAATAAAGACTATCGTTCTTGACATTCAACGCTGCATCGACAATGACGTGCTACAAAATGTCGGCCGCACGGGCACTTGTAAATATTCATTATACAAGAGAAATGGCAGATTTTGGCAGCTGATTCTTGTCAATTTCATAAGGTAATTCATCGATCTTTACTTTGGGACTCTAAATTCCAACACTGCCAGAGGAGAAAGAAATGGAAATCCTAGGACCTGATGGGGATCGAACCCGCGACCTTTGGATGCGCAGTATGGCACTCTACCACTGTGCTACCGAGCCGCACTGTAAGGAACCAAAATTTTACACTATTAAGTGACTGTAACAAAGTGAATCTGTTACGATGAAGAGACAAGCTACCTTAAGGTCATGTGACACTGTAAGCAGCACCCCCTCGGAACCTTACGCATGTTAAAGGCTCTTCTCTTCTACATCTTTTCAAACTTAAATATTTGTCACAAAGAAAGTTAAATATTTGTCACAAAGAAAGTTAAATGTCCTGTACCCTCAAAATCGCAACACATTTTCTAAAACGTCCAAAGATCTGTGGCAAGTGACGATACAAAAGTCATTGTTGTTCCCGTATCTGTTAAAAAGAAGACTGGGCTTCAAAAAATTGCTTGCAGTCGATCTCGAACCCATTACCTTCTACAGCGCAGTGCCAAGCCGCTAACTACACGGATATTCTTGCTAGGTGGAGAGTAGTCACTTCGTTATTATTCACGATCGGATCTTTTGAAGGCTTTTACAGTTGATGCGTCTTTAATGTATAGTTATAAGGTATTTAACAAATATTGACGCATTGCAGATTTATCAAAAACACGTCATAACAAATATGAAGGGTGCATGCGCAAGACGAGCTGTGCAGTATCTTCATTGTCTTGCTTCGGGACCATTCGTACGTAAGCGTCAGACACCTCGGGTAGCCAGGAGCTTGTGTCTCAACCAGTTCCAACTGCAATGTTAAAAGCGGCGCTTCCCCTCGTCCCTTCCTGCCGCGGGAGCGCCCACTGGCATACCAACTAAAGAAAAAACAGGGACAAAACGTTCCGCAGTGGAATGCTAAAATAAGGCACAGTAATCAAACCGGAAACACTGTATGCACCTGAAATACTGTCACTACCAACCATGGCCTAGCTGAAACGATATAAATAAAAAAAAGGAAGATATTTAGAAAAATCCTTGGTCACCAGTTTCAAAATAATAAACTTACCCTTTACCAAACGACTGAAAAAGTCAGGCAACGAAGAAAAGAAGAATGGAATTTTATGGACACGAAAAATTTAAAATGTTTGTAAATCTATGAGACTTAACTACTGTTTTCAGTATCTAGCCTTCAAGCTACTTAAACTAACCTAAGGACAAGATGCACACGCCCGAGGGAGGACTCTAACTTCCAACGGTGAGCAACCGAGCGCTCAGTAACAAGGCGCCTTAGAGCGTACGGCGATTCCACCGTGACTTCTGTACACAGAATCAACACAACTAGATAAAATTTCACTACTTTCGCAACAAAAAAGAAAAACAACAAATCAAACTTGTTTAAGGAAACTGAGAAGGACTTGAAAGAACTACAAATCACAGAAATTTTGCGCACCGATAAAATTGGAAAAAATAACGAAAGACAAGAGAGACAAAAATCTCTGAAGAAGAAAGGAAACCAAGATTGGAAAGAATGAAATAATACTGGGCTAATAGAAAGCTATAGAACATTAATAAATGACTGATCTAATGTACCCCAATGCCGGGTGAAACGTAATAATAATAATAATAAAACAAACGACGCACCAGAAAAGAATTACGCAATTTCGCCACAAATGGATATATGTACAGGTGTTAACGTAAAATGCAAAATCGTATTTTTTGAAGGTCTGTGGCAGAATGTGTGACGCTAAACATTTAGAAAGCAGGGCATGTAGCCATTGTTTCTATTCCGTAAACTTAGTTGGACATTAACTATGGCTCACAGACAGGCGCGTGGACAGTACACGAAGCTGTCGGCATTTGAGAGAGGGGCTCAAAGCAGCTGGTTGGAGTCACATACGAATAGTTCGGCCTTTGAATAAACGTGATGCTCATAATCGTCGATATTGGCAACATTGGGTGAACAGTGGCCGAACGCACCGTCAAGAAGTTTGCGGTCGAGAAAGTAACGACAGAATAATCATTACTGAGGCACTCAGAGCGCTGGATCCATAACTATTATCTCTCTAACGCGCAACTGGTGCTTCAGCGACCGTTAGGGCTGTTAATAGGCAGAGCTCACGACGCCCGTTAACCTCTGTAGATCAACAGACCTACCTTCAGCAGTGTCAAGCAAATTCGGCCTATGATCTCACTCATTCGAATAGATGGACTTCAGAAACGACTCCAGCTACGAAATGAGGCCTGATGACCAGCGCAGACGTGTCTGTGGACACCACGGATAGTGGTCGGATACCAAACTGGTCATACGGTCTGACAACCAGTATCGGTTTCGTGAGCAATTTCATCCCAACCTCTTTGGTTATCGTCCATGGCACCCTTTTACTTCGCCGTTATGTCGGAGATATTCTTCGCCTCGTTTTGTTGCTGTCTTCGTGCTTGCCAAACCCTGCCTTGGCTATGAAGGGTGCCGGATGTTTCCCCAGGTGAAAATTATTGGAGATCATGGGCATGTCCCTCCAACCTGCTCGAAATTCTGACAATCTTACGTGTCAATGTCACAGAATTTGGCACTATATCAAAAAGAGGGACATCCAACAACCTTTGACGACCGCGACCTCGTACCGCGATGTCGTTGGTGCACTCTTTGACGATTTCCCCCTGACGAATGTAAATTGTTAGTATTAACAATCCTAGAAAAACATAGCATTACCTTGTCCGATGACGGATCAATCCATTTTCGTCGAAGGCCTTCAGGCTATTTGGAATCCTTGACATTCCAAGTGCAGCACCTACCACAAATATTCACTGCGTCGCGCCTTCGAAATTGGCAGAGGGTGCAAAGTATCGATACAATCGCTGAATTCCAAGACACTGGTCTCCTCCAACGAGATGAGACATATTGTATTTGATTTCTTTGCTAACTAATGAAAACTAGTTAAGAATTTGCATAGCCAGGCACTCCGGGAAGTTCTTCGTTTCCAACTTGCGAAAGTCAATCTCAACACAATCAAGCGCATTAGATTTAATAAATGAAAATTGTACGATAAATAAAATCATTCTGGACTACTACAGCTAAATACTATCTTTCAGTAAATCAGCAAAACAGACATTGTCCTGTGAGACTTCAAAACGGCCACAAGGACGAAATCATGATCGTAAAGACGAGTAAGAAAAAATTTGACAGTGAAATCGTGGATCTGTCTTTTAAACACTACTGAATGACGGCAGCATTAAATAATGGAAAATCATTCAATAAACTTAATGCATCACTTTTGTTAGCAACACGCCCTCGTAATTTCATCAGTAAATTTCTCCGTGATGGTAAACGCTTCTGTCACAGCATCTTACAATTGTATTGTAGCGCGTTACAGATATGCCCAACATGTCTGACAACTTTCCTCGTTTAGTCTACCCAGCAGTAATCATACACACCTCTATATTTATATTAGATCGACCTTTTTTTTCTACAGTATCACCAATAAAGTAAGCAATACTTAGAAGTGTGTAGTTTCTTCTCTTCCCTTGTGCCTCCACTTAGAAGAAAGATCACAATGAATAATTGCTCCTCATTTGTGTAATGGCGAAGAGAAAACCCCTTCAAACCATCTCATCGCTGTTAGGATGAATCGTTACCGACAATTTTGATAAACACAACATTGCACAAATATCCAAATTGTTTAAATACGCTCAATAGCGTACTACTAAATCAGATTTGTTATTGGCCACACTGGAGCAACTGGGAGGGCAAATAAAATGCTGGTTATTATGGTTGAATACGTCCGTCTAAGCGCAAGAAAATCATAGGTTTTATGATTTAATAATTTAAACTATTCAAAAAAAATATTGTTCTCTCGAGTGGAAACTTGACTATAATAAAAAAGGAAGTAGAATTTAGTGGGATATATTGAAATGAAGGCTATAGTCCTGGTAATTATTTGTAATCTCGTGGTCTTGATGAGGGAAATCAGAGTCGTGAGAAACATAAGAAAGCGACTACGTCCGTGCCGACACTTCTGGTTGCGAATAAATTACGTCGATACTGCTCGTAATACACAGCCGGTTTCTGCTAAGCACGAATACTCGTCTGGCTTCCAAATTCCTTATCGCAATTATTAGAATACTCTAGAGGGAGCGCGACGCTAATAATCCTTGTTTTATTGCCCACTCCAACCCACAACCAACTGCGAAGTAGCACATTTAGTTTTTCCTTGTTAACAAACGTGCATTAACCTTACAGGCAAACATGCATTAACACTCATAACATCCGTCGTCCTCCTCTCGTTTTCTTCCGTGGAGCTGGAATTATAACCTGAAATAATGGAGCACATTATATCTGCATTTGCCAACCGTAAGTAGTCGACCGCGTAAAATTAAGATTTACTCTAATTCCACGACATAAATTGGGTGCACATTTTCTCATAATAGTAAACTCCGTCCGATTCCATATACAATGAGTCGCCCAGAAAAAGTGTGTTTATGACTACAGGCAACATGAATTACTTACGTAATGCGTGATTACTACGGCAACTTCGACGTTTACAGTTCCTACACTAACTCTTAACGTCATAAAAAAAATTACCGAGGAAAGAAAATATTCCGATAAACGTATGGCAAGACGCTACAAGTATCGATTTGCGTTTAACGATGTCCCAACAGCAAAACGAACCGCTTCGATGTAGACAGTGCTGTAATGTTCAGATACGGTCCGCAAGCATCGTAAGGCAATCATGGTTCATGACACCAAACGGAACAGCAGCTAATGCGTTCTAGGTCCACAATGAGGTATCTTATCCACGGTTGCTGGAGAAGAAGTGAGACTGAACTCTAAGTGCAAGTACGACTTATTCACATCATTCAACATTCAATAAATTATTAGCATATTCCACCATATGCAAGACACTTAAATTTACATTATTTTCCCCACAAATGTTTCGGCACTGTCTTTCTTATCATCAGTGGGATAATTTTATTCCCGTCTTATACTATGGACTCGGCAGAACAATTATTCACTATTGTTTTTCTAAGTTAGAACAGCTTTTCAATTATTTTTTCAGATGCATCATCACGTCAAATGGCAACGCGATAATACAGAAAAAAATACGTGGGAAACAATCGAGCCACAAATATACACATCGCGAAACTCTAGAAAGTGAGGACCAACAGAAATTAAAAAATGAGTACAAGCTGTACTAAATTGGAACTGCAATCACGAATGTGTTGCACTCAGTCCATGATGTAAGAAAGGAAAAAAATTGTCCCACTAATGTGGGATAGAGTTCATACATGTATGGAAAAGTAAATTTAAGTGGCTTGTATGCGTCCAATATCCTTCCCATTTATTTCTGAGTAAGCAATGAAGAAAGAGCAGTCTCAACGTCAAAAAAGATTTTCATTCAAAAGATGTTACATTAGAAAGTTTTTCTATTAGCGACATTTCGCGTTGTTTAAACGACGATACGAAAAGCAATGATAACTGGAGTCTGTCTCATCGACGAGATCATTAGACACACAGATGCAGGAGGAAATCGGACATGTCCCCCTTCAAATGTAACAGAACTTTTTTCTGTTCAGCAAATACAGGTAGCACGATCAGGAATGGAACAGTGTTCCTCCCCGAAATCTCAGACGTTCGTAAACCTAAGGGACCGAACTGCGGAGATAATTGATCCTTCGACTTACAAACTAACTTAACGCTAAGGACAACACACACAGAGTCATGTCCGAAGCGAGGGAGGACTCGAACCTTCGATGGAAACGGCCGCGCTGTCTATGACATGGCGCCCCTGATCCCACGGCTCCAGAATTCTAGTCTAGTGCCTTATGCATCCCACCTCCCTCCACCGGGGGTAAAATGTGTGTTTGGATAGGGTGTAGAAATTTACTCCTCTTATCTTGCTACGATGTTGAGTCAGTTTATTGTTGTGTGTGCCAAACGCCTCAGTACAGCGTAGCCGGTGGCGAAAACTGAGTGAAAGAAGAGCAAGGGTGCACTGGTGCTTCCAGCGGGGGATCTGCTTTGACACACACATAAATTTTAGACAGAGGGGCGTATCCCAAAAACAGCAGAGTCTAGTGAATGACAGGCAGCAAAGACGAAACGGACTGCCAGACGGCAGGTGTGTGCGTTCTATTGTCGCACGTAGCGTGACATGGACCTTGACCTGAGAATTCACACCGAACAGGTAGAGTTGTCTATGCTTTCTACTAACGGAAACTGTTGTGAGGATGATCACAATGAAAGGGACAGCGATCCTCTACTTGACGTTTTATTCGCAGAAATTGCATCAGGCTTTGATTATAGAACTTTGATTAGCAGTTCCGATGAATTTCATTCATCGTCAGACGGACCTGTATGAAGAAATTTGTGAAAAAACATTTTCTCACAGTGAACTATCCGTATATGATGAAAATTGATCGAATCAAATAATAGAAAGCAGTATCAAGAGATTCTTGCGGCCTAGATTGTCGTTCGGAGAGTGAGGTCCTACGGTAAAATTGATGCCTCCTAATGGAACCACAAGTCAAAGACAGTAACAACCAGAGGCAGCCACGAAAGAGAGACGTGGACGAAGAGACGCGTCAAGGAGTTCCGCAGGTCGCCGCTGGATGAAAATTTGTTTTTATCCAAGTGCAGTGCCGCTGGTCACCTTTAGCAGCAGTATCATAGTAGTTCAGATCCAGTAGCGACCTAGTGTCGTAAGAGTACAAGACTCAACTATGGAGCTGACTTAACAAGTAATATCTGTCATGTCAAACTGAGATTGTTTCTGCTTAGACAAGGTAGTCAGCACGCAAACTACAAACAGCTGCGTCCACAGCAGTGCTATTATTCAATACAAAGAATAGTTCATCTTCGCGCGTGTTCCGAGGTGGTACCATGTATTACCGTCTTCCATATGGACATTAATGTTTCCTGAATGTGCGTTTTTGTTACTAACGTGTTTTACTTTAACGAATCTGATATTTATAAGTTTTAACTAGGGCTGGGTAAACGGTACTCGCGTTCGAACATGCTCGGGATTTCCCCATACAGTGGAGAGCTCGACACAGTACCGAACTGTTCGAACACTCACATAAGAAAAGACTCGCGCCGCGTATCTGCAAACGGTACGCTGGAAATTTTGAAATTACTGGGCTATTGCTTTGCTCAGAACTAATTTCATAGGAAGTATAAGTAAATTTAAAAAAAGGGCATCACTATGATAAACTGTGTGTAACAGTGCGTAAGTGACCTGTCTGATATTACTACGAGATATGATCCATTAAAAAACAAAATATCTGCTGCTATAACATAAGTACTGAATCAAATTACTGCAAAACTAACATTCGAAGGAAAAATGTTTCTGGAAGTATGTTACATCACTGTGAATCGATAAGTAGAAATTATGTTTAATCTGATAAGAGATAGGTTACAAATGACAGTTCCATTTCCTGTTCATACGGTATAGTAACAGATAAAAATGTTACCATCTTTTAATCACCTCGAAACACGATTAAAAGAGATGAAATAGAGAAAACATTAGAAACTTAATACCCAATAACGGAAATAATTCATACAACAATGAACTGTAATTGCGATCACAGAATTAACAGTGCACGGGCTGCTGTGTACGTAGTACCAACAGGCATCGCTACATGGCAGCACTAGAATTTTAAATCGCGATTGCTATTGTTTACGTATAGCCCAAATTCATTGCTGTTTTTAATTATGACCTACTAAAGTCTGCATTTCATACTTATTATTGCCCATAATACATTAATGGCACAATATTCGTTATAAATAGTTTACTGCACAGCGCCGAAAAGATGAATATCATCGCTGTAAATCGTAGTGATAGTACGATCTGACATTGCTAGATAGCGTTGTGATCGAATGATCGAATGTTCGAACAGGTCCCGAGATTTCCCGAACTTTGACGTAAATTGTTCGAACAGTTCGAGTCATGTTCAAACCCAGCTCTAGTTATAACAGCTTGTTGTCTTCGTTAAAAAGTTAAAACTGTAGGCTTACTACGATGTATTGCAGTAACAATACTGTATTTATAATATTCTGGTGATGCACTGTGGAAAATGTCTGTGTTAACCTGTAAAGGTGTAGTGTAGAACTTGCAGAGACCTTTTTTTGAAAGCAGGTTAATTTCCAGCAGGACCGCCCCGCTACAGAACTGCTCCTCGTCAAGGGGGCGCTGCTCGTACGTGTTGTCAATACCAGAACGTGCCGCACCACACTCTGTTACGTTAAACTTTCTGTGCATGTCGCTTTTGAACACCCAACGCGTCTAACTTGCTGCTCTGTGTTTCAGCTAGAGCGTTTATAAATCGCAGTGCCGTGAAATACCCATATTAGTGTGGGTGAATAAAACTGAACTTTTAACAGCATTATAACTATTTTTATTCGTTGACTAGCCGCTACCCAGCGTGTTGCTGCCGCAGAAAAAGTAATTGTGCACATGACGTTTGAAATTTGAAAGTGATACCTTGTTTAATTTGGGAGGCTTCATTCTCGTTTGACGAATCGATTAACATAATATAAGCATGTACAACCAAAATATCGTTCGCCGATTCACTGAAAAAACATAAAAAAATGTTTTTTAAAGGAATTCATTGCCATTTGACTGAAATAATTGTATATTTCCACATCCTGGTTTGGGCCTTACGCCGTTTTCAAGTGATAAAACGCTTCAGACAGGGTTATCCAACTCATATGATAAGGAATACAAGTGTATTCTAAGCCACAGTTACTTGTTAAAAAGGAAAATTTTTAATACTTCATGTGTAATGCACAACCAGTTTCGATGCACCATGGCATCATTTTCAAGTGCTCCACAGTAAAGAAATGTTTTATAAAAGTACAAAGTAAAGACAAAAAGTAAGATACATTACAATTTTGGGAATGGTCAGAAGAGTGTTATAACATATGATCTTATATGTATCATTTTGGGCAGCAGCTGTTTTAGGACCAAGTTGTACAGAAGATGTGCATGTGAGAGATGGTCAGTCCAATTCAACCTAGAAGTCAGATTGTTCCAATAAAGGAAAATAATCTAGCACCTTTCGAAACATTGATAGTGCGGTGTAAGGAGTTCCATATGTCTATCTGAGCAGGCTGAACATACATTCAACAGTAATTGTAACGCAGTGTAAAACCACACTATGTTTAGCTTATGAGTAATATATTTCAACAGTTAGTTCGACTAACTGTTACCAATTTCCTTTTTAACAAGTAACTGTGGCTTAGAATACACTTTTATTCCTTATTATATGAATTATTCCAGTTGCACTTCTAACTGACATTATGTCAAATTATACTAATTTATCCAACTCATTGTCATGGCAATAAACTCGTTAGGAAAAGTTGATAAATCCATGTCATTAACATAAAATAGGTACCACATTTGTCCCCACATATGTATTTCAAATAATTATACAGCAGTGTATACGTTATAACATTACTTCAATTCTGCCAGTACCTTGCCTCCTACTTTCCAAACTTCCTAAAAGTTCTCGTGCGAACCTTGCAGAACTAGCACTCCTGGAAGAAAGGATATGGTGGAGACATGGCTTAGCCACAGCCTAAGGAATCAAGGTGTGAGGACGGATGTGAGTCATGTTGAGATAGATCAGTCGGTAGAGCGCTTACCCACGAAAGGTCCCAAGTTCGAGTCCCGGCTCCCGCACACAATTTGAATCTGCCAGGAAGTTTCATATCAGCGCACACTTCACTGCAGAGTGAAAGTTTGATTCCAGTGTATAAGTTTTCTCCATTCCAAATTTCATTCAAATTTGTCCATCCCTTTCAGCATGGTAAAAGGTAAAGCAGTCAACAATCCGAAGATTGGTTTGAACACCATAGTGCTTCACTACACATGGTCCTACTGGAGGTGGTATGCTGTTGCCTTCCACCGACCGTCGAACTGACTTACCCAGCCAGTTATAGGGGGGCCTACAGTTTCACGTGGATTCCGACCCACGTTGCTACTCGGTATTTTCACATCAGCAACACTGCCAGAGGTGAAAGAAGTGGAAAGTGACACAGAAAAATCCAAGTACCTGGCGGGGATCGAACCTGGGACCTTTGCACTTGTAGTCTGGCACCCTACGACTGCTCTACGGAGCCGCACGAAGGAGTATCACACAAACCATTGTAAGGTACCCTCCGTCACGCACCATACTGTGGCTTACGAAAGGTAGCCCATGTATTAATCATGGTATAAGCTACATCTGCTCCAAATTTCATTAATATCTGTCCAGGTATTTCAGCGTGAAGGCGTTAAAAACGAATTAACTAATTGTAAAGCACCCTCCACCATGTTAATTCGCGCGAGTGCATGCAATTTGTTGATGAAGTTTTATCACAATCTGGTGTACGGTATGGCTGTGCATAAAATACGAACAAAAAGACAAAAGAAAAACGAGCAATTTTTATGTATTAGATTACTACTAATCACAAAGGCGTTTACTTAATTGATTTCACTGAGTAATTTGCCACGAGCGAAGGATGAATGACGCGGCGGAGCGGCCGAGCGCATTGAGGTACTATGCTGCGATGCGCGAGGCCGTTGCCCGTCGGGGTCTGAATGGATGTTAGTGCCGTCTTTAGTATAAGCTACTTCATAGGTAGTTTCTAAGTTCAGGGACTGATGACTCCGTAGTTAAGTCCCATAAGCTCTACAAACATTCGAACATTTTTGATGGATGAATATTCATATACTTCTCGCTCTCAGTTAATCCCTACAACCGGTATTAGTGTGATAATTAGTGATCGTGCGTGAAGAAAAAATTTAATTCAGGTGTTGTATTCAGCCCAGTACATACTGGAACTGAACTCCTGCGGCATTCGTGTCGCAAAGTCCTGGGCGAGTGTCCGAGGTCAGCCGACTGTCAGCCCCTGACTTCGGCATCTAGATCAGAGGCGCAGAGGGAGTGGTGGACCTGGAAAGCACGGGGCGCCACGACAATGCTCTGGCTGATGGCGACGCGCGATAACCGCGAGATTTCTGGCTTCCTGCGAGCCGCAGCCGCCCACTTGCGCCGTTACTGTATGGCGGCACGCGATGCCGATGCTGCCGCCGCGTCGTCTGAGCGCCGGGTTCTGCTCCTGCGTGATTACGTCACGCTCAGTACTTAATGGACTACGCAGTTAGCGTCTTGTCGAATACATCTCCACTATAACTATAATGCTTTCACTTTGATATCGAACGGACACCAGCTCGTTCCTTGCTCTGACGTTCGTTATCTAACTATATTTCGACTGTACATGTGGTGTCATTTGCATATGAAAACCAATCTCAGTGGGTCACAGTAAAGTGGAGGGGCCCCAGGGGTCTATGTTGGGGCCGCTGTTCTTTCTTATTTACATAAACTAGTATTGCCTGTGGTCGAAATTCTAACAGTTGTGTTTGCAAAGTCATGATAATGAAAAACATTAATGTAATTGGAATTTATTGAGCACTGCAAGTTTATAGGTTTTATGTGAATGCTATGAGAACAAGCGAAAGGGCAAAGAGGAAACTAGAGAGAATGAAAGACACAAATGAGGGAATACATTAATACTGCGTTCATAAACGGAATTGTTTAATTATATTTAAAACCTATATTTGAAAGTTAAGAATTGAACATTACGAAGAATTTTGAAAAATGGGGCAGTTGAAATCGAACCCGGGAGCTTAAGTCGGGAAATCCAAGCGCTAACTGACTGAGCTAGTTTCACCAGTACAAATATGCCACCTACAACGGGTTACAATATAGTGGCAAAACTTATATAATTTTAAGTATTATCCTAAAATTCCTATTTCTTTTTACCACACAATTTTTATATTCGCAACATCTATGACAATCCACCTTTCGAATTATGTACGTTTCATTGGCCTTCTTGTACGATTAATATTAAAAACCTGTAACCTCAGTTTCCTGTTAACGTATTTATATAATGATGACATGCCTTCTAATACAACAGGTAATTCTAAAATATTTTCGTTCGCTGATGACACCTGCTTGGTAATGAAGAATTGAAAATTAGGTGGGTGGACCACATAACTAATGAGGAGGTACTTAACAGAACTGGGGAGAAAAAGAATTTTTGGCGTACCTTAACTAAAAGAAGGGAACGATTATTAGGACACATTCTAACACATAAATGAATCGTGAATTTAGCATTGGAGGGAAGTTCGTGGAGTAAAAATCGCAGAGGGAGACCAAGAAATGGATACAGTAAGCAGATTCAGACAGATGCGGATTGTCGTCCGTTGTTATCAGAGATCCATTCCACATGTCTGAAGAAATAGATATCGTGCAACATTCATTTCTTTACTTCAAGACTTACTGAGAAAGTAAAATGTAATACCAGCATGGACATTCACCACTAACATTTTACTGTGCAATAAATTCTTTCATTTTCATCTTTCTCCAAAAGCACTTTGCAATTTTTTCTAAGGCACGTATCTACATGAGATCACTGTACCGCGTTGCGTGAGAAGTTCCAGTTCTAACGACCATTACAAACATTTTCTCGTGCTTTCTTTCAGCGAGTCCACTCGAGACCAGAGCTAGTCCCCGCGGTCTGTTTCCTTTCCAAGTGTTACCCAACACGAATCTGGAATTGTCTATGATCAAGTGGAAATCGACGAGACGACTCTATCCTTATTTTTCGTACCAACTACCAGTACTTACGGGTTGACGTGTAAGAACTGTTTCGTCAGCAGTTGAAGTCTAGTTGGAACAGACTGCAACGTTAGCAATGATTCTGACAAAATGACTTACTTTAAGCCGGGAGTAGACTCGAATACGTACGATAGCCCGGCACTTCAGCACTGCCACGTTCGACTATAAACATGTGTAGAGTATGTGACAAGCGGTCGTTTTCCAAAAAGAGTAACGGCAGAGGCATAATAGACCAGAAAATGTGAAACGCGGGTTTACGACCTATTCTTGTTGGCTTGCGGGTTATGGGCGATATTTTGAGAGCCATTACACAGGTAGTCTTAGACGTGACCGAAATAGCCCGCAGAGGATATCTTGTTCCGGAGTCGTCAGAGCGCCCCTGTCAGGCAAGGAGATGTTCTGCCGGTGATCAGAGATAGGGTCATAAATAGCTTGACAGAGCACATCCGGCCGCGTACGGTAATCGTGCGAGGGCTTATTTGTGGAAATGGGGCCCGCGCATGATTTATAGTGTTTGCCCGCGCGTGCTGTCTTCAGGTGCAGGTATAATGAGGCGGATAACAAGAGGCCCTGTCAGCGCCGGGTAGCTCCGGAGTGAGTGCACGGAGCGGAGGGGTCCGCTCTGAAACCACGGTCCGCCATGGATCGAGCTCCGTGCTCCGACGCATGGGGCTGCCAGTGAGAGAAGTCTAAAAATATGTTCAAATGTTTATAAATATGCGAGACTTAACTACCCTGGTCATCAGTCCCCAGGCTTACAAATTATACTACTGGCCATTAAAAATGCTACACCAACAAGATGTGCAGATGATAAACGGGTATTCATTGGACAAATATACTAGAACTGACAAGTGATTACATTTTCACGCAATTTGGGTGCATAGATCCTGAGAAATCAGGACCCAGAACAACCACCTCTGGCCGTAATAAAGGCCCTGATCAACACGACCTAGAGAGAAGGCCGCGGCGCTCTCGTGTGACGTCAGGCAGAGTAGGTTACGCGCGCGCTTAACTGACTGGGTAGTCGTTGGGGCACAGCACACCGAAGCAGCGAACCAGTCAGCTATTCAAGCGCAACCTACTCTGCCTGACGTCACACGAGAGCACCGCGGCCTTCTGTCTAGGTGGTGCTGCCTTGATACGCCAGGGCATGGAGTGAAACAGAGCTTGGATGGCGCGTACACGTACAGATGCCGATGCAGCTTCAACACAATACCACAGTTCATCAAGAGTAGTGACTGGCGTGTTATGTAGAGCCAGTTGTTCGGCCACCATTGACCAGACTTTTCTATTGGTGAGAGATATGGAGAACATTTTCCGTATCCAGAAAGGCCCGTACAAGACTTGCAACATTCGGCTGTGCATTATCCTGCTCAAATGTAGGGTTCCGCAAAAAAATCAAATGTTTGTAGAGCTTATGGGACTTAACCACGGGGTCATCAGTCCCTAAACTTACGACCTACTTATGAACTAGCTTATACTAAAGACGGCGCTAACATCCATGCCAGAGGAGGGATTCGAACTCCAGACCGCAGTGGCTGTGCAGACCGTGACTGGCACGTGACCGAGACGTGTAACCAATGGCACCTCATATCATCACGCCGGGTGATACGTCAATATGGCAATGACGAATACCGCGATGTCGCCAAACACGGATCCGACCATCATGATACTGTGAACAGAACCTGTATTCATCGGAAAAAAATGAAGTTTTGCTATTCTTGCACCCAGGTTCGTCGTTGCGCACACCATCGTAGGCGCTCCTATCTGTGACGCAGAGTCAAGGGTAACCGTAGCCATGGTCTCCGAGCTGATAGTCCATGCTGCTGCAAACGTCGTCGAACTGTTCGTGCAGATGGTTGTTGTCTTGCAAACGTCCCCATCTGTTTGCTCAGACGTGGCTGCACGATCCGTTACAGTCATGCGGATAAGATGCCTGTCATCTCGACTGCTAGTGATACGAAGCCGTTGGGATCCAGCACGGCGAACAGTATTACCCTCCTGAACCCACCGATTCCATATTCTTTTAACAGTCGGGATTGGATCGCGACCAACGCAAGCAGCAATCGCGATAGGCTACACTCCGACCTTTATCAAAGTCGGTGAAATTGATGGTACGCATTTCTGCTCCTTACACGAGGCATCGCAACAACATTTCACCACGCAATGCCGGTCAATTGCTGTTGGGGTATGAGTAATCGGTTGGAAACTTTCCTCATATCAGCACGTTATAGGTGTCGCCACCGGCGTCAACCTTGTGTGAATACTCTGAAAAGCCAATCATTTGCATATCACACCTTATTCCTGTCGGTTAACTTTCGCGTCTGTAGTACGTCATCTTCGTGGTGTAGCAATTTTAATGGCCAGGAGTGTACTTAAGGGGGCCACACCCTGCTTATCTGACCAGTGTTTAGTTAGGTAAGTATTTGACCCATTTGTGGAAAAACTATTTGATGCAGGACCTTCATATTTTTACTGTATGTTACATAATGCTAATAGAGTCAACTGTACTACAATTCACTTTATCCATTTTATTGTTTTTAAGACTTTCTTTTTTTAATTTATTAACAAAAAAATAATAAGTTTTTTCTGCAGAAAATATTTTTGTGAACTTCCTAATAGGGGAATATTAATGAATGTACATTACATTTAAGTGCCTGGCAGAGGGTTCATCGAACCACCTTTGTACTATTCATCTACTTTTCCATTGTCGAATAGCGCGCGAGAAGGAATAACGTCTGAATTTTTCAGTCCAAGCACTGATTTCTCGTATTTTATTCTGATGATCATTTCTACCTATGTGGGAGTCAATAGTATATTTTCGCATTCGGAGGAGAATTTTGGTGATTGGAGTTTCGTAGGCAGCCCACGCCGCAGCGATAAGCGCCGTTGTTGTAATGATTCCCATCCCAGATCTTGTTTCATTTCCGTAACGCTGTCTCCCCTGTATCGTGACAATACAAATCGAGCTGCTCTTCTTTGGACTCTTTTGATGTCCTCCGTCAAACCCACTTGATCAGGATTCCACACTTGGCAGCAATACTCCAAAAGAGAACGGACAAGCGTAGTGTATGCAGTTTCTTTAGTAGTTATGTTGCATATTTTAAGGGTTCTGCCAATAAAACGCAGTCTCTGGTTCGCCTTTCCTACGACAGTATCTACGAGTTCTTTCCAGTTTAAGTCTGATGTAATAGTAATTCCTAAGTATTTAGTGGAGTTTACGACCTTCACATTCGATTGATTTATCTTGTAAACAAAAATCTATCGGACTCAACTGCTTGGTCATTGGTCCGTTGCTTACAAACTACTGAAAGCAAAGGAAACTAACTTAAGGACAACACAAACACACAAGCCCGAGGGGGGACTCTTACCCCCGACGGCAGACGGCCGCGCGCACGGCCGAGTGAAATATAAAGCATGTGTTCCAGAGCAGTTGGCAGATGGAGTTCGAGTGGACTTCGGAGTTCGCAGTCTGCAACTCAGCACTGAGGACACCAGTGCGGCAGCGAGCAGGCAACTAGTAGTTGCAGCTCGGTGGTCATCGTCAGCGGTTCGCGGTTCATCTGAGTCCGGACGACGGGCCACTCGAGAGGTCGGCATGACGTCATGCCGCATGGAGGGGATAGCCGTCTCGCCAGGTACCAGCAGCATAATCGACGCGACGAGATGCGGACAAGTTCCAGATCGGAGGACGGCGTCAGGGCCGCGGTGGAGTAGCCGAGCGGTCAAAAGCGTCTCGCTGCGGAGCGCGCGCTTGCTCGCCGTGGAGGTTCGAGTCCTCCCTGGAGCATTTGTGTGTGTTTGTCCTTAGGTTAGTTTTCCTAGGTTAACCTAGTTTGTAAGCTACGGACTGATGACCACGCAGTTTGGTCCGATAGATTTATAAACATATACCTATTTATTTACGGCGCCAGGGTTCGAACCATTCCCCCTGGGCACAACAGCAGCATCTGGCATCTGGCAGCGGGGAAGGGGGGCATGGCTGCGTCATCCAACTTCGAAGGCGGTCGGCCTGACAGCCAAGGCGGCAGCGGCAGCGGCAGCGACAAGTGTTATGCCCCGAAGCACAACAGCTCACCGCCGTCCGCAGTGACGCAGCAGAAGTGTAACCAGAAATGACTTCGTCAGATCTTGACACCATGTACATTGAGAGCAATAAAACCATTTAACTCTCGCTCGGACTCTCGCTAAACTGCCACAATGCACGGAAACTAGACTTCACCAATACTTATACTTCACGCTCTCTCTCTCTCTCTCTCTCTCTCTCTCTCTCTCTCACACACACACACACACACACACACACAGGAAGGGCTCGAACCTCTTCTAAGAGTGGGCGCAGGATCGGTAGCATGGTTCCTTAGTTAAAGTAAACAGTCACTGCGTAACACTTGCTCTTGATTGATTGATTGATTGATGATTTTTCCAGGGAAGCCAAAACAGTCTTGGTCCAACCCGCTACTGCCCGCACCGAAACTTAGTTTATTGTGCGGTATCGCTCCCTGTATATCTAGTAAAGCCAACCAATGCCCTTGAACAGTGCAAGGAGTCCCTTTACCAGTTCTTTATTAGACACAATTTCTTCGGGTCTGGTTGTCTCAAATATTCTGTGCCTTTTACTCTCCAATGCAATGCATTCGAAGATTAGATGTGATGCAGTTTCATCACCGTCATCACAGATCCTACATTTATGGTCTTCTTCTGTTATTCTCATTGTATGTAGGTGTTTTTTTGAAATTCCCATGGCCTGTCAGCAACCCAACCACGAGTCTAATCTCTCTCCTGTTCAGACCCAGGATTGCAGAGCTTCTTTTAAAACATGGCTTTGGCATCATTACCTTGCCATGTTTTTGTTGACAGACTTTGGTCCAATATTCTACGTGCTGTCTTCTGAGCCAGTTACGTAGGTCCAATTTTATCATTGCCTTGGTGATTGTCAGGACAGGTTCCGGTCCAATAAATGGACTCTCTGCCCCCATCCTGGCTAATCTGTCGGCATGTTCGTTGCCACTGATCTCCGAGTGGCCAGGGACCCACAATAGGTTTACTCTATTGCTTTCCCCTAGCTCCACCAGAACCATGTGACATTCTGCAACAATTTTAGACCTTGTTGCAGGAGCTGCCAGTGATCTCAGGGCTGCCTGGCTGTCTGAATAGATATAGATGCTACAATCTTTGGAGCACCTACGCAAATTCTCCTCCACACACGCCCTGATGGCAGTAATTTCGGCCTGGAATACTGAGGCCAGTTTTCCTAGAGTCTTGGCTGCACCCCATATACCCCGGCCATTTGCTCTTGTACTCGGCAATGCTACGAGTGCGATGTAATTCGTGTCAGCGGAGGGAGTAAGTGCTCTGGAGCACGCCTTTGGGAGCTTGGCAGCAGATGCACAGGCCGCGGGCAGCGTGGGGTGCAGTCCCCGCCCCTGCGGCGCGCAATTGGTATGTAGCCGCGCGCAGCAGCCTTGCCCGTCGCGTGCGGCGAATTTAAATGGGACGGTCCCCGGGGCCTGGGAAGCGAGGCGCGCGGGCAGTCGGCCGGCGTTTGGGACATTAATTAGGGCGGCACTGGAATGGCCGGTCAGCAGCAGCAGCAGGAATGCGACGTCTTTATCCCGCAGCACGCGTGCACGCCGCTTCCCGGAACACGCCGCAGCCGCTGACGGGCGTTAAGCGGCAAATTGGAGGGCAGCCGTCAATGGAATGGCTGCACTACCTGCCGCAGGACACAACCTTTCAACTCACCCCACCTCCCTCTCCCTCTCTCTCTCTCTCTCTCTCTCTCTCTCTCTCTCTCTCTCTCTCTGTGTGTGTGTGTGTGTGTGGCGTTCGCGCCTTCTCACACAAAAGCAACCTACTTCTTCGCAGTAACACGTTTAAAGCTTACTGTTTAAATATTTCTAAATCTATCGGACCAAACTGCGTGGTCATCAGTCCATAACTTACAAATTACTTAATCCTAGGTAAACTAACCTAAGGACAAACACACACACCCATGCTCCAGGGAGGACTCGAACCTCCACGGCGAGCAACCGCGCGCTCCGCACCGAGACGCTTTAGACCGCTCGGCTACTCCACCGCGGCTAAGCTTACTGCATAAAGACTAGTCTTGTGTAGTTCGCGAACGAACTAGTTCGGGAGATCGCTCGCACAGGCAAACTACGCGAACAAGTATTGCAGATCCCTCGCCTCTTAGTTCGTCCGTTCCATTTCCGAAGACTGACGGGGAACAGCGAGGGGACGCGAGAGCGCGCAGAATCGCGTGATTCCCTTCTGACAGTCACCGTCGAGCTGAGATGCAGCTCAGCTGTTGTTTTATAGGCATTGCCCAAAAATACGGGTAATAGCACACGCTTGGGCAACACTGATCATTATATAAAAAAAAAGCTGTCATAACAAAAGAAAGTGTTCTTTTAGTAGCGGTACCAAAAGCCAAAAATAGCGGACTAAAGAGCAATCTAATTCGCGGCCGACCTGCGAACTAAAAGGGGAGCTACCGGTGGCGAACTAAAATATGCGCGATCGGTCGCGAACTGAAATATATTCGAAATCGGTCGCGAAATGAAATATGCGCGATCGGTCGCGAACTATTATGCCAAACGTATCTCCTTCTTAGTTCGTTGGATTCTTTTCCGAAGACCGACGGGCAAAAGCGAGAGGGCGCGCAACAGAATTAAAAATCACGTGTTTGCCTTCTTCTGATGAGAGCCATTTCGAGGTGAGCGTCTGCCTGCAAGATAACATAGTTCTGTCTACAAAATTTCTGTATTGAAGTATTCTGCACTCTGTAATATCTGACTAATAAATTCGATAATATCAAAATATAAAGATAACTCTAAACGTAAATTATCCACAAACTGTTTCTTTTGGTTTGCGTGACATCGTTAGCGGGTCACGCTGCAAGAGTATGAAGCAGATAAGTGGGGGAACTTCTCCCTCCACCTGCATGCGTAGAACACGCCACTTAGCCGTCAATGGGAACGGACGAACTAAAAGAACGAACTAGATCGCGGCAGAGCCGCGAACTTAAGTGAGCGCTCCCGATCGCGAAATAGTATGCGCAAGTCTAATAACGACGTACGAGATTGTCGTGTGAACACGTGAACAAACTCACATCCTTTAGTATTCAGACATCATGAAAATTTTTCCAAAGAACCCCTTTACTTAAATGTACCGAGCGAGGTGGCGCAGTGGCAACACACTGGATTCGCATTCGGAAGGATGGGGGGTTCAAATCCACATCCGGCCATCCAGATTTAGGTTTTTCGTGATTTTCCGAAATCACTCCAGGGTTGGGATGGTTCCTTTCAAAGGGCACGGCCGATTTCCTTCCACATCCTTACCCAAAACTCCGAGCGTAAGCTCCGTCTCCAATGACCACACTGTCGACGCGACGTTAAACTCCAAGATTCCTTCCCTTTCTTCCTACTTAACTGTAGTCATGATGGCTGACTTCAGAAAACTTTACTGCGTGAAACAAATAAATACTATAGAACCCGTGCGTGTATGACTGAGTGTTCTAAAGATGGCTACCGATTGTGCAGTTAAGACGCTGCAGCCGTCCGTCAAGGAGTGCTCCTCAGCATCGCCTACATGGGCATAGGAGTAGCCTAAACGACCAGCAACCAGCGAACCATCTGTGCACAACTCCTCTGAGCCCTGTGACGCGTCGAAAGCTGACAGGAGTTGACGGTGAAAGGCCCATGGTGAACTCTGTTTTTGGAGCATTCCGTTACTTTTACTTACTCGTTCGGATATGGTGGCGTCAAGGGAAGAAGGCACATGCAGCCAATATTTTAGTCGAAGACTCTCCTGTGACCAATGGGGTTATGTTGTGGGAAGCCATACGGTATGTCTTTGGGTAACCCCTACACATGCTTTGCAGACACTGAAGACGAAGCTATATGTCACAGACATTATGCGTCAGCAAATCACCCGGGGACAGTGTTGCAACAAGATAATGCACTCGGACACACAGCACCTGTATCTTTAGCATGCTGAAATACTCTTTCAGTCAGCAACATGACCGGATATCTGCATCATTAAGCCCGTGGGGGTGACATTGGAAGAGGCCTCCCTCCTGCGGAATCTGGAGGAAGAGCTGTAACACTGGTGGACATTGAAAAGGGCATTCACTGCGGCCATAAAGGATGCGTCACCTTACTGACCTGCCGCCAACGGTGCACCTGTCACTGCCAGCGGCCTTCTCTCCTCAATCTCTCATTATTTTCAGCTCAGTAAAGATACAAATCACATGCTGTTTTGTCACGTGTACTTTCATTCACTTTCAACCACTGCTAGGTGAATCACGGTTTTCGTCAGGCACTAAACAAAAAATTTTTCATTTCCCCCTCGCCGGTGTCGTGGGCTTTCCGACCGAGGAGTATCCGTTCTGCAGCTTCGCCAGCGCGACGGCTAGGAGAAGGGAGCAACTACTGTTACTTTCGTTAGGCTGTGTGGGCAAAGAAACGCTCTCCTTAGGCTGTCCGGGGCTTTCCCAAGAACGCCAGCACTAGCACTGTGCGTGGTGCTTGGAATCCCACCAATAGACCTAACCATCAGGTTAAGGACGGCCTTGTACTGGCTTAAGATGGAGAGACCTGATAAGGTTTAGGAGATAACAGGCTGAAACATCACAGAGTCGCCAACTCTTTAAATGGAGGATGGACACATGGCAAATGGAATGGGACGTACCTGAAAAGGGACGCAGACTGTATAATTTCTTCCCAGACATCAGGGAACGTTTGAGACTGGGCAATATCAATCCTAGCCGGGTATGGTCCACTTTCTGACACGTCATGGTCCCTACTCCACGTACTTTAACTACATGGTGCTCAACGATACCGTAGCATGTACATGTGGTGAGTTTTGCTCCCCGAAAACACAGTCTTACACTGTACAATATGCAGAACACCAACTCACGCAACAGTACCAGGCGACCAAGACATACAGACGATCATCCGCGACAAAGACACATGGAGATACTAAATCGGATAGTCGATGAGGTATCCACCCTCAAACAACATGAGTACAATAATACACGCACTCAACACCTACCTCGGTACGTACACAGAACACGACACGACTCATGGCGCAGCAGCAGCAGTTAAGGCACAGACACTATAGAGGAGCCGGCCGCGGTGGCCGAGGGGACTGAGGCGCTCCAGTCACGGCCTGCACGGTCACTACGGTCGGGGGTTCGAATCCCCCCTCGGGCATGGATATTTGTGCCGTCCTTAGTATTAAGTAGTTCATAAGTAGTTTGTAAGTTTAGGGACTGATGACCCCATAGTTAAGTCCCATAAGCTATACAAACATTTGAACATTTTGAACTAATGAGGACCCCAGCACAGATTCTGAGACCTCTGAATCATCTCTACAATAACATACACATGGATTAGTCCAAATAATTAAGCCAGAATGTATAGAAATTTATCAAATACTAAATAAGTAATCGAGAATAGTTTAGGAACAAATAAATTGTACATTAGACTGGCTAGGGCCACAGGGCTCTATGTTAATTCCGAGGCCTCCGCCCCTCCCACACTTACCACTATCCTGTCATCTTTTAACCTGTTCTTAAAATTATGGCATAGATTTAAGTTACTAACACCAACCCACTTTTCATATTTCCAAATTAGTTTTATTTTAATTAGAACCATTTTCCCCTAACCGATAATTAAATTCAATATAATACCAAACTATCAATGAATATACTAATCAGCCTAATATTGTTTATGTAAGAATTATCATTGTACTTAGATAAGAAGAGAACAAATTGTAATATACTAAATCGAATGTAAATATTGGCCACAATTCACGACCAGCTTTATATCCACAGGCAGCTGGTGTAAATGAAGGTTTCAATAAATGTGCTAAACTGGCTTTATTGAAACAGTTATCAATTCGCTAGGAACTTAGCCTCTATACGCACTACTGAAAACGTTTAAATGTTTGTAAACCTATTAAACCAAACTGAGAACCTCCAGTGGGAAAAGCCGCACATTCAGTAGCGAGACGCCTTGACCACGCGGCCATTTCGCGTAGCTACGTACACTACGTTTGAAACTGATATACACTTACTTTGTAAACACTATTTTCCTTCTGATACGACAACAATGACCATCCTTGGCCAGCCGCGGTGGCCGAGGGGACTGAGGCGCTCCAGTCACGGTCTGCACGGCCACTACGGTCGGGGGTTCGAATCCCCCCTCGGGCATGGATATTTGTGCCGTCCTTAGTATAAGGTAGTTGATAAGTTCAAATGTTCAAATGTTTGTTAAGCTTAAGGGACTTAACTACGGGGTGATCAGTCCCTAAACTTACAAACTACTTATGAACTACTTACAACTAAGGACGGCACAAATATCCATGCCCGAGGGGGGATTCGAACCCCGACCGTAGTGGCCGTGCAGACCGTGACTGAAGCGCCTCAGTCCCCTCGGCCACCGCGGCCGGCAGTTGATAAGTAGTTTGTAAGTTTAGGGACTGATGACCCCGTAGTTAAGTCCCATAAGCTATACAAACATTTGAACATTTTTGAATGACCATCCTTGACACGGCTTCACGTTCGATGTCGTTATCACTTACATGGCGAAAAAATTACAGAGGGGAAATAGCGTACGAAAATGCGCGGAACGAAAGCCATCGGTAACGAGACTTACAAAAGTGGCAACACATGTACTGGTGATGTCGACTTAGGTGCTGGAGGCTTGTTTGGAAGTTCCACGTTAGGATAGTGGTTGTTCCGCCAGTTAACTACTTCGGAAACCCCATGTAGCTGCCTACCCCGTACGGGCGCCCCGCCCCCTCTCCTTCGCTATCGTCGTCGTAAAATCTGACGCACCAGACAGCACAGCACAGCGTGCCGCGGTTGGAGCCCGCCACCTGCGCCCCTGTCCTCGGCTCGTAACCCAGCGAGCCTTTATACCGGCCACCGCAGCGCGCGCCAGGCGGTTACTGCGTCGTGCTTGGACGCCGGCGTCCACGGCGCAGCTGCGCCACCAGTCCAGTGGCACGCAAACGGCCCGAAGACTGGACAGCCCACCAGGGGCACACGAGCCGACACACACACACACACACACACACACACACGGCTCCGACAGACATCGCATGCCGATGACCTGCAATTCTAACTCCCTACACTACACTTGTGCGTACTACTTTGAAGTATTGCGCCGCATTGTGCAATCCACACTAGGTGTGACTAAGGATGTTCAGAGAAGTGTAACTCGTTTTGTATTATCGTGATATATGGGAGAGAGTCACGAAAATGATGCACCAGTTGGGGGGTGGAAATCATTAAAAGAAAGGTGTTCTACACTGTGGCGAGATCTAATTGTGAAATTTATTTCACCAACTTTCTCTTACGAATACGTAAATATTTTCTTAGGATCCACCTACATACGAAGACATCATCATAAGACAAGAGGACCAATGGACAACACTCATTGTACTAACAGATAAAATCTCGCACGCGACGTATGTCGAATACAAACGAAAAAGACCACACAGGAGGCAACAACATATGCAGCGAGCAAACACAGTGCATAGAGTGTACCAGCAAAGGAACCGAAATCGAGAACGCGACAGGACAACAACACGCACCCCAACACAGACACCTACACGGATACGGCCACGGACAGTGATCATCATTTAACAGACAATAATTAGTGTAACTATAGTAGTAAGGGCAAATATGAAATTGTCGCTCTTTCTCACTTTTATAGGTAATACTAACGATGGTTGAGGGTTGTCGACTTTATAGAAATGCCAAGTCCTCGACCCTCAAACATAACAAAGTGTCGGACTCCATCTTCTCCATCTTTCTCTCTCCTATCATCTTCTATTAAATAAATTCATATTATTCTTCCACTATGTTTTTCAACATAAACGTCTATACTTGCTCTAGTCTTCACTTCTTCTTCTTAAATGGATAGGTATTGATTAATTAATTTTCTAATTATTATTTATAGTTTTATTTCATAAGTTAGTTAAGCTATATATTATTAAATTTTTACTAGTTATAAGAAGAAATTATTTAGTGTAAAAAATCAATTCCCTGTTCAAATTACGACCTATTTTACCATCTAGATTACAGGTCATTGTAAAAGACAGCAAAATAAATAAATAAATAAATAAAAATCATAATAATAAAATAAGAGGAGCACATGGGTATTTGATTTTAGAATTTCTTTATATTTTTGCTACATAAAGTTAATAACTTCAACAAAATCGCCCAAAGCCATTCGACGCAAGTCTCAAAAATTGAAGTTTTCCAGGTACACGTAAGTATCAATAATTAAAACAGTATCAACGTCTGTCGGCGTAGTTCAGTTTTTTAAATTTATTTCCGTGTTATCTTTTGTTAATACTGGTGGTATTTCTTGCCTAAATCCATGCCGAATTCATATTAGCCAATTTGACTATTATTTAACTCCAAATTTCGTTTTAGACAAATCATTTTTTTCCAATTTTGGTGCTGCGCTTTGAGAATGTTCATGTTACACTGCTCAAAGAAAAGATTTTTTGCGGATCACGTGAGATATCATAAACAATAAACTTGTGGTAAAGTATTCTATCCACATATTGGTTACAATTATTATGTGGGTGAAATGGAGTATGATGATATGCTCTCCCAACTGTTTACTTGAGGTTCCCATTACATTTATTTAGAGCGAGGCAACGTGGGGCTACCATAAATATCTGGCAACCTTCAAAATCTAAAAATCAGAATAGCCAATTAAAAAAAATATGGAGATTCTTCAACAAATCACGAGATATGTACTTTCATATACTGCAACTCATTTTAGTATAAACCTCATAATAAATGATTTTAATTTTTTTTCCCTGATCTCACAACGCTATTTTATAATAGCTAAAAATATAACAAAACCAAATAAAAATAAAAAATCTTGCAATAACCGAAATGTCCATTTTTATAACCCTTGTTTGTAGCAAGGAAGTCTAAGTAATTTTATTGATTTTTGGAATAAAACAAAAAAGTGTGCAGCTGTATTTTTATGCTGTGCTTTTATCGGAGAACATTTTACAGAACAAGTGACCTACCAGGTTATTGCATTTGGTTCGTTAATTGTGCTCTAAAATAAAGAGTATCATTAAGTGCTCTGCCTGTATCAGACAAGCACTTTCACTTCCATCAGCAAATTTAAGTTTTGTATTGTTACACACTTCTCATTTTCTCTTTGGTAGCACATCGATTTTTCCACCATGTGCTATGAAAATATCACATTGACAAACAGTCCAAAATACAAATACAATACAATTCCTGGCTTTGATAGTGCATGGAAATTGTTCCAATAACTGTTTAATTGCCGTACTGGAACTCATACAATTGAATCAAAATTTTACAATCACGTAAAATAGCTGTTTACAAGTAAGTTGTCTTTCTGCAATTCATATATAAAACTAACACTCAAAACTCAAAAGGTTTACAATGATTGGTTTTTTTATACTCAAGGGACTTCATTTATGCACAATGAGAAAACATCACATTCAAAAAGAGTACAGCACCGAAACAGTACGACAGTATCTGCAAATGTGCAGGAATGCAGAAATCGATATACAAGTATCGCACGACTTCTAATTTCTATGAATTTCGGTAAGTACATTGATTAAACTGATAAATAAGCGAAGGACGCTTGATCATTGGCCAAAAATAAACTGTGGATTTTTTAAAATAACCTTAGGTATCTGGATAAAAGCTAAAAATTAGGAGAAATAAAGGAAAAATCGGAAGACAGAAAAAAAGTAAAAAATCAGGATATTCCCACCTAAATCAGAAGAGTTGGCAAGTATGCATAATAGTGAAAAAGTAAGTTCTGTTGCCCTCTAATCACCTCAGACGGCCAGTACAGTTGCACACCTCAGTGGCGTGAACAATCAGTTCTTGAGTGATATTTGATCATTCTACCATGAGTGCAATATCCAGCTCTGCAAACGTTGTGGGGGGTGCTGGCGTGGCTGTAATGCCTCTGCCACGTCCATCCCAGAAGTGCTCAATCGGGTTTAAGTCCAGTGAACAAGTTGGGCACTCCATTCGTTTAGTTCCCTCAGCTTCAAACATGTTCTCCACCAGTAGCAGCCGGCCGCAGTGGCCGAGCGGTCTGCGGCGCCCCAGTCACAGTCTGCACGGCCACTACATTCGGGGGTTCGAATCCGCCCCCTCGGGCAAGGATACTTGTACCGTCCTTAGTTGTAGCTAGTTCATAAGTAGTTTGTAAGTTTAGGGACTGATGACCCGTAGTCAAGTCCCATAAGCTCTACAAACATTTGAAAATTTTTGAATAATTGTTAAATTCTTGTAAAAACGAGTAGTTCACGCTTCAAACTATTAGGGATCTCGTCGTCAGAGAGGTGGGTGAAATCTGCTTATTGAAAGTAATAGAGACACCGGATTTGTCCTCAGCAGTGTATGGAAGCACGCATTGGACAATGCAGAAGCACAGAGGATGACTTCGCCAACTCCTCACAGTTAACAGCCTGTTCCGAGAAACGGCGCTGCAAGCAATGCTGAATAGCGTGCGCAAGCAAAAATCTATGAACTTAAAAGGGGCACCTACGTACGCGAGTATATCAGCCTATCAGCCGTCCTTCTGTTTTAGGTGGGAGATTCGCCAGTTCACGACAGTCAGTATTATCCATACGTTTATCGTCGAAAGCTTGAGATTTTATCCAAATATGACGCGGCAAAAAGAACGAGAACTCTTTATGCAAAGACAACGCCGCGAAAGACCTCGTAGCCACGACATTGAGGTTGTCTTCCCAACATAATGAGGTACTCTTGGGGAGATCAGTGTCAGACCCATCATTGTTGATGCGTACATGAGAAGACAATGGGAGACTGGGCTGTGAGTTATGGTCGTGTAAGCTGTCGGGAGACGAGCAACATACGCGAGGCGAGATCAAATAGACTTCTGACAGCGGCGAAACGGTAAGACGAAGTGTGCTGGAGCGCTTCTTGATGCTCTTTACTTTATCTTTCTTCCCCACTCCCCAGTGACAAATCATCTCGACTATCCTGCAACAGATTGCCTCGCTGTACCCATGGAAGAGCATAGTAGTTACATTCATTTCTCATATTTCGGAACGTTATCTATAGCAACTTCATTAGTCTGCAGTTCATCTTACGTGCTTGTGAGAATGTACATGAAACCAAATTGAGACTATTTCTCTTCTCACTTACTCAGTATTCTTCCTATGAATCTCTCTACCACCTGCCTTTTCGCTATTAACTGTAATAGTCATTCTACTTCAAATCACTCCGTACGCATACTCTCAGTTTATGAAAGGAACTGTTTCCACCAACTGTTTTGCAACTGCGAAGCCATATAATAAAATGATCTTTTACGTATTCGCAACACTTCAAACTTGTTGATATTCAGGGTTGATTGCTACTCCCTACGCCAAGTATCGATAAGCTCAAATCCTCGTACATATCGCCACAATTTTGCACCGCTGCGGCTTATCGAAACACACCAATCATCTACGAAAGTCTCAAGGAACGGCTAGTCTTACGTGCTAGGTTATTTATAAATATTGTTGAAAGTAACGGTCCTATAACATTCCCTCATAGTATGCTACAAATTGCCTTCAGAAGACTTCTCTCCGTTCGGATTGATATACTGTGTTCTGTTGCTACGAATCTTCAGTCCAGTCGACACGGTTGATTTTGTTTTGTAATTTAAGGACCCAAACTACGTAGTTCATTAGTCTACATCATGATTGGTCAGATATTCTGTATCCTCGTACTTTCTTCTTTAGGCGACAGTACGGAATGGAACAATATCGAACGCCTACCCGAAGTCAAAAGCACGCCATACAGAGTGCTTCCGCAGGATGGGCAAAAAAAAAAAAAAAAAAAAATAGCAGGACACTGAGAATGTTCCAAATTTCAGAATCCGGCTGAAGGAGATGTGAAAGAAAACTTTTCTGTCGTTTTGTCTCGAATTAATGTTTTCCAACTTGTTTACAACATACGAAGAAATTGTTACGATGCTGTTTATTTACGTGCACAGACTATTTCCTACCAGGGAACAAACAGGACGAGCTTGATTACTAGGATGTCATTTGCATTTTTTTTTTCACCTGTCCTTAAGGTAGCTCTGTTGTGTGTTATTTACGTTGTCCCATGACACTGTGACCCATTGTTAATCCAGAGAAATAAGTGCAATACGTAGGAGCGCTACTGGTACAATTTTGCGGAACTCACTGCCACATTCCTTTTTCCTTCCAGTTTTTCTCCTGATTATTTCCCATGGGGGATATCTGAAGTCAGATATGAGACCACAGTGGATACGGAGATGGAATTACTTGCCGAAATTGTAGCTGCTTCTAATTCGAAACGCACGAGGAATATTTGTCACTGAGCTGTGCGTGAGGATCTTGTTCTCTGATGTCTTGCTTGCATTGTGGTTGATGGCCGTCAGTTTCAGAACATTTCGTAAAATACAGTGCAAATGGCACTGTAACAGTCACCTGCCAACGAAAACTAGAAAAATATCTGGAAAAACATAAATAATAAGATCCTACGACTGATGAGCAATCTTTGTAGTATGACATACTTAATGAAAAAGTTCCAACAGGAGAAAAGTTGTATAAAATTAAAATGAAGCATGACCCATATTGTAACCACTTTATTTTGGTTGTTCCAATGTGATACATGTACCTTTATGAAATTATCATACATTATGGGAACGCATGCTGTTACTGCGCGATTACCTGTAATTACCTCAAATGGTCAAATGTTTGTTAAGCTTATGGGACTTAACTACGGGGTCATCAGTCCCTAAACTTACAAACTACTTATGAACTACTTACGAACTAGGACGGCACAAATATCCATGCCCGAGGGGGGATTCGAACCCCCGACCGTAGTGGCCGTGCTGACCGTGACTGGAGCGCCTCAGTCACCTCGGCCACCGCGGCCGGCTAATTACCTCATGACTTCAATAAATACTCAAAATAATGTCCTTTAGCTTCAATGCATTTGGCAATATGCATAACGAATTTCCTCTCAACAGCGAGTAGTTCGCCTTCAGTAATGTTCTCACATGCATTGACAATGCACCGACGCATGTTTTCAGGCGTTGTCGCTGAATCACTATAAAAATATCCTTCAATTTTTCCCACAAAGAAATCCGGGAATGTAATATCCGGTGAACGTGCTTCTACGACCAATCCACCTGTCATTAAATATTCCATTTAAGACCGCTTCAATTGCACGCGAGCCATGTGCCGGACATCCATGTAGAAAGTACATCATATTCTGTCGTGCAGTGAAACATCATCTTGTAAAATCGGCAGAGCATTATATAAGAAATCAGCATACACTGCACAATTTAGATTGCCATCGATAAAATAGGGGCCAATTATCCTTCATCCCATAATTCCGCACCATACATTAACCCGACAAGGTCGCTGATGTTCCACTTGTCGCAGCCATCGTGGATTTTCCCATTTCCAATAGTGCATATTATGCCGCTTTACGTTATCTCTGTTTCTGAATTACGCTTCGTCGCTAAACAGAACGCGTGAAAAAAAAATCTGTTATCGTCCCGTAATTTATTTTGCGCCCAGTGGCAAAACTGTACACGACGTTCAAAGTCTTCGCCATGCAAATCGTGGTGCATATTAATATGGTGCGAGTGAAATTTATGTTGATGTAGAATTCTCAACACCGACGTTTTTTAGATTACCGATTATCGCTTAATTTGTATGCTACTGATGTGCGGATTAGCCTCAGTTGCAGCTTACTTGGGCATCATCATTTGTTGCAGGTCGTGGTTGACGTTTCACTTGTGGCTGAACACTTCCTGTCTTTTTAAATAACGTAACTATCTGACGAAAGGTGCGGACACTTGGATGATGTCTTCTAGGATAACCATGAACATACATAGCACAGGCCCGTTGGGCATTTTGATCACAATAGCCATACATAAATACCATATCGACCTTTTCTGCAATTGGTAAACGGTCCATTTAACACGAGTAGTGTATCAGAAAGCAAATACCGTCCGCACTGGCAAAATGTTATGCGATACCACGTACTTATACGTTTGTGACTATTACAGCGCCACCTATCACAAAGCGAAACAAGTGTTCCAAATAAAACATTCACATTTATTTACGTACTAGACGAATCTCTGTTTAAAAAGTGCAGTTGATATCCGTTTGAGCTATGGCAGCGCCATCTAGTGGGCCAACCATAGCGCCATCTGTTTCCCCCCTTCTCGCTAGAAAAGTTTTGTTCTTTTTAGTTTCTTCGTTTGATTCGTATTTCGTGAGATGTTTGGCCCGGTCACTATCAATGGACCTCCCTATATAATAACGCGCTTCCGTGCATATTATTGGCTGTCAATGCGGTAATGGAGGGGTTTGCGCAGAACGGTTGAAAACTGGGGCGCCTTCGTAGGTGACGTCGAATGTAACTATTGCCAAACATTTTTTTTTTTTTCTTATGGGACTTAACTACGGGGTCATCAGTCCCTAAACTTACAAACTACTTATGAACTAATTAATTCTAAGGACGGCACAAATATCCATGCCCGAGGGGGGATTCGAACCCCCGACCGTAGTGGCCGTGCAGACCGTGACTGGAGCGCCTCAGTCCCCTCGGCCACCGCGGCCAACAAACAAACATATTACAAAGTCACTAATTAAACAGGCTTAATTACATGATAAAATGTAATTTATGATGTAATTAACTCCATTCTATTTACTTAGTGACGTTGTAACATGTTTATTGTTTGACAATAGTTTATGGCATGTTTATTACTTGAGATTTTTTATTCATCGACTTTATTATGAAATTGTTGTTTAATAGTATTGTAACTGTTGTACTTGTCTTGTTTGGTTAGAGGCCTCAAGACGGTATGTATACAACACCGAAACGGGTCGCATAATTGAATAAATAATCTTAATACAGCAGCTGCTGGTACTGTCTTCCACCTCCATATTTATTAGCTTTAGTCCCAGCCCATTGATTATGCACGTCCTGTACACATGGAAACCTGCACCCACTGCTTCCTGGGTCTCGTGTACGAACAGCGCGTCGGCTGCTTTCGGAATCCACGTAGGCTCCCGCAGAGGAATGCTGCCCGGCGCTGGCAGCCCAAACCGAGGCTGATGGAAAGCGCGGTGCGGCGGTGGGCAGTGATCGATGGCGCGGCGGTGGCAGCGCTCACACTGACCTTTATCGCGGCCACCTCCGCTGCAGCCGTCGATAATTCGCCTGTTGGGCTCGCCTGCCAGCAAAGTGCAACGCGCTGCCCTGCCCTGCGTGCAGGAAGCCAGGCTTCCAACTTGACTGCCCGTGCTCATGAAGGCACACAGTAGTTCCGCTATACAGCAAGCAATAAATCAATGTCCAGAGACATGTTTTGTCACGATATATATCAAAGATATTGAATTGATGGAGAGGCATTAAACTAAAATTTGTGCCATGCTCGGGATTCGAACCTGGAACTTCCTGTTCACTAGGCAAGTGCTACAACCACGACGACACCTCGACAAAATGGATACAGCGATTGCCTTAAAGCACGTCTCCTATCATAACACACAGTTCAACTCTTCCTCACGTTCCCTTATAAATACGTGTTTTAAAACAGTCCGTGCAACTGCCTTATCCATTAAGTCATAATTTGCCTAGTAAACAGATGGCCCCAGGTTCGAATCCAGAGCATCGCACAAAATTTAATTCAGTGTCTCCCCTTCGATTCAATAGTTCCACATTAGAAAGGTGAACAGATGGGGCATAACAGCTTTGAGATATTTGCAGAGCCAGCCGCGGTGGCCGAGGAGACTGAGGCGCTCCAGTCACGGTCTACACGGCCACTACGGTCGGGGGTTCGAATCCCCCCTCGGGCATGGATATTTGTGCCGTCCTAGTTCGTAAGTAGTTCATAGGTAGTTTGTAAGTTTAGGGACTGATGACCCCGTAGTTAAGTCCCATAAACTATACAAACATTTGAACATTTGAACATATTTGCAGAATGACATATTGACCATACCTCTTTATTATTTCTCAGTGCTACCGATTTCGGTTATTTACCATTATCAAGCATGAGCAATAATTAGCTAATAGTTTAACATGTTCCACATTACTGCAGCAATCAATGTTGACTGCGGATGGTCAAGATATGTTAAACTGAACACAACCAACAGCAGTAATTTTTTATAAATAGTTTATTCATCTACATATACATGGGATACTCTGCAAATCACATTTAAGTGCCTGGCAGAGGGTTCATCGAACCACCGTTAAGCTATTTATCTCCCATTCCATTCTCGAATAGCGCGCGGGAAGAAAGAACACCTGAATTTCTCCGTTCGAGCTCTGATTTTTCGTATGTTATTCTGACGATCATTTCTATGTAAGTGGGAGTCAACAATATATTTTTGCATTCGGAGGAGAATGTTGGCGATTGGAGTTTCGTAAGTAGACCACGCAGCAGCGATAAGCGCCGTTGTTGTAATGATTCCCATCCCAGATCCTGTATCATTTCCGTAACGCTGTCTCCCCTCTATAGTGACAACACGAAACGAGCTGCCCTTCTTTGAACTCTTTCGATGTCCTCCGTCAAACCCACCTGATAAGCATCTCACACTGGGCAGCAATACTTGAAAAAGGACGGACAAGTGTAGTGTATGCAGTTTCTTTTGTAGTTTTGTTCAATCTTTTAAGGGTTCTGCCAATAAAACGAAGTCTCTGGTTCGCCTTTCCCACGACATTATGTACGTGTTCCTTCCAGATTTATTGAGCTGAGAGTGCTCTTATATCCCTCTGTACTCCACCCTAGCCTCTTCATCTTCGAATAGAAAGTAGGTTGGCGTTCGTATTTGAAGAGGCTTCCACTGGATAGGGTAGTGCGGCGAGCTGCATCAAACCAGTCTTTGCACTAAACACCACAACAAGATGACCAACTTCGGTTTCACATTGATATTAAGTCCCGTAAAACAAATAGAGCTTCCATGTTCTTTTACAGTACTAGAAGCCGATCAACTGGTGTCATGGACAAGAAGTCGTTAGTGGCAGGTGAAGGAATTTTATGATCCCAGGTTTGTAGTACTGTAAATGGACATCGAACCTCTATTAGTTTTAGGAGCCTGAACATGAAAGAAGCCGAAATGAGTAGCTAGACAAGTTATTCAAATGTTCAAATGTTTGTAAATCTATCGGACCAAACTGCGTGGTCATCAGTCCGTAGCTTACAAAGTACTTAAACTAAGGTAAACTAACATAAGGACAACACACACACACACACACACACACAGACAGACACACACAAACACAAACACACGCCCCAGGGAGGTCTCGAACCTCCGATGGGGAGCAACCGCACGCTTCGCAGCGAGGCGCCTTAGACCGTTCGGCTACTGCACCGCGGCGTAAAGCTTATGGGTCTTACCTGCGGGATCATCAGTCCCTAAACATACAAGCTACTTATGAACTAGCTTATACTAAAGACAACACAAACATCCGTGTCCGAGTGAGGATTCGAACCTCCGACGCGGGAGACCGCGCGATCCGCAACGTGACGCTCCAGACCGCTCGGATACTCCTGCGCGGCGACAAATTATTTATAGAAATTTACGGTTGTTTGTTCCATTCAATTTGACAGTAGTTCCACTGGTAGGGGTTGGAGAGTAAAGTTCGTCAGGACGTTGATGAGTTAGGCATCCCAAAATTCGCCTGGAAAGATTCTGGAAACAACCTCGATGATGGAGTCGGGATTTTATCATCAACCCGCCAACATACAACTCCACTAACATAAAAACGTATCCATCAGACATGACGACCATATCGTGATCTTCCCACTGCAGTGGGGTGATATATTCAATCGCACTAACACGGGTTGTAGTCAGTGGTGAAGCCAGGAATTTGACCAAGGGGTGAGTGTCTTCTTCGCATAAACTGATCCTGATTTTTTTTCCCCCTTTATTTAAACAGGAAAGGCCAAGAGGAAGTATTTGTAGTCGTATGTGGGGGCTTCAACCCCTCGGACTTTGGCACTGGTTTTAATGCTGTTGGAAACTGTCAGAAGGAGCTTGTTGTGGTATCTCTCAAAGGACCGTGGCCATGAGCAACGTCTGCTAAGCGTAAGCCTTTCAGGGCTAATTTAAGGCGGGGAAACAAACTGAAGTCGGCTGGCGCCAAAGCTGGCTAATAACGAAGGTGAGGCAGAACAGCCCCCTTGCGAAGAGCGGCAAAGCAGAGCTCGCAGGCACCCGGACATCCAGCTACGCGTGACCACGATAAAAGAAAGCAAGCAAAGTGTGTATATTATATACTGGTCAAAACAATCACGGTGTCTGTTGAGCTATCTAGGTTCTGAATTATTGTCATCGCCAGAATGAATTTAAATGGTTCGATGTCTTTCTGTCAGATGCTGTAGAGGGAGTTGGTGTTGACTTGTGTTTAAATAACGAATTAGGCTCACATGGGGTATGAGCAGGTTTTGTTTGCAGGTGAATCAATATTTTTTGTTCAGCTGGGCAATCTTCGTTGCCTCATCTGTAAAGAACGCACATCGCTGACGAATCCTGCTTATGTGCAGGAAACATCACCCTGTGGTGGTGGTGGTGGACGAATGGTGTGGACAGGAGTCAGTATTGGCAGACGTACGGACCTCTGTGTCGTTCAGAATGGCGCTCTGACTACTCACAGATATAGAGACGAGATCCCTTGACCAACTGTTGTGCCCTACGCTGGTGCCATAGGAGGTGGGTTTCTTCCGGTGCGCGATAACGCTCGTCCCCACAGAGCTGCACTGGTGGACAACATGCTTGAAGCTGAGGGAATCGAACGAAGGGAGCGGCCAGCTTGTTCACCGGACTTAAACGCAATTGACACGTCTGGGATGCACTAGGCAGACGTACTGCAGCCAGACCAGCACCTCCCACAACGGCTGCAGTGCTGGATATTGCAGTCATGGAAGAATTGCCAAATATCCCTTAAGAGCTGGTCGATAACCGTATACCGCCCATGACACGCAGGTATGCAACTGTACTGGCCGTCCGTAATGATCTCACACCATATTAGAAGGCAACGAGAATAACTTTTTCACTATTATGGTAGCCCCTTGGTGTATCACGCAAAGTAAACGCTATGTATCCCTCAAGCAAACTGTTGAGGGAACAAAATATTGTACTGTATCAGACACAAATTACAATTGTAATCAATATTTGAATAATATACGTTACCATAAGTAGATTGTGTACTAGACCACCCGGCAATGCTTCGGAATTGTTGATATGTATGTACTCTGGTTTTGAACGTAAAATGTGCAAAATGTTAATCGCAATCGTACGAATGATATTGATATCTCAAAGAAGAGAGTTCTTTCAGTTTCCCAACGATTTCGTGTTTTCTGGCCAACTGTTCCAAACTTTTACTTCACTCAGACCTTCCTCTCGCTTTGAACGTCGAATGTGCGAAATTTTATCGCAGTCAGAAGAATGGTATTGATATCTCATTGAAAAAAAGCTCTTTCAGTTTCTCGCGAATTTTCAAATTTTCCGGGTAACTATCCCAAATTTTTAGTTAATAAGAACGTCCATCTTTTGTTGAACGTCAAATGATCCAAAATTTTATCGCAATCGGATGAATGGTTCTCAACTTATAGAGTTGAGTGCATTTAGAAACACACTGAAAAAGGAACTTGATTCGTATTTTGCGACTTTCCGTTTTAGCTGTCCCTATTTTTTTTTTTAATTTTTTTTTACTGAAAACTTTTTGAAGACCATAATGAACAAAACTAAAAAAGAAATACCCCTCTCCGTCGTGCGAACAATCAATTATAGAGCTGAATTCAATCAAAAATACACTGACAAACGCACTTCCAGTTTTTCTCAAATTTTCCAATTTTCCGGTAAATTTTCCAATAATCTACAAACCTTTTCCTGTCGAGCCGTACTCAATCAAGTATGCTCTTACAACAATGTGGCAATTAATGCTTATTCACAGAAATAAAAGAAAAAAAATTGCTTTCATTTTTTCCTAAATTTTCCTACTTTCCGGGTTACTCTTCCAAATTTTTATTTGATCCGAACCTCCTTCTCGCTTTAAACATGAAATATACAAAATTTTATCGCAATTGGACGAACGGTATTGATAGCTCACTGGAAAAAGCTGTTTCAGTTTTTCCCGATTGTACTCTTTTACCGGGCAGCTTTTCCATATTTTATCACCGTTTAAACCTTCCCTGGACTTACACGAATATTTAAAGACTAAAATTAGCCAAATCTGTTCAGCCGTTCTCGAGTTTTAGCGAGACTAACGAACAGCAATTCATTTATATATATATAAAGATGATAGATGATATCTCGCCTGATACCCCAATTGTCTCTAGCAGTGTACTACTTCTGAGAGTACAATGGATTACTTCTAGCGGTTATGTATCCTGTACAATTTATTTCATTTCTCATGCTATTTGTTCGCCTGCACTATAATATTAATGTTGTTCGTATCTCCGGGTATTTCTGAAGAAGTTAACGCTAGGGAGACTACACGGCCCACTGACGTTCTCCAACATCACATAGGGAATCTAAATCCCGTCCTCACCGAGATCAATACAGCCGGGTCACACTGTCAATTGGATAATGCTAGGTTCCTTTCTGAAGTACCCATCTCGAGATTCACTGAAGCGATTCAGTGCAAACACAAGCAGCCGGAAATTTGAACTCTTCTCCTCCCACACCCACGTGGCAGTGTCTCAGCCACAGAATAACTCGGACCAGAGAGGTAATCTGGCGCTGTATTAGCAGCTCTTTGTGAGCCACTTGCCGCGTTAAGCAGCCGTCCTCTTAGCGGTGTGATGTTAGCCTCCGTCCCAACAGGGTGACGCATCGACCAAGTCCAGCCACCGCCGGTCACCGGCTGAGACTGTCAAGACTTACTGTGCGTTCTATCTCAAGTTTTGAAGGGCCCGTCTTTTTTGGACACCTCACTTAATAGTCGTGTATTTTATTAATTAGTCTTCCAGGAACGAGTCTTCAGTGAACGATCGAGTGATCATCAGCACAAGGCTGGTGTCACTGCGGAAAACCAGGCTCACAAACCATCTGGTGCTCAGTCGCCCAAACGTTGCGGAGAAAGCCATTCTGTAAAAATGATGCGGCGGCGCTGTTTTTGTTGACTTTATGCGGCTAAATTGTTGCTGTAGGCGGTCTTACACGAACGATAACGATCCACACGTTCCACCGCCACACGTGCAGTAGGGCGTTTTTAAAAATTACTCGGGCAAGAAGAGCTGCGAAAAGTAGCGACTGCGCTGCATGCTTCCATATTCTGTACACATTTTCCTTTCAGTATAGATGGAAGTTATTTTTACTTTTCGCGACTTTCTTTAAATACTGAACATTTTCAGCATAGCTATTCCACACTACTGCTTCCAAGTAGCTTTTTTTTTCTTTTTTTTTTTTTCCTTCTTTTTCTTTAAGTGTCAGTTACATGGCTCTAGTGCATTCAAGAGCTTGTAATTCAAAATGTTCAAATGTTTGTAAGTCTATCGGACCAAACTGCGTTGTCGTCAGTCCGTAGCTTACAAACTACTTAAACTAAGAATGAAGCTTCACTCTGCAGCGGAGTATGCGCTGATATGAAACTTCCTGGCAGATTAAAATTGTGTGCCGGAACCGGGACACGAACCTGGGACCTTTGCCTTTCGCGGGCAAGCGCACATCCCTTAGGCTGTGACTAAGCCATGTCTCCACCATATCCTTTCTTCCAGGAGTGCTAGTCTTGCGTGTTTGCGGGACAGCTTCTGTGAAGTTTGGAAAGTAATAGACGAGGTACTGGCGGAAGTAAAGTTGTGAGGCGGCATCGTGAGTCGTGTCGGGATAGCACAATCGGTAGTGCGCTTGCCAGCGAAAGGCAAAGGTCCTAGGTTCGAGTCCCGGTTCCGGCACACAATTTTAATCTGCCAGGAAGTTTCATACATAAACTAAGGTAAACTAATCTAAGGATAAACACACACACACACACACACACACACACACACACACACACACACACACACACACACATGCCCCAGGGAGGACTCGAACGTCCGACGGCGAGCAACCGCGCGCTCCACAACGAGGCGCCTTAGACCGCTCGGCTACTCCACCGCGGCTGCTTCTAATTACAGTTGTAATTTCACATGCACCCTTCACACTAAACCATCAGTAGTTCTATGGAACTATCGTTCAGTTAATAAATATCGATATAGTCAGTTGAGAGGCATTTCACATTCCGCATCTCCAGCGTATGAGATAGTCCAGTTTCAATATTATCTTTTTTGTGATCATAATTCAATAATCAGTCACCAAACAATTGAACAGGTTCCACTTTAATTTTAGAAAATAGAAATCATCTCTTCTACATCCATAATTATTAGATAAAAAGACACCTACGACTCAGCAGTCAGAGCCATCCATCCACCTTTGCAATTTCCATGCGCACCCCTCATTACCATACATCCAATCGTAGGGGACAACGAGCTGCATATCGAGAGCGGATTCTCGGTACAGATCGCTTGCATGATACATACCTGTACAGCATTAACCTCAGGGCCGACTTACATTACAGAACCGCACTCGCTGGCTCTGTGTTACGAGTTCACAGTACAGCCCACGCAACACATCCCTTCTGGCTCCAAAATGCAGCAACGCGTACTTCTCTGATTGGCTGATTGTATTGTTAAACGAGATTTTTAGTTAAATAATCAATTTGCAAAATCTGCCGACTTTATCTGCATTTCTAAATGTGCTCTATTACTTGGTGACAAACGAAAATGTATGCCAGACGGGGACTCGAAACCCGGATCTCGCGATTTTCACGATCGGTCGTCCTAACCACTCGACCACCCGAACACGCTGCCCGGCCAGACCGAAACTTCAATTTGTCACACTTCCCTACATCCCCCTCTGCTAGCATATATTTAGTATGATTCTCGCGATGGGAAGAGGCACTTCTTTAACATCATTGGCCTATCTTGACTATGTAACATGTTTCAAAGGGACGGACATTTACCGAAGTAATGCAGTAATACATATGAAATTAAATGATTTGTCGTCAATACTAGAACACCTTTAGAAATGCAGCTAAGATCGGCAGAATCTGGAAGTCGTGAATGACAAATTGATTAATTTCATATGTATGGCTGCGGTTCCATCAAGCCGGCCGCGGTGGCCGAGCTGACTGAGGCGCGCCAGTCACGGTCTGCACGGCCACTACGGTCTGGGGTTCGAATCCCCTCTCGGGCATGGATATTTGTGCCGTCCTTAGTATTAAGTAGTTCATAAGTAGTTTGTAAGTTTAGGGACTGATGGCCCCGTAGTTAAGTCCCATAGACTATACTAACATTTGATTTGGTTCCATCAAAATTATGTGTTCCTTTGGAGATATTTTTTTTTTAGAGATTTGTACTTGTTCTCCGAGAAATACTGAAGGAATACTGAGACTTTGTTAATTGTCAAAATATTTCTTGATTTATAATTTAAGAAAACATATTGGGAAAAATCAATAATCACTTTTTATGAAATACTTTCAGAAATTGTAAAGATAGCAAAATGATTTTTGGCCCACTTTAAATGACGGTAGTAACACTAAAAGGGCCTTTGCAATCGTCTTTTGACAGCTCGAAATTTCATGTCTCGTATCGTTTGAGATATATTTGCAAAAATATCGGGGTTTTGACATCCTCCATTGAATTAACGAAAACCAGCCATTCGCAGATGTCACGTGACATTCCTCGCAAAGAACTCCCTGTGACATACGCTACCTTGCGTTGCGTATTTGATGCTTTTTTTATTGTAACTTACACGTTGTCATTTCAAAGCAATGGCGCACTGAAGAATTAACAAAAACAAGTTGATCTTCATACGATAAATGATAATCTAGTGTCTACAAATGCCATATTTGCATCAGTTAATAACGGCTGTGAAGCCGAAGGTCAGTGGTTCGTAACCCGCCACTACCTAATTCTTTTTTAGCCTAAAAAGGTTTCAGACACTCTTATTAAATATTTTTTTTATTATTTAGATTATAATTTTTGGCCAAAGTGTTTGCAAAAACTTATAAAACTACAAATCTAAAGTGGGCCATAAAACATGTCAGTGCGATCTTTCATCATCATCTTCATCTTCTTCTTGTTGTTGTTTTCTAATGGGTTTAGTATGGACCACGTTAAGCATCATTCATTTACAGTTCTTCTCCTCTCGATGTCTGCTTCTTTAGGTTCTTGTGGCCAGTTGTTGCCGGTCCGCTTTTATGCCCCTTCGATTTTGGAATCCCTTAATTTGGTTTATGATTTTTCTGTATTTCTGTCTGCTGTACAGTGTCTCCTGTGATAATTTTCTTTTCCTCCGAATCCTCGTTGACCCGTTTAAGCCAGCTAGTTCGTATCTTCCTGTTTTCCGTGTATTCCAAAAAGTCCCTTGGCTGTTTCTTTCCGGAATCCTGCCTGGTATTCAGCAAGTTCTTTTTCTATTATCCCCTCAGTCCTTTTTTGCAGCGTCTTTGACAGAATTTTTGAGACAACTGGTGGCAATGATCTCTCTTTGTAATTGTTAACATGTGTTCTGTCTCTTTTCTGCAGCGGGTGAATTAATGATGTCTTCCATTGCTTAGCGATGCTGTCTGCCAAGTCTCTCAAACAGTGCTTCTAGCTGAACTACCAAGTGTTATCCGGCATATTTCAATAACTCTGCAACTATTGAATATTCACCTGATGTCTTATTGTTCTTCAGCTCTGTTATTATTCCCCCGATTTCTTCTTTATTAGGTGGTTCTGAATCCGGTGTCTGGTTCATGATTTTCTAAAACGTTAGAATTTCCTCAGGATTTTTACAGTTCCGGAGTTTCTGGAAATAATTTGCAAGGTGTTGGCAATTATGTTCCTTTACAGTGATCAGAGTTCCTTCGTCATCTTTGAAACATAGAGTCGGCAGAGTTCTTCCTGAACACTTGATAGAAATTACGTGTATTGTTTTTTACGAAATCTTCTTCTAGTTTCTTTGGTAGCTGTGTGTCATACTGTTTCCGTTCACCTCTTATGGTTTTGGCTGTTGTTTTCCTTTGTGCTTTCAATGCCTCCCAGTCTTCTGGTTTCTTGGTTGAGTTCCATTTCTTCCATGTCTGAGCCCTTCTTTGTAGTGCTTCATCTTCATATTATATTAAAAATAATTTGTCAATCTTGAGTCTAAGTATTATCTTTATGTCTTGTAGACCAGCGCAAAAGCGTTCACTTAACGCTTCTTCGATAAAATAAAAGGCTATATTCACGTTTTTTTTTTTCCATTTACTTACTGTGACTTGTATACCACTATTGCACAGTATTATTAAACACACTCAGACAATCTGAATTGCTCATAAATTGAAGACTAGTTCTTCATGTACACTTATCATTCTCTTCAAACAATGTACACCAATATTAGCACTAGATTTTTTTTTAAAAACCTCCATCTGTAAAACTTTGAAAGATGGTAACTGGACATTTCATAGTTTTATATAACTATGTAGTACAAAATTTCGGTATTGTTAGTTCATACAGATGTAAGAGGAGGGATCACACTGTGGCATATACTTTGATGGACGAGAATAGAGGAGAAACAGCACGGGTGCCGGAGGCTGGAACAGGAATAAGGCTACCGCCGTGGCTCGAGTACCTGCCCGACGGGCACATTGACACAGCCTCACAAACACTCCAAGGAGACTGGGCAGGTGTAGCGCGTAACACGGGCGATCTTCCGTCACTCTGGTGGCAACCACTTATTTGCTCCCTGCAGAATGGCTGCTCTCTCATAAATGCAACCGCAGGGCAGTTTTGTTTCGACATTGTAAATGCTTCATAAATGTCACACTGGGAGAGCACAGCTCAGAGTACTGCTCATACCCTTCACAGGCTGCCGAAAGTTGGTGCTCTCAATTCGTCGCCGGCCGCGGTGGCCGAGGGGACTGAGGCGCTCCAGTCACGGTCTGCACGGCCACTACGGTCGCGGGTTCGAATCCTCCCTCGGGCATGGATATTTGTGACGTCCTTGGTATTAGTTAGTTCATAAGTAGTTTGTAAGTTTAGGGACTGATGACCCCGTAGTTAAGTCCCATAAGCTATACAAACATTTGAACATTTGAATCTCAATTCGTCGGACGAGCTTTGAAGAGGACACAAAGTAGATATATTCCAAATGCCTATTTTGTTCCACTTGACAATGTCAAACAGAAACCATGCGAAGCTTCTATGGTGTGCTGCACTCTGTAGTTTTACTATAAAGAGCACATTCAATTCCGTTTCGTTTGTTATGCTGCTCGCACGATTACTGTGGCTACGCCGGCAGAGGTTGCTGATTACTTACTCCAGTTTTGCACACTTCATAATTTTTAAGTTTTTTGTTGTTTATAATATCAGCTTAAGTGAAGTTATTGTAACAATGTTTCAGCATTATATTTCCTAAGAAGTGGAGTTCCTCCATGTCCTCAGTACCATGATGATCTACAAAAGAACTTCTCTCGTCGCCTATGCTGAAAGCTCAGTGTGAAAATCGAACAGCTACAGGATGCAAATCAGTGATTGAAATCTGGCGATTTCAAGAATAGTGGAAAGCAAAGGGACCGACTGCCACGTCAAGCGTTGTACGGATACACTACTTTGCGTAAGTCTCGACGGGCAGCAGGGCTACTGGCGAGCTGCGGTTCAAGCATTGCTGTTGCAAAAGTTATGCGTTTATGCTGGCAGCTCGCTGCTCGCCGGCAGCCTTGTTGCGTTCACGCTCCAGAAACCTCGCTGCTCGCCGTGTATATTCTCCTGCAACTATTACATTACAGCTGAGTGCACAACTGCAGTGGCGTGAAGTGTGAAACATGTTCTCCACATCGTCTGGGGACAGTTACAGTGATTTGTTCCCTACGAAAATGTTATTGGAAAGGAGAAGGAAGAGGAGATATGGAGTGAATCCTTTGAATGCTGAACGTCCTCACTACAGATACTTTCACAAGTACTACCAACAGCTCAAAAACTATCCTGATCGCTTTTTCAGACGTAATAATCATCTGCTTCAGATCTTCACTGATTGTTGCCTGTACTGAAACTAACTCTAACAAACAATATTGAGCGCAATGGGCACGAGAGTTCAGTCAAACGCCTCTCTATTAGAGTGACCTTGAAGCAACCAATCAGAGTGCAAGTTTCAGGCTGGGCAGCGATGGTCGTAGCGCGAAACACAAACCAGTTTGACATCATCGCCTGGCGAGGATCGTAGCGAGCAGCGAGCTGGGCGAGCTGCGATGGTGCACGCTAAATGGGCCGGTGAGACTCTGTGGGTTTGTTTCATCATCGCCGTGCCATATCGGCGAGCAGCGAGGTGGCAGCATAAACGCACCCTTACCGTTGCAGCTGGCAGCGACGATATCTCGTGCGTAATCTGCAGCGGCAGCGTACCTGTAACAAACAGAAGTCACCATCAGACAGGCAAGATTGCTTGCAAAATCGGTCGAACGTTATCTAAAGCCGTATAACATATGAACAGCTGATAATGGAATTATTTCCGAAACGCGTCGTACTGAAATCAGCAGCACATGAAGTGATTACTACGATCGATCCAGATTCTCTGCAGCACTACCGATTAAACTGAAAAGAGTCTCATAGTAAAGTTTTGATGGTGCCTGGCCCATTGCTTTCGGATAATAACCGATTTTGGCACATTTCGAGAGGGCCGGCCCGAACAAATTCGGCGCCCTAGGGAAATTATTTTAATGGCGTCCCATTTAATATAGTCGCAACCAAACATCAATGTAAAATACACATTGCATCTTGTTTTATTCAATTACATAATTACAATATATACATTACATAAACATATTTGTCCATTAAACGGGACACATCATAAACTTTTATACAATAATGTTCCTTTTCCATCGTGTTTACATTTTGTCTTAAAAAGGTTTTGGTTGATAGTTTACAATAATCGATACAGTTATAAGCTTCATTATACAAAGTCTCATAAATTCATTTTTCTCGTTTTGACTTTTGCAAGATCTGAGAAGATCTCCTTTTAATCAGTTGTGTCTGCTGTTCCTCATTGAACTGATAATGTTGTCAATCCGCTAGTTCTTTATGAGTCATTGTGGGTTGCAGATATGTTTTTATAGTGAGGATTTCGAGAAGCTGCGCTCAGCACCGGCTACAGACACAGGAAGAGTAAGCAACATACTTAGTGCAGTAACTAAATTTGGTACAATGTCTGTAACTTCACTTTTGCAAATATAACTCAGAACACTGTGAGCCTGAGTTATTGGGTAATCTGCTATCAGTGGCTTGTAATTCTTTGCATAGATCAGTAGCATCAATATCTTTAGAGTCTTTGTGACTCTGAGACTTCCAAATTAACACATTTTCAAGAACAGCTTTCGGAGATTTATTTTGCACATAATGAATGTTGTACAGACAGCCAAATACGCTCTTTAGGTTGTTAATCAGATGAAATCTCTCGTAAACTGAATTTATTGCATTATCGCCAGCTTTGATCACACGATGATTAGCTGCAAACTGCAACTCGTGTATTTATTAAACGATTAGTAGCAAAATTCATGCAACATTGACTTGCGTCTTGTCTCTTGACTGTTATTCTTTCTATGTGTTGTAACCGGGAATTCATGGTTCCTGGAACCGCGATCGCACGAGGGTTCGTCGCAAACGATAAATTTGACGTCGGCCAAATTGGAACGCCCTAGGCAATTGCCTAGTTTGCCTATATGGACGGGCCGGCCATGCATTTCGAGATCATTTTCGATCAACATCTTTGGATACACCATTCTAAAATCAAATGACTTAATACCTTGATGGAGTAGCCGAGCGGTCTAAAGCACCTCGCTGCGGAGCGCACGGTTGCTCGCCGTGGAGGTTCGAGTCCTCCCTGGGGCATGGGTGTGCGTGTGTCCTTAGGTTAGTTTACCTAGGTTTAAGTAGTTTGTAAGCTACGCAGTTTGGCCCGATAGATTTACAAACATTTGAACATTTTTTTAATACCTTGATGTTAAGTTCCATGACCTCCCCCTGCAAATGTTCAAATGTTTGTATAGTTTATGGGACTTCACTACGGCGTCATCAGTCCCTAAACTTACAAACTACTTATGAACTACTTACTAACTAGGACGGCACAAATATCCATACCCGAGGGGGGATTCGAACCTCCGACCGTAGTGGTCGTGCAGACCGTGACTAGAGCGACTCAGTCCCCTCGGCCACAGCGGCCGGCACCTCCCCCTACCAACCAACCAGCATCGCCGTTCCCCAGTTGGCGTCTTGGTCGCTACCTCCTTGGCGGGACGCAGAGCAGAGCTGGCACTTCTCAGTCGAGAGAACTCCGAGAGGCTGTTGAACAGCGGTGTAGACGGGCGTGAAAAGCTCTGCCCTAAGCGACAAGCTTTTATACGACGTCACACGGTGTAGACACAGGGCTGAAGAGTGTCGTGAAGTGGAACACAGGTGTGCCGCGCGGTACCGTGGAGGATTACGTAAGCGGCGGGCAGGCGGCGTTTAGGAGTCTGCAGGAAGCGACGGCGCGCCACAGGACACGCTAGAGGCCAGTGGAGGAGGGGGGGGGGGGGGGTGGCGGCGCCGGATTTACACTACAAAGCGGCGCTGCGGCCGTAAAGCCATTACAAGCCGCCGAGCACGGCGCATGCGCAGCCCGGGCGCCGGCTGCACAGCGAGGCGCGCCACGACAATTAGCAGTGGCGGCGCGGCCTACGTGTTCACTGCTTCAGTCAACCACGGAAAAAAGCTCGTCGTGAAAAAATTAAATGAGAATTAAGTGTGTTTAAACCAGTGCTATCCAAACTTTCCCTCGTGGCGACACCCTTTTATAGCTTACAGTTTTGCGCGACATCCTTTCACCAATATAACCACATATGGTAGATGACTTCAAAGTTTTCTGGGTGTTGTACTGCGTCATGATGTAAGGCTATTACTTAAATAACCGACGTTTCATCTGGGTATACTGATGTGAGCTGGTTGTTACTACACTTTATATTACTTCCATTTAGACATTGTCGGCCGGCCGCGGTGGCCGAGGGGCCTAAGGCACTCCAGTCACGGTCTGCACGGCCACTATGGTCGGGGGTTCGAATACCCCCCTCGGGCATGGATATTTGTGCCGTCCTAGTTCGTAAGTAGTTCATAAGTAGTTTTTAAGTTTAGGGACTGATGACCCCGTAGTTAAGTCCCATAGACTATACAAACATTTGAACATTTAGACATTACGTCATAATTTTTAAAAACAAGCGATGTTATTCGCGAATTTTTGGCGGAAAATGGAACTTTATTTTGATAGGATGCTGAGGTGGAGGGAGTGGAGGTTAGCCATTGCTTCTTGCATAGCGAGACAGGGTATATCGGACGTCTACACATACCGACAGGTATTTGCACGCCCAATCAAACCACCATCCAGCACAGAAGAACTCTGTTATCCGCTCACTGACGATTCGCGCGCAGCGACTAAGTGATGAAGACAACAAAATAGCTGAACTCAACAAACTAGAAACAATATTTCTGACAAATGGCTACAACCATAGAGTGATTCACACCGCCATGGACACAAATAAAGGAAACAGCAGTAGGCAGGAAGTCAATAAAAAGCAGCCAGCAGCACGCTTAACGTATGTAAAAAACGTCACAGATCGGATTGCTAAACATCTTCGTCGGGTTGGAGTCCAGCCTTTCTTCTATAGTAGTCACAAGATCAAGGATGTACTTGGTTCCACAAAGGACAACATAGAGGCACTACACGCATCAGGAGTATACAAGGTGGAATGCAAGTGTAGGGAAGTATACATAGGTGAGACAGGGAGGGAAGTGTCAACACGCATACGCGAACATGAACGCTACACATTCGATTAGGCCAACACAATAAATCTGCAGTAGCCGAACACCAGCAAGATTGCAGCAAAAAGATAAATTTTAACGATGCCAGAATACTCGACAAGCAACCAGGGATAGTTAAACGCAAGATAATGGAAGCCATCGAAATTGTAAAACACCCTAATAACATGAATAGAGAAGATGGACTCAGGCTTGCCCCCTCCTGGCTACCAGCCATCACAGCGAAATAGGCATCACAACACGCGAGCGTCACTAGTAAGCAACTGCCGCCGCGCGGCCCACGGCCAGCAGGAGAGAAACGGAAGCCCTCACCCCATTCGCCGATGAACACCAATCTTGTCTCGCTATACAAGAAGCAACGGCTAACCCCCACTTCCTCCACCTCAGCATCCTATCAAAATAAAGTTCCATTCTTCCGCCAAAAATTCACCAATAACATCGTTTATTTTTTAAAATTATGACGTAATGTCCAAATGAAAGTAATATAAAGTGTAGTAACAACCAGCTCACATCAGTATGCCCAGATGAAGGCCACTGTAACGTTGGCCGAAACGTCGGTTATTTAAGTAATAGCCTTACATCATGACGCCTACGTAATTATAACATATGGTATAATTTAGATGGTACTGGCGGGGGGTGTGAGGGGGGGGGGAGGGCGGAAAAGAAGTATTGCTTAAATGTAGTTTGTAAACTAAACTGAAATCCTCGTACGCATTGACATGTCTAATGTTGATCCTGGCTGCAGCAATTACGTACCCTCATCGCAAGAAAAGAAAACATTAGGAACTACGGAGATGTACTACAGAGTAACACCGCAGAAACAATGCCTAACTCACACAGCAATCCTTGCTTCTTCTACATGCGTCCCAACTTCCGAAACACGAAAACTGAATTTCGGAAACCGTTTTTCGCTGTCGTGTGTACATGTCAGGGCCAGATACGGTTTTGCTGGATCGATTGAAAACGGCATCTGGAAATTAGCTGCTATATTTCTGATTTAGACAGCACAGTGGCTGTTCCCTTTCAGTTCAATATTATCACATTATTTTCAGAAAAAAGACGATGTATTTATGACGAGTGATGAATTATTATTTAAGTTCTATTGTTAGGTTCTTGCTTCACCACGACCTCGAAAGTCCAGCCATATTCGGAAAAAATGGATAAATATTTGTGACAGGTAAGAATATGAATGTCATTTCTGGTTCCAGAATCTGTTACATACAGGAAACAGACAAAAAAATATTAATGCATACCAGGGTTCGAACCAACGATTGCCGGCCGAGGTGACTGAGGCGCTCCAGTCACGGTCAGCACGGCCACTACGGTCGGGGGTTCGAATCCCCCCTCGGGCATGGATATTTGTGCCGTCCTAGTTCGTAAGTAGTTTGTAAGTTAAGGTACTGATGACCCCGTAGTTAAGTCCCATAAGCTTAACAAACATTTGAACATTAAACTATCATTCTTCGTTTCGTTCGTGTATCAGATCGATTTATATGTAAATTTATCGCATGAGAATTACGTCGCAGAGACAGCACGAATACGGGATGTAGTGCGGCTGCTTAATATAGGAGACAGTGGCCGCAGCGTTGTAATGCGCATGCGCGGCTGATGTTCAAATTCTCTTCTGAACCCCATAGAGAATGCACACGGGCGCTCCCGAGGGAGAGAGGGGCGAGGGGAAATGACGCTTTTTACATTGGCGTCGGAGCTGGTAAAGACGCCAGCTCCTTGATACTCGAGTTCTGGCGGTTAATCAAGAATGGTTCGGAAACAAAGGCGACGGACGTACTGCGCATCTCGCCTTGTGCATCAGCAAATCCTCCATTAAGGTGTCATCCGCACTTCATATTTGTTTTAGGCGGATTCAAGATTCATCAAAAACGTCTTATTTGGCAAAATATCGTAAAAATATAAATTAAAGACGTATTAACTGTAAAGGCCTTCAGAAGATCCGATCTTGAATAACAATGAACTCATTTCTCTCCATCTAGCAGAAACAACCGAGTGGTTAGTGGCATCGCTCAGCGCTGTCTAAGGTAGTGGGTTCGAGACCGATCGCAGACATTTTTTTTAACCCAACTTCTTCTTAACGGGAACAACAATTACTTTTGTTACTTGCCACATATATTTGGACGTTTAGGCAAATGGGTCGCCATTTTGAGGGTAAATGACATTTATACTCCTCGTTGTAACAAATATTTAACTGATTGACAAGATTACATGCGAAATGTAATGAGAGGGTGCTGATTACAGTGATACGTGACCCGAAGGCAGCTTGTTTCTTCATCGTAACAGCCTCGTTTTGTTACTGTACTTAACAGTGTCATCAGTTACTTACTGTGTTTTGGTGTTCAAGTGCATATTCGAATGTTCTTGGTGTTTATCATCAAAGGAAAATGAACGACGTTCAGTACCATTTAGAAACAAATTACTCAGCTACAACCTTGGAAGAGAAGTGTGAAATAAAGAAGCTTGGTATATCTACGCTTCAGTTGAAGCAAGCGCAAACAATCCGAATGAATGAATGTTTGTATAGTCTATGGGAAATAACTACGGGGTCATCAGTCCCTAAACTTACAAACTACTTATGAACTACTTACGAACTAGGACGGCACAAATATCCATGCCCAAGGGGGGATTCGAACCCCCGACCGTAGTGGCCGTGCAGACCGTGACTGAAGCGCCTCAGTCCCCGCGGCCAAACAATCCGAACTAAGACATTCTGCAGACCTTGTAATGAAAATATATCTAAAGGGAGGTGTGGGGGTTGCCAGCAGTTGACGGAATACAACTCACATATTTAATACACTCTCCTCGAAAGTAACGATTAGTCAACTGCCAGCCAGGGAGCCTCGTCAGCAGGATTATTCTCTCCGCCGTGCACTGTAGCCGATTGACGTCGTGTGTTAAGACGTAGCGCCCCCATACCATGGCGCAGGTACCTCGCAATGGACGGATCGACAGACAGATAATAAAATTTTTGAAAATGAAAAAAATAAAATTTTCGTTTCTGGGAAGGCTCGAACGAAGGATAACTTCGCGCTCCCCAGCGCATCACGCTAGCTAGCCACGAGACCACGGCACTCCTGTGCTCAAAACGTACTTGATATTACTTATCTTTTGCATGACTTGCTCAATTTTTATATTTTGCTTATTGGTTCATAGTTCCACACAACTTCTTCCTATTTTCTTGATTGATCTGTGTTCGGTTTTTCAAGCCCTATCCTCTGCGCTAACTTATAACTACATCAGAGGACGGTGCGATGGGGAGGTTCCCTTATTAGTCAACCGCCGTTGGAATCTGACGTGCTGATGCCTTTCTTCTTTTCGCTGCAAAAAATGATGTGAGTTGGGCTTGGTTTACTTAAATTGCTTAAAGCTTATTTTCCTGGACCATCATTTGTCTAATTCTGTTTGATAAATGATTGCAGTTTGGCCGCCATTTTCACAGCCTGGATGTTGTGCCGCCATTATTACCAGGAAACGTTATCATTCATAAATTTGTGGCGATAGTTAGAACTTGCAATTTTCTTTTATCTCTCGAGTCAGATGGGCGCTGACGACCTAGCTGCAGAGCGCCCTGAAACACTCATCATCATCATCATCATCATCATCATCATGGCATCAAAGTTATTATTACGACAGAATTTATATGTATTTCAGCTTTTCAAAATGTTCAAATGTTTGTAAATCTATGGGGCGTAACTGCTTGGTTATTACTCCGTAACGTACACACTACTTAAACTAAGTGAAACTAACCTAAGGACAACACAAACACCCATGCCCGAGCGAGAACTCTAACCCTCCCCCCCAATCTATTCCAGCTTTTCTCCACAGCATAGTTGCATCACAAAACCAGTATTGGAATGACCATAGTGACTAGGTAACAGCTTCTCGTAGTTTTATATATCGTTATTAACAAAACCCCTATATAAAAATTTGCCTATTAATGCTCTTTAAAATACATTTATTCCACCTGTTTTTACTGATTGTTGTCACTATTTTTCATTGTATTGCTTATCAGATCAGTCATGTAAGAAATTGGATTACGTGGGAATTTTTGAAGATTTGTTTCCGTCTCATTAGCTCACGTAATAAGGAAACGACATATCATTACAGTGAGATCTTTCTTAACGAGCATAATTCGCTTCTGGGTCTTGTCTGAATGCAAAACACTCGTTAACCAAAATATATTTTTCTGTCGGGAATGAGATAATATTATTCGGGAACATACACATAATAAACTTCGTCCAACATGATAAAAGAAAACTGATGCAAAAGAAAGATGACTGTTTTAACTTTGAGATAACGCAGTTTTGTTGCGGTACTTGAAGGGAATAATTTTATTTGGAAGGGAGTCGTTAGACAATTTTTACTAGGAAGCGGGGTCGTATAATCGAAAAGGTTGAAAAGTACTGATCCAGATAGCCAAATCGCCTTTATTATTAGTACAGCCACATCCCATGCCAGGCGAGCTTCCTTTGTCGTCGAGAGCTTTCTTCTCCTGGACACTTCTGTGTATACTGTTATTTCTACATCGCCTTTAATGTATGCACTCAAACTGTCTGCCCACGAGATCTTACAACAATAAGCGAATTAGAATTCGCTCGAGGAGCAGCCATTCCGCTGTGCTAATTTGGGAGCCTGTTGGTCGTGTAAACATCTGTCTTGTGACGCAAGCAGCTCACAATCTCGCAAACACAAGCAATCCAGCCGGCGACCTCCGGCCACCTATACAGAGACCCGAACCTTTCACTGAAAAGCAAACCGGTTGTCGGACGGCCTACACCGGGACACGCGAACGCCCAGATAACTAAATGGATAACGTATCTCGCTGGTTAGTCTGTGTTGACATATATCTGAAACGTTGTAATTCAGAGACAGTATGACCTTTACACAGAGAGTATATGCATGTCTGTGTCAGCCGCGCAGAAAGACCGCGTGGACTAAGGCGTCATGCTACGAAATGCGCGGCGGTTCCCCGTCGGAGGTTCACTTACGTTAGTGTAAGTAGTTTGTAAGTCCAGGCAACTTTATAACATTTCAACATTCGAATGTCTATGTCATAGGCAGTGTCCGAAGGCAATTTTCATTACACTTCTGGTGGATTCAGTACAATCCTCACCACGAATGTAATAATCGCGGACATAAAATACATTGCTTTGATGCTACTTAAATTTGAAGATCGATTAAGTCTGGCCGCGGCGGAGCGGCCGAGCGCATTGGGGCGCTATGTTCCGATGCGCGAGGACGTTCCCCGCCGGGGTTCGAATCCCCCCTGGGCATGGATGTTTGTGCTGTCTTTAGTATAAGTTAGTTCATTTACATCCATATTCCGCAGGCCACCCGACGGTGTGTGGCGGACGGTACCTTGAGTACCACTGTCGGTTCTCCCTTCTATTCCAGTCACGTATTGTTCGCGGAAATAAAGATTGTCGGTAAGCCTCTGCATGGGCTCTGATCTCTGACTTTATCCTCACGATCTCTTCGCGAGACATACGTAGGAGAGCAATATACTTCTAGACTCCTCGGTAAAGATATGTTCTCGAAACTTCTACAAAAGCCCGTACCGAGCGTCAGAGCGTCTCTCCTGCAGTCTTCCACTGGAGTTTATCGATCATCTCCATAACGATTTCACGATTACCAAATGATCCTGTAACGAAGCGCGCTGCTCTCCGTTGGATCTTCTCTACTTCCTCTATAAACCCCACCTGGTACGGATCCCACAGCGGTGAGCAGTATTCATGCAGTGGGGGAACAAGTGTACTGTAACCTACTTCCTTCGTTTTCGAAGTGCATTTCCTTAGGATTCTCCCAATGAATCTAAGTCTGGCATCTGCTTTACCGACGATTGATTTCCTAACGCCTACTCCCAGATAATTTACGGAATTAACTGCTTCCAGTTGCTGCCCTGCTATAGTGTAGCTAAATGATAAGGGATATTTCTTTCTATCTACATTGAGTCTCAATTCCCATTCCCTGCACCATGCGTCAATTCGATGCAGATTCTGCTGCATTTCAATACAATTTTCCATTGCTACAACCTCTTTATATACAGTACTACAGCATCATCCGCAGAAAGCCTCAGTGAACTTCCGATGTTATATGCAAGGTCATTTATATATATTGTGAACAGCAGCTAACCCACGACATTTCCCTGTGGCACATCTGACATCACTCTTACTTCGGAAAACTTCTCTCCATTGAGAATGACATGCTGCATTCTGTTATCTAGGAATTCTTTAATCCAATCACACAATTGGTCTGATAGACCGTAAGTTTAGAGACTGATGATACCGCATTTAATTCCCATAAGCTTTACAAACATTTGAACATTTTCATAAAGCATGGCAGGCTTAAATAAATAAAAAAAGTAATGAGAGTATTCCGTGTAATTAAGACAATATCCTTTCTTTTTCACCAAGCATGATTTTAATTATAAAATCTGTCACCTCACACATTTTCCACTTGTTACACTTGTATGTAGAGCAATTGTATTAGCTACACAGTTGCTCTATATACAAGTGTAAACTAGTGGTAAATGTGTGGGCCGACCGCGGTGGCCGAGGGGACTGAGGCGCTTCAGTCACGGTCTGCACGGCCACTACGGTCGGGGGTTCGAATCCCCCCTCGGGCATGGATATTTGTGCCGTCCTTAGTATAAGCTAGTTCATAAGTAGTTTGTAAGCTTAGGGACCGATGACCCCGTAGTTAAGTCCCATAAGTTCTACAAACATTTGAACATTTTTGAAAATGTGTGGCGTGACAGATTTTAAAAGTAACGAGATGTAGCACATTATTTTAAGTTATGACACAGCAACCTTATACGACGTTATAAATCTTATAAATGACGAGCAGATGCAAATTCTTGTAAATCGAGAAAAAATACTATTTAACTGTGTACTTGTAAATGTTGTATCGACAGGAGATATTTAAAAAAAATGTAGAATTGCAGATCTCAAGATAACAAATTTATGTCGAAATCGGTAGTCTGGAATTAAAAAATATTGATCGGCTATCTTGGAATATGTATTTCATAGTAAAAAAAAATTAGATCGCATCCTTGCCTTGAATAATATTCGTCATATACAACGATTAAATCGTTACTGCCAAAATTACAAAATTGTTATTTTCATGATGTTGTTGATAATGGTAAAAAAGAAGTAGTAAGGATATATTTGTTCTATCTTACCATACAGGACTACATCAACTAGAATGTTTCAAAAGCAGACTATTTTTTTGTTGTTGTATCGAGCAGACCTTAGAATTATGAATTTTCGTTGCACGGCCGAATGCTGTTATCAGGCATGGCCAGCATTTCCGCCCGGCGGGCGGAGTGCACTGTAGTTCACGGCCCCGGCCGCGACCGTGTGTCGCTAGTGCCAGTGCCCCACTACACACGCAGCTGCCCACAGAGCGCGGGGCAGGGGCGAGGCAAAGGTCTCCCGCGAGCGGCGGCGTGGGTAAGGAAGATAAATTCTCTGGAAATGCCCTAACACTGAAAAAGTGAAACCAGTACACTACGCATTCCGGCATTTGCTTGTACCGAAACATTGGTATTATTATGTGGTAAAGTAATTCTAGTCCTTGAAATGTGTGTTGTTGTTCTTGTTGTGGTCTTCAATCCGGAGACTGGTTTGATGCAGGTCTCCACAATACCCTATCCTGAGCAAGCCTCTTCATCTCCACATAAGAACGGCAACCTACATCTGTCTGAATCTGCTTACTGTATCCATGTCTTGGTCTTCCTCTGCGATTTTTACCCCACACACTTCCCTCCAACGCTAAATTCACAACTCCTTGATGTCTAAGAATGTGTCCTACCAATCTATCCCTTCTTTTAGTCAAAGTATGCCAGAAATTTCTTTTTTCCCCAATTCTGTTCAGTACCTCATTAGTTACGCGATCCACCCACGTAATCTTCAGCATTCTTCTGTAGCACCATATTTCAAAAGCCTCTATCCTCTTCCTGTCCGCACTGTTTATCGTCCATGTTTCAAATGTTCAAGTGTTTGTATAGTCTATGGAACTTAACTACGGGGTCATCAGTCCCTAAACTTACAAACTACTTATGAACTAACTAAGACTAAGGACGGCACAAATATCCATGCCCGAGGGGGGATTCGAACCCTCGACCGTAGTGGCCGTGCAGACCGTGACTGAAGCGCCTCAGTCCCCTCGGCCACCGCGGCCGGCCGTCCATGTTTCACTCCCATACAAGGCACCACTCCATACAAATGACTTCAGAAAGGACTTCCTTAGGCTTAAATCAATATTCGATGTTAACAAATTTCTCTTTTTCAAGAACGCTTTTCTACCCATTGCCATTCTGCATTTTATGTCCTCTGTACTGTGACCATCATTTGTAATTTTACTGCCCAAGTAACAAAACTCATCTACCTCCTTTATTGCTTCGTTTTCCAATCTAATTCCTTCAGCATCACCTGATTTTCTTACACTGCACTCAATTACAAGAGCAAAACTAGGGTAATGGTAATGGGGTAATGAAATGTCTGTTATATCTAAGTAAATACTCCGATGTGACTATCAATTTAGTGTAAATACGTAAAGAAGGCAATATTCACACAGGATTTTAAGTGAGAAATCCTTGTTTTGGGCACAACAGCACGGCCCCCTGGCTTCAACCAATGTCTGTTCCCAGCATAGGTTATGCCATCTCCTCTTATTCTAACCTCCTTGGGCGTGGGCAAGGAGAGGGCGCCCACGCTCGCGGGGCGGTGTTACACTTTGCCTACTGTAGATGTACGGCTACTGATGCTATACTATTTTGTTTCCATTTTCAATAGTGTATTTTTTATTAAATAGTGTATTTATTGGAGGTAAATGTGTGGGGGACAATACGTACAGAGAGACGAATATAGTAAGAAGATTCAAATGTATGTGGGTTGCAGATCTGATGAGGAGATAAAGAGGTTTGCATCAAAAATGTTCAAATGTTTGTAAAGCTTATGGGACCAACTGCGGGGCCGGCCGCGGTGGCCGAGGAGACTGAGGCGCTTCAGTCACGGTCTGCACGGCCACTACGGTCGGGGGTTCGAATCCCCCCTCGGGCATGGATATTTGTGCCGTCCTAGTTCGTAAGTAGTTCATAAGTAGTTTGTAAGTTTAGGGACTGATGACCCCGTAGTTAAGTCCCATAAGCTTAACAAACATTTGAACATTTGAACCAACTGCGGGGTCATCACTCCCTAAAGTTACAAACTACTTAAGAAGTATCTTAGACAAAGAATGCCGCGGCGGAGCGGCCGAGCCCATTTGTACGCCGTGCTGCGATGCGCGAAACCGTTCCCTGTCGGGGGGTTCGAATCCCTCCTCAGGCATTCATAAGTAGTTTGTAAGTTCAGGGACTGATGACACCGCAGTTAAGTTCCATAAGCTTCACAAACATTTGAACACTAAATACAGCACAAACATCTATGCCCGAGGGGGGATTCGAACCTCCGGCCTCGCGCATCTGAACATAGAGCTTCAATGCTCTCTGGCGCTCCGCCGCGGTGGAGTGCTGCATCGAACCAGTCTCCGGTCTGAAGACAACAACAACACTGTGTGTGTGTGTGTGTGTGTGTGTGTGTGTGTGTAGAAATTGGGATTTCCCTCTAACACACAGTTAGATGGCACTGTGTGAGGTCAGGACACGTGTTGCCTTGGACATTTATACCCAGTCCCGTTACGGGCGACTGTTAATCATACATAATGGAAGGGGCTTATTAAATAAATTAAACCTGACATTTTCCGAGGGTAAAGGAATTTTAACCGCTGCACTGCGTGCCTTCCCGCCTCCCAAATGCAGTGCGGATATCTTCGTCCTCCATCTTTATAAAAAGTTTATGAACTTTTTATTCCTTCTTAAAATGATTTATCGTCGTGAAAGCGGAACATTCGTGAAATTTTTTCTCTAAAAGCAGTAACGCTTTGAACGTAAGGTATCCAAAAACAAAACAGTAAAGTAAGTCACAGCCTCTGAAACATCTGACGAAAGACATATTGTAACCCATTAACCAAGTAGCTTTCTGTTGAAGATACCGTCGACTATGCGTGGATTTTGAAGAGGACATATAATATACCCGCAAAAATCATAATTATTTATGCTGAAATTAATGTAAGTTTTTTAATTACTTAAACTATCATTCTACTCATAACAATATTTATGTAACGTTCATATTGAAAGGCAAAGTGTCCCCGAAATAATAATATTTCACCGAAATATAAAACTTCCATGTAAATCAAGCCAGAGACGTGTTTTGGAGAAGGCTAGGAGAGGAAGGAGCGGAAAAAGGTAAGATATAACCTTATTAGTTATTTATGATATTGTTAGTGTCATCGATATCGGAATGTATACTATTTGAAGAGATTACTCAATGTTTAGAAGCACATTCCACGTATTATATACATGAAGACAATAATTATCCGCAATTCAGAATTTTTTTTAAGTTATGGAACTTAACTACTTTGGTTACCAGTTCCTAAACTAACAAACTACTTAAACTAGCTTCTCCTAAGAACAAAACACACACACATACACACACACACACGCACACACACACACAAGGGAGGAATCCTCCCCCCAACGGCGAACTGCCGTACGCACCGCAGAAAGGCGATTTAGTGCTCACTCCCGTTCCACCGCGGTCAGTTCAGAAGTAAGTGTATTGTATTGGTTATTTAATTAACGTCCTTGATTTAAGGAAAGTGGATTATAGACAGGAACTGCCTTTTCTGGATATTGAACGTGCAATTCACGGCCATTGCTTATTCAAAATTGGATCATGATTTCAATCAGTGACTGCATACATAGTTTTGTAGACATTTCCAGGATTGGTCGTAAAATATTACTTGTTATTTAAATAGAGATATTATCTCTACGATTTCTCTGTGAAAGAAACGTGGTTAATGATTTCAGCGTTCGTAGTTTTGTGCTTGTTCTAACTTGATCATTAGACCACACGGCCCGCCTCGTCTTAACTTTTAAGGTAGTTTCCTGAGCTTAAATTACATAAGAGACGGTGCTCACAGCCTTAACTTTTTATTTATTTATTAATTTATCTATTGTTTTAGGGCGCAAAACTACTTAGGTCATTAGCGCCTAACACTGCCCATAGTAAAATGGAACTGGGGCTAGAACTTAAATGGCTTTCGCCATATTTGCACGATGTATAAAAAGTAAAACTCTGTCAACAGAATGCGGATCATCAGCTAAAATATCAGACATTTCAAATTAAAAAACGGGCATTGCACTAAAAGGTCGTACTCAGTAAAAGGTTCATGACAGTGCTCACATAAGGGAGGAGGATCACAACGAAGTAAATACTGGTGGCTATACGGCAGTAGTCAATACGAAGCCGGACCAGAACAATCTCCTCTCGGCGAGAGGGTCGAGATGACGTTGACCAAAGATCAGACACAGGTTTAATGGCTCGCAATTTGTTCCCTGACAGGAATGACCAATGTAAAAACCAGCGTGAGATGATACGCCGGGAGACGCCAGCACGAAGGTCATCAGAGGTAGTAGAAAAGGTAGAAAGCCGAGGGAGGAGAACTGCCTCCTTGGCAGCCGTATCCGCAGACTCATTCCCCAACACTCCCACGTGGCCAGGGACCCACAGAAATGTCACAGTAGTTCCGCTCGCTGAAAGAGAGGTAAGACAATTGCGGATGCTTTGTACCAGCGGATGGACAGGATATGGCGTGCGGAGGCTCAAAAGAGTCCGAGCAAATGACACTCTTATTGAGCGAGTTTCGCCGGACGTATTGGGTGGCTTGATATAATGCCTACAGCTCAACTGTAAAATTGGAACTCCACTCAGGGAGACGATATTTAAACCAGGCGAGCCTTAACTTTGTGAGCTACGTCCGTCCGCAACCCCCGTTCTGATGTGTCTGAAGTCAGCAGCTGTGTCCGCAGGGTACGCTCGGAGTTGTGCCTCTCCCTCGTGAATGCCTGGAGGCCTGTGAAAGTGGCACACACGGCTTCATTGTGATGCCCGCCGCCATGGTCGGAATGACCACCGGCGGATCACGCAGCGCACGAACCTCCCACTGTGCGCTTCTTAGAAGTGACGTGTCGCGTCCAGACTCGCCGTGCGATCACGTACCACTTCTCACGACGATATCCCCGGAACAGTCACGAGGAGTTACTCGCTGATGTGCTCATAGGCACTGCGAGGCAAAAAGCGAAAGCGACTTCGCAGGAGCTATCTCGCAGGCTCAGTTCGTAACAATCGTGCAATGGCTCCTTCCCATTAAAGCGAGTGTTTCGGATCTCAGCAAAAAGCAGCCGTGTTTTGTGGTTGTGGCCTTCAGGGTTGCTTGCTAGGTAACACAGATAATTACATTACCTAGTATACAAAGAAATTCCGCTTTTCAATGTTATCGCGATGCACGCGGGGGACGGGGGGGGGGGGGGGGGATATGGGCCAAAAATTACAAACGTCAGCATTGTCGATAATAAATTTTAATTGTTTAAAAACATATTAGCTTTAATACATGGTAACGGTATAAAGCTATAATGACAGGACGTCAATTCCAGTTCAGTTCCTCAGTTCAAGAGGAACAAGATAATGCATCTCCTAGTGTAATCATTGTGGCGAGACGAATAAGATGTTGGCGGAATTATAGTACATGACAAGATTTGTATAATGTACGGAATCCCAAGTGAAGTTATATTTTCGGGGACGGTGGAATAAGAAAGGGATCGTGAGCTTCGAGTAGGCGAACCTGTGCTATTAGGCCTTTGGGCCTTTTACACCAGATGACACGATCCATGTGGAAGACAGGAATGGATTGACTAACTAGTCAGCGCTGACCTGGCCTTCAAAGTACTGGAACATTTCTATTAACTGCATGTGTTTCATACTGAATGCGATAACGGCGAACTGAAACTGGTCTTGTTATTACGTTTGACTTATAAATTTAAGTTATTGTAATACACCACAAAAATATTTCCATTTAACCACTAGCTCAAAACCCTGCGTCGCCCGGGTAGTTATTTATTCCAATCTTCAATTAATGCATCTCTCCTTTCCTATTCTCTCTCTGATCACCTTCTCTCTCTCTCTCTCTCTCTCTCTCTCTCTCTCTCTCTCTCTGTTCGTCTCCTCTCATCCCCACCACTTTCTCTCTTTTCATCTCATCTCCTCGTCTCCCCTCTTCTCTCTGTTCACCTACTCCTCCCCCTCGTCTCCTGTTCCTTTCTCTGTCCATTACCACCTCCCATCTACTTTCGCTTTTCTGTCACCATATCCCCTCTCTCATTCTCATCTCCCTTTCCTGTCCGTCTCCTCCTCAACCTACTCCTCTCCCTCGTATGTATGAAAACACACACACACACACACACACACACACACACACACACACACACACATATGCGCCGTTTCATGGTATCTGCTCCAACGGTATAAAAATCGCAACATACCCTACGCCATGGAAAATTCACTGCCTTTCAGATTATACAAAAAACTCCTCCATGAAAACATTTATGTGCTGACTTTCATGGTGACCAATCAATTAATTTGGTTGTTTGTTATAACGTCCCTCCGCCATGCACCTACCGTGTCTTACGAAAGGTGCCCCATGTATTAATTCGGGGTATAAGCTATCAATTTCGTTCAGCGTGAGGAGTAACAAACGTGTTAACCCATTGTAAGGTACCCTCCACCGGTCACCATACGGTGGCTTGCGAAAGGGTTTTAACAAGATGACTAGATTGTAACATATATGTGACCAGCTGATGGTGACACAGTGCACCGAAACCGGTCGTCATTTAATAAACTATTACTGTGCGAACTTGGCTTGTCATTCTGAAAACTATAAAGGTAGAATACTTATTAATCAGGGTTTAGCTATCTCTATTCTGAAATTCGTCCATATCCGTCCAGCCGTTGTAGCGTGAAGGCGTAAGAAACGAATTAACTAATTGTAAAGCACCCTCTACCATGCACCAAACTATGTTAATTTTAGAATGGCTGTAACCTCCGTGCGAGTGAAAACATTGAGTAGACCAAGTTTTGTCGCAATATGTACGTTATGTTTATGCATAAAATACGAACAAAAAGCCGAAGAAACCAACATTAATTTTTTTTTTCTTTTCTTACACACGCATTGCTCATAGTTCAGATACTGTTCTCTGTCAAAAGGCTTTACATTTGGCACCTCCAGGAAATACAAATGTTCAAAATGTTCAAATTGTTTGTAGATGTTAATGGACTTAACTTTTACTTACGAACTAACTTATACTGAAGACAGCACAAACATCCAGGCCCGAGGGGGGATTCGAACACCCGACGGGGAACGGTCTCACGCATCGTAACGTAGCGCTTCAATGCGCTCGGCCGCTGCGCCGCGGCAGGAAATACAGAAAGACGGCGAGAAAAGATGACTTTTTTCTTTCCTCTCCACGCGCTGTACTGCCAAATATCTGTCCACCCAAACTTCAAAATTTGCTGCATGCGTTTGCTGAGAGATGCACGTGGTCAGCATTTCAGGGCAGGCGCCCTTCGCGGACGCTACCTGCAGTGCTGTATGGACGAACAGCAGAGGTGCGATGAACGACGGACGTGGCTAGCCGAATGCAACGAGAATTATTTCCTGCCGAAGCACAGGAGCCAACCTTAAGAAGAGACTGTCAGTGATCATGCTTCAGAGCCAGGAGTGAGGAGCGGGCGGGGAGAGGGGGCAAGCGCTCCCCACCAACAACATTATAATTTTTTAAACTCGATTTAGACCATTAAATACTATATTTCGGATACTTTCCATTAATCTACAGCAGTTTTAACCTTATTTTTCACTTTGCATCGCCACTTGCGTCGGGATTTACTTCACGGAAACTCTTAACAGTCGGCTAAGGCACAAAAAAAGCGTCTAATTCATTTTTAAATATTAAATCCTTAGCAGCTAACACTATATGCACAGTGGTTTTCCTTTTTAAAACGATGAATAAAACCACCGAACACAGATGTTACAGATCGCCGAAATTTCACTCATGTTTAGTTCTAGCTGCACAACACTGGTATAAAAAACGAAAACGAAATGAAACCTTTCTCTTCGGAAACGAAATGGCTAATTCCCGCCGCCCAGTAAAACACGGGGACTGTTAAACTGAGACCAAAGACCATGTACTTGTTGCTGACCAAACAATTTACGTAGCTCTCGGCGGATGCCCGTGCATTTGTTTAGCGCGAAGGGAGATAAATGGTCGGGACTTGTTCTAGCTAACATGCTGTGTCGTTAACGTTTCCTACAACTGTGATACATGTTCAGGAACGATCTATAAAATGTTCAGTAGCATTATGATTATCGAAATGTGAACAGTACCTCTTAGGATCGTAAATGTCTTATTTCAGTAATTTCTTATAAATTTCCCGTAACTCCATAAATAAGGCGGTGAATCCGTAACAAGTGCGGACAATCCGTCATAGTTGACTGCTACGCCGGAGAACGCCGACTGTTTCAAATCAGTATATTTTCTCTCCAATTTTATGAAAGCTGAATTAATAACAATTGTATTTATTAAAAATTATATACACAGCTTAAAGTATCTACAAATGCAATTGATGTGGATCAAAATGAATGAAAACCATGAAAGGGTACTGTACCAGTTTCAGGTCTACCACTATATGTTTAGAAAATCTATCAGTAAAATTATTTATACAATGCTTAATCAGAAGGTAGGTCAATACGGGTGTGCGGTTGGTAATTTTGTGTGGTTTATGTTTCCAATCCAGAAGTGATTGAATTAGGGGCAACTATGTCCAAAAATCTTTGTTGCTTGATAAAGTGCCAACACTTCTTTCATATTCAGGGCTATATGTAAAGTAGTAAACAAGTGATTTGGTCTGCCTGACCTTATATATTGCTATCCATAGAGATCAATGTATTTTATTGTACCATAAACTTAAAGCTTTCTGCTTGTTTGTACCTAGTTGTTTTAAAGTAATATTTATGATGTATTTGAATCAGTTGCGAATAATAGTTTGAATATTTTATTGCTAATCAGGCTGGCGACCGTATAAATGACAAGTACTAAACTAATTACTTCTTGTACTCAACATTTTGTCCCCCTTCAGTAAATAGTCCGACATATGTAAAGTGCGTCTTATTCTTAGGTACATACACGGTCAAAAAAAAAAAAAAAAAAAAAAAAAAAAAAAAAAAAAAAAAAAAAAAAATCCCACCATGGGTTGTGCCCTTATATTCGTTTTAGACGCGGTTTTATCTTGTTTGGATTTGTTATATTCAGAGGTAAATGGTTTCAAGAGCAACTCGTAGTAGTCTTCTAAATACGATATCAGTGAGAGCATGTAGTCCACAAAACGTAGCCTTCAGTACAGATGCTAATAATAACTCCGCACTTTACCAGAAATCAGAAACCCGCTTGGTTATGCTTCTCTGAACTCTTCGCAGCATCAGCAGTTACAAGAAGAGCACGATAGCGCGCTATCAGTTCTTCCAGTTTCTTTGTTTGTGGAAAAGCGCAGATAAACACTTCATTCATCGAAGTGGTGAGCTATTCCCATTCACATGAACTCTCTTACAGGTTTTTGTGGTGTTTTTGCGTACGGAATTACGGATATCGGATATAAAATTGTCTTTTAAATGGAATTTTACAGTAAAAACTTAATTCCTGACAATTTCAACAAAACTAAGATTATTCAGCGTAATTTTGGGGTACTTCTGGAAATGAGATTGAATTATTAATAAATGTCATGAAGTCATCTGGTGATCCGCTGTTGTGTGTGTGTGTGTGTGTGTGTGTGTGTGTGTGTGTGTGTGTGTGTGTGTGTGTGTGCGCGCGCGCGTGTGCGCGCGTGTGCGCGTGTGTGCGCGCGTGTGCGCGCGCGTTTTCAGATTCACGACTTGAAGAAACACAGTATTCAGTATTATTCAAACCAACACTGACATTAGTGATAGGCGTAAGATTCCAATTATGTCGTTTCCGAAGCTGTAATGACTACACTACACTTCTCCACGCATCCATCAAAGTGGTCATTAACGTAATAGACTAAAAACTAGAAGTCAATTAGCAGTTACAAGTCAGAAACGAAGAGCTACATCGCTAACCAACTACCCCGAGGCACGGAACCAGAAAACCGGTCCCTAACTTGTTGCACCTATCTAACAGCTTCTAGGACGAAAGAAAATTATACCCGGAATCTAACTCTGGAACTAAGGTATTCTAACACAAAATCCATTTTTTCTGCCAGTTGATATTGAATATTGTCAAAGGGGAAAGTAGGAAATATGTGGCCGGCTGGACTAACATGAAGCTCCTGATCACTAATCCGCTCCGAAGAACACACTGATATCTGGACACAGTAGTCACCACACCTGCACGCTCTACCCTAGCAACCCCCGTCAAAGCAAATCATCACATCCACACCCCACTGACGTAGCGGTCCTGTCCATTATCCACATTACATTCAACATTCTTTAAATCCTGTAAGAGTTGGAGTATAAGTCCATCTGCACCGAAGAAACACACACGCATACAAACAAATTGTCACACGTTTGAATACAGCGATACAACAATAACTCTGTGACGTTTATTTTCTGCCAAGAATAAGGTAGGGATCAATTTAAGAAAATTTTGTGTTGTTGGGTGCAGAGAACCGCACTATGGCGCTGAAGGCCGCGAATATTGGTTCGCCCTGAATTTGGAGAAGCCTGATAAACAGTAGTTTTACACCTGAAGAGGTAACACAGATTTATTTGATAGAGCGCAGCTTCAGTAAGGAGAAGATAGTTTTATATATATTTCATTTTACAGTGTATGAGAAATCTGTTGGAACAGTTTACATTTTACAGTGTACTAGACATTGTAAAACAATAAAATAAGTTATTCGGATAACACTCTTGCTAACTAACTTACAGAACTATTAAAGTGTCCTCAAGTTCGTTCGCTTCGTCACATTAGAAGGGTGATTTCAATGTTTCAGTTATGTCTCCCCCACACCTGTTTATTACCCTCCCCCCCATCCCAAGCACAACGCGGGCATCCGGAGCACAAAACCCAGGTAGCGTCATACAGAACCCATTCCGTTCTATTCGGGTTCTTTCAGCAAAAACGCCATCCTCGACGGCTGGTGCGGCACTGCAACCCGTTACCTGCAGGGCTATAGTCTTCCTTTCCGAGCAGGAATGTACAAATGTTTGTAGAGCTTGTGGGACTTAACTAGCCGGCCACGGTGGCCGAGGGGATTGCGGCGCGCCAGTCACTGTCCACACGGCCACTACGGTCGGGGGTTCGAATCCCCCCCTTGGGCATGGATATTTGTGCCGTCCTTAGTGTAAGCTAGTTCATAAGTAGCTTCTAAGTTTAGGGACTGATGACCCCGTAGTTAAGTCCCATAAGCTATACAAACATTTGAACTTTTTTGGACTTAACTACGGGGTCATCAATCCCTAAACTTACAAACTACTTATGAACTAACTAATACTAAGGACGTCACAAATATCCATGCCCGAGGGGGGATTCGAACCCCCGACCGTAGTGGCCGTGCAGACCGTAACTGGAGCGCCTCAGTCCCCTCGGCCACCGCGGCCGGCGAGCAGGAATGGCCGTGCACTCTAAGGTGTTTGCTGCGGAGATCGCGGCTGCTCCCTGTCGAAGATTCGAATCCTCCCTCTGACGTGCGTGTGCGTGTGTGTTTTGTCTGTAGTTTAACTTCTTAATTTGGACAACATTGTTCAAGGTTTAAACGGCGATCTTCCTTGTTAAGAAATTTAGTTTGTAAAAACAGTCTGGACGCAAAGCTGCAAATTTATGTTTCTTTCTATTGACGACTGGTTTGGGGTTTGCCTGAGCCCATTATCAAGCCATCCAAGTCAGTGTCATCTTTAATACACGTAAAACATAGCACCAAATTTACAAAATAAGAAGTAATATTCCTCTGAAGGCCTATGAAGAAATTTACAGAACAAATCGTAGTATATTACTCTCTACATAACCAGAGATAACGGTTTTGTAGAAAGTAATACATTTTGTTCTGTACATTTCATGGACGTCTTAAGAGGAATAATATTTCATATTTTATAAATTTGGTGATGAGTCTTACAAGCATTAGAAGTGACACTGACTTGGGTGGCTTGATAATGGGCTCACAAGGGAACATCATCAACTAGACCTCATATTTTCTTGAGAAAAAAATACATGAGCTAGATATTAACTCCAGAAATCGATATCACGTGAAAATTTGGTCCATTATTCAGATACTACGCAGTTACAGCCTCCTCAAAGTACAGCTTTTAAACATTCGCGCGCTCGGGTTGTTCCTCACTCGACCCGCTTCACTGCGACCGCTTAATGCCCGAACGCGAAATGCTGTGCAATGAAAGGACACCAGCGACTCTCCCAAAATGTGAAATTTGAAGAGCTACGGAAGTGGGGGCGGAAATATTATTACAAAATGAAACATCTGTACTGTAGTTGTTTCAAGTTTACTCCACTTTAGTAGTGTCAGCTTTACATATAACAAAATTATGTACATAAAATGCATTAAAAATTTAATTACGTTACACTGCTTGATGAAAAACCGTCTCATTCGTTTGCACTGCAGTTGTTACGCGCGGTATAAGAAGCAAAGAGACCTTCGACACCAGCTACACTTTAGAACCGCGCACTTTGACATAATTAAAATAGCACTCCACACCAGAGTCAAAACAGTATTTCACAGGATGTTCACAATGTTCTGGACGGTCACTGGTGTAGCCGCTTCGAGACCAAGCGTACCCGAATACTGGCTTAAACACTGGTGCACATAACTGCCTGTGAATAAGCGGCTGCATTTTCAGGATGATGTTACGCTGACCGAATTTCATGCTGATACCCAGAAGTCATACGGTAAACATACGGACAAAACCCTTGAACACGCGGATGCGGTCGCAGTGAAGCGGGCCGAGTGAGGAACGACCCGAGTGCGCGAACGTTTAAAAGCTGTACTTTGAGGAGGCCGTCACTGCGTAGTATCTGGAATGAAACTTTCACTCGACAGCGGAGTGTGCGCTGATATGAAAATTCCTGGCAGATTAAAATTGTGTGCCGGAACCGGGTTCGAGTCCCGGTTCCGGCACACAATTTTAATCTGCCAGGAAGTTTCATATCAGCGCAAACTCCGCTGCAGAGTGAAAGATTCATTCTGGAAACATCCCTTCGGCTGTGGCTATGCCATGTCTCCACCATATCCTTTCTTCCAGGAGTGCTAGTCTTGCATGGCTCGCAGGAGAGCTTCTGTGAAGTTTGGAAAGTTGGAGACGAGGTACTGGCGGAAGTAAAGTTGTGAGGCGGCATCGTGAGCCATGTCGGGATAGCACAGTCGGTAGTGCGCTTGCCCGCGATAGGCAAAGGTCCCAGGTTCGAGTCCCGGTTCCGGCACACAATTTTAATCTGCCAGGAAGTTTCATATCTGCGTAGTATCTGAATGATAGTCCAAATTTTCACGTGATATCGATTTCTGGGGTTGATATATAGCTCATGTATTTTTTCTCAAGAAAATATGAGGTCGAGTTGAAGTGCCCTTGTCAGACAAGCCCGAAACTAGTCTTCAATAAAAAAAAAAAAAATAAACATCAATTTGCAACTTTAGCTGCTTTAAAATTGTTAATTTAAGTTGTTCTGTAAGTCTAGGGACAGACGACCACTGCAATTTGATTCCATTGCTTCACAAACATTTGGTCTGGAGCATTGGGGCACCCTTTCCCAACCTCCAGTTCGTCTCTCTCACGGTCCTTGTCTCGGTCTATATTTATACATCAGTGGGGTCTGAGTAGCGCTGGAGCACCAGCTACAACGGAGATGGGCTGCTCGCAACTATCAGCTTCACAGAGGTGTTCTTAGGTCTCTGGCATGGGAACACACATACACACACACACACACACACACACAAACAGCTGTGCCACCTAATTGCTTGTGTGTGTGTGTGTGTTTTGTGTATGCACTAGGCGCAGTGAGCAGGCAGCCCGCGGCACACACTGCCGGCACTTCCGGACGCCTCCGCTATAGGCTGTGCCGGGCTCGGCTCTGCTCGGCTCGTTAACATCGTCAAGAGTTCCTCCGCGGCCCAGGGCAGGGCAGAGCAGGGCATTAATCACCTGGCGCGCTATCGACGCTCCCGAAATAGCCGGAATTAGGCCGCCTACTCGCGGCAGCGGCGGCGCATCCGCTGTTTGCTTATCGCCAGTGCCGGCCGCGCCGTCTGCCGCAGTCTCGCCAATTACTTCCTCCAGCGATGCCAATCACACCACCACCACACTGTATTGTACACGATAGTCCCCAAAGTACTTCACAATCCTCTGTTATCATTGTGATCTTCATTCAGAAAACTGTGATATGCACCTTTCGATCGCACTGTGGGTCCTGCAGTTACCATCTCAGCGCGCACACGCACACACACACACACACACACACACACACACACACACACACAAACCGCGCGCCCGTGCGCAAGGGAGGACTAACTTCCAACGTGGAGCAACAGCGCGCTTCGCAGCAAGACGCCTTACAGCACTCGGCCATTCCACCGCGGCGACTACGAGGTCTGTTTAAAGAATTCTGGAACATTCATAACTTCGCGCCATTGGAGTCTTGGGGGCGTTAATTGTGTCGAGAGATTTTGTTTGATTGTCTCTCTCACATATCTTCATCTTAGCGAGAAACCAGTCTTACAGAATAAATGTTTGAATGATGCCACTTTATTTACGCAGAAACTGCACATTTAACAAACTGGATCTGATTATCATTTACTTATACAACATTCACGTTGACTATTGTATTACTACACTATTGCTGATCGCATCGGACAGCGCGTCTGTCCGTAATGACTGCCAAAACTTCCCCGCCAGAATGGCCGGACGTTCTAAGGCGCCTTGCTACGGAGCTCGCGGTTCTCGCCGTCGGAGATTTGACTCCTCCCTCGGACATGGATGTTTGTCTTAGCATAAGTAATTTAAGTTAGTTTAATTAGTTTGTAAGCCTAGGAACTGATGGCCAACGTAGTCAACTCTCTTAAATTTACAAAGTTTTCAGTTTTTAGGTGTCAGGATAGAGATCACACACAATATACATATGGCAACGTATTTTATTAACATGTCGGATACAATCTTAATTTGTGTGTAATAAAGTACGATATTTTGCTGCATACGCTCTTTACTCGAGATTTACAAGGCGTTTACCTACAGCGAGGGACGATGAGACTACCATAACAGTGAAAAACAGTCTTGTTGCCCTCTGATATGGTGTGTGATAACCTCGGATGGCCAGTACAGTTGCTCACCTGCGTGGCATGGACGAGGTTATCAATGGGCTATCGAAAGATATTTGCCTATTCATCCATGAGTGCAATATCCAGCTCTGCAATTGTTGAAGGTGCTGGTCTGACTGCAAAGCGCCTGCCAAGTGCATCCCAAGGGTTCAAATTCCGGCGACCAAGCTGTCACTCAATTCGTCCCTCTTAGCTTCTAACACGTTGTCAAGGAGTGCAGCTATGGGGATGAGCGTTACCATCCACCATGAGTAACCCATCTCCTACGGCAACAATGTATGGAACAACTAATGGTCAAACGATCTCATCTTTATACCTCTGAGAAATCAAAGCGTCACTCTTAATAAGTGCGGCTCGATAGCACAGTGGGTTCGATCCCCGCCAGGTCGTAGGGTTTTGCCGGACGCCGTGGCATCAGCGCGACCGGTCAGAGGGCTGAACGTCCTCTGTAATAAAGAAGTTGAGCCACGAACACATAGAACAACAACGAACAAATATGATCAACGAACGCAAAGAACAGAACAACTCGAAGGCAAAAAAATGTAGCACCGTGGTTCGAAATCCACGTTAAACTGCAGGTCTCCCTGTAACTGGCTGGGTTAAGTCAGTTCGAAGGTCGGAGGAAGGCAAACAGGACAATGCCTAGAAAGGCACTGTGGTGTTCAAACCAGTCTTCGGATTGTTGACTGCTTTACCTTTTTTTTTTTTTTTTTACGTCTGTCTATACTGACTCTTGCACAAAACATTCGTCCAAAACCATGATAAGGTGATGTTTCCTGCATATGAGCAGTGTATTTCCAAGTTTTCTCCACATCAGAGAACGAAGATTGTCCGGTTGAACACAAAAGGTAGATGAGTTTTGTTACTCAGGCAGTAAAATAACATACGATGGTCGCAGTTCAGGGGATATAAAATGCAGAATGGTAATGGGTAGAAAAGCGTTCTTGAAAAAGAGAAATTTGTTAGCATCGAATATTGATTTAAGCCTAAGGAAGTCCTTTCTGGAGTCATTTGTGTGGTGTGTTGTCTCGTATGAGAGTGAACATGGACGATGAAAATTAGGTGGGTGGATTGCGTAACTAATGAGGAGGTACTGATCAGAATTGGGGAGAAAAGGAATTTCTGTCCTACCTTGACTAAAAGAAGGGATCGATTGGTAGGAAACATTCTCAGACATCAAGGAATCGTGACTTTAGCATTGGAAGGAAGTGTTTGCGGTAAAAACCGCAGAGGAAGACCAAGAGATGGATACAGTAAGCAGATTCAGACAGATGTAGGTTGCCGTTCTTATGTTGAGTTCTAGAGGCTTTCTCAGGATAAGGTATTGTGGAGAGGTTAAAAGCTGTACGCGTGTTTTGGAATGTTGAACCTTTCGTTAAATCAGACAATAAATTGTTCATTAACACAGCTATTTGGTTTAATTATGGCCCTGATATTAATGTATAAGAAACAGTGCATTAAGCTGATTATGTGCGCAACGGATATTTTTAACAAAACAACTGTGACATGTAACCTTTTGAAACAGACACTGACTATACTCAAAAATTTTGACTGCGAGAAAGATATAGGAAAAACCGCAAATCACTTTCTCAATGCTTGACTGTGAGAATTTATGTCGATCAGTTATTATTGAAATCCAAATCAACTATTATCTTACTATGGCACCAATAATGAAATATGTTCAATAATATTATTCAAATCAACACTCCACTAAATCAAGTAATTATCAAATGAAGGAAGTAGGTTAATTTTCTAACTACGTAAATGAAATATGAAACAGGGTTAAGTTACTTATTATTGATAAACAGCATTACATTACCTACATAATACAACTTCTGACTTGCTGGCAAAGCAGCCTCTGCTCTACATCGGAGCCATACACACAACCCAACCGCTCTCTAAGCGAGCTGAACCACTAGTGCTACTCTCTCTCAGTGCGAGCTACAATGCTATGCAATACATGATCTTTGCCAGAGATGAAACTTTACACATATCGATACATACAGTAGAAGCGATATTATACATTTTCTTGCAAGCAAGTTACTCGATACAAAACAGGAGGGCACAATATTAGACATTTTCTTATAAAAATAATTTTCTATGGACACGTTTCAAGGTGCATCAAACCAGTCCGTAGAACTGATAGACATCGAACCACATTACTTTATTCTGCCGATGACAATACTTCAGGACCTAGATATCCCAACTGGTCCCCTAAGGCCACGTTCATACATGCGGGAATCTCGCGGTTTGAACGGCAAAATAAAGGCATGTGTGTCCAGACAGGCGCTGTCCGGCCGCGGTTAGTAAGCAGTTGTCGTTCACAGTGTATGTAGCGGGAACTGACAGTGTTTAAAAATGGAATTCGAAGAAGAAATAGTATGTTTGCTCTGGTTGCTTAAAAGAAAGAAAGAGGAAGAAAATAGGCAGTACTGGGTGCAACATAGGCTAAGTGATCGGTTCGAACATCGACAATTCGTACCGTTGTACCCTACATTAAGAATTTATGGAGAAAAATTCTTTGACTATTTGAGAATGTTATTTTATTCTTTTGACGAGCTGCTTCAATTAGCCAGAGAAGATATTTCAAGTTTTGATACACACTTGAGACAAATATATGATTCTATGTAAATGCATGATTGTTGGGCCTGAAATGTGATAAATGTCGTAAAAGGACATTGAAATGAAAGTTCCAGATCACTGCTTATACTTTATTAAATAACGCTACAGTTGTTTCAACTTTTTGCCTTTATCAAGTGACTGCGTATATCAGAATTAAATTCATTAATCAATTTCCATCCGATTACAAATCAAATAATACGAAAATATACAAATTTTATTATAAAATTTCCTTATAACTTGAGTTTACGATGTTTTTACGTTAGTTATTTACATCTGGCGTGATGTTGTATAAAATGCAGTGAAATAATCACGTATTTCGCAGATGCATACGTTTTTAGCTGTTAGGTTTTATGCAGCTTGTTACGCTATGACGTTAAATTACAGAAAAAATACAAATTATCTAGTTCATTTTATTGACTATATCGATGTAAAAGACTGAGAAGCAAAGATGTGCTAAATGACCAGAGGGCCGGCCGCGGTGGCTGAGGAGACTGAGGCGCTCCAGTCACGGTCTGCACGGCCACTACGGTTGGGGGTTCGAATCCCCCCTCGGGCATGGATATTTGTGCCGTCCTAGTACGTAAGTAGTTCATAAGTATTTTGTAAGTTTAGGGACTGATGACCCCGTAGTTAAGTCCCTAAAGGTTAACAAACATTTGAACATTTGAATGACAAGAGGTAGCTAAAAACGAAATAATCCTCTGACCAATGTCAATGTTAAAAGTCTCTGATAACATAGTCGATTACTGTATGTATGTGAAACTTCTTTGGCAGATCTGTTGCTAATTACACAAAATATAAAAAGTTTTCCGTAAGACGTAACTATTTCACTGCAGTATTTACAACAGTCACGCCAGATGTTGGTAATTAACGTGAAAACACGATAGACGTGTTAAGGAAAATTTGTTAGTGTTTTTTCTTATTATTATTATTATTATTATTATTATTATTATTATTATTATTATTATTATTATTATTTTTTTTTTTTTTTTTTTTTTTTTTTTTTTTTTTTTTTTTTTTTTTGTAATCGGATGGAATTTGATTAATGTAATTCTTATATACGCGGGCGCTTGATAATGGCAAAAATCTGAAACAGCTGTAGCGTTATTTCATAAAGTATAAGCAGTGATTTGGAACTTTCATTACTATGTCCTTTTACTATGTAAATTAATTTTTGTTCAATAAACGCCTACTTACGAAAAATATTTTTTTCCAACGTATCTAAATCATTGCCAAATATATCCACCAATTCTTAACAAGCTTGGTATTTGGCAGTTTCATTAGAATATTCATCGCTCTGAAGATCCCATAATGCAGGTCGTTTCTCCACTTCACCAATAAATAATTCAGTGTCGAAGCGATCCATTGCAAGCTCGTGGCATTGAGACGTCCGGACCACGCGCTGCCCGCAACCGAACTGAACGCTCCTGTAGGATTTCACAGAAACAGAACCGCGCGGACGCCACCCGATTGTATTTTCCGGCGGTTGAAATGCGGCTATCGCGCGATTGGACTAGTCGCGCGGTCATGTATGAACAGTTACGACGATACTTAAGTAAATAAACCCGCGTGGTCACCGCGCGATTATCGCCGTGTTTGAACACGGGCTAATTGTTTTCACCAGTGTAGTACAGGGTGCACGCTATGTAGTTGTGTTGCAAATCGACAGTAACGCTGCCCCGTGCCTGCGATGCAGCCGCTGTGGAACCCGTTCCCGCTGCTGACACGCGATCCCGGCACCTGCCGTGGCGCGGCGCGGGCGTGGCCGCCTGACTTTCGCCGCCCCCTGCAAGCACCGCCGCTGTGCTGTGCTGTGCCTGACTGCCTGTCCGCGCTGCCTTTTGTCCAGTACCGCCGCGCCTTACCCAGTTACTTTCTGCGTTCTCAGAACGGCAGACACTCCAAATTTGCTGCCCGCCTTCTTGGCTGAAGCACTTTCTCTTACCTGGAAGTGGCAATGTTAGTACCACGTGGCGGAACAGGTTGCAGTGGTAGCGAGACGACACACGTCGTCTAGACCGAAAAAACACAGCAAGGCACAAATAGACTATTATAGTAAAGGCCAGGTTTTCGCGTTCTCCTACACGATGTTAGGGTTAGATGTGACGTCCGTAGTGCACGGATTGCCGCAGAGCACATAAATATTTGCCGCCGGGCAGAGTCAAGCTCACGACCGTTTCTATATGAATCCGACCCTTTACCGTTCAGCCAAACACCACTTACTAAACTCACATTCACAGGGTCAATTGATAAAGTTGTGTGGGTACGAATTCAATTGACTGATTTTTAGAGACTTAAAAGAATTGGCAGTTCAAATGTTCAAATGTTTGTATAGCTTATGGGACTTAACTACGGGGTCATCAGTCACTAACCTTACAAACTACTTACGAACTAGCTAACACTAAAGACGGCACAAATATCCACGACCGAGGGAGGATTCGAACCCCCGACCGTAGTGGCCGTGTAGACCGTCACTGGAGCGCCTGAGTCCCCTCGGCCACCGCGGCCGGCAATTGGCAGTACATTGTACCATCTCTTTACAAGTATAAACGAACAAAGAACTAATTCATTACTAGGGTGATGTACATTAATTTAACGTCTTCTTGATTGAAGTTTTTTTTATATACTTTTGAAACCTGACTTTTGTTCCTTAGTCTGTGCTTTTGCTTTTTGTTACCGAGCGAGGTGGCGCAGTGGTAAAACAATGGAATCGCATTCGGGAGGACGGTGCTTCAAATCCGCCTCCGGCCATCCAGATTTAGGTTTTCGTGATTTCCCTAAATCACTCCACGAAAATGCCGGGATGGTTCCTTTGAAAGGGCACGGCCGGTTTCCTTCCCCATCCTTAACCAAAACTCCGAGCGTTAGCTCCGTCTCTAATGACGAAGCTGTCGACAGGAAATTAAACCCTTCCTTCCTTCTTCCTTCTTTTATTTGTTGTACGAGGTATTCCTTAAGAGTTTCGTGCAGCGCCGACAACAGTCGCGTTGCCATGACGTCACAGCAAGCATCGGCGTAGAGACGACGGGCCATGCACGGCTCGCAAGAAGTCACAGAAACTCGTAAATATTCGTTAATGAAAATTGTAGTTTTAGCACCATCATGTATCTTTACGTTTTTGACAGCACGTAAGAAAGGAAAAATTATATATAATTCCGAAATTCAATTGGGATCGTCAGGAATTAATACTCTCATTACCAGGCTGTATGCGTTGCGGTTTTCTTCTTTGTCGCCATGGTCGCAACCAGCGCCTATTTTTTCTTCGGCGTTGTATCCGCCCTCTAGCAACGAATGCTAGTACAAACGCAGCCGTCGCTATGGCCAATTTTCCAAAGAATGTACTGCTGGTGTACAAACCCGCTAAACAGCAACAAACGAGCCTCAAGACAAACGAGCCGCGGTCGAATGGCCCAGCGTTCCGAGGCGCCTAGCTGCGGAGCGCGCCGCTGCTCGCCGTCCGACGTTCCAGTCCTGCCTCGGGCATGCCTGTATTTGTTGCCCTTAGTGTAAGTCAGTTATAGGAAGTTTGTAAGCCTAGGGACTGACAACCAGAATAGTTAAGTCCCATAGATTTACTAACATTTGAAGTCGCAGTAAATTCGCTAGTAGCGTTCTAACGCACAGACTTTGAGGGCACACAATGCGCGGCCGCAAAGTCTGTGCATAACATTAAACAGAGCAAATTAAAATTAACTATGTTATTCCGACCACAGATTCGCGTTGCCAGTCAAATTACGAACTCATGGATACCAATAAAAGACCGGATGGATCCTTAATTACAAAGTAGCAAAATTAAATCAATTAATTTATGACGTTTTATTAATTTTCATCAACCAAGAAGCACCAAAGAATGATTACTTACTTAGAGGACAATGGAATGAAAGGGAGAGAGTAATTTCTACATTATCCGTTTGGTTAATGTAAAAATGGCTCAAAGTGGAGAATTTCGTGTAGCCGTTAAATTTAAAAGCAACCGGAAGCGACTCTGTGGCGGAGGCATACCATATTTGTCCCGCGCTCCAAACAGGTGTCCCAACGTGAGTGTCCGAGACACAATGCCGCCCGCAAGTTCTAAGCTTTCCCAAAGGTTTCTCTCCCCTACCTGTAAGGTTGGCTACAGGGACTACTTTTGAACAGCGGAAGCACACTGCGGCGCCTGCCCGGCGAACAGCCACGCTCCGCCATTCGGTTGCAGAGCTTCAAGGTATCCACCTCGCGGACTGTCTAGTGCGGAAGTTACCGCCGTATTTGTAAAGCGTGACTTTGAGGGCCGTTCGCGTCTGTTACAATGATGGGCGAGTGGAAGCATCTCGTAAACTTACCATACAGTTTATAGTGAGATATTTTGGCCGTTTGGCTCCTGCATGGTTGTAGTATTACGACTTCATGGCTAGCAACATTCTCTCTGATTCAAGAACTCTCCTCTATCTCTAGGGACTGCAAATGTATCTGTATAAAATGTTTTCTTGACTATTGTCAGTAATTCCTTGTCCTACAGCAAGGTGCTTTCGTGGCAAAATAGTCTTATTTGTGACAATATTAAACATCCAACAGGGCTACCCCACATTCGTCATACCTTTAGGAATATAGATTTCACCACAATTCTGCCTATTTGTTCTGTAACTTTCCTACTGTCCTCTTTTCAATTAATAAATCTTTAATAAGGCGACGAAACACCTGCCAAGAGAAGAAGTCCGACGACTTTACGGTCCAAGGACAAAATGTTCAAATGTTTGTTAAGCTTATGGGACTTAACTACGGGGTCATCAGTCCCTAAACTTACAAACTACTTATGAACTACTTACAAACTAGGACGGCACAAATATCCATGCCCGAGGGGGGATTCGAACCCCCGACCGTAGTGGCCGTGCTGACCGTGACTGGAGCGCCTCAGTCACCTCGGCCACCGCGGCCGGCGGTCCAAGGACAGCAGATCAGCAAGTGAGTAACTTCCTGTCTGAGAGGAAAGGCGATAGGGAGCAACTCTTCTTGCTTCATCTTCTTTCGTAAAACTTCACCATTTACAGCGTTTACTCTGTTTACCTTTATCGTCTAAACACGCTGCCGCAAAATCTTTCCTGAATTTACTGTATGTAGCACCAATATCTTGGGCTACCTAATTGCTGAAGGAAGACAGATGCAAATGACATAGTCCAGCCCTGTGACAGGGAGAGTGCCGTAATAAAATTAATCCCGTGATTTTGACCGCAGATTCGGCCCTTACGTGAAATTACGAATATAATGATATCGGACGCTGGCTGATCGGCCCAGTACTTTACAAGTAGTATAAATTAATTGCTAATTTAATCGCGTAAAGTGAATTTTTCCCGACAAGTAAGAACCTCCACACGCTTGGCTGACACCTTACTCCCTACTGGCGGAGGATTTATAATTTTGTCATGTCCCGTTTAATTAATACGAAAATGAAGCAATATGGCGTACTCTTGAAAGGCCCGTTTGGCCGTTAGTTTAAATTCGCTTCTTCCTCACCAACGTCGGAGGGACACTCGCCTTCGCGCCGTTTGGCTGAAGAACTGCTAGTCCAGGTGCCCAACCGCCCAGGGCGCTGACCCTGCCCGCAAGGGCCGGGGGAAGGGCGCAGAAGGCGCGTTGTCAGGTTGGCTGCGGAGCCCCACTTCTTCTCGGCGGAGCGATGCAGTGTCCTGGAGTGACGGACACAAAAATGACGGGAGACGCTCCCGACGCCCCAGTCGTGCGCAGTTCTACGCCAGTGCTAGATGAGCCAGCAGTCGTCCGCTATTTATCGGTTATGTTTCCGCCGGGACGAGTGAACGCGTTCGCCATTCAACGGGCAAAAGTGTACGGAATGTTACCAATAGGACTCTAGCCGTTGCCTCTGCCTGGGCTGTTCCGTTCTCTCACATATACATAATGTTTATCATCGCACTCTGCTAGGGGTTGAGCTATTTCAGTTTCAAAAAAAAAAAAAAAAAAAAAAAAAAAAAAAAAAAAAAAAAAAAAAAAAAAAATTCTTAAAATATAGATTGTCAAGTATAGACATAATTTACTAAACTGACACGTTCCACATCATTACGAAATGTCGTATACATGATCTAAGGAACAAGTATTAATCTAATCTAATTTAATCTAATCTCAATGATTTTACTGGATTGACTTTCATAGTGTCTTGCTCCTGCAGCTAGACTAGTTATTTCTACATTTGATTACAGAAGTAACCGTCTGTGTGCTTACTTGGTCTGTAACTCCACCACTGCTGTCCTATTACTAATATGAATAGCACAAACCCTGCTGGAAGAAACGGAGTTCGATGCCAGCCACGGGCAGGTAGCAGCAGAAGTTCAGTTGAGGTGTTGATCGCCACTTCTTCAAGGGGAGCAAATAGCAAGTAGCCATATGCATGGAATCTGACATTCCCACCAGACAACAAAGGGCTATTAGTTCAAAAATGTTCAAATGTCGGTAAATCTATCGGACCAAACTGCGTGGTCATCAGTCCGTAGCTTACAAACTACTTAAACCTAGGTAAACTAACATACGGACAAAGTACGGTAGGAGTGCTTTAGTAGACTTATCTATCTTGTCTACTTTCGTTCACCCCTCCCAGCCATGAGGATCACCTCACGGTTCTTTCCTGAATACGTCCGTGGCGAGCACGGGGCCACGAGCTGATGCAGTCTTCCTTCCTTCTTTACCTCCCGGACTGCTTTCCTTTCCCCCTCCCATCCTTTCCTGTCCTCACTCCTTGTCGTCCCGCCGAGGGACTGATTACCTCAGCAGTTTAATCTCCCTATCCCGACCGTTTGGCGCCCCCGCCTGCACTGTACTGTGACGTCAGCGCCGCCGGCTGGAGGCTGTAGCGCGCCGTGACTCAGCGGCCGCGCTGCGCTGCGTTCTCGGGACGGCCGCTACAAACACAGGCCCGCTGTGCTGTCGCAACGGCACCTCCCTTCCCCCGCAGTGCGCAGCTGCAGCAGCCGCTGCGCGAGCTGCTGGGTCGGAAAGCCCTGCGATATTCCTGCGGTGTGCACTGCGCACACCGCTTTGTGCTGCCGGCTGTCAGAACGCCGTATCACGGGCCCTTCCTCGAAACCCACAGCTGATGCAACACTCATGCTCCGGATCAGCGGTTCACAATCTTTTTTCTAGTGGGACGCAGTAACTTTCTAGGAACGTCTTCGTGCCCCAGAGCATATAAACAGAACTTTTGTAATTTTTAACATGACTGCAATTCAGCAACGGTGGAACACGATCCAAAACGTCAACACAGTTTCAGCCGACCAGTTGCATAAAAATCGTTTACAGGCACAAACCTTGACCTAGGTTTCGGCAAAAGTAATTTTGCCTTCTTCAGAAGTATTACATAAAGCTCACATTTAAAAAAGTTGTTAAATAAAATGTGGCTGACTCCATGTCAGTAGAAGAAAAACTTAAATTTAAAACAATGTCACATCATAAAATTGTGGAGCCCGTCCACACACAGGTCGAGTGAGCACTGCGTACTGGCAGAGGCAAGGCAGGGTACTACAGTCAAACTTCCCTTCACGAATACTTTCCTACAGCTGACTCCTCTCAATTCCGGACATTTTAAAATTCCCCGTCAAAACAATATTAGCCCTCGTGTTAAAATTATTCGGAATGATGGACATTCTCAATAACGGACACGGACGCTGTAATATGTCCCCCAACAACAATAAAAACTTACAAATAACGGACAGCGTCAAAGAATCGTGGCCGAGTGCACCAACCTCGGACAAAAAGCACGGTAATCAAGAGTTCCGAGAATACGGTTTAAAGTTAACCGAGGTTAAAACGTCTCTGCGGTGCACCAACGTTAATCACCGATCAGCAAACCGTCGTCTGCCAATCGTACATTTGATCGTGATCAAGTCCGTGTAGCGCAATGGAAGTCACCCAAGTGACTTACCTGCATGTGTATTTTCGACTATCTTTGGTGAATGGCGACAGTACCACGTGATTTGTATCTACAAGATTGTAAATACGGTAAAATTGTACTACGCTTCTCGCCGGGCTGCAGTGGTTATGTTGGCACCATTGGTAATGACGGCACCTAACATGACCAACAAATATTTTTTCGTGACAACTTCAATTAAAACGAAATTATTTTCTTCTGAACGGACAAGGGTACATACAAGAACCTTTCAACCATAAAGCAGGTACAGTATTAACTTTGCTGATTTATGTAATTACATAAATTATGATTTATTGTTTCGAACAAATCAACGCAAATGTCACTGTTGTTCACAGCGTATTTTCCATTCACCGCATGTTCCCCTGGTAACAGAAATATACAGATAACATGTTTTAATAACACGAAAACTTTACGATTATAGTTACGGAACACATCGTAATTTTTTATTCAAAACTTTTTCTGAATTTGATAGTTACCTTACTGGAAATATTCATTAATTATGGCACGGCGAACTGCTCTTCCTGGCAATGTGTCGTTGCGATATATCTGCTGTCCAGGAAGCACAGGTTCATTGTCTTCGATGTTGGGGCCCCTCTCATCACGTAACTGATCTAAAAGTCTCATAATTTCAGGATCTTCAGGTGGCTCATCACAGCTTGAGCTCCTAGCAATGTTGTGCAAGACAAATGTACTCACAATTATTGACATTGCTTTCTGGGGATTGCATTTTATTCCGGCTGATAGAATGGGAAATCTTCGTTTCCACAATCCATATTTTCCCCCCACAGTGTTCCTTGTTCTAATGTGCGATGTGATATATCGACGCTCTGCATCGTTCTGTGGTTTTAAAAGTAGCGTTGACAAATAGGATGTACAAGCATAACCACTATCTCCCAATAAATGTCCTTGTTGTATCTCTCCGTTTTCAAATTGGGCTCTGCGAGCACAGTTTCGAAATATGGTACTGTCGTGCACAGAGCCAGGCCATCGAGCTACGATATCTCTTATCAGTAAATTGTGGTCACTGATTGTTTGACAATTAAATGAAAAGTAAGATTTCCTGTTGCGGAAAAGTTCAGCATTTCGACCTCCAGGAGACTGAATTCTTATGTGGGTACAATCCACTGTACCAATAACACCGGGAAATATGTCTAGTTGCCTAAAACCATCCATAACAGAGCGCACTTCTTCTCTTGATGGAAACCTTATAAACCGAGCAGACATCAAAGCTATGATGTTCGATACATCACTAATAATTCCTTGGACATTTGTCCGATGTATGTTACTGTTGTCACGAATACGTATGTTAAATGCACCAGTTGCTTAGCTCTTAACGTAATCAACAGTCTGTTCATAGGCGAAATAAGGTTATTTCTATCGGTAGGAAATTCTAACCTGTCATTGATTTGGTTTAACAACCACCACACTTTCTTTGCACAAACGAAATCTTTCTTCGAACTTTTTGTCACTTTAATCTTCAAAAGGATCTCCCCTTTCCACAATCACTACATTCCGGTTTTGATCCCGATTTAAAAGATCGAGGTAAAATAAATCTTCGTCAATTCCGTCTAAAACACCAAAACGCGCCGCCATCGTGATACTGCACACTCGTATAACCCTGGTCATCTCGACAAAACCGGGCGTCAGCCGCGGTCAAATTTAACCGCGATCAACTCCCTCGTTTAACTCCGATCGGTGTCGGCGCACCAGAAACTTGAGATGACCACGGTTAAATGCCGACTTGACCGCGATTAACTTTTGACCGAGGTTGGTGCACTCGGCCGTCAGTGCACTAGTTCGTATCAAAAGTCTGAGTGTCGTCAATTCGAGATTGTTCGTATTGCGTGGTTTCAGGGCATTGCAATCTATTGGAACTTCTGGGATGTACAGTATGTACAGTATTGTTCCATGCCGCGCAGAAACAGATGATGAGAGTGCGGCGCCAAACACTTCCCGCCTGTCGTCGGTACATCAGACGAAGACAACCGTTTAGCAGTAAACGCACTGTTATGCTGCCGCGTGGATTTGGGTAGGACAAGGGTGAGGCGATAGATGTATCAAATGTTTTCATTCGATGGCTGCCACAGCCTGGTTGCAGAAGTCGAAAGCTTTGTCTAATGCATTTTGAGTGTTGTCGTTCGTCTGTGTGCTTTCTATTGGAACTTTCGTGCTCGCGTTACATGCTTTAAAATGTCCAGAGATAAAAGTGGCAAAAAACGAAAAAATCATTTGAGTGTCGGTAGAGAAAAAAAAATCGCTCACTACGCGCGCGAAACGAAAAAATAATGAGATCTCGTAGTAACAAAAGCTTCGCGCTTTGCAGAAAATTGATACTGGTGAGCCACCGCGGAAGTTGCGGCGGATTTGATCGTCAGTATGAGTGCGATTACGTATTGGAAAACAAATCGAGCGGAAATTGAAACGTTTCAGGCAGCGCAATGAAATCTCGAAAAACAATGAGAAAAGATTCACATTCTCAGAAGAGGCTTTATTTTTGTGGCATGAGCAAATATGAGCCAAAGGCATGCCAGTTTCAGGTCTTCTACTTCGTCAGAAAGCTATGACTTTATGGGCTGACTGAATCAAAGAGCAAGAATTCCTCTGAAATTTTGGCTGGCTGGAACGGTTCAAGAAGCGACGTAGCATTTGCACCTTTTACGATCATACTTCGCGGCATTGACGCATTTCGGCGTGTTTAACGCGTGAAAACGGGGATTTCGGTTTATCCGAGATTTTCGTTATCCGAACCGGCCTCCGTCCCAATTATTTCGGGTAAACGGTACTTTCCTGTCTTGTATTTTATCCTTTTCTTAACAGCGGACACTTCTTAAAAGCGGACGATTTTATTTTCCCCATTGGTGTCCGTTATTCAGAAGTTTTATTTTATACAGACTAAATGGTAAGTTCAGAGGGATTTGCGAGATTATTAACTCTTAGTGTTAATGATAATTTCCTTGTTTACATTGAAACTTATTGTTTTCAGGCGTAAATAAGTTTCTACAGAGATTATTCTAATAAATATAATTTACAAAATGCATTATTGTGTAAATAAGTAGTTGTAAATCCCATGAATTTCTTCAAAGCTGTATTTGCATGCATTCGATAGTCCCCCTTTTCCGATTTTAAATGAGATTAAGGATGAGTCTGAACTCTCTCTTTAAAGGAGAATCACATGATCGTCTTATTAGGAATCTTCCGGGATGCTGATACTTTTAACTTTTTAAGGTTATACACTAGAAACTGATTACTTACTTACAAAAAATTCATTATGAATTTTTCGGAAGTAAATAATAAAACAAGATCCTGCTTTAAGTGATACTCCCAGAAAAACAAACAAGTACACTGGCCGAGATACGAAAATATTACTTAATAAAAATTTTAAAAACATGAGCCCATTATTTCAAATAAAGAAGCAGTAGATGTTACTTTTAAGCGCTGAAAAACTTACACTTCTTTCAGTCAGTAAGACATTCTAATTTGGTACTTTTAAGTGGTATGGCGATCCACAGTTTGGAAGCTATTGCTCTGGATACAAGTAAGAAAAGGAAAAGGCGATAAACTATTACCGGTGAATCAATAAATACTCGTCAACTTCTTAACTCGAACCTGGCTCCAGATATCCACGTATTTATGCTCTCTCGACAGACAACAATCTTACATTCCTCGGTCAGACCTACATTTACACAATTATTTTGTTTCATAATACATTAATAAAACTATTTCAGATGTTTATTTCCAGTCGCCAGGCATATCACGTGTTTACGTTCTCTACACTTGGAATTTCTACCCGTCGCGATACGGACGTTCTTGTCGAAACTAGACCAAATTTTATCTAGATTTAGCAAAATAATGTTAAAAGCTTGGCTTGAGTACTGAAATAACGCCATCTGTTACCGCGGCATGTAATTGCAGCCACAGTTTTACGTCAACAAGCTGATGTTGACAAGGTCGTCTCGCAGATGATGTTGCGTGATTCGTATCCTTTTGTCGATGGTGCAAGCACCTCCTGGATATATCCCAAGCATTCGAGAACATACCCTACTTCCCTAGCAGAACGGAGCTGCAACTATTTAAGTGCGCCACACGGAAGAATATGACAGTTCCCATTTGAATGGCGTTCTGATAGGACGATTCTTTCTAAACATAATATGAACAGCGACTGCAAGTTAATAACGTTTGAAGTGCTTACTGTAGCTGTATAGGGCGTGAATAATGTATTGGCGAATTCTTCCATGATTTCAGTCTTATTGTAGACTGTTTACGGTCTAATAAACTTATCAAAGCTTACGAAAATGCCTAATGATGTACAGAGAAAGTATCACTTTTCGAATGATTACACGAAACAGTGGTTTCTTGTCAAGAAACCGAAATTTCCCGAGCGCAAAAAGTAACTGCTTAAGTTTTGCTATCTTTTTTCTTTCTATTCCCGCAGAAAATACCATCATGGAAAGAGTATTTTCGCTGACGTGGACCTGGTGGACCGATTGAACAAACTGATTCCTGCCAGAATCCGTGGAATATACCTTACAGTGCCAGTTTAACTATAACCTGACTTATATGCAGTTTTATCAATACTTCAAAGGCGGAAAAAGAAGTTGAAACAGTGATATCTTCCGAAAAAAATATGGTGTACCAACTACTTCTGTCACATATAATTGTGTTCTGATTCAAACGAAATTATGCTGAATGTTTGCCTCGTTTTATACCCCAATCTCAGCGTCCCAACGAGGTGCCAGCTACACAGCAGTATGGAGAGGTCGGCCGATGGCGTAGTCTTTTCACACAAGGAAAGTAAACACACCATAGTCCAAATGTAACGCATCACATACAGTTCTGTCCTCGCTGAAAACGTAGTACAATTTTTATCTGGTACAAACCTCCGACCCACTGACAGGCGGAGGCAGTTTATCATACTGTCATCACTCACGCTAACACATAATCGTGAAATATTTAATTTCTTTATTGAAAAAAAGGTCTTACACACATGACTTGAGTCAAACTTGGATGTTACTGCAGCAGCCTGATTATGAATTCGTGGATACTCTTCTCGACGAAATGCTTTGTAGAACATCTGAACCGTTTTACCGTAATATAATTTGTCTTCCATTCGGTAATTACACTGCAAATCTATCAAATGTTCAAATGTTTGTAAATCTTATGGGACTTAACTACGGGGTCATCAGTCCCTAAACTTACAAACTACTTATGAACTACTTACGAACTAGGACGGCACAAATATCCATGCCCGAGGGGGGATTCGAACCCTCGACCGTAGTGGCCGTGCAGACCGTGACTGAAGCGCCTCTGTCCCCTCGGCCACCGCGGCCGGCGCAAATCTATCAGTTCACAATCAACTGATACAGCAAATGGTTTCGAAAAGTCTCAAAAAGAGGTGCGACTTTGACAGTATCATCCTGTATCCACAAAACTGAAATGAACTTTACAAAATTACATTTACTTCAGAAGCAGAAAGCCCAGGGAAAAGGCACTAGCACCTCGGGGAAAAAAAAAATCACAGCACAAGCCGGAAGAAAGCCAGCGTCATACCAGTGCAACACGGAATGTGTCGTTGCAGCGATTACTGCCGAGATGTGCCGAGTAAACCCGAGACAACCCGAGCCTCATTTGGCTCCACCGTGGCACGCGTTCCATTTGGCCCTCCTAGGCCGACTGAGCATTACACCGAAATACTGAGACTACAGTAGCGGTTGTCAGTTCTGGTTAACACTACAGAGTACATGGCACCACAGAAAGCAGAGTACGCTCTTAAACTTGAAAGACGACCGTCTGTCGTCTTCCATATATTTTTTGTATATTTCTGTAAATTTATAATTTATTTAATGTCGCTAGATTATCATTTTGTTGAAACTTTAACCCACTCTTTTCAAGACTTGAGGAATGGCATTTTTATTTCATGTGTTAAAATGTTAGCTAATATTGCTAGGTTTTTCTTATTTTGTTAATAATTATTATATTAATGTGGCATAATTACGGCTTTTACGCTACGCCACTGTCCCTGTGAGAATGTGCAGTTGTACTTTTAATTGGATGTGCGAGAATCTGTGGCTGTCCGAATGTGGGGAGTGATAGCTCGCTTTGCATCGTTCTCTTTGGCTCAGTGTCGATAGCTGCTGATACTTCCAAAGAGGTTTCTACACCCTTTGGTTACAAGCTAGTCGACGAACCCTCTCCAGTGCGAGTCTCGCTCTCCGTCCCCACCACCACTGTTTCTTGGGCTTTCCAGCTTCCTGTAGCTTTTCGCCCCCCCCCCCTTTCCCCGTGACCTTTCGGTCTGGTCATTCTGGGCTGGTCGTCTGGTGAGGTAAGGTTGGTTGTGTGAGAGAATGAGTGTTGTTTGTGAATCCTCCCCCCCCCCCCCAGTAGCGTTAAATCATGTATAATTTAGGCTGGGCACCGTCCACATTAATCCATGTAAGAGATGCATTTTTTTTTTTTAACAAAATTGGTTCCCCATTTTACTTGTTTTAATCTGAATAAACAAGTTTAAGTTCAGCATAATCCCTAAGTTGCCTTTAAATTGGGTCTTAGAGCACCTTCCCTTTTTTATTTAATATTGTTCTTCAAAAGTGCTGAGAACAAGCTCAGATGCAATTTTTCTCATGTCTAAATTCCGGTGCACCATGAATGTTTTGTTAGCCACCTTTCTAAGTTAACTTTAATTGTGGTGGCTTGCTTATTAATGTCTATGTGTAACATCGTTTGAGCTGCTATGTATATTGACCACCGTAGTATTAACTTCCTGTAATTGAAGTAATTTGAAACGAGTCAGTTCTCAGTTTGGGCCAGGGAACCAGGTTTTTAGCAGAGAGTAACCGGTAGTTCACACGGACCTTATTTACTAATTTTAGTGACAAAACAAAGCTCTTGCTTCGTACAGTGGTCGACTCTTAAACTGTTCGAAATACAGGTATTAAGGAGGTCAATATGCCTTCAGATATTTGATGCATACCTTAATAAACGATTTACAGCAAGTCGACGTGTAAGTATTTATGAGGGACAAGAGTAGGCGAACCCGGGTGCGATGGGAGGATTTCTATCGGCCTACAGCCCCCTCCCCCCCCCCCCAAAAAAAACTGATCTGTTTCTTAAAGTAAAGGAGAGAGAAAATGAGCATTCAGACTAGCCCGAAAATATAATTTGATATAGTCGATTAAGAAACCACCTTTGTATACCGTAGAAGGCGCGCGGGAATGGTCGCAAGGTTCAAGGTCTCTTGTCAGGGACTTTACGGTCATTCCCGCCGAAGATTCGAGACCTCCCTCAACCCGCGAGCGCAAGTAGTTTGTAAGTTATGCGATCGATGACCACAGTAGTTTGGTCCTATAGGTTTACGTACATTTGAATATTCAGCAGAAAAGGAAGTTTCACACAGTTTCTACGTGTTAAAATTCGAATTGTCCGAGTGAAAGGCCGTTGGTCCACATCAGCTGTTTTTTATTACAATCGTGGAGACTCCAACAACAAGTTTCGCGGCTATATAGTTGCACTATCAGGTGCAATTACGGTAAAAAAATGATATTGTTTTAATAAAACGAATGTTTAGATTCAAATGATACGTATTAAAATAGCAAAAAATTCAAGCTATTTGCTTATCAGAAAGTTAAATGGGATTTTTGTAAACCAGTAGGGTAGTTACTGCATAATCATTTTTATATTACTATTTTTTCCATATAATTCCTAGATTTGAATAACGGTAATTAATGGTCAAATCTGATCATTAGCAACATCCCTCAGTTCGTCAGAAATAAAATCGGTTGACCACCTGGTTTGTGTCATTTTTAAAGAAAATACTAAAACTCGGCTTTTCAATTTGGTAAATATTATGTGGCAGGTTTATCATTTAAACGACGTGATGGGTGGCCAGATTGTCGTCGACGTAGTGGGCTTCACCAGCTCCATCAGGGTGGCGAAAAGTTGCATTTCTGTCCTGTGTGGTTGTGCGGAAACGCCCTAGCTGACAAACCGTCATGTATACCAGCCGCAAGACTGAAGCCGACAGTAATTACACCTGAAGATGCAATTATATAGTTTCGAAACCGGTTGAGCATGTCTCCACGAAAAAAAATGTTCAAATGTTTGTTAAGCTTATGGGACTTAACTACGGGGTCATCAGTCCCTAAACTTACAAACTGCTTATGAACTACCTTACACTAAGAACGGCACAAATATCCATGCCCGAGGGGCGATTCGAACCCCCGACCGTAGTGGCCGTGCAGACCGTGACTGGAGCGCCTCAGTCCCCTCGGCCACCGCGGCCGGCTGTCTCCACGACTCTAATAAAAAAATACCTGAGGTGAACCAACGGCATTTCACTCACACAACTCCAATTTTATTTTAACACCTACATTTTAACTGTGTGAAAGTTCGTTAACTATGTATGAATATTTTAGGTGTGGGTGCCCTTCATATAGAATCTTCAGACGACATAGTATTTGGCCGGCCACAGTGGCCGAGAGGATTGAGGTGCTCCAGTCACGGTCTGCACGGCCACTACGGTCGGGGGTTCGAATCCCCCCTCGGGCATGGATATTTGTGCCGTCCTTAGTCTTAGCTAGATCATAAGTAGTTTGTAAGCGTAGGGACTGATGACCCCGTAGTTAAGTCCCATAAGTTCTACAAACATTTGAACGTTTGAACATAGTATTTGTGTGAGCCCAGTGTCCCCCTCGCACAGTGAGAACCAGCTCGGCTGTTACCGGGGAGGCAGTAGTCAGCTGGGCAGCAGGTAGCTGCCACCTGTTGCTGGCCGTGGCGGTGGCAGACAGTGCACTGTAGCTCTCGGCTGGCCGGGGCTATACTAGACGCTGTAGTGCGGCGGCTGTCGCATTCCACCTCAAACGCTCTGAGACATGAACCACGCACAGAATAGCACTCCATCATAAAGAGAAAAAAACCTTCTGTCACTTCCGTGCAAAACGTTGCCGTCTACTTAAAACGTTACCACCTTACAGTGTTCTGTTCCCCGACTCAGTGATTGTGGTCTTCACGTCTTAATAAGTCTCCACAGCATGAAAGTTCAGAGCAGTTACCTTGATATCTCGTGGATGTAGAATCTTCTTAAAACACCGTATCTGCATAACCTGCTTACAGGAATCCCTAGAATTCATTCAGAATACGTGCAGCTGGAGAAATGTTCTCTATTTTATGTATGCGTCAAAATTAAGGCAGTTGGCGCGTCAAGCGATACAGACAAGCATTCTTGCGAGCTACTTTTGGACACATTCTCCGAAAACTGTCTTGAGCAGTTAAACCGGCAACCCACGCGCAATGGAAATATTCTAGACCTTATAGCCACATTCCCCGCCAGGTCCTAAGTCACCTCTGGCAGTATTGCTCATGTGAAAAATACCGAGTAGCATCGTGCTTCGGAACCCACGTTAAACTGTAGGTCCCCCTATAACTGGCTGGGTAAGTCAGTTCGAAGGTCGAAGGAAGGCAACGGCATACCACCTCCAAACAGGACCATGCCTAGTAAAGCACTGTGTGGTTCAAACCAATCTTCGGATTGTTGACTGCTTTACCTTTTTATAGCCACATACAGGCGTGACCTTATTAACGATGTCTCTGTAGAGACAGGAATTGAAAATGAAATGTTTGTTATATATTTGTTATATATTTTATGGCACCAGAATAGAAGATGCCACTTTCATTTACAAAAATGTTCAAATGTTTGTAAAGCTTATGGGACTTAACTACGGGGTCATCAGTCCCTAAACTTACAAACTACTTATGAACTACTTACGAACTAGGACGGTACAAATATCCATGCCAGAAGGGGGATTCGAACCCCCGACCGTAGTGGCCGTGAAGAGCAGAGGAACTAAATATATCCATAATTAAACATAGGCTTCGGGAAACTGAAGAAAATGCGACAGATACGACACGGAAACCTAGAACTTCGAGAAGACGAACTCTGAGTCCTGACGTCGCTTGCAAGACACCGTACTGCGGAGATCGTACAGCACAACTGGAAACACTCGTATATTTTATGGCACCAGAATAGAAGATGCCACTTTCATTTACAAAAATGTTCAAATGTTTGTAAAGCTTATGGGACTTAACTACGGGGTCATCAGTCCCTAAACTTACAAACTACTTATGAACTACTTACGAACTAGGACGGTACAAATATCCATGCCAGAAGGGGGATTCGAACCCCCGACCGTAGTGGCCGTGAAGACCGTGACTGAAGCGCCTTAGTCCCCTCGGCCACCGCGGCCGGCTTTCATTTACATATATGGCGTAAATAGATAAGGGAAAACAATTTGATTTAAAAGGCATTGAAGCCGACGCCGCAGAAGGCGATATTGGCGAGCGACGGGATGGGCTGTAAGGGGAGAAGGGAGGCCCAAATTTAAAAAAAGTGGTAGAGCGCTAGCCCGCGAAATTAAAGGTCCCAGGTCCGAGTCCCGGTTCCGGCACACAATTTTAACCTGGCAGGAAGTTTTAAACCTCGCAATGTTTGACGGGATCGGCCGGCTACGGGCTACGTCATTTTGTCGTCACTTCCTTGACTCGTTCGGGTGCAAACAGCCTCTGGCGACGTGCAGTACGCCGCCGGCCATGGCTGCACTCGGGCTGACACCGCGGCGCTGTCGCCGCCGGCAATTAGCGCTGGGAAACAGCGCGGCAAACAGGCGGCTCCTTTGTGGGCGGCGGCGCGGTAAACAAGGCATTAGGAGCCGGCTGTGAACCGACGCCGGCAAATACCCTATTAGCCCACTTGCAGGGGGCCGCCTCATCGCTCACCCCGGGCACGGCCGCGTGATTGGCCCGCTCTGCCATTACTGGACTGCTCGTCCGGCGCGCTGCTCCCACATGGAAGGCGACGTCGAGGCTCGATAATTGCGGGAATAACCAAATACACCGCGCCGGGCGGCCAACCGGTCGGCTACGAGACCCGCCACGAACGCCAGCCGCCGCAGCTGGTCTTTAAAGGGCCGCCGCTGTCACTTCTCATTCCGTGTGTAGCCAGCGGCTGCGCCGCGCGCTCTTTGTACAACGCGTTACCACCGCAGCCACCACTTTCTTTCTCCCGTTTCTGTGCTAATTGAGGTACTTCTTTCCTTTTTGCCTCTTGTGAGGATACAGGGTTTTACGTTAGTAACCTCTTTGTTTCGTTTTGGTAGAACGATAGTTATCGTTGGCGTGCAGCGATAGCTGCTGGGCGACAATGATTAGGTTGGAACGTTTCTTGTTTGTCGGCCGATGTGCAGCAGTCTCCCGCCGACCGCAGAGCGAGGCAGTAGCAAATTGACAGTGAGTCCATAACCCGCGTTTAGCGGTGGCTAAAGTTTTTGCCCTTCAGTCGTATCGCATATGAGTTTCTGTTGCAGGTACGTATTGAAATGTTTCAGTGTGGATGCGATACGACTGAAGAGCAAAAACTTTAGCCACCGCTAAACGCGGGTTACGGACTCACTGTCAACTTGCTACTGCCTCGCTCTGCGGTCGGCGGGAGACTGCTGCTGCACACTGGCCAACAAACGAAAAACGTTCCAACCTAAGCATTGTCGCCCAGCAGCTATCGCTGCACGCCAACGATAACTATCGTTGGACCAAAACGTAACAAAGAGGTTAGTAACGGAAAAAACCCTGTATTCTCACACTCTCTTATTGGTAAATAATTTTTCCCCCTTTTCTGAGGTTCATTTCGGATGAAATGCAGTGCTGGTCGTACAAAATGAAACACCAGGAGGGACCACTAGTAACTCAGCCAGGTTTTCATTTATTTATAAGCGGCTACGCTATAAAAATTCACTGTTCCATGCTGAAAAAGTATGGGCTATCTAATGTGTGGATAATTTCTTGCCGCGCGGGAGGAGCCGAGAGGTCTGGAACGCCACATTGCGGATCGCGAGGCCTCCCGCGTCGGAGGTTCGAATCCTCCCTCGGGCATGGATGTGTGTCTTATCTTTAGGTTAGTGTAAGTAGTTTGTAAGCTAGGGACTAATAAACAAGCAGTTAAATCCCATAGATTTTCAAACATTTCATTTTTTAAGCAAATTATTACAGCCAGCAATACAGCAAACAGTTTCCACGCGTATTAAGTAATTGTGCATTCTTGGCCACCTTCAGGATAGCACCATATTTCATGAATATACCACCTTAAATAAATCTTTACTTGTCAAACAAATGTATTTACACACTGAAAGGGTCCAACGAGATAGTTAATTTACACACACCTGTCAAAACAAGTTTTTTCTCTACTGCGTTTGTCTTCTGAACAAAGATGACTTGTACCCTAGCATTCTCCTTCCTAAGCTTGCATCTGTATTATGCAGATCAGGTGGTTGGTGCGGGATATCTGTACAAACCCCTTTGGCGTGGACGCACTTCACCAACCTGATGAGTGAGAGTGTGTCTTGGGCAATCCATGATATACTGAGGATGCAGCGACATCTGTGCCTGAACCGAACTTTGTGAGCACTACACAATTTTAGGATCACATTTATTAATTTTGTTACCGTTGATAACTGAATATTCATGGTTGGATCCGTTTCTTTCGCTCCTACTCTCATTTTATATCTACCAACTGATTTTGTTTAATGTTTCAATAGTTGGATTCTTAATTGTTCAGTGTAAATATGCAATGCTGTATTACATATATATGTTTTTAGGGTTAGGTCTAATTTTTACCTTACATGACGACCCTGCCAGACTGTGAAGTAGAGGTAGTCACCATACACTTTTCAGTTAGCTTACTATATATTCAAAGATGTGATACAGCTTTGCATATTTTCACTGAACAATTAAGAATCCAGTAATCAAAACATTAAACAAGATCAACTGGTTAATACATACAAAAATAGGAGCAAAAGAAACGGATGCATCCGTGAAAATTCGTAATTATAAACGATAACAAAATTAATACTCCCGTCTTCCTAATTCAGTATAGTGCTCACGAAGTTCGGTCCCAGGCAAAGATGTCACTGCAGCCTCACTTCATCATGGATCGCCCGAGACAAACTCTGACTCACGTGGTCGATAAAGCTTGTCCACTCCTAAGAGCTTTGTATAGATCCCCTGATCATCCACCTGATTAGCAGAACACAAATACAGGCTTAGGAATGAGAATGAGAGGAAACAACTGATCTTTGCCCAAAAGACAAATGCAGCAGTCTCGTACAAGTAGTTCAGAATATAATTCGTGTAATTTATATTTTGACTAAGTGCAATGCTGCACTTTCTGTTTAAACTTTTCTCAAAAAACATGCTCACATTGTAGAATTTATACGACCAGATGATGATGGCATAGCCCATCGAAACCGGTCGTCAGTAAATTTATCTTGAGGTTTTCCTTTTAAAGACAATCAATGCAGGTAATGAGAGCAGAGAAGGAACTAGTTTTGACTAGCGTATGTAAACTAAATATCTGGTTGGGCCCTTTCAACATGCTGGAAAGGCGTAAACAACAATGAAACGGAAACACTACATATACATCCGTACTCCGCAAGCCACCGGACGGTGTGTGGCGGAGGGTACCTTGAGTACCACTATGGGTTCCCCCTCCTATTCATGTCACGTATTGTTCGCGGAAAGAAAGATTGCCGGTATGACTGCGTGGGCTCTAACCTCTCTAATTTTATCCTCATGATCTCTTCGCGAGATATACCTAGGAGGGAGCAATATACTGCTAGACTCTTCGGTAAAGGTATGTTCTCGAAACTTTGACAAAAGCCCGTGCGACAGAGCGTCTCTCCCACAGTCTTCCACTGGAGTTTATCGATCATCTCCGTAACGCTTTCACGATTACTAAATGGTCCTATAACGAAGCGCGCTCCTCTCCGTTAGATCTTCTCCACTTCCTCTATCAACCCCACCTGGTACGGATCCCACACCGGTGAGCAGTTTTCAAGCAGTGGGCGAATAACTGTAGTGTAACCTACTTCCTTTGTTTTCGGACCGCATTTCCTTAGGATTCTCCCAATGAATCCAAATCTGGCATCTGCTTTACCGATGATTGATTTTATATGGTCGTTCCATTTTAAATCACTCCTAATGCCTACTCACAAATAATTTATGGAATTAACTGCTTCCAGTTGCTTACCTGCTACAGTGTAGCTAAATTATAAAGGATCTTTCTTTCTATATAATCGTAGCACATTACGCTTGTCCACACAGATTCAATTGCCATTCCCTGCACCATGCGTCAATTCGATACAATCCTCCTGCATTTCAATACAATTTTCCATTGTTACACACTCTCTATATACTACAGCATCATCCGCTAAAGGACTCGGTGAACTTCCGATGTTATCCACAAGGTCATTTATATATATTGTGAACAGCAACGGACCCACGACATTCCCCTGTGGCACATCTGACATCACTCTCACTTCGGAAGACTTCTCTCCACTGAGAATGACACACTGCATTCTGTTATCGAGGAACTCCTCAATCCAATCACACAGTTGGTCTGATATACCATATGCTGTTAAATACGTGTTCCAAAATTCTACAACTGATCGACGTTAGAGATACAGGCCTATAGTTCTGCATATCTGTTCGACGTCCATTCTTGAAAATGAAGATGACCTGCGTCATTTTCCAATCTTCTGGAACGCTACGCTCTTCTTGAGACCTACGGTAGACCACAACTATAATATAGACGCAAAAATAAGACTAATTTTATACTTACTGATTAAAAACGATATACCATTAATGTATTTGTTTTTACAATCATAAACCATTTACATATTTCTTCTAAATTCACTGCGTCGTCATACAAATTAAATGCAGAATGGAATGTCGAATAACTTTACTGTCGCCAATCACCCACTCTGCCGAGTGTTACCTGTGGCCGCATGCGCATAGACGCGTTCAAATTTGCCGTTTACCTGTCGTGCAGACACTATGCATTGCCTATGGACGAGAGCTTCAAAAATGTTCAAATGTTTGTAATCCTAAGGGACCGAACTACACAGGCCATCGTTCCCTAAACTTACACACTTCGACACTAGTTAAACTAACTTACTCCGAGGACAATACACGCACACAACCCCAGGGAGGACTCGGGTATTCGACGGGAGCAGCAGTACTGGACGCTTCAATCAGTGACTGTGACGTCCAGTTACGTTTGCTGGAGTCAGTAACACGCACAGCCACCCCTCTTACGTTAATTTCGGCGTTTGCTAGTTTTTGTTTGTCAGTGAGGTTTTGGCTGCGTTTCAATTTGCAGTGAAGCTCTCTTTGCTTTCGTAGCAGCTTTCTTACTCGGTTGTCAAACCACGATCGATCCTTCCCATCACTCACAATTTTACTCCGCAGTTTTCTAATGTACGATGCTCCTTGTCTACTGATGCTCAACTCTGCCAATGACTTAGTTTTCATGTCGAACTGTCAGGTAATCTGAACTCTTTCTGTTGTCGCTCTTGCTAAACAGAACGATCTTCCCCTCTCATCGATCCCTCGTTCTTCGCCGAGTCAAAAAGTTCGGGTCTGTCACCAACAGGTCTAAAATTAATTTTTGGACTAAGCAATTTGAACAATTTCGCCTCACTCCCTGTCTCTGCTACCAATGTTAGGCATACGAGTCTCCCAGTCTTCATCCTTAAAGCTATAATCTTCGCCTTACACTTTAGCATCGTTTGAAATTTACGCGAAATATTTCAAAAATATCCCTTCAGATGATCTACATCTACATAGACACTCTGCAAATCACATTTAAGTGCCTGGCAGAGGGTTCATTAACCACTTTCATAATATTTCTCTACCGTTCAATTCTCTAATAGAGCGCTTGAAGAAAGAACACCTAATTCGTTCCATTTTCGATCTGATTTCTCTCATTTTATTGAGATGGCCCTGTCTCCCTATGTAGGTGGGTGCTACCAAAATAGGGACTGATGACCCCGTAATTCCCATAAGCTCTAAGTCCCATAAGCTCTACAAACATTTGAACATTTTTTGCTCACAAAATATTTTCGCATTCAGAAGTAAAAGTCGGGGATTGAAATTTCGCAAATACATCTTGTCGCAACGAGTAACATCGTTATTTTAATAATTTCCACCTCTAATTGTGCAACATTTCCGTGACGCTCCCTCCCCCCCCCCCCTCTGTAACCTGATAAAACGAGCTGCCCTTCTCTGAACCGTCCCACCTGGTGAGGGTCCCACGGTGGGCATCAGTACTCCAAGAGAGGACGCACAAGTGTGATGTAGGCAGTCTCTTTGGTGGAGCTGTTGCATCTTCGAAGTGTTCTGCCAATGAAACCTAACCTTTGGTTCGCCTTCCCCACAACATTTTCTGTGTGTTCCCTCCAGTCTGAGTTGTTCGTAATTGTAACTCCTAGGTATATGGTAGAATTTACGACCTTAAGGTTTGACTGATTTATCGCGTAATTGAAGTTCAGCGCATTTCTTTTTGTGGTCATGTGTATTACTTAACACTTTTCATTATTTAGTGTCAATTGCCAATTTTCGCACCATGTAGAAATTAGGTCTAAATCGCTTTGTAGTTGCTTTTGATCCTCTGTTGACTTCACTAACCGATAAACGACAGCATTATCCGCGAACTGTCTAAGGGAGCTATTCAGATTGTCTCCTAAATAGTTTTTTATAACCACAAGGAAGAGTAAGGGACCTATAACGCTTCCCTGCGGAACGCCAGATATCACTTCTGTTTTACTCGATGACTTACCGTCAATTACAACGAACTGTGTCCTTTCTGGTAGGAAATCGTGAATCCAATCTCACAATTGGGGAGATATTCCATAAGCACGCAATTTCATTAGAAGCCGAGTGTGGAGTACAGTGTCAAAAGCCTTCCGGAAATCCAGAAATATGGAATCGATTTGAGATCCCTTGTCGATGGCACGTATCACCTCATGTGAATAAAGGGCAAGCCGTGTTTCGCAAGAGCGATACTTTCTGAATCCGTATTGACTATTGCTTAATAAGTCGTTCTCTTAGAGGTAGTTCATAATGTTCGAACGAAGTATATGTTCCAAAATCCTACTGCAAATTGACGTCAATGAGATCGACCTGTAATTTTGGGGATCACTCCTATTGCCTTTCTTGAATATTGGAGTGACCTGTGCAACTTTACAGTCTTTGGGTACAGATCTTTCGCTGAGCGATCGGTTGCATATGATAGCTACATATGGAACTACTGCATCAGCATACGCTGAGAGGAATCTAGTTGGTATACAATCTGGCACGAAAGATTTGTTTTTCTTTAGTAACTTGAGTGTTTTACTACTCTACGAACATCTACTTCTAAATTTCGCATGCTGGCAGCCGTTCTTGGATCGAATTCTGGAGTGTTCCGCCAATTCTGTTGAGACAGGAAGCCTCTAGAAGTATCAAACGACCGTGTTTGATGTACTGTCATCTGTAAAGAAGATAAGAATTTAGTGCCTTGGTATCATCGGCGGGGCCGCATTTCAGTTGATGCATGATGGGCGCCGAAGCTGCCACCGGCCTCACGCAGAACGCGTTCCAGTGTCCATCAGAAACAGTTTACGTAAACGATGAAAATGCAGATGCAGTTTCATCGGCATTTCTGGTAGAGCGGAGCTGTTGGTGTACGGACTGAAGTGCGCCCGACTCCTCAAAACAGAGCCTGATTTGAAATTCATACATTCGAAACTGGTTTCTACAAGTTCCGTAAGAGAAACCTTCTCCAACAGCCGTCTTCTGAACTGGTAAACTGCTGTCCCTAGGAAAATCTAAGAAAAAAAGCGGAGAGGTAGCAGTCGCAAATGAAAGTTTGGATTGGAGGTAGTGGAAACGCCAACTTAAGCTACGTGGATGATCTAACGATTGTTCGTTCATGTTTTTTCTTTATTGTCGTTGTCCAGAATGACCGAGAAAGTTTTCTCCTGTGCGTCCGTCAGCTCCGTGCAGGCAGTCTCGGGGTTAGAGTGGAGTCAGGATGCGACGGGCCATTTAACGGGGAAACTGGGCTGTCGGAGCGGAGAAAGCACCCGCCGCTGCCGCTGCCGCCGCGCGCCGCCGGTCATCTGAGCTGTCGAGGCCACCGCCTCCCACAAGATTACCCGCTCCGTCGATCCATGCCATCGATTTTTACTCCGTCGTCAGGACAGCAAGAAGTCGGGTACTGTTATCCAAGTCACGCAAGCAACTGCAGATTACGTAACCGACGAGTAGACTCAACGCACGAGGCAGCTCTTCGCGCTACATGTACCTTCGTATTTTACTTAACAATAAATGCTGACGCACAGCAAGATCTCAGAGAAGCACCTTAGCGCTACGTGCTGATCAGATATCCTACAGTAGGCATGGCTAAACTCCGCCCCGCGTGCGGCCTTTGCCGCGCCCCTGCCCCGCGCACCGTGCGCAGCGGCATGTGGGGGCATACAGGCGCTTATATCCCATGCGAAAAAATCTTTCCTAGAGATACTACGTGTTGGCATTAGGCAACGATCCAACACGTTCATGCTGTACGGATGTAGAGATGCCAGCAGACGACGTTGTTCCGAGTATTCTGTATACACTTGCAACAGAAATTAAATGCATCCTGTTAGGATGTTATTTAACCACACACACTGTAGCCGTGACATATTCAGAAACAAACTACCAAATATTGGTGACAAGTAAGGAATACCGGTCTAAGCTGTTTTTGTTGTCGTCTTCAGTCAGCAGACTGGTTTGATGCAGCTCTCCATGCTAACCTGTCCTGTGCAAGTGTCATCTGAGAATACGAACGGCAACCTACATCCTTTTGAATCTGCTTACTGTATTCGTCCATCGGTCTCCCTCTACGATTTTTACCCCACACACTTCCTCCTAATGCTAAGTTGACGATTCCTTGATGTCTCAGGATGTGTCCCACCAACCTATCCCTTCTCTTAGTCAGAATACGCCAGAAATTCCTTTTCTCCTCAATTCTGTTGAGCGCCTCCTCATTAGTTACGTGATCTATCCATCTAATTTCCATCATTCGTCTGTAGCACCACATTTCAAAAGCTTCTATCATGTTTTTGTCTGAACTCTTTATTGTCCACGCTTCACTTCCATACAATGCTACACTCCAGACAAATGACTTCAGAAAGGACTTCCTAACATTTGAAATAATATTGGATGCCAACAAGTGTCGCTTCTTTAGAAACGCTTTTCTTCCCATAGCCATCCTGCATTTTATATCTTCTTTACTTCGGCCATCAGAAGTTATCTTGCTACCCAAGTAACAAAACTCGTCTACTACTTTTATTGCCTCATTACCTAATTTAATTCCTTCAGCATCGCCTGATTTTCTGACGCTACATTCCATTATCCTTGTTTTATTCTTGTTGATGTTCATCTTATAACCACCGGTCTATGCAGACTCTCGCAAATCGCGATATATTCGAAACTAAGCAGCAAAATATTGGGGGGAGGGGGGGGGGACACGAAATAGCCTTTCCATACCCTCGGAAATCACGAGACATTCGGAAATAAATAGGCAAATCTTTCTGACTAGCGAATAGTGTACGCCTAAATGTCATTGATACTCATTTCACTTACTGTATCAGCAATTTTAACGTTCCCCCTAGTTTTGTCTCCAACCATATTCTCGAAAACCGCAACATAGTAGAACAAAGTGAAATATTTGTGAGCAGGAAGAACATAAATGTCATTAATGATCGTACCACTTGCAGCAGCAATTTCATTCTCCTTTCTTCAGTCACACACAAATCGCCAAATCGATGTTACTAACTCCTGAGACAGCACATAAGAGTACTGAATAACGTAATAGTTTCATGTGTAGAAAATCTCAGTGTCGTGGATAAATATCTCCTACAATGTGTTAGAAGCGATGAGATTTTAAAAAAATTGCATGGGACGAGTTTCGATTGCAGAACCTCTTGCTTGGTAGTGGACCACACTACCCATTATGCTACAGTAACTCGACGTTATTAGCCCCTTCATATTTTATATAGTCGTTCCCGCAAGTTTGTTTCTCAATGTTAATATAATTTTAAATACATTTAGTTATAATAAATTCATCCAGTGATGATTTTGTAATTTATCGTTAATTCGCTGTTGCCCTGGAGCGGTTTACTGCGAGTTATAAAACCAAAACTGTGAGTTATACGGCAAATCAAGATGGCATCTGTGACATGGAAGGAACAAGTGAATGTCGTTTTCACGTCACTTTCCGAAGTCGTCGTTCATGGCTAATGAAACAGCGAATTTCACTGGAGAGAAAGAGATTTTTGCTTGGCATATAAGAACTCCTGTGGGGGCACAGCGACTAACACGAAGAAGAACAATGCCGCTACAGTCAGCCGGGGTAACACTGAATTTTATGCGTTACGTAATATCTCTGTTGTTTTGAGCTTGAGGAGTCGAAAATTATCCTTTCTCTTTAAGGAATTCAATAAAGGTTTCTAAATACGTTGAAAACTTAATGCAAATTGTTTCGTTTTTCAAGAAAGGTATGTATTCCTGCTAATCACATGAATACTGCGTAATGCGCTTATTTCATTAAAGAAATAAGTTATTGCTTTGGCGAATGAAAAAAAAGCAGGGAATATATATCAGTACTAAAATCCCGATTATAAAAGTACTCTACGACATTGCCATCTCCACTTAGTAGCCTCACTGTGTTGCAAAAAATGCCCTCCTTTTCCCCCTTGCAGCGTTTGTAATATAGCCGTCTCACTCCCACACATGCTGCGGGCATTGCAGTGGTGGGCCCGTAGTGCGCCCGTTAAAATGGTTCGCGCCCGAAAAGTGCTATCATCTTTCCAGAAGAACTGGGGGAAATGCAGCTAAAACCAATCATTTTTTGTTACTTTTCTATTTGTGTTTTAACAAAAAAATATTTACTCGTAAGAATGAGACTATAGCCCTTACATAAAATTATTTTTAAAATAGTATATTTATGATACTAGTCCATTTAAGAAACACATCTTTCAGAAGAAGGCTACTGTATATATGACGAGTGTGCATGTACAATACTGTTGTTGTTATGGTCTTCAGTCTGGAGACTGGTTTGATGCAGCTCTCCTCCCTACTCTATCCTGAGCAAGCCTTTTCATCTCCTCATAAGAACGGCAACCCACATCCACTTGAATCTGCTTACTATACGCGTCTCTTGGTCTCCCGCTGCAATTTTTACCCCACACACTTCCCTCCAATGCTAAATTTATGATTCCTCGACGTCTAAGAATGTGTCCTACCAAGCGATCCCTTCTTTTAGTCAGGGTATGCCAAAAATTCCTTTTCTCACCAAGTCTGTTCAGTATCTCTTCATTAGTAATGCGATCTACCCACCTAATCTTCAGCATTCTTCTGTAGCACCTATTTCAAAACCCTCTATCCTCTTCCTGTCCGCACTGCTTATCGTCCATGTTTCACTCCCGTACAAGGCAACACTCCATACAAATGCCTTCAGAAAAGACTTCCTTAGGCTTAAATCAATATTCGATGTTAACAAATTTCTCTTTTTCTAGAACGCTTTTCTACCCATTGCCATTCTGCATTTTATATCCTCTGTACTGCGACCATCACATGTTATTTTACTACCCAAGTAACAAAACTTATCTACCATCTTCATTGTTTCGTTACCTAATCTAATTCCTTCAGCATCACCTGATTTTCTAAGACCGAATTCCATTATTTTTGTTTTTCTCTTCTTAAGTACAATATTATTGGAGTCTATTAGAGTCAAATTTGGGTCACAAAATTTCTAAGTTTTTCTTCGACTCGTGTTTTGGGTATTTTCTAAAGCTTCGCGTAGTGACTGTCTTACAAACACCAATTGTTACCTGAACAGTAAATGGTTTGCTCGTTTTACCGTTCTTCGACCACATTAGTGAGCTGCGCTTCCTCTGTTACTTCGATTACGTTGGATCTGATCGCGCTACAGTCCAGTGCAGAGCAGTGCTGCGCGGTCTCACTCTTTCCGCAGCTCTCTCTCTCCCTCCGTTGCCGACACTAGCGACACACGGTCGCGGCCGGGGCGGTCAACTGCAGTGTGGCAGCCGTAACAAACAACTCTGACAAGCGACACCTCTGACCTCGAACGCTCGGATGAGCACCAAACCGTGATTAGAATAACAAGCAAACAAATAAACAAAACTTCGGTGTGCGTCATTTCCATGCAAAACGCCACACTTGTCTGCTAACGCCACTATAATCCTCGCTTCTTAGGAAGGCGCCCCAGTTTTCACCTGTTCAGCGCCTCCCCCTCCATTACCACACTGGCAGCCAAAAATGCTCATTCTCTAGGCGACTGCTGGCCGCGAGTTACGCTATGTTTCTCCCTACGCTTGCTCTTTTTTTTATAATTTTTTCAGTATTGCTGCCCAGTGGGGGATCCTTATCACGTGGGTTTTACGGAGGACATCTGAAGAGTCCAAAGAAGGGAGGCTCCTTTCGTCTTCTCACGATACAGGGGAGACAGCGTTACGGAAATGATACAGGATCTGGGATGGGAATCATTACAACGCTGCTTATCGCTGCGGCGTGGGCTACTTACGAGACTCCAATCGCCAACATTCTCCTCCGCGTGCGAAAATATATTGTTGACTCCCACTTACATAGATAGGAATGATCATCAGAATAAAATAAGGTAAATCAGAGCTCGAACGGAGAGATCAGGTGTTCTTTCTTCCCTCGCGCTATTCGAGAATGGAATGGGAGATAAATAGTATGACGGTGGTTCGATGAACCTTCTGCCAAGACACTTAAAATGTGATTTGCAGGCCGGCCGCGGTGGCCGAGGGGACTGAGATGCTTCAGTCACGGTCTGCACGGCCACTGCGGTCGGGGGTTCGAATCCCCCCTCGGGCATGGATATTTGTGCCGTCCTTTGTTGTAGGTAGTTCATAAGTAGTTTGTAAGTTTAGGGACTGATGACCCCGCAGTTAAGTCCCTTAAGCTTAACAAACATTTGAACATTTTTTGTGATTTGCAGAGTATCCCATGTAGATGTAGAAGGCTCAACTGTTGGCGTTCGGCCGTAGCTCCTCTGAATTTCACAATATATTGAATTTCTACATGTGTATAACAACCATGTAACTAATCATTTTTATGTTCTCCACTACAACTGATTTATCGTAAAATGCACGAATTATAATTTGTTATGATTGTACCAACAAATGTAAGCAACTGCGTATACAGGGTGGTCCATTCATAGGGACCAGGCCATATATCTCAAGAAAAAATTGCAAAGAGAAAAACTTTTCTAGCTTGAAAGGGGTTGGCCCGATAGATGACGCTGTCATAGGTCAAACGGATATCAACTGCATTTTTTAAATAGGTACCCCCATTTTTATTACATATTCGTCTATTACGTAAATAAATATGAATGTTTTATTTGGAACACTTTTGTCGCTTTGTGATAGATGGCGCTGTAACATTCACAAACATACTGCTTACAATTTTCGACGATCAGTGGGTAACAGGTAGTTTTTTTTTTAATTGAAAAACAGAACGTAGGTATGTTTGAACTTTATTTCGGTTGTTCCAATGTGATACATGTACTTTTATGAAATTATCATACGTTATGAGAACGCATTACTTTTACTGCTTGATTACCTGTAATTACCTCATGACTTCAATAAATGCTCAAAATTATGTCCTTCAATCTCAATGCATTTGACAATAAGCGTAACGAAATTCCTCTCAACAGCGAGTAGTTCGCCTTCAGTAATGTTCTCACATACATTGACAAAGCGCTGACGCAAGTTTTCACTTGTTGTCGTTGAATCAAGATAATATACTTCAATTTTCCCCAAGGAAAAAAAAAATCCGGGATGTAAGATCCGGTGAACGTGCGGGTCTTGGTATGGTGCTTCTACGACCAATGCACATCTCATTAAACATTCCATTTAAGAATGCTTCAACTACACGCGAGCCATGTGCCGGACATCAATGATATTAAAAGTACATCGCCGTTATGTGATGCAGTGAAACATCTTGTAGTAAAATCGGTAGAATATTCCGTAAGAAATCGGTATATATATTGCACCATTTAAATTGCCAACGATAAAAAAGGGGCTAATTATTCGTCCTCCCATGTTCTACTTGTCGCAGCCATCGTGAATATTTCGTTGCCCAATAGTGCATATGATGCCGGTTTACATTTCCTCTGTTTGCGAATGACGCTTCGTCACTAAACAGAACCCGTGAAAAAAAAAAATCTGTTATCGTCCCCTAATTTACTTTGTGCCTAGTGGCAAAACTGTACACGACGTTCCAAGTCTTCGCCATGCAAATCCTGGTGCATAGAAATATGATACGGGCGAAATTGATCACAATAGCCACACAAGTACGGTAAGTTCTGAGACATCAAGGAATTGTCAACTTAGCATTAGAAGGAAGCGTATGGGGTAAAAATCTTAGAGGGAGACCGAGGAATGAATATAGTAAGCATTTTCCAAAGGATGTAGGTTGCCGAACGTATTCTCAGATGAAGAGACTTGCATAGGACAGGGTAGCGTGGAGAGCTGCATCAAACCAGTCTGCGGACTGAAGACCCCAACAACAACAAGTACCATATCTACATTTTCTGCAACTGGTCCATTTTACCATTTTAACTCGAGTAATGTATCACGAAGCAAATACCGTCGCACTGGCGAAATGTTACGCGATACCACGTACGTATACGCCGTAATCACAAAGCGACAAAAGTGTTCCAAATAAAACATTCATAATTATTTACGTACTAGACGAATACGTAATTGAAAATGGGGGTTCCTATGCAGTTGATAATATCCGTTTGACCTATGGCAGCGCCATCTAGCGGGCCAACCACAGCGCCATCTGTTTCCCCCTTCAAGCTTGGAAAGTTTTCTTCTTTGTAGTTTTTTCGTTTGGTGCTTATTTCGTGAGATATTTGGCCCGGTACCTATCAATGGACCACCCTATATATATTTTCTCTCTGTTTTTCTTTTTTCTTCTTATCTCCATCTATTTCACATGCTTAAAATATTTAACACCGATGAACTACTGTATAATATAACATGTAAAACTAAAAATGTACGTCCTGCTTTACATTAAAAGGTAGAAGGATTATAAATGAGAAATAATAATAAATAATGTAGCTCCTCCCCTTCACGATGAAATGACGCACACCACTCTCCTGTTTATGACTGCCTGTTATTCGAAGCATGGTTTCGTGGGGTTCCCAGCTTTCGAGGACAAAGGTGTCCCTTGTGAGAGACATATTTACTCTTCTGTCGCCCATCCTCTACTTCTAAATATACACTCTGCAAGCCACGGAGTGCTGTACCACATACAGTCACTTCCTTTTTCTGCTGCTCTCACAAATTGAGGGAGAGGAAAATTATTAATATAAGATTTGTTTCTCTTGTCTTAGCGGTCCTAACGCCACAAGTAAGTAGACGGCAGTAAAATCTTTCTACAGTCACCTCCAAGTGCCGACCTTGTAATTTCCTCACGATTGTCTCTCGAAATGATCGTCGCTTTCCTTCAGGGATTCCTATTTGACGTCACGAAGAACTGCCATATTTTCATCGAATCTACTGGTAACAAATCTAACAAAACGCCTCTCAATTGCTCCTGCGTGTTCCTTTTATCTGTCCTAGTGGGTATTCCATCCCGCAATACTCTGCTACAAATGCCCCCGTTATTACTGAACCGCACATTCCCAATTTTGTCAACAAATCTAAGTTGACCATAGCCTTCTCTATCCTTATTTAAAAGCTCACTGCATTTCATATCGCCCTGCAACGTTACGGCTCGATATTAAATCGACGTGGTTGTGAAGTGACTGGCCACTAATGCTGTACTGGAACATGACATCATTGTTTGTCTCACTCATCTGCGTATCTTACATTTTTCTACGTTCTCGGCGAGCATATATGAGAGCAATTTGAATGTTATTCATTGTCCTACTTCACAGTCGAGCATTTTTAATTTTTTTAACCTTTGTATCTGATGGTTAAAATTCCGTTTTCCTTTCCTTCAATTTTTAATGTAATATTTCAGATGTACCCGATGATGGGAGTACCAAACCCTTAAAGTGTCGAGGGGATAGTAAAATGTACTTTACAACTGTGGCGGAATGAGGATGACTTACACTTAGTTGCAGTCGATTAAACACGAGTAATATAATGCGTTTGAAAGCGGCATACTTTAAACATACAGCCTAATTCCAGAACACTCTTGAATGGAAAGCAGAAAATCCCATGTCATTGAAAACATGTCTGTCGATTTTTTCCTGTCGACATACATTATACCCTGAAGTATTTATTTTCCAGATGTTAACTTTCTTTTGCGTCACTGTGTATTTTATTTTACACCGCCGTAAAGTTTATATCGCGAACAGGCAGATCAATACGTTACGCAGTAGACCACGCAGAGAGCTGCTAAAGACTTCGGCTGTGAACGAATTTTTAATGAGTAATAGGCGTATTACAACTGACGCGAAACTAGCTTCGTTTGTGGCAAAATGCCATTTAGTGAAAGTGTTTCCTTCGTTTTATTTGTAACTGCTTAAGTTTATTGGTAATCGTTCACCAAAATGAAGTCGCTGGGTAACTATCTGCCAGTTCATTACACAGTCGCTAGATCAGAAACTTGTACGCCTACAATACTTGAGGCTTTGGGTACGCCACATTTCGTCTATATCCTTTTTTCCCAGGAGTGCTAGTAGCATAAAGTACACGGCACAACTTCTGTGATTTTGTCAGGAAGTACACATATTGTATTTTAGGAAGCATATTAACGTGATGAACAATTATACATGTGGTGTCTTGTGCGAAAGAACAGACACGCTTTTGATCCTGTAGCCACTATGAATTAAGATATTAAGGAATGATTGACATTAAACTGCCCGTGGGTATTGCATTACACCGTACAGATATTCAGAATTTGTGCTGGACCGGGATTGGAACTCTTGTCTCCTGTCGACTATATGTTGCTTAAAATTACTTTTTAGTTCAATTGCTGGAGCAGCTTTCGTCCAATTAGAACGCTCCATGTCACACCCGAACCTTTCCCGTAGCCAAACTGACAACAACAGGTCATTCAATTCCATTTCCTTATCTGGCTCTCTCTCTTGATTAGCTTTGTTGCCGATTCACAGGTGTGTCTTACTTCGCATTTCATCACTTAATGACACCCATATGAAAATCAAGACACGGACAACGCTGTTAACGTAATACGTACTCATGCACAGCACTAAGTACGCGATACTGAATCCTTTCGTACAAGCCGTGACTTAATGTCACAAATGCAAGATATCAGCTCACATTTAGAGAAGCTTCATATGATTTACATGAAAACGAGCTGTCCGAAAGCTACAATATTCTGCGATGTTAACTGGCTGTGTATTATGGCTTAGAAGCAAGAGAACGTAGCGTCGTAGCTACACGTGCTGAATATCAAGGGATAGAACCCTGCCCTATGCGACTGTTTTAATTTCTGAATCCAAATTACTTTTTATGTTGTTATTACTAACTTAACTGAATTGTTTATATCCCAGTACCTTGTTACGTATGTTTCAAAATAGTATTGACTTTTCTTATTCTATTTCATTTTTGTTCCTATGATTCCTTTTTTCTTCGATTTGGAATCTGCGTACGTCGTTAACGACCTGTTGTAAATGCCGAGCAGGATGCTGACTGGTTCGTAACACCGCAGTTAGTGTAACCACTAGTCAGTCTGAGGATACCCGCGCGAGAGTAGCCGAGCGGTCTGGAGCGCCACGTTGTGGATCGCGCGGCCTTCCGCGTCGGAGGTTCGGATCCTCCCTCGGGCATGGATGTTTGTGCTTTCTTTAGTGTAAGTTAGTTCATAAGTAGTTTGTAAGTTTAGGGACTGATGACCCCGCAGTTATGTCCCATAAGCTTAACAAACATTGGAACTTTTTTTTTCGAATCCAGGTAATTCAATCCCCATTGGAAGTTAATGTGTTTAATCCCTTTGTTTCTTGATGTCATACAAGCGATCCATTACTGAGAACTTTGACGTGTTCCCGGCGACGGCTTAGTAGGCGAAGCGTTATGAAGTGAGTGGATGTTTGATGTTTGTAAATCTATCGGACCAAACTGCGTGGTCATCAGTCCTTAGCTTACAAACTACTTAAACTAAGGTAAACTAACCTAACGACAACACACACACACACACACATACACACACATATGTCCCAGGGAGGCCTCGAACCTCCGACGGCGAGCAACCGCGCGCTCCGCAGCGAGGCTGCTTAGACCGCTCCGCAGCGAGGCTGCTTAGACCGCTCCGCTACTCCACCGCGGCGAAGTGAGTCTTGATGCCAGACAATAAAAATTATTACGTGTGCGGCTGTAGGTTTTTTAAAATTATTTCTGATAATTTCAACCACTCATTGTCCCATTCTCCATATTAGTATGGAGCTAAATCGAAGAGTTTTTCATACTTAGGTGGCGATCTGTTCAGGTGGTGTATTGTGGAGAACAGCCCAGATCTTTATTCACTTGACCGGTTTCGGCAGATTAACCTGACATATGCGGATCTTTCATTTTACTGACTACATTACGAAGAAAAACTGCTGTTAAAAACATTACTGTTGGTTTGCCATAAATAGAACTTAGTCTGACCACATCACATTAAAGTATGATGGTTTTCATATTTTATTTGTATTACGACAACCAACAATAAAGTTGGTGAATAAGTACGTCTTTAAAATCTTTCCTTTGTAATGTGGTGAATGTAATGAAAGATCTGATGATCGTACTTTAATCTGCTGAAACCGGTTGTGTGAATAAAGATTATAAACCATTTTGGCTGTTTTCCAGAAAAACCATTAAAGTGTAAGAGTTCTACATAGGATGCTGTTGCAACCTTATCTTCTATTGTTGAAAACACGAATGGTATGGGGGGCATACGCTTTATGTTTTCAAGCGTAGTGCGCGTACATGCAATGTGGAGGGTCCGGAGATAAGTAAATGTGTGGCTCCTACTAACCATTCTGGTTAACACGAAATCAATACTGCATCAATGCCGATTGCTGGCTATACTTTATATTAATACAACCTATTAGTTACCGGGATCGAGCGTGTCCCATTATCAGATGATGTGTTAAAAGTCTTTTGTTCTTTTGTGTCCCAGCCTCGTCGCCGCTTTTGTGTATCGTTTCCGTCGTAGGTGTCGGTGGCCGAGTAGAAAGACCGACACAGGAATAAAGGATGCACGCTTGTGCAGGTAGGAGGTGACCAGCCAGTGGGACAGCAGAAACTAGAAACACTAGAGTAAATTAGAACGATGTATATAATTTCATAGAGACTTACTAATACTTAACTTTTACATAGTTCTTGACTGCAGAATGCTGATACATAGTTTAGATAGAGGCCCGCCTAGTGCCTATCTGATTCCGAAGTGTTAACTGGTTCCTATCTCAGTCCCAAGTGAACGATGTCGTTCAGTGTTGGCCACGAGCGGAGTTGCAGCAGAGGGGGCTCGTGGCTGACTTCGTAAGAACGCCACGCCGCGCCGTGCGTGCATGGCGGTGCGCGGCGAAAGTAGGTGGCGCGCACCTTAGACTTGTGCGAAACCACATGTTCAATATTGTGTATTTTAACAGACAATCTGATGGTGGGCCACGCACGACACCGGTAACAAACAGGCTGCAGGCTGCGGCGAAGCGAGCGGAGAGAAGCGTCTTTGAGAGCGCGCGCAGTATGTCGGAAGGGCGTCTGGAACGCGGCCAGAGGCCTCTCACGGGAAGAGGCGGCCGCAGCCGCAGCAGCAGCTGATACCGCCAGGAATGCCCGCCCTCAGCGGCACCGCGCCACGCGACTGCCACACCTACTGTCTCTGGCGGGCCAACACTTGCGCACCTGTGTCCCAATCCATAATTAACTACAATAACACAGGCTCTTTTTATTCATCACGTACATTGAAAGACGACCGTCTGTCGTTTTCCATATATTTTTGTAAAGTTACAATTTATTTAATGTCGCTAGATTATCATTTTGTTAAAACTTGAACCCCACTCTTTTCAAGGCTTGAGGAATAGTATTTTTATTTTATGTGTTAAAATATTAGTTAATATTGCTAGGTTTTTCCGATTTTGTTATGTTAATAATTTGTCATTATATTAATTAATGTGGCATAAATGTCGCTTCTCCGCTACGCCACCGTCCCTGTGCGAATGTGTACTTGTCTTACTTTTAAGTGGATGTGCGATAATCTATGGCTGTTTGAATGTGGGAAGTAATAGCTCGCTTTGCATCGTTCTCTATGGCTCAGAGTCGATAGCTTCTGAGGCTACCAAAGAGGTTTCTACACCCTTTGGTTACAGTCCAGTCAGCGAGCCTTCTCTAGGGCGAGTCTCTTCATCCCCACCACCGCTATTTCTTGGATCTTCCGGCTTCCGGTGGCTTCCTGCGTCTTGTGGCCGCTCGGTCTAGTCATTCTGGGCTGGTCGTCTGGTGAGGTAAGGTTGGTTCTGCTCTTGTTTTTTGAGATGGTAGCGTTTCATTGACTAGCTCGTTTAACTCAGACTCGTGAACTTAGTTTCATTTTTTGGGATATTTTCTCCGATTGTGTGCGGAAATGTGTTCTCGTTTTTCAATTCAGTGATTTCCAATAGATAAACGCGGTGTGTGTGATTCAAGTTGCAGTTTGAATAACGGCCTGGTATGTTAAAACTTTTTGTGATCATGTGCCGGCGTATGAACTTTGCGTAAATACTTTCTAGCTTTGTGGGGCCCAATTTCTAATAGGTGACATGTTCAGTTTTTGTACAGTGCATGTAAAAATCTTCTCATCCTTTCCTTCTGTGAGTGATATCTGTTCCACGTGGTTGGTTCATAGAACAAAGCCTTCAGCTTCCACTCTTGTTTGTTCCATGCCCATCAGGCAAGTAACTATGCGGGTATCCTTCCGATTTCCACTAATATTTCGCGATATTCTCTCCCCGCCTATTTTAATTTGGCTGTCTCTTCTCAGACTGATAGTACGCACTGTCTTTGTCAGTAATTCTCTCTGAGCCTTGTACAACCTCCTTCAATAGCTTCCTTATTAACTGTAAATATTTCTATGGGTTGCATGCTATAATTCTTAATTTTATTTTTCCGACTTTGTAATTATTTCATTTATGTGGTTTTCCTTAGACAGGAACTCATCCGTCTCTGTAATTGCCCCCTATCGCGTGTAGCTGTCTTTCATTCAGTCCTTATACAATTCTAAGCATTTCTATGAGTTGCATGCTGTAGTTCATTTTCTTTATTTTTCGGAATCTGAACTTATTCAATTTTATCGGTTTTCGGAACCACGTGGGTCCGAGTGCCGACTTCCGGAGCTTGCCGCTAGTCGCTGAGTTCACGCCACTTCTCATATAAAACCAGTACCTAGATAGATTGCTGAGAGACTGCAATTTAAGTATCCAACGTGATTTAGATAATGAATCCAATTGTCAACCACTTCACCTTCAGTGGAGTACGTTCACGTAACGTAGCCGCGTGTCGCCGTTAGCGTGTTTGCTCGCGGTTCAATTCAGATGTAATTTAACTTGGCTATACACATGCACCATCTCAAAACAGGCACGACAGACCAGAGCCAGCTTCAAAGGGTTTTTGTATATTGTGTTTTGTGCTACCTCCGACTTATTGAATTTCGCCTACGATAGCGGCGCCTGCTTCCGCCTCGTCTCAGCACGCTGATTTTGGCGAGTTTCGTTGTGGCATTGCGTGTGTGTGAGCGAATGAGTGTTGTTTGTGAATCCTTCTCCCCAGTAACATTAAATCCTGTATAATTTAGGCTGGGCACCGTCCGCATTAATCCATGTAAGAGGTGCAATTTTATTGTATTAACAAAATTGGTTCCCCATTTTGCTTGTTGCCTATCTGAATAAACGTGTCTAAGTTCAGCATAATTCGTAAGTTGCCTATAAATTGTAGTTTTAGAGCACCTTCCCTCTTTTATTTAACATTGTTCTTCACAAGTGCTGAGAACTAGCTCAGATACAATGTTTTATGTCTAAATTCCGTTGCGCCATAAATGTTTTCTTAGCCACCTTTCTAAGATAACTTTAATTGTTGTGGCTTGCTTATTAATGTCTGAGTGTAACATCGTTTGAGCTGCTATGTATATTGACCACTGTAGTATTAACTTCCTGTAATTGAAGTAATTTGAAACGAGTCAGTTCTTAGTTTGGGCCAGGGAACAAGGCTTTATAGCAGGGAGTAACCGGTAGTTCACACGGACCTTATTTGCTAATTTTAATGATAAAACAAGGCTCTTGTTTCGTACAGTGGTCGACTTTTAACATACATCAAACTAAATTTTACATCATCCACCAAATAAAACATTAATTACCTGATTGTTGGTTCTGCGGTGTAGTAAATGTCGCTAACCCTTTTAGGCCAAATATGTCCAATAAAAGGTAAACTAATAATTTTCAGAAAAGTCAATTCTATTAGTCTCTTAAGTCATAAATACAAGAAATTTTTAAATAAAGAAAAATAGTTCTTTAATGAATGTGGTTTCACCGCGAAACCACTCTGACACGTCTTCAACCACCTGCGTTTTCGTCAGGTATTTTTTGAAGTAATTTCGGACTTTCCCCGGACACACTCCCAAATTACACCGTTACAATGCCATTTTGTTCTGTGAGGTTCAGTTTTTGTGTTGCAGTGCGCACGACGACGAAGTCGTCCTTGTATTGGCTTCTGTTCAGACTTGGTTTCTCCCAGTTCTTGAGGCACCGTCTTTTTGAATTTATTTATTTATTTTGTATTTCTATTCTTGCACCTTCTTGATGATGTACCATTTGTTATGCGAATAAGTCCACGAAACTCCGGAATCCGGAACTTTTCAGTGACACTATTACCCCATCGCTTCTTTCTGAGTAGAACAAAAATGAATTTATAATGGAGACATCCAGCGTATGCCAAAAATATTTACGCTACCATCTTTTGCTTTTCCTATCAATCCCGCATAGAGATTATGGCATGTCTGCTTTATCGACGTACCCCATATGCATGGTGTACTGTTTCACAAGTATGGGACATGAGGTTTTGTACTGACCCATCTTTTTGTTTTCGGATAATGTTGTCTGCCATGAATCATGAAAATAAGGCAGAAATAAAATTCCCTTACCGTCCTTCCATATCAATGCAGACATGCCTTCTGTTCATCTGTACTCATATTCTCCACGCTGAAGATGTTTCTCAGTCTTCTAATCTTTTGTCGATTTCTTTTGGCCTCGTTTTACTGTCTCACTAGCCTACAGACCATAATCATTAAGATTTTTCTTTAGGCTAACAGAAGTAACAAAGTATATATTATGGTCTTGTTCACCAGTTACTGAGTCAATTACTCCACTACCCTTTGCCCTAATTGTTTATCTGCACATTTACCAGTAGTCACTAGATGTGTCTACTTAGCACTAACATCGATGGTTTCATGTGGAAGCCACTGGTCCTACCGAACATAATAAAATGGTGGTTTCAGGCAGAAACCACTGGTACTCAAAGGGTTAAACGGCATTGTAATGAAAGGTCGCCGGCCGCGGTGGCCGAGGGGACTGAGGCGCTTCAGTCACGGTCTGCACGGCCACTACGGTCGGGGGTTCGAATCCCCCCTCGGGCATGGATATTTGTGCCGTCCTTAGTTATAGGTAGTTCATAAGTAGTTTGTAAGTTTAGGGACTGATGACCCCGTAGTTAAGTCCCTTAAGCTTAACAAACAGCTGTTTCAGCAGTTTGGCATCTTGAAGGACCTGCGTGCGTGTAAGAGTAACATATTAACTTAACACATTGTTGTAAGTATAAATAGCAAAATTATAGATAAATTTTGACTTACGTCTACGATGTTCTGAAGTTCATTAACATCCGGCATTACTGTTATTAAATATTACAATAATTAAATATTTTACATCTCTGGTAATGTAGTTGATTACCCTGCAAAGGTAAAAAAATATTTGGGCTCTTAAATATATATATATATATATATATATATATATATATATATATATATATATATATATATATATATATATGGTTTCTGCAGGTTGATGCGGTGACGTAAGACTTTATATATATATATATATATATATATATATATATATATAAAAGCACATCTACAGTTTCATTGATAAACAAAACTCAACGGACTATTTCTGTATTCAAACAGAACCTAAAAGCACTTTTCTGAGAGTCCATTGTGCAGCTACCTCAATCAAAAGAGTTGCAGGGCCCTTATGAAGGACCTATCACAGTTCCTTGGGGACAGCCAGATATCCCTTCGGTTTTATTCCACATTTTTCCGTCTGTCACTACGAACAGTAATCTCTCTCACAAAATCACGAATCCAGTCACACTAATGAGACGGTACTCCATACTCACGCTATTTGATAAAAAGTCCTTTTTGACGAACGGTGTCAGAGCTTCTGGAAAACTAGAAATACTGAATTAATTTGACATCCTATGTCGATAACACTCATTACTTAATGAACGTGCTAGTTGTGTTACATAATCACTGTATTTTCTGTGAAAGGATTTCCTACTTAACAATAGATCGTTTTGTTCAAAATGTTTCATAACTTTGGAACATATTTTACGCTCCAAATCCTACTACAAATCTAATCTTGTATTAATATTGTGTACAAGCTTTTCATCTACGTTTGTCTTATTGCTATTGAATTTGCAATTTTTTAGAGTGAAACGTTTGAATTGATTCCGCAACTTTGCTGGTAAGGAAGTTTTGTCAACTTTAGACAATAAATGTTCCTTTAAGTTCTACTATCATCTAAAAATGTCTACATTGTAGCCTTCTATTTACGAGAACATTTGTTGTAATTTTGCAGTAATTTTAATTTCGCATTACTGAAGATAATGTTCGTTTTATTAACCACTCTGTCATCAAACACATGATCACTTTTTTAATATTGTTTTCTGTGGTGTACGGTCTACATTTTAGATTAAAAACTTTCTTTTCATGAGTACGCACTACAACCAGCAACTTATTGTCTACTATATTATTAGCATAATGTAAAGAATGATCAAACTGTTGATGATTCAGTATTTTACCAATGTTTAAGTGTTCCGCGTAAATCTGTTTTGAAAAGAAATCTTGTCTCACGTTCAAGTCTAATCCAAAAACATTTACTAAACCATTTCACTTTTGTCCAATCATATTGTTACCTCTAATCTTCACCTGGGCATAGGTGGGAATGATGCCTTCCGAGATACCTCTTGTGTTGAAGTTAATACCTGTTGTCTTCATCAGCTTGATTTTATTAGCGATGAATCTATGGGTTTTTAGTATTACCTGGTAAGGGTAATGTAGATGAACTTCTATGCAATATTAATATAAAATTTAAAGAATATAAGACGCTAATTTTAAAAGACAATAAAGGGAATACGCTAGTAATATTACATGTAAATGAGTATAATAGGAAAGTTACAGAATTTTTTTAAGACAGTGGAATTACACAACTTGATCAGGATCCTAAGACTTTTCTGTACATTACAAAGACTTTATGTACCTTAGTATGTAATGGGACAGACCCGAAGATTCATCGCTAATAAAATCAAGCTGATGAAGACGACGAAAGCTATTAACTTCGATAAAAGACGCATCTCCGAAGGCATCATTGCTACCTATTCCCATGTCAAGATTAGAGGTAACAATATTATCGGACAAAAAGTCAAACAGTCAAATATTGTCGATTAGACTTGAACTTGGGAAATTATACCGGAGACAAGATTTCCTTTCAAAACAGCTTTACCTGCAACGCTTAAACCTTAGCAAAATACTGAATCCTCAACAGTTCGATCCTACTTTACATTATACTAATGATATAGTAGACAATGAGTTGCAGGTTGGAGTGCATACTCATGAAAATGAAATTTATGATCTAAAATTTAGACAACTTCCACCACACTAAACTGAATATTATCATGGCGATAATGTATTTTATGATAGGGTGATTAATAAAACGAACATTGTATTTAGTAATAAGGAAATACAATTACTACATAATGGCAACAAATATGCTGTTAAAAAAAGACTACAAAGCAGAGACATTAGTGAGAGGATAGTAAAAGTCAAAAGAACACTTTAATACTGCAAAGATGATAATATACAACAAAACTTCCTTACCAGCAAAATTTCGGAATCAATTCAAAAGTTTCGCTCTAAAAAGTGGAAAACAAATCTAATACGTGATGTGTATCTGTTATTAAATGGGTTAATGCCATTGCCTTTCTCGAGGATTACTGTGACTTGTGTAACTGTTTAGTGTTTAGCGCTTTTGTATGGTCGCTAAGTATGGAGCTATTACCTGCAAGGAAAGAAATTGGTATAAAACCTGAACTTGAAAACTTGTCGTTATTAAGACACTTGAGCTGCTTCGCAACACTTTGTATATCTAGGGTACTCATGCTGAAAGCTGTTCTCTTATCGCTATACCTGACGATTTTAATTTAGCTACAAACATTGGCATGTTCTTTCCTGTAGATTCTGGTCGTCAGGTGACTCAACCTTACATTCCACCACAGTTCGCTCGATTGAAATGTTCACGTTTCTTAGCCATCAAACGTCCACAGGTCTCACATTTTTAGAATTTGGCATGTGTGAATGGTTTGTTCAAATGTTTGTAAAGCTTATGGGACTTAAATGCGGAGTCATCAGTCCCTAAACTTACAAACTGCTTATGAACTAGCTTATCCTAAAGACGACACAAACAGCCATACCCGAGGGGGGATTCGAACCCACGACGGGGAACGACCTCGCGCATCGTAGGATAGCGCTGAATGCGCTCGGCCGCTCCACCGCGGTTGAATGGTTTGAAAGTATGCAATATGAAGGTACCAGCGTAAACTTTTCAGGACACTATGGGAGGCCAATTTCTGAGCCTTCATCAGACGCTACTCTGATAACATCATTGATATTTTCAAAAGACTGGAATTTCTTGCGACAGTATCGCAGTAACAGTTACTTAATACACTGAATAGGTATTTAAAAATTATTTTGTCGTCCTTTTATTTCTCATGTTACTGACTGCATTTGAAATAACCTGTGGCAGAGTAGTAGTTGTCAGTTTACCATTGGAACAATATCGGAATAAGTGATTTGTCAACACGAAAAGTACTCTACTACGCTTACTTTCACTCACTTATGACGTACGGCGTTATTTTTTGGGGTAACTCGACTGAAACAAAAAGTATATTTTTGGCTCAGAAACGGGCGGTTCAAGCAATATGTAGTGTAAGTCCACGAACTTCATGTCACCCTTTTCAGTAGTAGGGGAATTTTGACACTGGCGTCACAATATGTTTTCTCTTTAATGTCGTTTGTTGTTAATATATTAGCTTATTCCCACGAGTTAGTAGCTTTCACTCGGTGAATACCAGACAGAAGTCGAATCTACATTTGCATCACACCACCTTGACACTTGTACAGAAAGGTGTGCAATATTCTGCAGCATCCATTTTCAGTAAGCTGCCACAGGAACTAAAGAATCTTAGCACTAACCCACACGCTTTCAAATCTAAACTGAAGAGTTACCTCATGGCTCACTTCTTTTATTCTGTCGAGGAACTCTTAGAAAAATGAAGCAATTAAGCTAATTCATTTTTTCTTTATTGATTCTTGTCTTGTCATGTACATAGGACTACTTAAAAATTTTCTATTACCATTCTTGTGTTAAACGCCATATATTGATTTTTCCATGACCATGGAGTCTTACACCTCAATTAGGTCCTGCGGAACAGAAAACCATATTTTTATTTTGGCTAGTGATCATAAGTCGTGGGTTCTATAACGGCCAAGTCGCAGGATTTTTTTTTTCTGTTAACTTGCCATTTCTTTCAATTCTGCCAATGTTCCTGATGTGGAAAATGCCGACTTCCACCGTGGCTCGGAAACCACGTTTATCTGTAGGTCCCCTTGGAAGTCCGTTCAAAGGTCGGAGCAAGACAACGGCATACCATACCTTTTAAAGCACTGTGGTGTTCATATCACTCTTCGGCTTGTTGACTGCTATACTCTTATTTACGTATTTAGTTTTAGGCACACTATGTTGGAAAACGAGTGATTCATAGCCGCGGAGGAGTGGCCGAGCACTCTAAAGCTTCGACCTGTGGCACGCACGGTTGCTCGCTGTCGGATGTTAGAGTCCTCCCTTATTTATAAAGTGAAACAATTGTCAATGCACATGGCGATTCCAGTTGCTATGAGACCAAAATAAAAATAATTTTTGTATGACTGAAAAGCAGAACTTTATTTCCCCCCTCCCCCCTTAATATACGGAGAACAAAATTGACCTATTTTTGTTAGGAAGCGACATTAATGTAATGAATGTGGTTTATTCATATTTATAGCTGGAGACGTCGTCAAATAATACATTTACGTAATTCTTTACGTGACACGAGGTTATTTGCGCCGAGCGTTATACATCCGTGTTATCTGCAATTTTCCTGGTACCGGTCGCAGCGATGAACCTTTCTATGAATTGCCGCTTAATAAAAGTGTGTGTGTGTGTGTGTGTGCGCGCGCGCGCGCGTTATTCTAGCTACACTAACACTTCGCTCTAGTTGGTAGTCATATGTAGCTCGACAGTAGAGAGAGGCTTTATTCACCGAGATGAAAATACTGCTGGCGCTTCAGAGGGCATTACGGGGAAAAGCATGCGGTGCTTGCACACAGATGTTTGTCAGCATAATGGAAACACCTGTGCTCCGAGCCATAACATTTTTTGTCCCGTTCTGGTGCTTCGCTGTAACTTTTTTTTTTTTTTTCTTTCTTACTGAGGTGAAACAATTTAGTCGGTGAGGCATTAGGTGACGTACAACAAATGTTGGCACAGCACGGAAAAGGGAAAAACGGACATAGACGGGCTGAGTAATCCGTATAAATGAATCAGGTCCTGTGCACAGTCCTGCATTATCTGTAGGAATGTAGTGTGTGCTTGCTGAATTTCCTTAAACAGGGGAGCGGCGGCAAGTAGGGTCCGACCTGAATCACGACTCACTTGGCCTTTGTCGCAAAACAACGGACGCGTCAGGTGTTCGGAAGTAAGTGCAGACGTCGCTCTGCCTATTGGTAGAACTTGAGTTAAACTGTTGATTGTGCCACAACTAAACATTGTTTCTGGGTGTCTAAGACAATGAACGGTGTAATTTTCAGCAGTGATTTATGCCTTTAAAGGTGGGAAATAATAATGATATACTTGTATTAATATTTAAGTACTCTGACGCAGATTCGTGTTTTCATTATTGAATTCACTCCCTCAAAAGGCTTTGTGCCATCTTTTGAAGTGCAATTCCAATCGGGTTGAGTGCTCGATCAATGTTGGAGGGTGTGAGTTATTCCAGGAACTTCTTTTTTGTGCTGACGAGGATCAAGGGCAGAACTCCAAGAATTCGATGAAGCTTGTGACCTCAGGTGTTTTGTAAGGCGAAATGACCTAAAGGGCTGCTGCCGAGCGTTTTAATGTTTCCATAAATAATTTTAAAAGGGGATCAAAATGGCCGTCTTTTACATATCAGGTGCAGTTTTGAAATCAACATTTAAAGAAAATAACGAACAAAGAACTGTAATGCACATCAGACAATTATATTCCATATTAATTCCACCATCTAAGATTTAAAAATCCAAAACTCAGCTAATGATTTGGTACAAAATTTTAAAACTGCAGTACAGAATTAACTCAAAGAAACTAGGAGGTAAATATTATCACGCTGAAAACTTCGGGTGGTTCGGAATTCGAAGGCTGGGTCCTAATAGAGCACAACAGTTTTGCACTTAGAACAGGTTTATTGCTAACACATGCGTACACTCAGAACAGACTGCCTCCTGAATGGAGTACCCCGCTATTTATACATAGAAACAATTTTATTTAATTTACAAGTACATCAAACATAAGAAACGCATAGAACATTCTAAAAATAGTAAATACAAAGAAATAATTTTTTTGCCAGTGGCAGGACTTCAACCGGGGACCGTCAGCACAGCCATCTGCGACGCTAACCACTGCACCACGCGTTCTGTCTTAAGACTCGCGGCAATATTTGTATGTTCAATTAATTAAAATATTTTGTTGTATGGTCCGTATTACTCGATACTTTATTGCGTATCGTTTTGATTAGAAGTCTTGTTAAAATTTACGCCAAAAGTAAGATTGTATGCACTTTTAACTTTTATTTCACTCATGTTTACGAGTACCGAAGGTACAGCATGTAAACACAAAAACGTTAAATCACTCTAACGTAATTTACTTTTGACCCCATATATATTAGTCAAGAATGCTCATCTTCAGAGGATTTTTCGATGACAGCATTGAAAACACTTTATTCCATCATCAATTTTGACCGTGATTGTTTCCAAAACGTCCCGAGAGTCTAGTAAAAAAGTCAAAAAATGTGTCTTTATATTGAATATAGAACGTCCATGCAAAATTTGATCGAAATCGGTGAACCATATGTCAGACCCTCTCCTTGTAAGAGAAGGCGCCGATCTGTGTGACCCATTCTGACATCAACGAATCGTCTATTTAGCAGTGGAGGGAAGTGAAGTTTGTGGGGTGAACAGTCGTAGAGGGAGACGGAAGGAGGATCAGACGATGTAGGTTGCCGTCGCCGCGGTGGAGTAGCCGAGCGGTCTAAAGCGTCTCGCTGCGGAGCGCGCGCTGTTGCTCGCCGTGGAGGTTCGAGTCCTCCCTGGAGCATGGGTGAGTGTGTTGTTCTTATCTTAGTTTACCTAGGCTTAAGTAGTTGTTAGCTACGGATGATGACCACGCAGTTTGGTCCGATAGATTTACAAACATTTGAACATTTTTTTAGTTTGCTGTTCTATTTGAGAGATGAAACGGCTTGCACAGGACCGGGTAGCGTCAACAGCTGCACCAAACCAGTCTGCGGACTGAAGGCAACAACAACATGTACAATGGGTGTCCTTGAATTAAGTAAGAAAGGGTGGTGATAGCAATACTAGAGGCAGGGGCGACGCGTCCTGTCGCTGAACCCCCGGAAAAAAAGATAGCCATGAAAAAAAACCTAATACTTTTTTAAAACTATAATTCATCATTTCCTTTCTGTATTAGATCATTTTATATGCACTTAGAAAGTTGTCTTTTTTTTTTATTGAGAAACGTTTTTCGTAGCGGAGGCAGCAAGTATAGCGCGTCCGCTAAATATAGGCGGCAGGGGCCGCAGTGTTACTATGCGCAAGCGCGGCTGAGGTTCAAATTCTTTTCTAAACCCCCTAGAGGCAGCATAATGGTGCTCCCGCGGCAGGAAGGGGGGAGGGGAAATGCCGCTTTTAACAATGACGTTGGAGCTGGTAGAGACGCCAGCTCCTGGCTACTCGAGCTCTGTCGGTTACGCACGAATGGTCCCAAAACAAGACAATAGAGCTACTGCGCACCTCGCTTTGCGCATGCGCGAATCCTCCAGGAAGGCAACATGCGCCCTCTATATTTGTTTTTGGCGCATTGAAGATTCATAAAAAAAGTCATAACATCTTGTGACTATTAAAGATGCATCAACTGTAAAAGTCTTCAGAAGATCCGTTAATGAATAATGAGGTCACCACTCTCTACCTATAAAGTATAGGCGTCAAGTTAGAGGCATCGCTGTGTGCTGTCGAAGGTAGTGGTTTCCAGACTGACAGCAAGCTTTTTAACAGATACAGGAACAACAATGACTTTTGTATTGTTACTTCCAGATATACTTTGGGCGTTTTCTTGCGAATGTGTCCCTATTTTGAAGGTAAATGACATTTATACTCTTCATTGTAACGAATACTGAACTGTTTGAAAAGATGTGGGGAAAAGCAGCCTTTGCGTAATGTTAGGAGGGGGTGCTACTAACATAGTCACGTGACCGCGAAGGTACCTTGTCGCTTCATCGTAACAGATTCATTTTGTTACAGTCACTTGACATTGTAATCTGTTACTGTGTGTTAGTGTTCATGTACATATTCATATGATCTTTGAGTTTATTATCAAAGACAAATGAACAACGTTCAGTGTCCTTTAGCAACAAATTTCTCAGCTTCAAGCTCGGAAGATAATTGTGAAATAAAGAAGCTTGGTAAGCCGACGCCGCAGCTCGAGTTGTAGCAAGCGCAAACAAACTGAGGTAAGACATTCTGCAGATCTTTTAATTAAAATATATCGACGTGCAACAGGGACGAGGAAGTCGTCAGCTGCTGCGACCCTTGCGATAGACCGTCGAACTACAAAGAAGCGTTCAAACGGTACGCATTTGATGAGTCGTCTGCTTCACTCATCTATTTCATTTGTTGTCAACTTTGTTGTCAAGCAAATGCATCGCCGCGTTCACATCACTTTTGGAAACTGTGTGATATATTGTGATGATTAAAACATTTATTTTTGTTTTAGACTGCCACTGTGAAACTGTATTTAATTGTTTTCGTGCAGTTCATGCGTAACTACGTCGCTCACGTGTGTTAACGTCCTCATTATAAAATACGATTACATACTTCCAGGCCTTGCGGTTTGAGGCGCCTATGTATATGATGAACAAGCTCAGGTGTCTATAGGTAGATCTTTCACTTTGATAAAGCTTCAAGTAATGCTCACCAAAAACATCTTAAGTACAGCATGTTTCAGGAAAAATAGCAAATATTTTAGAAGATGGTAATAAAGACGATTTGCAGTTAATATTTCATATAACGGATGTCAAATTTTTATTGGGTACAGAGAGACAGCTCATGGTATGTACAACAAACTGATTTGGATATTTTTACTGATTCTTTCGTCGGTTCTTGGTAGATCACCATATTGACTTATTTAACTAACCTGTTTTCGACGTGGTTGAAAGTCTGAATATGTCGTAGTAAGCTGAAAACCAGGTAACTAAGAGGAAAAGAACGTGTAGTAGATACACAAATTGGACTTTTAAGTAAGTGTGATGTTGTACTACCAAGAAACGATGGATAAATGAGTGAAAATTTCTTGATTTACATTTGCTCTACATTTGTTTGGATTTCATATTAACAGCTATATCTATGTATTCAATAAAAATTATACACAGGCTATATTAAATTTTTAATGCAATTCCACTATAATATCACCTCCTAAAATACTTACGACTGAGTTGAAAAACTACGTTCAACTGAGCAGGAGACAAGTACACATTTCACAACAAATTCCCGACTTGGCTTCGTTTGTCAGCTGGGTTCCCCATTCGGTCGTCTGTGCACGCGCGAAGCACTTCCATAGGCATGAGAATAGGATCCGTCATATTCCGTCTACTAGCTATCGTATGCGTGCATCTTGTGCAAGTGGACGCGTCTACACTGTACGTGGACAGCGTAACCGGTGCATCATGGGTAATCTCGTAAGCTCTCACCTCCCGTGTATAATGAACTTAAAGGCAGGCGGGATAGGGGTCGGCGGAAACCGGGTCGCTTTCCCCCGACGCCGCACATAGAAGTGCGCCAAATTATCTCTCTGGATATCGGGGAGGGGCACCGAAACATCGACACACAGATCCGGGGGGGGGGGGGGGGAGAGACGGCGGCACTGTCAAGTTCCAGCACTGAAGGAACAGAACCCCCAGTCACCTGAAGCACTAGCCGCTACTGGGCAGAGGACTGTCGTCCTGAGAAACAGGTAGGCGAGGCAGACAGCGAATAGCAGGGCAGGGCGCGGCAGGCCGCAGCGACCGCCAGCTGCCGCGGTATTCCTGTCCCTGCCGTCCTCCCTCTCTCTCTCTCTCTCTCTCTCTCTCTCTCTCTCTCTCTCTCTCTCTCCCTGCTGTCCGCGGCGGCTGCTCTCAATGGAGGCGCAGGCCGCGCCATTCAGCTCTGCTCGCGTATTTTTACTGACCACCCCCCACCCCCTCCCACTGCCCCTGCCCCTGCCACAGATGCTGCGGCCGGCGTCGGCGCCGCAAAGGACGCCCGCCTCTCGCTCTGCGCCGCTGTCTTCCTGCTGGGGCCAAAGCACTTCATCTCCTCTGTCACGTGTGTGTGTGTGTGTGTGTGTGTGTGTGTGTGTGTGTGTCGCGCGCGTGCGTAGGGGATAGAAGAGAGGGAAGGGGGAGGGAGGTAGGGACGCATGGAACCGGAAAAGGGAGTATACTACGATGGTTGGAACTGAAATAGTGGCCACATTGCTGTGAACGCACTATGCAGTGGAATCTACTATTGTCACTGATAGCATACGTTGATGGTTATGGTATACTAGCTGAAAACCCGTCATTGCCCGGTTATTTATATATTTATTCCTGCCATTTCTCATGCATATATTCATTTGTATAAAGGCTGTATAAATGTGAAATCTCTTGAAAATACAATTAGTAGTAAAGAAGTAATAGATTAAAACTTGGTGCGTGATGGGGCAGTTTTCCGTGAAAGTAACTGTTTATGTGCTAATGTCTCATTAATTACGTGTCGTACTGTGATACAATTTAGAAGGTACACTGAACTATATGCGTGTATATCGTCAATAAAATTTGCTGCAGCTACGATTTTTAGTGTAAAAATTATAAATTGTAACGTCTTACCGAGAGCCGTAGTTTTACTCCATAAACAGCGGAAAAGGAGTAAGCGAGAAACTTTTTTCCTTTCGTCATTTTACTATGGTTGCCAGCGAGAAAAAGTTTAATAAAGGCTTGAAATTATGTTTAAAGTTTGTTGCAAGTCGCTAAATACTGTCATTCTCATACAGTGTATTTCGAAAGTCTCGCCGCATTATATGGCATTTTTTGCGATTTTTATTGCTTATGACGTAATATCTTTTGAACCATGTGTCGTATATGATTCTTAACCCTGCAGCAATTGTACCACACGGCAAGGAATGTGTGTACCAAATTTGGTTGAAATGGGTCCAGTGGTTTAGGAGAAAATGAGCAGTATTGTCGCCAAATGCAGCAGTTTTCCGCGCATCTTATTGTTTATGACGTCATATCTCGTGAACTATGTATCTTATGTGATTCTTACACTTACGGCGACCGTTCTCATGGATTGAAGCTTACGTGTGCAAAATTTCATAAAGATTGGAACAAAATTGTAGATTTATATGCAACACGTACAAATATACGGACACTCTGCTTTATATATTAGATCGCCCCAAATTTGCCACTGGATAGTGGATTTCCTGTCAGAGGACACAGATCGTAGTAATCGATAATAAGGCATCGACTAAAACTGAGGTCATATCGGGCGTTCCACAGGGTAGTGTTATTGGTCCTCTGCTGTTCCTTATTTACATAAACGATTTAGGGGAAAATCTAAGTAGCTCCCTTAGGTTGTTTGCAGATGACGCCGTCATTTTGCGTCTAGTGAAATCATCTGAAGATCAAAACCAACTGCAGAACGATCTGAATAAGATACCACTATGGTGTAAAATTTGGCAATTGATTCTAGATCATGAGAAGTGTGAAGTCGTCCACATGAATACGAAAAGAAATCCGTTAAATTATGTTTACAAGATAAATCAATCAAATGTGAAGGCCGTAAACTCCACAAAATACCCAGGAATTACTATTACTTCAGACTTAAACTGGAAAGAACACGCAGATAATGTCGTAGGAAAGGCGAACCAAAGACTGCGTTTTATTGGCAGAACTCTTAAATGCAACACAACTACTAAAGAGGCTGCTTACACTACGCTTTGTTCGTCCTTTTTTGGAGTATTGCTGCCCAGTGTTGGATCCTTATCAGGTGGGTCTGACGGAGGACACCGAAACAGTACAAAGAAGAGCAGCTCGTTTCGTATTGTCACGATACAGGGGAGACAGCGTCACGGAAATGATGCAGGATCTGGGATAGGAATCATTACAACAACGGCGCTTATCGCTGCGGCGTGGGATACTTACGAAACTCCAATCGCCAACATTCTCCTCCGAATGCGAAAACATATTGTTGACTCCCACGTACATAGGTAGAAATGAACGTCAGAATAAAATACGAGAAATCAGAGCGCGAACAGAGAGATTCAGGTGTTTTTTCTTCCCGCGCGCTATTCGAGAATGGAATGGGAGATAAATAGTACAACGGTGGTTCGATGAATCCTCTGCCAGGCACTTAAATATGATTTGCAGAGTATCCCATGTAGTTGTGACATACCTACCGCATCTCTGAGCAAATGGACTCGCCCGTGCTAGTCACCGGCGCACGCTCAATCGAGACAAACACAGTCACTTGTGAGCGACTGTCTAACGTAACGTGCCACTATTTTTCGAAACAGGAAAAACGGAGTTGCATCAAGATTGACTGTGGCGGAGGTCGTACAGCACGACAGAGTCATCAAGAAGCGGCAACACTTTCTGCACAACCCACCCGTCATTTTGCACGACAATGCGCGGGCGCATACAGCGCAAGCTGTGGCTGCTCTGTTCAGCCGATGGGCGATATGTAATATTTAAGTAGGGGGGCAAAAGTAATGCTAAAGACAGGTTACAATAGCCATAACAAAACCTACACTTGTAGTGCATGGATATAATACAACATTATTGGCCAACCGTAGAAGGGTAAGTTAGACTTGGAGACATAGGTAAATATAATACTAACATCGTAACGCAATGTAGACTGAAGTACTGTAGCATCAACCATACTCCCCGACTTAAGTCCTTGTGACTTCGATTTGATTCTGTAGATTAAGAAACCACTTCGTGGCTTTCGCTTCAGAATTGTTGCAGAAATTCGACAGGCACTAGATCGCTGCATTCGCATCATCTACAGAACAGGCTCTGCTAACGGTATACTACGTCTACACAATGGTCGTGACTACTTTCAAGGACAGTAAGAGGTACAAAGATGTAATGATTTTGTATTGGTTGTGAATAAATAGTTGCCACTATATACGTTCCAACTCCCGTAATTAATACCGAAAACTGTCATAAAAGTTATGATAAATTGAAACCATTTCTTCAGTCTACATTGCGTTACGATGTTAGTATTATATTCATCCATGTCTCCACGTCTAACTTACCCTTCTACGGTTGGCCAATAATGTTGTATTACATCCCTGCTCTACAAGTGTAGGTTTTCTTATGGCTACCGTAACCTGTCTGTGGCATTACTTTTCCCCCCCTACTTATATATTACGTATCGCCACACAGCAATGATGATTATTCTGGATGTTGTTCCACAAGTGATGGGCCAGCTCCTCGCCAAGGACATGACCTTCTGATGATGATTGCTGATCGAAACTGGTCGTCATAATAAAGTAAAATAAATATATTGCTATCTAGACTGCTGCAATTACTATAATATTCTAAAAAAATGTTTCAGCTATAAAACGTGTGAATTAGACTGGAACCAGGCGAAGCGCAGCAGCATGAAACGATTAAGCTCGAACTTGAAATCGTAGTATATTCTTACTCAAGTCCAAACAGCCTTAATTTGCATTCACATGATTTATCGCCGACAGTTGGGAAGAGGAAAAAATCCCCACAGTCTAATCGAATTGGGAGTTCTTATAATTGGGGCTTGTATCAAGATAACTTTTGATCTGTGTAGTCGCCTGTTAAAGAATTTACTATACGTGATAACCTCTACGTCAAAAATGTTACTACAAGGCCAAATCGTCGTTAGCTATAAAGCATTTGACGTTTCACACCAATTTATTTAGATTGAAATAAATGCTTTCGTGCCTCATCCTGAAGTGAAACATGATACCACATAACTTAAATTTATTTATTAACTGTTAAATGAAAAGAGATAATGATAATAATTAGATATTAGAGTGTGTTACTCCTCTGATGCAAATTAACGAAATACCTTGAGTCCAAAGATTCGTGAATATTGCATGACAGATCAGAGTATAGGACTGTATAATTATATCATGTTCATTTTCCAAGCAAGTCCATCACACACACTATAAACAGTTTATCGATCTTTTTTCCTTCTGCAGTTACCTTGACACGCCTCGTTGTGGCATGTTTATGAGAGTTCTAGAAACAGAATTAAGTCCAAAGTGCCTCGATACAGCCCAGATAAAATACAGCCTGCCGTGCTACATAATTTACAGGTGTGCTTGTGTGTGTGTGATGGCGAGGTGTCTCCCCTACCGGGTCGCTGTGTCATCTCCTCACTAAATACAGCCACTCTGTTCCCATGGTGGTCTCTTGTGGACAAGTCTTCAGACAGCTTTAGAAAATACGGGCCTCTGACATATAGCTACTGCATATTTGTTGCACTGGTGATAGCAGCCTACAGTTATCACTTGTTTACCGTAATTTTTCGCAAAACTTTCGCAAAATGTTTGACGTTTCATCAGATTCACGGCAGAGTTTTAATATTAGAATATTATTGCTAGAAGGCATGAAGGGCATTGAGAAAATCGTTAACTTAGGGAGACAGAAAGTGGCAAGGGGGCCCTCAAACCTGTCAAGCTGCGGATTTTTATTCCTCTTGGGCGCATTGCACAGGTACTTGTCTGAAGTACATGGCTATCTATCAATACGGATTTTCGTCTCGAATATGTCAAAAACAATGATAAATCAGAAACATTGAATTAAAATTTGTGATACGACGGGGAATCGAACCCGAACCTTCGTGCTTACTATGTAGACGTCTTACCGCTAGACCACCGCATCAGTCGCGATTATGTTGCCTCGGAATATTTTAAGCACGATTTCCTTCACGCCACGCACTTTAATTGGCAATAGTGACCATATTCTGTGGAACACAGAAGCTGAATTAAAGTTTTCCTTCACGCCACGCACTTTAATTGGCAATAGTGACCATATTCTGTGGAACACAGAAGCTGAATTAAAGTTTGTGACGTGAAGGAAATCGTGCTTAGAATATTCTGAGGCACCTTAATCGCTAGTGATGCGGTGGTTTAGCGATAAGACGTCTGCCTAGTAAGCATGAAGGTCCGGGTTCGACTCCCGCTCGCATCACAAATTTTAATTCAATGTTTCTGATTCATAATTAATGTCTTTGATACATAGCTAACGTACTTTCATCAAGCGTCACCTGATTGATGTTTAAGTTTCTTGCATGTTCGTTGTATCTGTTACATTTGCGCTGGTCTTTCCAAGCCAGCGTAGCTAATCAGCTAACGTTCAGGGGTACGACGCCTGTTGAAATCTGTATTTCTTATGTAGTTTATGTGGAAGGTTTACATGTATTTTAGCGTGAATGAACTTTTTTCTATAAAAATCCTGTCGCGTATTTGGTTTTTCTTACTCGGTATCTCTAGCTGCGGTACAAAAGAATCCCTGATGGTATTTGTCGTAGAAGCAACCTAAACAAACTCTTAGAGAACAACAGACATTTCATGAAGGCTACTGCCTTGTAGACACGTTTTAAAGATCGATATAGCTGCACGGGAGTATCTGCGTGGTCTAAGGCATCATGCTACGGACTGTGTGTGTGTTTGTGTGTGTGTGTGTGTGTGTGTGTGTGTGTGTGTGTGTTTTCAAAATGTTCAAATGTTTGTAGAGCTTATGGGACTTAACTACGGGGTCATCAGTCCCTAAACTTACAAACTACTTACAAACTAGCTAATACTAAGGACGGAACAAATATCCATGCCCGAGGGGGGGATTCGAACTCCCGACCGTAGTGGCCGTGCAGACCGTGACTGGAGCGCCTCAGTCCACTCGGCCACCGCGGCCGGCTGTGTGTGTGTGTGTGTGTGTGTGTGTGTGTGTGTGTGTGTGTGTGTGTTCTGGTGGTTGTGTTGAAACATCTGTTGAGCAATAGGCAAAAGTGACGAATATACGGCGAACCTGTGTTGTCTATGGAAGTTCATTATAAGCTACTCAGTTATTCTGACTAAACAGGCAACAGAGCAAAGAGATTCGCATAAAAATTAAGAGTATCTTTTACGATTGTATTTAAAATCAGATATCTCTGCCATATATAATTAAGAGAAACGCGTGTCACTGGAAATTCAATAACTGAAAGAACCTTCAGACAACTGACATGTTTAATCATGATTGTGGTGCATTTTATAGAGTAGAAACACTTTTCTTTTCAGTGACACCTGGTAGGCTTTTCATATGCTTTAGTTCAAAAGATACATCGATACGAAAAATTTCTGCAAATCATTGCTTCCTTGTTTAACTGTATTTAGACGCAGTGTTTCGTTACTTTTATTCGTAGCTCCTTATGGTCCTGAGTGCTTTGATATTGGCGTCTGCCTTTTCTTCTTCTTCTTTGACAGCAACTGTTCTTTAACGTCCAGTATTTTATTACATTGCGTTCCTATTTTATTTGTATCATCATTTCTAATGATAATTACCATCAGCAGTCATGTTTGTTAGTAATTAGTAAAGCTATGGTAGTATTTTTGGAATTGTTGAATTTCTGAAAGTAGTATAGAATTCAGCTTGAGGAATACTGACAAGAAACGTTGCTAGATTTCTAGATCATTCATCATCTGTGGTGTAAAACTGGGTGCTGGACTCCATGAAGGAGTGGACAATGTGTTTCAAGAAATGGAATGATGGTAAACGAAGTCGTTGCACATCTTACTTGCGATGTGTATCGGCAATACAGGAAGAAGAGAAACACGAGACAGCTCCGCACTCGGCACAGCAGGCGGCTTTGGCGGCGCGTAGCTGCAGACCGTGTCGTGTCAAACGTATCTCACTATTTTCTCGAGAATGGAAAGAGATATGGCTCTCCTTCCACCGTTAAGAAAAAAAAAATATTTCGACATGTTAGCTATATTTCGTACACAGAAATGTATAGTGCAAAACGCGCCAAACGCAAAGTGGCCAGCGACTACATTTTTCACTGCAAACTACAAAATATGCGCGGCGATGTAGTTTAGTTCTTATTATAACAGTAACTATGGGCAATAAGTAAGTGAAAACGAGTCCAATATCATGCAGTGACTTTCGGATTTTCTACCGAATAGTTTCTGCAATATCGATCCAGGAAGCTGCGTTAGCGCAAAACAAGCACAAATCGGAAAATAGTGTTATCAATTATTTTTATTTTTTTTAAGCATATCGGATGACTGTGCGGCAGAGGTGCAACAAAAGCGCAGGAAAACTGTGCGCCTCGGACACCGGGACAGAGGCGTGACCGAGGAAACGCCTGCCCTCCGCCTCCGTTTAGTGCTCGCTGTTCCATTGGAAAGCATGGTTTATAGACGGCTGGCCACCTCTGTTCTGGCTGTGTTGCGTCAAGTGTGCGCCGGGCCTTAATGTCAGGGATACGGACAACACGCACGAAACTCTAGCATCGATTTTCTGAGCAGCAAGATGCCGTTGCACGAAAAGCCTGTCTCCAGATACTCAGGACAGCTCCCTCTACAAAACACTTAAGACTCTTTCAAATCCGGAGGAGGGAGGGAGGGGGAAGTGGGGTGGGCGAATACTTCGTCTGTTAGATTAGACGTTGCGGCTTTTTATTCTTTTTATTACACCTGTAATCTGTTAGTTCACTAAAGACGAATTTTACATTGTTTCTTTTCGTAGTTACAAAAAAATGATTTCTTTGAAGTCCATTTTGAGTTTAATTAGCCAAAGAAACAAAGTTTATTGAAGTGTTGCAACGAGTATCACAATTATTATAAAATGAAGAACTCACATGAGAGATGCCCGTTCAGCTGCTATCTATTATAGAACGTGCGAAGATCATTCCGTGAAACGTTACCTGCAACAAACGAAAGAATTATAAAAACTAATATTACCTGAAAAGTAAGTGTTTCCATTGGTTATTATATAACATATTACAAGAATACGAGTACTTCTTCTGATCTTGTACACTACTTACTATTTAGTTTCATTTAGAAATGATATCCAGTACAGGTACTTTATTCCCCATAGCATAAACTGTCATCTACACTATTCATAAAGACTAGTCGTTGTTACCAAATATGTCTAAGATGCTTGGCTGATTTAGCACAAATTTTTATCCATTACCCTGTTGAAAAAACGAATGATAATAAGCTATAAGTTTTGTTAATATAAATTATACAAAAACATATGTACTAAATAATACGGACACACGGTTAAAAAAAAGTGGACCAAACCGGCTGCCTCGCTGCACTGAGAAGGGAAGTGCCGTGTCGTTCGGATCATGGATTTTCTTCAAACTTTGTACAGTTTTAGCAGACCGCTAGGACAACAATGTTAAGGCGCAATACTGCAATGATTTCGAGAAAATCGCAGTAGTAGTTTCATGCAGTGAACCTGTAATTGTGCGTTACAGCTATATATAAGTAACCAATAAGCAAGAGCAGGCGGTTTGGCCTAGAACTGAAGTGGCAACCCACAGATTGAAAAGTCAGAACGCTAACTTTTCAATCTGTGGATTGCCAGTTCAAACCTAGTTCATACTTTTTCTTCAACACTGGTCACTTTATTGAAAGGATATCACGTTAAACAAAAAAAAAAAAAAAAAAAAAAAAAAAAAAAAAAAAAAAAAAAAAAAAAAAAAAAACGAGTGCATGTGCAGGTCTCTCACAGAACACAAGTAACTGACGTTTCGATACCGCATTATGCACATGGCAGTCACTACCCGCAGTAGTGAGAGAAGCGGGATTCACCTCCATTTTTGGGAGAAAAATGGAGATCCTGTGATTGTGAAAACGTCGTACGTTCACTGTTCGTTCGCCGGCCGCGGTGGCCGAGGGGACTGAGGCGCTCCAGTCACGGTCTGCACGACCACTACGGTCGGGGGTTCGAATCCCCCCCTCGGGCATGGATATTTGTGCCGTCCTAGTTCGTAAGTAGTTCATAAGTAGTTTGTAAGTTTAGGGACTGATGACCCCGTGGTTAAGTCCCATAAGCTTAACAAACATTTGAACATTTTCACTGTTCGTTCTTGCTACACTAGCAACGTCTCACCGCTATGCAGGTTGACTGGTGAATAGAGCTGTCTCGAAAACGGCTCTAACGATTTCGATGAAATTTTGTGTTTACACTAGTTTCTTTCTTTTGAAGTTGACCTACATACTTGTATTTCTCTTTAAATGTAAATTGAAATAATTCGTGCAGACAATTGTCAAAATATGGAAATGAAGCGTTTCCGGACACATGTCCACATAACATTTTTTCTTTCTTTGTGTGTGAGGAATGTTTCCTGAAAGTTTGGCCGTACCTTTTTGTAACATCACGTGTGTGTGTGTGTGTGTGTGTGTGTGTGTGTGTGTGTGTGTGTGTCATTACCCATCGCAATGACGAATAGTGTATAATTAAACGAGTATGTGACGATGCGACTGACTGCATGTGAGAGGGAGGAAATGAAATGAAGAAAACTCACAGTAGCGCATCCAGAAATTTGGACTGGGAGGGGCTTGGGGGCTTGATCCGACAGTTATTTATTGCTTTTTAATCTGGCAAAGAGGTACATATACCAAGAACTCTAGGCTCATCAAAAGGACAACTGGGATGTATCTTGCGGCGACACCAATTTCTAGTAAGATCTGCATTTGTCATGACGGTACACAAATCTCAAGGCCAAACATTCGAATTTGTCGGCGTGGACTTTAGGTCGTCAGTTTTCATGCATAGAATGTTGTATGTAGCGTTTTGTGGAGTAGATCGACCTTAAGCGTTGAAAGTACTACTTCCACATAGAAATCCTCGACACACCCGCAATATAGTATGGAAGGAAGTACTAGCTTAAAATACGATTTCGTCATGATGAAACTGATTATGTTGTAATATATTCATATTGACATATAAAATGAAAATATGTACTTTAATGTACCAATCTGTTTGTATTAAAATGATTAATACACTCATGATTTGTCATTTAAATCACCAGTTCATACGTAGTAAGATCGATAGGTGTGGATGATTAATCAGTATGTATATCTGGAGGGAGGGGGGAGCCTACCGAGGGAAGCTCTGTCATCGTCGTTTAGGCTATATTTCGTGTATCTCGGAAACCGGTTCTAACGATTTGCATCAAATTTTGCACGTATTTTATTTATCTGTATTGACGTCATTCCTGAAATAACTGGATTTTCGAAAATAAATACATGTTATGCAATTTTATTTTGTGTAACTCTGATACCACCTAACGTTCTGCATTAAAATTTTGTATCAAGTTTTGGATTCTTACAATAAATGTTAGATACGTTTTTCTTCGGCTGCATTAACGAACTGAAACAGTTTCTACATTTATAGTCGACCTGTGCACTTCGAAATATCTAAGAAATTTTGGAAAAAAAATATTTACTGTGACACTGGACTAGGTACATATATGTTTTTTTCGTTTAACGATTGCAATTCCTGCGTAGGTCGTGTTGCAAAATATTTATATAACATTACCACTAAATAACAGAAAAAATATTTGGAACTAATATGACCAATGTTGAAGGGAAAAACAAGGCGCTATGATCTAGGATAGAACCGATGGTCCACTGATTGAAAAGCCAGGACGCTAACCACTAAACCACCGCTTACCCCTGTTCATGACTTGCTTTTAGCTTGTAACATTTCTTTATATGCATACCCTATATTTATACCCAATAGTTCAGTCCCAAATCTTAACACATTTCTGTCCTAAAAAGCTATACCATTGGTATAAAGTGATATTACTACCCAAATAACTCGTTCTAATCAGCTATTTTGCATTATAATACCTTTACTAAAACTCGAATGGAAACGACTTACATTATTCAACTACAAAGAAAAAGGTTTTAGTAACCATAAACAACATAATATATAAAATAGGATTCTGAAACCCATTTACCTACTATACACATACATCACAAACCTGTTTATTAATGTTTATACCTCACTAGAGTCGTCATAATGCACTGACAACAAATATTGCTCTCACAGACGCAATTAATGCTAATAACACGAGTAATTACCAAGTAAATAAATAAATATAACGGTACTTTACAAATCCAGGTAAATGTTGATTACAAACAAACGAAATAGCTACACCAAATAACGTTCAATAAAATAACACACCATTTGATAACACACGCGAACTCGACTAAACCGTCACACAAAATGTCAAAACATAATATTTCTGTTGACGAACAAAACGCCGCCATTTTTCAAAGTAAAAATAAAACATGTTAACAACACGTTTCAAAATGCATTTACGAACACGCAAGATAACACACACCGATTTAAAACAAGAAAACAAAATACTTAAATTATAAACTTTATTTACGTAATCATTTTTCTGTGTTCAAGTCTTAAAAAATTGTTTATTCTATGACACTCATTTGTATTGAGAGGTGAAAGAGGAGTGGAAGTCAAAATTTGCCATTACTAACACTGTCTGCTTGGATGTAGGAGACAGAAGTTTTTTTGTAATGAGTTCTAGAAATACATGTTTGTGAAAAACAAACTTGTTATATAAAATAAAATTTTGAAGAGCTCAATGTGAAGTGTATTATTTAAAGAACAGACTTCCTGCAAGATTTACAAGTTTTAGCTCTAGCAGAACACACAACGCAAGGCCAAGAACAAAAGAAGAATAAGCAGTTCAACAACAAAGAAGTGACCATCAAAACCAAGATGAGTACATATTAATGTTCATGTTTAGTTTCATGTATTTTTAATTTTTATGGGCCCTTCTTCCATAAGCCAACAACATAAGTTCAAAAAATGTTCAAATGTTTGTATAGTCTATGGGACTTAACTACGGGGTCATCAGTCCCTAAACTTACAAACTACTTATGAACTACTTACGAACTAGGACGGCACAAATATCCATGCCCGAGGGGGGATTCGAACCCCCAACCGTAGTGGCCGTGCAGACCGTGACTGAAGCACCTTAGTCTCCTCGGCCACCGCGGCCGGCAACATAAGTTCTTCCAACTTGTCCGAAACTATGTATATGTAGAGGAAAAGTGGGAAACTGCTTGGCAAACAAAGAAGAGGGAACGTCAGAAGCTGAACGCACGGTTACATGTTCGACGCGTTCTCGAAATTCAGTATTGCGTCTTAATTCGTGCACATCATGTTGTCATAGCCGGCCGCGGTGGCCGAGGGAACTGAGGCGCTCCACGGTCTGCACGGCCACTACGGTCGGGGGTTCGAATCCCCCCTCGGGCATGGATATTTGTGCCGTCCTTAGTTGTAAGTAGTTCATAAGTAGTTTGTAAGTTTATGGAGTGATGACCCCGTAGTTAAGTCCCATAAGCTTAACAAACATTTGAACATGTTGTCATAATGATCTGCTAAAACGGTATACAGTTTGAAGAAAATCGTGAACCGATCGCCGTGGACCCCCTTGTGAGTGTCCCGTTGTTGCTGGTAGTGCGAAAAATCTCTCGCCCTTCCCCTTTCAACTTTCGACTTCCACTTGAGACCGGCTGGTCTTCGCTTCTGTGAACTTGAGCGAGGCGCCCGCCTTCGCCGAAATACGTTTAATGGCGGTCCTTTGATCGCCACGCCCTCGCCAGACGGGTTTTTTACGGCCCGGCGAGTCGTTACGAAATAATTAATCCAGCTGCGAGCGCTGATCCCGCATTCAATTAGACGCGTTTGTTCCGCACCTCGTTCGCGATATCGGCTGCCGGCGACGGCGCCGGCGCAGGACGCCGTGCCTGCTAACGAAACGCGCGCCGCCCGCGCATAGCTAATTAATTTATTCATGGAGCGCCGCGCAGATAGTTGGACGGTACGAAACAAAAAGTGACTAAATACATTCGGAGGCGTGCGGACATTATTATTTACACTATGCGAGGTCAAAATTAAACAACCGCGCCATGTTAATAATTAAAAGATCCTGCAAAATGTAATACGTTTTGACCTGTGTAACGGAAATAGGTGGAGTATGTAGCTTCTCAACAAACTGACCAATAGAGCTTATGGTAAATTTAATAAATGTTGTATAAAACATTCTCGAACTTCTTGTCGCGTCAATTCTGGATAAACATTACTTAGCAACAATGAATTCCGGGTCGAACGCTGCCAACACCATATATTGTTATTGTCACTGACTTTGGTCAGAGACATTTGTTGTCATAGACTGTTAGGTTTGTTGAAGAAGGGGCTATGTACTTTTCAGAATAAGGTATTTATTATAGATAACGATTGTTAAAATCATATCTTTAACACGTTATTGTGATAACTGTCATACGATAACTCCGTTCTTTTATTTTTCATTTCAATATTGTCACTGGATCAGTTAAAATACTAAATGAAAATTACAATTTCTGTCTTTTTCATTCTATCAGTCAAGATAATTTTCTTTTAGTCACTATTTTAGACGATAGTCTCATTTCCTTTTTTTAAACTGTAAACCAGTTTTTTTTTTTTTTTTTTTTTTTTAGAATTATTGCAGTCAGATAAATTAAAATGTCACCAAAGGATTTTTTCACATATTCAGCACTTACATAGGTGAAATAGATGGTTTGTTAAGTTCCAAGAATACTTGCCATCCAAGTAGCTCGGCCCGAAATGATAAAGTTGTTTCACCTATACCTAACCACCTTACGGCTACGCTACAGATCACTTTTTTTAAAGTGAAAGTTAGGGTAGGTATAGTGCGCGTCGGTTGCACAGTGGTAGAGTGCCAGACTACAAATCCAAAGGTCGCGGGTTTGATCCCCCCTAGGTCCTGGGATTTTTATCTGTCACTTTCCACTTCTTTCACATCTGGCAGTATTGCTCATGTGAAAAATACCGAGTAGCACCGTGGTTCGGAACCCACGTTAAACTGTAGGTCCCCCTATAACTGGCTGGGTAAGTCAGTTCGAAGGTCGGAGGAAGGCAACGGCATACCACCTCCAAACAGGACCATGCCTAGTAAAGCACTGTGAAACCAATCTTCGGATTGTTGACTGTTTTACCTTAGGGTAGGTATACGTGAAACAAGTAGTTTCTTTTCTCTTTAGTATGTGAGGGCGCGTAGCGCCCGAAACTCCGGTTCAGAAGCAATCGATTTACAGTTGTATGTTCGATATATCATTTCAGACTGAGCTACTTCGATTGCAAGCGTTCTTGGAAATTGCCGATGTTTTTATTATATTCATGAACTACACCATTATTAGCGAGCAACCGCTTGTTATCGGCTTTAACAGTATCGGCAGGGTAGATACAGGTTTTGATTTTAGTGTCTAATTAGTGATTACATACGACAATCAATTTGTTAATGCACTACATGAAGCTTGCCTGCTGTCTACGGAAAAGGGTGAGTGAAACTAAACTTATTTATGATTGCCATTCCGAATAGAGAGGCAGACTGTTGTGCGTCTTTTAATCATTTTGCACATATTTAGTTATCCTCTTACATACCGGTACAAAAATCATAATCAACTAGTTTGTCAGGTAGCTAGCAGTATTTCTCACCAATCGTGCAAACTGATTTTTACACAAAAATCAATTACACAACTTGGCGACAACACAATGAATGGTTTGCTAATTACATTAGGTCTTGTTCTCAACACGTATCGGAGCGCACAACAATCATCGCTAAGGTCGCAAACATACTCAGTCCGCTTTTTCATTTGTAATCTAAACTTTGATCTTTACTTAGAATGATTAACCTATACATGATTCTCAACTTCAGCGTTTCCACTGAGCTATATCCGTGCATACTATTCTATTCCACACACAATCACATTCATATTCGGTATCACATTCTTGTTAAACTTCGGTCTACACGCTATGTTCAAAATGTTCAAATGTTTGTTAAGCTTAAGGGACTGCGGGGTCATCAGTCGCTAAACTTACTAACTACCTAAGTTATACTAAAGACGCCGGCCGCAGTGGCCGAACGGTCTGCGGCGCGCTAGTCTGAGTCTGCATGGCCGCTACGGTCGGGGTTCGAAACCCCCTTGGGCATGGATGTTTGTGTCGTCTTTAGGATAAGGTAGTTTGTAGTTAAGTCCTTTAAGCTTAACAAACATTTGAACATACTAAAGACGACACATACATCCATGCCCGATGGGGGATTCGAACCCTCGACAGTATCGGCACGCTATATAATTAATGAACTATTTGATTGTCATATTAATGACTTCTAGTTTGAGCTACAACCGGATTTGTCATTCAAGAGATTGCTGTTTAGTCAGACTGATGTTGTGGATAGTAAAGCGCACTAACAGAGTCATACACAATGCCAGGCTGATCCGTTATTTATTCTTACTGTAATCACAGACATTCAGATCATTTTTACACGCACTGTTATAAATTCAAATGTTTGTAATTATATGGGACCAAACTACGTTGGTCATCAATCTGTAGTCTTACAAACAAACTAAGCTTAACTAACCTAAGACAACACGAACATCCATGCCCGAGGGAGGATTGGAACCTCCGACGCGGGAGGCCTTGCGATACGTGACGTGGCGCTCCAGACCGCTCGGTTATTCCTGCGCGGCGCACTGTTTCACCCACACATACAAACACTAGTACTCACATACGCACTTATAGTTATCAATTTTAATTTTTAAAGTTTCATTTCAACACGTATGTTTCAACGTCTTCGTAACAAACTTTGCAGACAATGTCTTCATATATCAATGAACGTAGCTGCGACATTACATTGCAGTACGGAACTTAGGTCAGGATATATGGACCGTGTATGCATCATTAGACCAAGTGCCAAAATGTCATAAGCGATATATTGGCCCCCAAAGTTACCGTTCACTTAAAAATGTATTTACTGTCGAGCTTTCTTAATTTTGTGTACAGACGAAGTATTATTATTGTTGCTCTTAGTAGTGGAAGATCAACGTAATTAAATTCTAAACAACACAGAAAAGTAACAAATAGTCAGACTACAGATGCTTGATTGCTGCTTGTGCACTTTTGTTGTGTATCAGTGAACCAAAAGACTTGAAAGTCCTTTGGCCTCATTATGCGTAACAGAACTGTGCATCTGGCCTATCACAAAAATAGGAATCCATATGCCTCTCAGATGTTTCGCATACATTTTCGAAGTCAACCCGTCCACTGAAACCATCAGTGCGCTCCTCGCTGGTATCACTTTGCAGCGACCAGTACCTGTATCTTGCATCTTTAGGGATCAGCAGCAGAGAGGTTTAAATGTGGGTCTTCCGTGGTTTCACTGGGTCACTTAACGGAAGTACTGGGAAGATTTTTTCGATAAGGAAACGGGCGACATATTTCCCCTGCCTTCTCCTTTCTAAACTTGTGCAATGTACCGGGTAATCAAAAAGTCAGTAGAAATTTGAAAACTTAATAAATCACGGAATAATGTAGATAAAGAGGTAGAAATTGACACACATGCTTGGAATGACATGGGATTTTATTAGAAGGAAGAAAAAAAATTACTATACGCTTGAAAGTTCTCTTGCGCGCGTCGTTTGGTGATGATCGTGTGCTCAGCCACTACTTTCGTCATGCTTGACCTCCCAGGTCTCCAGACCTCAATCTGTGCGATCATTGGATTTGGTGTTACCTGAAGTCGCAAGTGTATCGTGTTCGACCGACATTTCTAGGGATGCTATAAGACAACATCCGTCGCCAATGCCTCACCGTAACTCCGGCCATGCTTTACAGTGCTGTTCACAACATTATTCCTAGATTACAGCTGCTGTTGAGGAATGATGGTGAACATAGAACATTTCCAGTAAAGAACATAATCTTTGCTTTGTTTCAATTAGTTATGCTAATTATTGCTTTTCTGATCAGATGAAACGCCTTCTGTCGGACATTTTTTGAACTTTGAACTTTTTTTTTTTCTCTAATAGAACCCCATGTCATTCCAAGCATGTGTGTCAAGTTTTACCTCTCTATGTACATTATTTCGTGATTTATTAAGTTTTCAAATTTATACTGACTATCACCCGGCATTTTGCAGCCGTGTTGTCAGTGAGACGATAAATCCAAACAGTCTTTCCATCCCCTCGTAGATGTAGTTTTACTGAATCTCGTTTTATGCAAGCAGTGTCGGAAATAATGTCTGCTCTCTAATTATTGAGGTTACTATATGTTTTCGTTTCACTGAGGGTTTCGTCTGCTCGGAACTGAGGAAGCGAACTATATTCCTGCCGCTTTCTCCGAGATACGAGTTGACGTAGGAATGTAAATGATGCCGCTTTCCCTTTTCCATTAACTTCGGCTTGTCTGATAAAACGAGAACAAATGGTCTACGTCTAGGTTAATTTCTTACAACATGGATTTTAATTGCCCGCAGTCAGTTTAACACGCTTTTGGTTTCCTGTCGGTAACACGATTCTTGCGTGTCTAAAAATAGTCTTGATGAGTGTTGTTCGTTTCGGGAATTTAACGGAAACTCCACTTAATGCACGATGTATTATAAATCTTTCTAATTAGTTTTACGAGTGGTGTCCAGACTCCCAACTAAAGCGCCTCTAATGAACTTGCTTTTAGAGGAAACTAAAACCCCGACAAATGAAGCTAAGTAGCTAAAGATACAACAGCGCAATTAGTTTATCTAAGGAACTGGTTGCCAAACAGTAGTCTGCGAGAGCTAAAATAGAGTCCTCGAAAAATTTAAATCTCTATTTTTTCCCCTTTTACACTTGACTCGATAATTATTCTCTTGCCTCGTGGCATTTCTTACTGTGCGGTGTAATCTGACATGTCTAAGAAAGTTTTTCTGCTGTTTTGAGTTGCAAACAGCAAACTTTTGGCAACATAAATTGACTGGAGGAGCGAGGGCATACAGATTACTTCTAGAAAAATGGCCTTTTTAATCACTTTCTTTCGTTAGTAAAACCTTTTAAAATCTCGTTCAAGAGTAAGCCTTGTAGGATCGAATACAATTCTCAGTTCTTACTTGCAACCCACATGTAGTCTTAAAGACTTTTCACCACTTTTTCTTCTCATTAACTATCGTTGTTACCAACCTGCCGTCAAAAAAAACAATGTTAAAATATCGAGATGATCATTGCGGCCGATATAAAACTGTAAATACATTTCATACGGTCTCTCTAATGTTGGCGACTATGGACCTGAACTCAGTTCGTTGAGCACCCCCGAGTTGATAAATAATTCTTTACTGGGTCAGCCGAGCGTATTCACGATAACCTGACCTTTTTAGCAGTGGTGCCAGGAACAGATGAAATGTTCACCATTGTAAAGAAATTTTTGTCCCACTCCTGATAATGTGTATTAAATTCCAGAATAACGTAAACAGTAAAAACGCATTTCAGTCCATCATGGGCGGTTTTGTTGTAAAACAAGTTATTTCTTTTAACAACATTAAAGAAACGCCTTGCGATATTTTACTGTTTTCACCGTAATTTCTGTGTTTCCAGAATAGTGGTCTTGCGTTACTGGTAACTGAAAATATATCTAGGGATCCAATGGAAGTAATAAATGACACGCCTGCTGATGTGAACAACAGTATTAGTCCCAAGCTTACGAAACGTAAGCTCAAGAAGTAAACTGAAAAATAAAACTGATGCAAACAGAATTGAACTCTACTGAAATAGTGTTTTCTCTCGTGATAGTGCCGTTGATGCATATTATTCGTACTTTTGAATGAAATGAATATGTTCAATATTTCGATTAAAGTTTATTTGTTGACTGACAGGTGAATTTTCTTGAACCTTGTGGTCCCTGCTCACAACAAAGAAACCAAAATGTTCCTGGTCTAACCCCTTACTGCATAATGTGCCAGATACGGCACATACCACTTTTCCCTTTGTCAAAGTCGTATCTGAGCATATATTTCCAAAGTGTATGTTGGGACAGATGTGGCACCCAGTCAAGAGCAGCTGTGCTAGTAGTGTGTGCCATTTGTTAAGAGAGTCAGGAACTGTGCGGTATGAATCTTTGTGTTGTGAGCTGTTTACATCCAAGTTTGGTCACACAAACACAGGCGCGGCTCGTGGTTTTCATACTAGGGAAGGCTCTGACATTTACCGATACGAACAAACCTATACCTCGAGCTACGTATCAGTCTGTAACCACGACGATTTCCAGAAAGGGGAGGGGGCAATGTCATATTTTACCTGATACTTTACGTACTACACCTTCTTCCTGTTCCAGAAGCAATTAAAAATCAAAGGCTAAAACCAACATAAAGCCCTCTGATAGCTTTTATCTACTGATATTACGTCTCAAGACTTTATCGCAATAAACAGTACTAAATGATACCGTTTGCAGGAATCTTTAAAGTGGTGTGGATAAACTACGCTGCTTGCTTAATGTTATGATAATTTCAATTGTAAACATGAGGTGTAATATATAATTGTGAGTAACAGTGAATAAAGTGCGCATTTTGATACACTTCTTTCATTCTTATCGGAACTCCATTATTGCGGCCACTCATAACAGGAGCACCGTCGTAACACTGAGCTATCAGTTTTTTCCGGTTTTTGACGTATATTCATTTTCTCCAGCTCGCAGAGAATTGTTGCAGTTAAATTCTCTGCAGTGTGGCTTTTCGCTCATTGCGAGGTAGTCTGCGACAGTTCAATCCTTATGAGATTGAGGCATACTTCATAAATCTATTCTAGCAGATCATTTTGAAGTAAAAGTCACTAAAACTTAGCCACAATACACGCACAAAAGACGAAACTAATAACACACGTTAACCGTAAACTCAAATCAGCGAGAACGGAATCGAAAGTAACGGGACATATTTCGCGAGTTTTTCTTCTTAAATCATTCGTAACTCTCTCGCTAGGTGGTGTCACTTTACGGTACCGCATTGTAGTGCACTCTAGTGAGAAATTTGCGAACTTATTTTAACATCGGATACAACAGCCAATATCAGAAACAAAAAGTTATCTAAAACTCTATTAAAACAGTAAAACTAACGAGTGGTAAACCGCACACCAAAACCTAATAGACCTATACAGAGACAAGAGATACGATAGTGGAGTTTCAACCACTCTTTATTCTCTTTTGAAGTAAGCAGAAGAACGTGACGGTAGTGTGGAGGTTGGTAGGACACTCTTAGGCTACAAGCTCGGAGCCTTTGAGACGCCCATAAAAGCAATATACCAACGAACCCCCCCAACCCTCCACTACATGGAGCTAAACGACACCTCAAGGCGCAGCCTTAAGGCTACTACCCGATTGAAAAACATCGTTCAATATCAACAGTTCCAAAAACATACATCTTCATTCTTTACATCCGTGTGACGGAAAAATGCTAAATGAATTCTGATGATTATAATTCTGTAATCTGTTGTTGATACATATATTTCAAATATTTTTTGGGGGGCGGCTCCGCCTCAGAGCCTTTAATTACGAGCCGCGCCTGCACAAACAGTTGTATCAGTTACAGTAAACGGTTGATTTCAGTGTTTATATTATTTGCAGAGGGAAAAGGACATCTGTGGACAATTATAAAGAGGTAATGTGTGTGTGTGTGTGTGTGTGTGTGTGTGTGTGTGAATTAAAATACATCTAATATTGAAAATTAGGTATGTGACAAATATGGCACAACATGCAGCCTCGGAAGCAAAGAGTAAAAATTCACCTTTTACCGATATATTAGATTCTATGCCAGGATATTCTAGAATTCAAATGAGATCAAGAAATGGTACCTGAAGATATTCTTTCGCCTAGTTGACTTGGCTTGTGTGAACAGCTGGCTGCTATGGAGAAGAAGATATGCGGACTATATGCCCCCTGTTGATTTGAAGGTCGCAGTTGCAGTGGCCCTCTGTAAAACTGGGAAATCCTTATCCAAGAAAGTGGTAGGGCAAGCAATGAAATACAAAAACAGCTTGTCAGTAAGAAGAAGAGAGACCCTACAGCAGATCTTCCACAGTGTCAGGTGCGACAGGTTGGAATAGAGCACATGCATATCTGGCTGGAAAACCGTAGTCATTTCAAGTATCCAGAATGCAATGGAAAATCGTGTATAGCATCTCTGAAGTGCAGTGCGACGTTGTGCTTGAATAATGAGAGAAATTGCTTCATCAAGTTTCATAATGAGTAGAGAAAAATGGAAACTGAATTAGTATTATTTTCTCAAAAATGTGTATTGTAATGAGTATAAATTTTAATTGTTTTATATAAATACAGTTCTGCTAGTACATGTATATATATTATAGAATATTTTCCATGTTGTGCATCACAAAACCTGTATCAAAAGCTATTAGTCATTACTGCGTGATGTCCCATATATGGTACAAATCCTTAATTCCAAAATGAACGCCCCCCCCCCCCCGCATAAGATTTAGAATTTTTAAGTATTTTTTATGAAATCAGGGCATTGTACTTAACATGTCTCATTATTTCAGAAAAATAAAAAAATAAATGATGCAGTAAGGGGTTAAAAATGTTGTGGGTTAATTTTCTACAGGAATGCTTTTTTATTAAATTCACTAATTTTTAATGTGCTGCACAAAGTTCTCTAAACTAGAAAATTACAATGTACATACTTACTTCCTATCTGACTCACTGTCTCTGAAAGACCTCGCTGTCACTCGGTGCAAAAGTGTAACTTTTTCCTCGTTTACCGATGGTCCGTTCGCAGACAGGTCGGTGTAGAGGGGTGCTGGTATACCTCAGTGAAAGTCGGTTTTCTTTTAATTTTTCCCCCCAATTTACTTAGTCTTTAAAGGATGGTTGTGGAGAAAGCAAGTCTACACGTGACGCTCAGCTTCTTCCAGCATACAGTTGTGTTTTTCGGACATTTTGTGAGACATACCTAGTTAAACAGATCAGTGAGGATTATTACAGATATAAGATCTCTTGCAGTAATTCACCTAAGGGACTCATCGTGAAAAACAAAACTCAGTAATCGACCAGATAATAACTTCATACCACTGTTACTCGATGCTATCTGCTGCCACATACTTCATCGTGTTTTTATGATCTAAGGACAAAGTTTATTTTTAATTTTGCGCTTTTGCCAGCAGATGACTTAGAAACCGCTAAGGGACTGAATGTATCAAATAAAGGAAGAAAATTACAGTTTGACGTACCGTCGAAAGCGTTGTCATTAAGAGAAAGAGCTCAAGCTCGGAATTTTAACGCTGGGAAGGAAATCGACCGTGTCCCTTTAAAGGAATCATAGCAGTATTTGACCGGAGTTATTTAGGCTAATCAGGGAAAACCCACATCAGGAGGCCAGAGGTGGGTTCTAACCGCCGTCCTCCCGAATGGAGGTCTTGAGTGCTGACCACTGTGCCCCCCTCGATCGGTATAACAACAGAAAACAGAACAGAATAAAGTTCCGTAGCAAATCCAAATTAAGGTATATGAATACTGCGTTTGAATGACTGACCGAGAGGGCTTGTGATGGAAGTAAGGTATACTACATGTCATGACGTAGGTTTACTGCACTTTCGAACAACAACACCCATTGTATTTCGCACCTTTACCCGTATTGGCAAGAAGCTTAAAGCGTATTAAATGTTTGTGTGCTTTATTTATGATGGATGTGTTTGAACTCCGCGACTGTTCCTAATAGAGGATTGACAATACAACTCACTACCAGTCAAGATCATATTATTTATGACACGATCGGTTTCGGACTTATGTCCATCTTCAGGTGCTTCAAACATTCAGAATTTACATGTGTAACTTGTTGGTGGGGTTCAATTTAATATGGTATTCAAAAATCGCGATTGTCCATGTTCAAATGTTTGTAAAGCTTATGGGACTTAACTGCGGGGTCATCAGCCTTAAACTTACGAACTACTTATATACTAAGTTATACTAAAGACAGCACAAACATCCATGCCCAAGGAGGGATTCGAACCTCCCGCGGGGAACAGTGTCGCGCATCGGAACAGAGCGCCTCAATGCTCTCGGCCACTCCGCCGCGGTGATCGTCCATGTGCAGCACTTTTTTTTTTTTTTTTTTTTTACACATTTTTGCGAACACACTTTCCTTTTATTACCTCCTTATTTTTATCACTATTCTGCTTGCCATTTTTTGAGTTGGTGATAAGTTGCAGTCGTTTCGTTACCAAACTGTAGAAACTATGTGAAGCACCTATCTAAGGAACCCCAATTAATGTACCTGGACCTGTGTTCGACAATTCCACTAAAAGAACCCTACGGTACCTAAGTTTTTTTTCCAGAAAATTTTTCGTTTCACTTGTTACAAACTACAGTTTGTAAACGCTATCGCCTGCCGCGGTGGCCGAGGGGACTGAGGCGCTTCACTCACGGTCTGCACGGCCACTACGGTCGCGAGTTCGAATCCCCCCTCGGGCATGGATATTTGTGCCGTCCTTAGGATTAGCTAGTTCATAAGTAGTTTGTAAGTTTAGGGACTGATGACCCCGTAGTTAAGTCCCATAAGCTTAACAAACATTTGAACATTTTTAAACGCTATCAGCCCATTTGTTAGGGCCAAACGATTTGAACGTGCTTAAAGAGTTCGTTAGTGATGAGGTCACATTCCATGTGTATGGTCATGTTCATCGCTGTATCAGCAGAATATCGACTGCTGAGAATCCTCTTCCGTACACTACCTACGTAACTACGCTAAGGTAAATGTGTGGTAAGGCCTGATGCATTGTAGAAGGCAGTATTTCTTTGAGAAGCAAACCGTGGCGTCAAAAAATTACCTAGACATGTTACAATTACATTCAGTGCCACAAATTCTGGATGGTGACGATGTCATCTGCCCACAATACGACGCTCCCCCACATTACACCGTAATTGTTGGGGAGTTTTCGGATCTACATCTACATACATACTCCGCAATTCAGCGTAAGGTGCGTGGCGGAGGGTACACTGTACCACTACTAGGCATTTGCTTTCCTATTCCACTCCCAAATTTTACGAGGAAAAAGAGAATGCCTATATGCCTCCGTACGAGCCCTAATTTCTCTTATCTTGTCTTTGTGATTTTTACGCGAAATGTAAGTAGGCGGCAGCAAGATCGTACTACACTCAGCTTCAAATTCCGGCCCTCTAAATTTACTTAACAGAAATTCACGAAAAGAACGTCGTCTTTCTTACAGCGATCCCCAATTGAGTTGCCGGAGCATTTCCGTGACACTCGCGCATTGGTCGAACCTACCGGTAACAAATCTAGCTGCTCGCCTCTGAACCGCCTCTATGTCTTCCTTCAAACCGATCTGCTGCGGGTCACAAATACTTGAGCAATACTCAAAACGTGGTCGTACAAGCGTTTTATACGCGGTCTCCTTTACAGGTGAAGTACATCATCCCAAAATTCTCCCAATAAACGGAAGTCGGCTGTCTGCCTTACTCACAACTGTCTTTACATTTCATATCGCTCTGCAATGTTACGCCTAGATATTTGAACGATGCGACAGCATCAAGATGCTCACTACTAATGCTGTATTCGAACATTATAGGATTGTTTTTCCTACTCATGCGCATCACCTTACATTTGTCTACAGAGAGAAGTAGCTGCCATTCTTTGCACCAACTAGAAATTTTGTCTTAGTCAACCTGTATGCTATTACAGTCAGTTACAGACGACACCCTCCCATACACCACAGCATCATCAGCAAACAGCCGCAAATTACAGCGGTCCTATCACACTCCCCTGGGGCACGCCTGACGATAAACTCGTTTCTGATGAACACTCGCCGTCGAGAACAACGTACTGCGTTCTATTACTTAGGAAGTCTTCGAGCCAGTCACAAATCTGTGAACCTATTCCATAAGCTCGTATCTTCGTTAGCAGTCTGCAGTGTGGCACTGCGTCGAACGCCTTTTTGAAGTCGAGAAAAACACAATCCGCCTGTTGCCCTTCGTCTATGGCTCGCAAGATGTCATGTGAGAAAAGGGCAAGCTGAGTTTCACATGAAAGATGTTTCCTAAACCCGTGCTGATTCATGGAAAGAAGCTTTTCCGTTTCAAGGAAATATTTCTTTTTCCGCAGCGATAAAGAGGTAGGAATGGGTAGAGTTAATGCAGGACCACGACGATCCCCTGGCATTTTCTTGGGATTATGTGAAACAACGTGTGTACTTTGTTCATATGACAGAAATGAAAGAATGATACGCTATAGATTGCGCTAAATCTCATGTTCTTCAGCGTGTCTGAAGTGAACTCTACTATCGCTTAGATGTATGTAGAGTGACAAATGGAAACAACATCGGTCTGGACTGAACAGGTATGTAAACTTCGTGGCTTTTATATTCACTGACTGACTGAATGAGTGATCAGACAATTTCCATACTGGCCACTTCTGTCTGCAGAATCTAATCATAACCCTGTGCAGACAATATAAACTACCACCTCCTACCCACTTGTGTCATACCTCTACTGCTGTTTCATAGCCATGTTATAAAAAGCCTTGTGTAATCAGAACTGTTTGGCTGCTTACCAGATATAAATTGTAATGTCTTATTTTACTAATTATAAAATTCTTGTGTAATCACAACTGTTTTGGCTGCTTATGTGATATAAACTTTAATGTCCTGTTTTAATAGTAATTATATTTTAATTTAACCAGTCAAAAGAATTTAACATATATTTACAGATGTTTCATTCAACTTTCACATGCTTCCATGTTCCAGACATTGGACCTATTTAAGATAATTTTTTTTGGTCAAGTTTTGTTCAACCATTTAAAATTTTAACATATATTCACAATGCTTCAATGTTTCTAGACATTAGATATGTTTAAGTTAGATACGTTTTGATAAATATTTTTTCAGCCAATTTCTATTCTTTCACTTTATATTTCTTAGGGTAACGTCATAATATATTGTCAAGTATTTTATCAATGTCAGGAATTTAAATCACAACTTTAATTGTAGTCTTTTCCGCAGGTTAGTTGTAAACCAAAACACTAGTCGCCTTTGAAAGTTATATATCTAGCAAGTTAAGATCTTTGAAACGTAAACTTGTAATGTTTACCTGATGATGACGTAACAGCCGAAAACCGGTTCGTAAACCAATAAGTTTGCAAAATATCTCACAGTTATCTTTTGTATTTCATTCATGATGTGTGGCTTTTCTTTCATTTGGTGTAGGTCCCCATGTCCCTCTTGTCGCGTTGCCTTGCTGTGAGCGGTTATAACTACACCACGGATTTTTGGACTGCGGCACGATTGTGTCCTCCAGCCGCCGGCAGCAGCTCAGCTAGTGGATATATTCTGAGCGGTGGTGGCGCCGGCATTGTTGGGACAGGTGCGCGCTGCAGACGTGAAACAAGTGAGCTTCCCCGAAAACCACGGCGGCCAAACCAGCAGCGCAAACAGTCCAGTCCGGCCTACGCAAACACGCCGCTACTGGCCGAGGGCGCGAGGCAGTGGCCCAGGCCACACGCAGAGGTCCCTCACCCCTAAATTATCACCTCGAAAAACCTTCATTAATCCATGTTTTGTTTGCAGGATTTTGTTCGCAGTCGTGGTGCAGTGTACACATTCCCCAGGACTGGAAGAGCCAAAACAACAAGGCGCAGCACACTGGTAGCGTGTGGGAGAGGTGGGGTGACTTCATATCAGGCATTTCTAGCGGGACAAAGTCACGACTGTCATTGCTGGTATTTTCTTTCTTCAAAACGTCGACACGGTAGCAATTATACACAACTTTAAGCTATAAAATGTTCATGACATCCATTTATTGTAGTAAATTATAGCAGTCCACAAGTTGCTTTACCATGGTTTCGACATCGACCAGGGATGCCTTCACCACAAGTTTTTGTAAATGAATTCAGAGGTTCGTTCCAGCAGCTGCCAGATTCCAGTAAGCTGAGAACGCGTAGAGCTGTTATCGAGCAGCTTTGCGCATGCGCAGTTCACTGGGATCTGGCAACTGGCAGCTGCTGGAACGAACCTCATATGACCTGCTACATTACAGAAAGACGTTCATATCACGTACGATTAACATAGGACGATCGTAAAATAAAATACATTATCCACTAGACAATTGCTAGTTGGTTACAAAAATGTTCAACATCGATGCCGTCAAATGTTTGTACAACTTATGGGAGTTAACTACGGGGTCATCAGTCTCTAAGCTTACAAACTACTTATGAACTAGCTAAGACTAAAGACGGCACAAATATGCATGCCCGAGGGGGGGGGGGATTCGAACCCCCCGTCCGTAGTGGCCGTGCTGACCGTGACTGGAGCGCCTCAGTCCCCTCGGCCACCGCGTCGATGCCGTCAATTGGACTCCGTGCCGGCCGAGGTGGCCGAGGGGACTAAGGCGCTCCAGTCATGGTCTGCGCGGCCGCTGCGGTCGGGGGTTCGAATCCCCCCTCGGGCATGGATATTTGTGCCGTCCTAGTTCGTACGTAGGTCATAAGTAGTTTGTAAGTTTAGGGACTGATGACCCCGTAGTTAAGTCCCATAGACTATACAAACATTTGAACTTTTCTTTTTCTTTTTTTTTTGATTCTTTCACCAGTTGGATCCACTCATAGCAGCTCTTAGAGGCATGCCACATTTATGTGAAACACTTTTATAACAAGCTTGAAATTATCTACTGGATAACGTATTTCATTTCATGGTCGACTTATGTTAATCTTACGTGATTTGAACACTTCTTGCTGTAATGTAACACGTCATATGTTATTTATTCCACAAGAACGTCTGATGAAGGCATCCCTAGCCGATGTCGAAATCATGGCAAAGTGTTTCACGTAATCGTGGGCTGCAATTTTACTGAAACAACTAGCTACTATGGTTGCGCCTCCATAAAAGCCATGTTCAAAATTATTTTATTCTTTTTGGCTTGAGATTACCACAGCTGTTTTCGTAATAATTCTGTGGTAAAAAAAAAAAAATAAACCAACCAGCCCAGTTTTTTTTAAATAAAACCATGTTTCGCGTCTGAGCCCATCACTCAAATGTTTGTCATCATATGGGACCAAACTACAGTGATCAACGGCCTCTAGACTTAGGAACTACTTAAAACTAACTTAGGCTAAGAACAACACAAACCCATGCCCGACGGAGGACCAGAACCTCCGACTGGAGTGGCCGCCCAGTTCCTGACATGCTGCGTAGAACCGAGCCCGTAATAAAACGGTTTTATGTTTTCATTGTTAACGCATAATTTTGCATTGTATCTACGGACTGTAGGTGGCACTTACTTCATAGACAGCTCTCCTTAGTATCCTATCGAAGGGAGACTACTTTTCGTATCCCTCTACGCTGGCATGTGAGTTAGGCCTGCTCTAAATTCAGTATGTAAAGTAGAGCTTTCCACGAAATAAGTGAAATGTATAGAGCATAGATACAATGGAAAATCATATGTAAACAACTCAGCCATAAAACTGTTATGTTATTAAAAATTACGGTTTAAATTCAGTTATAGTGTGCCTTCTTGACTGTACATATTAGTTAAAGTTGTAATACATGTTTTTACATACATTAATCATGTGCTTACTCAGACACTTTCATGGAAGTTATATAAAAACTTCACCTTTAAAGTTCAGATAATTGCAAATATTACACCATGTTTTAGTGTTATGTACAACCTGTTTCTTCGTGCGGAGGTAACTACAGCGCCGAGCTATTTCCGTAACGTCATAGCCTCGGTATAGATCGCCAGGAGTAAAGACCAACCAACACTGTGCAACTCTGTACTTGCATAGTAGTAACAAACCATTTTAACAACCCAAACAAAGTAAACTTTTACCAACGGTAACAATCGTTTGCATTTAAATGAACATTGGTATATAAAACATTTAAAAGATCAAAGTTATCGTTTCAGTAGGTGTTTTAATGTTTCAAAGTTAGCAATGCAATGTACTAACGTTTCATTATCTAGATTCTAATAACTTACAGTTGTGCTTTGAATTTCATGACATGATGATAGATACAACAACGTAAGTGTTGTTATTAATTGACCTTTCGCCGTGTGCTGTCCGTGATTGTACCGTATAGGTTAGGCGTATATAATAATAATAATAATCCGTCTTCAGTCACAATAATTTTATTGTTTTTCTTCTCCGAAGCCTTTCGGAGCTATTAACTCCATTTTCGAGGACTTTATTACTTTATTTTTGTGTTACATCTGCCTCCTGGTGTAATATTTTTAAGTGTAAACTTTAAGATTGGGATTTTATATGTTTTCAGCTTGACTTAGGTTTGTCTACACACTTGCACCAATGATTGAGGTATCTAAAAACCATGTATTGCACAGATGGAAAGCATTTGTAATACGTGTAGTCGTACAGGTTCACTATAATTGTTTGTTTAATACCATAAACGTTTTGTAGGCCACGGCTTGAAACTCGACATCGTCCGAAAGTAGTCACCACAGGAATTGTGTACGAACGGAAATGTGGCGGAGATTGATGAATAATAAACTGAATACGACGTTGCGTGTTCTTACATCTTCGTAAAGTCACTCCTGAGTTGATGGAAGTTGTTACGTTCCACTTGATTTTACGAGTGATAATCCAGTACAAATTACGAAAAACGAAGAGACAGAACATCGCTCTGCGGAGAATGGCAATTGTCATGATGGAGTTAAACCGGCGTACCACAACTGGGGCAGGAGTGAGTAAAGTGAAAAAGGATATGTGTCATTGTCTTGCACGAAATTTTGGACGCGGTAAAGGTTCCTCTATCCTGGGCTCCCGAATCCTTAAAAAATAAATAAAATAAATTCAAAGTTGAAGAGAGAGCTGCTTCAGTTTTGTAACTGTCAGGACAGTTCAGATACTTTCGTCAGCCTCCCGTAGACAACTAGTAAGTGCTTCTCGTTAAGTATGATGAAGGAGCTAAGGAAGCATATTGATTCCCCACTGCTGGAAATGCTAACCATTACTTGACAAGTTGATGCTGAAAAATATTATAGACTGCTTGCTACACTGTGCTTCTAACAGGTTATGGTATTAACAGGCACGCCGCCAGAGGAGCCATTTACATGAATCTACTGACCCATTTACTGGGGGCTGTAAATAAAGGAAAAGCGTCGCGGGAACCCCTCCAACAAGTTGTCAACGCTGCGCTCCAGTTCAGTCTGCACGGCACACACACACACACACACACACACACACACACACACACACACAAATAAAATTAGTTTTTCGTGTTGGTAGCTTAATGTTGTACAGCTGTAAATAAAACTTCGATAACTCTTCGCACTTTCCTTCAAGCATTTACGTAATCTTTAATAATGCAGGAAACAGTTTTGGTCTCATATCTTTATTACTTGACTATTGCATATCGATTTCGATCAGTGAGTGGCCCTGTGGGCTACATAGACTAGTCAATTCGATTTTCACATGGGAGTCCAACTTGTGACACTACTGCTGACCCCCGCATCTCAATTTTATTGTACGATACCGTCTGCATCAGACCCAGAATCGTGTGGTTCAATAGTGATACATGTTGCGTGTGAAGTTAGTTAAAATCGAAATAGCCAGCCTAGGAATCAGTGTAGGACAGTGTCTCAGTGATACTGCGATTAAAACAAGTGATAGATTTCATTAATTAAGAGATTCATATATTTTCTTTCCAGACAGTTCTATAAACAATACTTTTGTCATTGTATATTATTTCATTAACTAAACAGACGAATTGTAAAAAACTTTTGTAAAACATAAGGTCTTGAAAATAAATAGCATTGTATACATGTTAGGCTCATAAACAAGTTGTGTAGACCAGCTGATTGTGAAATTAATATAATAATCGAGATTTGAATATTGTAATTCTTTATATATATTGTCTGACACGATATTTTGAACTTATTTTGAGAATTGCCAAGATAATTGATAGCTCAATATATGTTAGGAACATGTATGATGTACTCGTTAACTAATTAACATTTAACAGCCGGCCGCGGTGGCCGAGGAGACTGAGGCGCGCCAGTCACGGTATGCACGGCCACTACGGTCGGGGGTTCGAATCCCCCCTCGGGCATGGATATTCGTGCCGTCCTTAGTAGTAGCTAGTTTGTAAGTTTAGGGACTGATGACCCCGTAGTTAACTCCCATAAGCTATACAAACATAAAAGAAAAGAAAAAAGAAACATTTAACATCGCACTTTGTTGTCAACAGAAAGATCGGAAATTTCGTCTTAAAAATACATGCGCCATCTAAAATTATTGTATGCATAGTTTTCATTTTATATTGTGATTATTTTTGTGTACATGAAATGTTTTTCTGTTATGTTTGTTAATTGTAAATCAGTATATTCTATTGTTATGAACAATGCTTAATGTAACGTCATTATTGCCGATGTTATATATTTGCCTCACCGCCTTGCGTGAGGGAGTTCGAGTTTCGGTCGTTTGTAAAGTGCTCTGGAATCTATGTCGCTCTGTGTTTTAAAATGGAAGTTCTGTCAGCTAAGTTCTGTTGTTTGTATATGTTTTGAACTTTTAATGTTTTGGTGGAGAAGAAGTTTGATTCAAATTAAAGAAGAAGTGAAAAATTGTACCTACGAGTATTTATTTCTACCACGACGCCCCAGGAGAATAATGTTGCAGCGAGCAGAACCCCCATACATCGAAATATTGAAAAGATGAGTATTGTGTTTGAAAGTGGTAGAAAGGAACGTTTTAAACTGTATACAGTCGTTAGGCTTTCTGTAGCACGAATCAGTTTAGTGTTGTGCATCACGTTGACTATACGGTTATACTCCATGTCGAAATGAAATTTCATGATTTCATGATTTCGTACGACCAAAGCTGTATCCTGCATTATTAATGTTATTAATGTCGTCACTCTGCACGTGGCTCCACAAGGAGTCATCTGTGTATACAGATATATATACAGGGTGTTTCAGTGTGTTTGCCTCTGTAACTTATAAAATAATAGGTGACGGAAAATTTTAATGCGGTAGGTCAACACAAGAAAATGTTCAAATGTTTGTAAACCTTATGGGACTTAACTACGGGGGCCTTAAGTCCCTAAACTTACAAACTACTTATGAACTACTTACGAACTAGGACGGCACAAATATCCATGCCCGAGGGGGGGATTCGAACCCCCGACCGTAGTGACCGTGCGGACCGTGACTGAAGCGCCTCAGTCCCCTCGGCCACCGCGGCCGGCTCAACACAAGAAATGTTACACTTTCTGCGGAGCTATAAACATAGTTTATTGTATCATTTTCCAAAGAGCTACAGCACAAAGATATAATTTTTTAAATGGAACAATACTTTTTTCTATCGTAGATTGGATTCGTTGAAACCAGCTGCGTCCAAATCAATTTAAACTACATTCCTATTACTGTTAGTTTGGGAGCTACAACCCTTCAAAGTTTCAGGGGCAGATACCACACGCTTGTACATAATACATGGCTGTGTGGTGGATGATGGATGTTATGGCGGTGGGAAGTTGATTTACATGAAATGTTCAAATGTGTGTCCATGTTCCTCAATGCATAATGCAATGCGCCGTCGAAAGGATGTGCGGACGAGATGTAACATCGCCGGTGTGACGGAGCGACATGCGTCCTCGATGTGCCGTTTTAGATCATCTGGGGATGTGGGCTCAGTGACATAAACACGATCCTTTAGATATCCCCGCAGAAAGAAATCTACTGGTGTTAAATCGGGCAACCTTGCGGGCTATGAATGAGGACCATGACGCCCCAACCATCTTCCTGCAAACCTGTTGTTTAGTTCTTCCACAACAGCACGCGCAGAATGGGCTGGGTGACCATCGTGCTGCATCCAGATATGGACTCTCGTGTGTAGACACACATGTTCAAGGAGACCACCCAAACTGTCGGCTATAAAAGCGCGATATAACTCACCTGTCAGTGTACCTGAGAAGTAGTGTGGACCGATGATTTCATCCCCAAGGATTCCACACCACACGTTAATAGATCACCTACGTTGACGGTCGACAGATCGTACCCACCGATGATTGTCTGCGGCCCAGTAGTGCATGTTAAGGCGATTCACTGCACCATAATTTGAGAACGTGGACTCATCAGAGAACATAACACTTTGTAAAGACTCCAGCGTGAAATTACGGCCGGCTGCGGTGGCCGAGGGGACTGAGGCGCTCCAGTCACGGTCTGCACGGCCACTACGGTCGGGGGTTCGAATCTCCCCTCGGGCATGGATATTTGTGACGTCCTTAGTCTTAGCTAGTTCATAAGTAGTTTGTAAGCTTAGGGACAGATGACCCCGTAGTTAAGTCCCATAAGTTCTACAAACATTTGAACATTTGAAATTACGCATGGCCCACTCACAGAATGTCATTCTTGCACGGAAATCGTTCCCATGCAGCTCCTAGGTCAGTGACAGGCGGTACGGGTGAAACCTGTGGCCGTGTACTATACGCCACACAGATGTGAGACTGACACCAGCGACTGCAGCAACGGCTCGTAAGCTGACATGAGGATCGTGGTGTAGTGCAGCTAAAACAAATACCTCCGTCTCCTCTTCGTGTATGCCATCGTCATCCGATGTCAGTAACTGTGGTATATTGAGCCCCGGTTGTTTGTGTGGCTCCAACTGTCGAGTATACGGCCGTGTGCGGCGACAGTCGGCAGTCTAGCAACGCATCGAGGAAGCATCTAGCTCCGTACCACCGGTGACGTTACAACTCGGCCGCACCACATTTAGAAGGCGCATTGCATTATGCGCAGCGTTTGTGGTATCTGCCCTTGAAACTTTGAAGGGTTGTAGCTCCCAAACTAACAGTGATAGGAATGTAGTTTAAATTGATTTGGACGCAGCCGGTTTCAACGAATCCAATTCACGATAGAAAAAACTATTGTTCCATTTAAAAATTATATCTTTGTGCTGTAACTCTTTGGAAAATGATACAATAAACTATGTTCATAGCTCCGCAGGACGTGTAACATTTCTTGTGTTGACCTACCACATTAAAATTTCCCGTCACCTATTATTTTATAAGTTACAGAGGCACCCTGTACGTAACCGCTGATTCACGGAGGGTTACCAGGAAAAAGTAACTACCTTTTAGATGTTATATATTTTCAAACCGTTTAGAAAAAATAAAAATAAGTAGGTAAACCTTACATGCTTCGAAATACTCTCCATTATTACTAATACATTTGTTCCACTGGTGCTTCTACTGTTCGGAACATTTTTCTAGTCATCTTTAGAAATGGGTGACAGCTCCTCCGCCATCCGCGGTGGCCGAGGGGACTGAGGCGCTCCAGTCACAGTCTGCACCGCCACTACGGTCGGGGGTTCGAATCCCCCCTCGGGCATGGATATTTGTGCCGTCCTAGTTCGTAAGTAGTTCATAAGTAGTCTGTAAGAGTAGGGCCTGATGACCCCGTAGTTAAGTCCCATAAGCTTAAACATTTGAAACATTTTGAAAACAGTGACGATAGCACTATGATTAATCTCCAGTAATGACCTTTGACAGAAAATGTGGATCAGTTTCAGGCTTTTATTTCAAAACGCGGCATGTTTCAATGCGACGTTCCTTTTGATAGATACAACGCGAGGAATAAACTTAGCAGCAAACCTTGTGATTCTCAAATCTTCCGTTAAAACTGTCCGAACTGAGCTCCGAGGCAATCGACAAATCTGATAGACTGTCAGCACAAGCTCTCGAATTTTTCCAATATCTTCTTATTTATTCGGGCAGATGATGGGTGTCCAGAACGAGTTTCTCATCAACTGACTCTTTATTTTCCATAGCATCGGCTTGGTAAGCAGTTTTCAACAATTAAACAGTTTCTGCAGCATTTTTATGGAGCAAAATACAAAATTTCTGAACAGCACTTTGTTCACTTAAAACTTACTAAAAAAAAACCAACCTAAAGAAGAAAATCCCGCTAGCAAGAAAAATCATTGCAGAGAACAAAAAGAACCAGGTCGACAACACAGGCAATTTAATTCCGTATTTTTTTTTAATTTTTTATTTTATTTACTTATTTAATTTAATTTATTTTTTTACCGTCTCGTAAAAATTAAATTACTAACGCGCAAGGTAGTTTAGAACTTCCAAGTCAGGTCAATGTTTTCAGGCGCATTCAGTGGTTTTACGAAGATATAGATGTGATAAAAGAGTTTCCTTTCGAAAGCCGTTTAGGCCATAATTAGCAACCGGGAAATATCAGCGTGATTATTGAGGTAGTCATTCCACCGACGCTACAAGTTGACAATAAAACGCCGTGTCCAGATGAGTGAAGGATTACGAAAGTGCCTGATGTACATTCTCGCCTGACAGTTATCGTCGACCTTTCAAGGCCTTTCTAAGACTGAAGAAGTGATATTCGCATGTGGAAAACGCCGGAGTAATTACGGCATGCAGTTAAGCTGAAACGTCCGGGGGGGGGGGGGGGGGGGAAGAAGGTAACAGAAACGCTCTTCCCATATCGCAAATGTCGTAAAGTAGGAGTTATAGCAACTCAAGTTGGAGACATTCCCCGAATGCGTTAACCGCGTCCTAGGTCCCATAAGAAAGGCATTCGACGGTCAACGACTCCTGTTTGACGAGCTTGTCCTCCAGACAAGTCGCAGACTTCTTCACGCAGCGGGACGACGCCGTCTTCGTGAAAATAAGAGCGCCCCTACAGAGGCCCTCGCCGAGCCTGTCCGAGATCGCATTTCATCAGCATCAGCCAGTTGTGACATGAAACGCTATCCATTATGGATGTGGAGCCTGCGACTGTGACGAACTGAGGCTTCCAGGAAAAACTGCAAGCCACTCGCCTTTTATTGCTCCGCTTCATAATTTATTACCCATCACAAGCGGCTACTAATGAAATTGCGTGTTTATATCTCCCCAATTGTGCGATTGGATTCACGATTTCGTATCAGAAAGGACACAGTTCGTTATAAGTCATCGAGTAAAACAGAAGTGATATCTGGCGTTCCACAGGGAAGCGTTATAGGTCCCCTACTCTTCCTCGTGTTTATAAACGATTTAGGAGACAATCTGCATAGCTCCCTTAGACTGTTCGCGGATGATGCTGTCGTTTATCGGTTCAAAGGATCAAAAGTAACTACAAAGAGATTTAGACAAAATTTCTACTTGGTGCGAAAATTGGCAATTAACACTAAATAATGAAAAGTGTTAAGTAATACACATGACCACAAAAAGAAATTCGCTGAACTTCAATTACGCGATAAATCAGTCAAACCTTAAGGTCGTAAATTCTACCATATACCTAGGAGTTACTATTACGAACAACTAAGTCTGGAGAGAACACACACAAAATGTTGTGGGGAAGGCGAACCAAAGGTTACGTTTCATTGGCAGAACGCTTCGAAGATGCACCAGCTCCACCAAAGAGACTGCCTACATCACACTTTCCTCTCCTGGAGTACTGTTGCCCCTCCTGGGACCCTCACCAGGTGGGACTGACAGAAGACATTGAGAAGGTTCAGAGAAGGGCAGCTCGTTTTGTTTTATCACGTTACGGGGAGAAAGCGTCCCGGAAATGTTGCACTAATTGGGGTGGAAATCATTAAAAGAAAGACGTTATTCATTGCGGCGTGATCTGTTTGCGAAGTTTCAATCACCGACTTTTAGTTCTGAATGTTAAAATTTATTGCTAGCACCCACCTACCACCTACTTAGGGAGACATGACCATCCCAATAAAATAAGAGAAATCAGATCGAAAACGGAACGATTTAGGAGTTCTTTCTTTCCGCGCCCTATTAGAGAATGGAACGGTAGAGAAAAGTTATGAAAGTGGTTAATGAACCCTCTGCCAAGCACTTAAATGTGATTTGCAGAGTATCTATGTAGATGTAGCTCACCGGTTTCGTTCAAAAAATGTTCAGATCTTTGTAAAGCTATCGGACTCAACTGCTTGGTCATCAGTCCGTAGCTTACAAACTACTTAAACCAAGTTAAACTAACCTAAGGACAACACACACACACACACACACACACACACACACACACACACACACACACACACATGCCCCGGGCGGGGGGGGGGGGAGGAGGGGGAGGGACACTCAAACCCCAAACGGCGAACGGCCGCGCGCAACACAGCACGGCGCCCCAGTGCGCACGGCTAATTTGCCGCGGCTACCCGTTTCGAACTGACTATTCTACCCAGGCCGCTGAAACTTTGCACCTGACGTTTAAAATAACAAGTGAAGAGCAAGAAGCGCGAGGCGTTAGTCCAGTGAGCTCAAAGATAATCTGGAGTTAGTACCACAGTCTAACATTGTGGTTAGTACTGTGTATTACCACTGTGGTATTACGAAGTCGTGACGGTCGACGCCATGTTAGTGAACGTATATCTGTCATACACCATCCAGCTGGTAGTATTATGTGGTTGCGAAGAATTTAACATTCTGAAGTTTATAATCGTCTCTACTAGTTGCTGATGTAGAAACTAATTCATATACAACGGGCACTATCTGTTCTGATAATACAATTTTTGCAGAATATTCGAGGCATGTAATTAACAGAACTCCTGTATCAAAGCAGTAGAAAAAGACACGAGTCATGGAAAACGTATATTTGAGCTATATTTTGATTCAGAACTAGTGTTTCTCCCACTTTAGAATTAATGAATTACACTGTTGTAGACAACTAAATAAAGTGTAATAACGGCAGATTCGAAGCGTATGATATAAGCATGATTTTCCACATGGAGTGTATATTCAATCCGTAAGCTCAAACGGAAATTAGTATAGACAAAAGGCAAATATAAAACTGAACACTAGAAATACCGTCTATAGCAGTGCAATTTATTCATTTAATGAAATGTGATAGAAACACTAGTTATGAAGAAAGATATAACTCACATATGGTTCTGAACTCTATTTCATTTCCTTTGACTTCCCTAAAACCATTAGTAACACTAACTTCATCATCATATATTTATTAAAGTAATCAATCGTTCATAACTTATTTTCAGAAGACACAAGGTTCAAAACAACAACACGACCTATACGTACGGAGTTGCCAACATAACCATAACAGAGCGTCACGATTTTCACAGATCCAAACCACTACAGCTGTGTATCCAGTGTTAATAATTGAAATCACTGCGTTAGTCGCTAGGAACGATCCAATCACAGCGCGGTAAACACTTCTGGTTAAGGCTCCTATAATCCGAGCTGAACTATCCGCCATTTTGCCCCAATGTGCAGGACAGTTGTATGTGGTTATATACGAGTCTCGGCCGAAAAGGGAGTTTATAGTCGAAATTACTGAATCATTTGTGGAAAATATGGGTGGCTGCTCAGCTGTGAACTGCACAAATCACTGCAGCAAAGGACTGTGTATGTTCAAATTTCCCAGTAATCCAGAACGAAGAAAAAGATGGGCTATAAATTGTCGCAGAAGCAACTGCGAACCAGGACCTGGCGCTCAATTATGTATTGTAAGTATATGTAATAAATGTAGCTATAAACATGTCAGTTATGTACAATTGCATTACTTCTCCCTGTCAATGATGCTGGAGCAGTTTGTTGCAGAATGTTTGTGACTTAACGAAGTTTTTCGCAGCTTTCAAAGTGGATAGGAATATTTATTGTGGTGCATTCATACGTAGTTTTCAACATACTGATAATACTTTACACAATTACTTATATATAAGGTCGAATCATCTCTTACGGTCGCATAACACTCTTCAAAATATGGCACTGGGTAAAATTTTACGACGCTTCTCGTCGGGCTCCAGTGCTTATGTTGGCAACAGATGAACAATGAAGTGTAGAACTGCGTTAATATTTTTCACGGGGTATAGAGTAAATATTATTGCTGCTCGTTTCACTTGCTCTAAGGTTGACAGGTTCTTGTATGTACCCTTTTGCGTTCAGAAAAAAATAATTTTCGATTCAATTGAATTTGTCACGAAAAAACATTTATTGGTCATCTGAGTTGCCGTGATTAGCTTTGGTGCCATCAAAACCACTGCAGCCCGGCGAGAAGCTATGTTATATTACCGGTACGTTACGATTTTCTGTTGTATTAAAAGCGCATTCTAAATCTTTATACGCCCATACACTTTACTGTTCGGTACACTTTGTGTGTGCAATATTAAATACATTTCATTAGAATATTGTTGAAAACTGCGTGAATAGGTCAACCATCGCCAATCTGAACATTGTCAGATGCGCCCATGTTGGGGCAAAAATGGCGGACGATTCAGCATGGGTTTTTAGGACCTCTACTTCTGGTGATGAACGTGCCGTGACGTCGAAGTTCCCGCGTTGCCGGCTTTGTTCAGTGCTACCATAAACAACGATGTGTGTCGTGTCTACCGCGTGTTTACGTTCTGTGTGCTTTTTTCGCTGCGCTTTGTTTTACTGTGAATAGTTAAACTGGAGTTTCCGAGTTCAAGTAATTGGATAATGTCACCGAAAAGACGTTTGTCTAGTGACGTTCTCCGAGTAAGTTGTCAATTTCGTATGAATAAAAACTGTGAAGCATATGTTCTGAGCAGGAAGTTCATTCTCGCTTCAAACGATCGGAAAGAAGTTACGGTGTGCAGTGACTACAAGAAGAAATATTGCGGCAGATGTGTCAAAGTCAAAACTTCTCTTATATTCGCTCGTGAAACAAAGTATGCCTATTACGCCCACATATGTAGTAGACGAAATCGAAAAGCAGTAAGGTCACAACGTAAAACAAGCTGCTCCCGTATCACAGCCATTTTTACTCTATACAATTAGTACGGAGTGACGTGAAAAATGACACAAGGAACAATAATAACTCTTTCATAAAAACAGAGGTGAAAAGGCTGTTGCATGAAGCTGTTGCCATTGTGGATGCTGCATCTTGAAGAAAAAAAATCGAGGAAGTTGAAAAACTTATTCTGGCAGCGTGAACAATGGAAGGGATCATCAGTGATCATGAACAGTTAATGATTTGTCTTGGTAATGAAGACGATGAAGACGATTTTGGCGTGACGGCAACAGTGAAGATGGGGAGCTAGATGGTATTGCATCATTGTCGTCGTAAATTGGTGAGTGAAAAGCATTGTAATTATAAAACGTAGAGAGAGAATTTACTATCTTGCTTACTGTTTATTTCGTATCTGTCATGATCAAATGCTTATTTTCCATATTTCTTTTCTCATTTATTCAAAGCGTGTGCGTTGTTGTGCTCTTGTCTACATTACTATGCCGTTAATTTCTCCTTTGTGGTAGCAGCTCAAGAACGAACTATTATATGCACTTTCATTGCTGAATAGCTTACATTTACGAGATGCAACTGGAAATCGTTTCGTCTGTTGTTTGTATGGAGGCTAGTGTTGCAACTTCGCTATGTCAGTGTAGCCAACTTAACACGCAGTAACGCGAAACGTCAAGTGCAATGTTTCAGCGGCCCGGGTATAGAGCATCATCACATGATACATTAAAATGTATGATTCGAATTATGTAACCTTTTTAATGATTTCCATCCCAACTCGAGTTTCGTTTCTGTGACACTCTTTCACCCTACATCGCTACACCATCCTCTGAACTTTATATCCTCCGTTGTCTCACTTGCTGAGAATCCCACAATGCGCAGCAGTACTCCAAAATAACATGCAAATTTCTTAAACAGGCCCAGACCGTAGAAGACAATCTTACCGAGTGGTGACTAGTCTCCACTCTTGATTTTAAATTCTTGTGCTGTCTAGGAATTTTTAATAAATATTTTGAAGTTTTAACAACATGTATAATTTAAGAGAGATTGTAGAAGTGTAATGAAACCATTTTGGAAATTTGTATCTTTGATGATCTAGAAAATATTTATGAAAATATTCTCACAATATTTTCTATGTTTGTAAATCTATGGGACTTAACTGTTGCGATTATCAGTCACTAGGCTTACAAACTACAACTTACGCTAAGGACAACACACACACACACACACACACACACACACACACACACACACAGTTATAGTGCTGAATTCAATCAAAAACACATTGAAAACGCACTTCCAGTTTTTCTCAAATTTTCAGTTTTCCGATAGATTTTCCAAAAAGTTTATTTCATACAAACCTTGTTCTGTGAAGCCGTATTTAAGTGATGCTTTTACAACCATGTGGCAATTTATTTTTATTCATAGAAAAAAATCGGTTTCGGTTTTTCCTAATGTTAGGCCTACTACTTTCCGGGCGACTTTTCCAAATATTTGTTTGATGCGAACCTTCTTCTTGCTCTCAACAAGAAATGCACAAAATTTTATCGGAACTGGACGAATGGTATGGATAGCTGACAGGAAAAAGCTGTTTCAGTTTTTTCCCGATTTTCCTCTTTTCCAGACAACTTTTCCATACTTTATCACCATTTAAACCTTCCCTGAACTTACAACAAAATATTTCAAGACTAAAATTAGCCAAATCGGTTCAGTCGTTTTCGAATTTTAGCGAGACTAACGAACAGCAATTCATTTATACATATCCATTGTGTTGGAACCTGCGAGTGTTTCTTGAAATAGGTTTCAGAAATTACTGCAACCAGTCGCCTTTTGTTTCTTCTTAACGAAGATTTATTTAAACCATTACCGGTTTCAAGCTGCCTAGCAGCTCATCATCAGATGGTATACATTTATTGCAAACTACATTTGTATCTGTAACAGGGCAGAAAACGAGAAAAAAGCAAACACTAATTTTGGTAGGCTATACTGAATAATTACAATAATATTGTAATTACAATTATTACAATTACAATATTGCAATTACAATAATATTGTAATTATTCAGTATAGCCTACCAAATTAGTGTTTGCTTTTTTCTCGTTTTCTGCCCTGTCACAGATACAAATGTAATTTGCAATAAATGTATACCATCTCATGATGAGCTGCTAGGCAGCTTGATACCGCTAATGGTTTAAATAAATCTTCGTTAAGAAGAAACAAAAGGCGACTGGTTGCAGTAATTTCTGAAACGCATTTATAGATTTTGGCGGAAAACTTTCAACGTGACTACGAGAAGAGCTGCACTAGTTGGAGATCTTACAGCCTACACTCTAAGTGCTAAATTCATCGACTGCGCTCACGCAATTTACGATAGTGCGGCTGCATCGATAGCGATCGTTGTGTTTACTCGGCGCATGTACCTCGCAGTAGGGGCGTGACGCAACGGCGAAGCCTACGCACTGTTTACCGCGGCGCCTACCCATTCGCGATAATGGCGATCCCATCTGGGGACCTCTATAAGCACTGCGGATGCGTCAGCGCGAAGGCGCGAGGCAGGGCGAGTGGGGTGGGCGGCGTAAACATTGAAGCACTCGATATACCGAGCTGAACAGTCCGCCAATTTGATCCCAATCCGACGACAGTGGTGTATGCTTCGAGTGGTGTAGCGAAGTGAACCAGGAAATGTTTCGTGATTTTATTGTTTCACACTGTGAAATACCCTCCAGCTTCAAGAAGAATATAGTAATGCCAATTCAAAAGAAAGCAAGTGCAGATCAGTGTGAAAATTACAGAAGTATCAGTTCAACAAGTCACGGTTGCAAAATACTAACACGAATTATTTACAGACGAATGGAAAAATTTGTGGAATCTGACCTCGGGGGAGATCAGTTTGGATTTGGGAGAAATGTAGGAACACCGGAGGCAATACTCACATTACGACTTATCTTAGAAGGTAGGCTAAGGAAAGGCAAACCTACATTTTTAGCATTTGTAGATTTGGAGAAAGCTTTTGACAGTGTCGACTGGAATACACTCTTCAAAATTCTGAAGGTAGCAGGGGTAAAATATAGGGAGCGAAGAGTTATATTCAACCTATACAAAAATCCAGACAGCGGTTATTAGAGTCGAAGGGAAAGAAAGGGACGCAGAGGTTGGGAAGGGAGTATGACAGGGTTGTAGCCTTTCCCTCAATGTTGTTCAATCTGTACATTGACCAGGCAGTGAAAGAATGGAAGGAGAAATTTGGAGAGGGAATTAAAGTTCAGGGAGAAGAAATAAAAACATTGCGGTTTGCTGATGACATAGTAACTTTGCCACAGACTGCAAAGGATCTGGAAAAGCACTTGAATTGAATGGACAGTGTCTTGAAAGGAGTAAACAAGATGAATATTAACAAAAGTAAAACGAATGTAATGGAAAGCAATGTCAGAAAATCAGACTATGCTGAAAGAATTAGATTAGGTAATGAGAAAATAAAAGTAATAGATGAATTTTGTTATTTGGGTAGCAAGATAACTTCTGATGGCCGAAGTAAAGAAGATACAAAATGCAGAATGGCTATGGGAAGAAAAGCGTTTCTAAAGAAGAGAAACTTGTTAACATTCAATATTAATTTAAATGTTAGGAAGTCCTTTCTGAAAGCATTTTACCTGGAGTGTAGCATTGTATGGGAGTGAAAGGTGGACGATAAGGAGTTCAGATAAAAAGATTACAGAAGATTTCCAAATGTGGTGCTACAGACGAATGATGAAAATTAGATGGGTAGATCACATAACTAATGATGAGGTGCTTAACCGAATCGGGTAGAAAAGGAGTTTCTGGCATATCCTGACTAAGAGAAGGGATAGATTGGTTGGACACATTTTGAGACATCAGGGAATTGTCAACTTAGCATTAGAAGGAAGTGTGTGGGGTAAAAATCGTAGAGGGAGACCGAGGGACGAATACAGTAAGCTGATTCTAAAGGATGGTGGTTGCTGAACATATTCTCAGATGAAGAGACTTGCACAGTACAGGATTGCGCGGAGAGCTGCATCAAACCAGTCTGCGGACTGAAGACCACAACAACAACAACAACAACAACAACTACTACTACTACTACTACTACTATGTGAAATGGTTGGTTTGCCTCCTCCGAACTGCTCAAACAATAGCAGACACTGTCGCTGTAAGTTTTATCGATTTTCTTCAAACATAGAGCAGCGTAAAACGTGGCTTGTAAATCCAGAAGCCAAGTATGGACGCCAAAATTGAGCAACTATCTGTGTAACGTTGCGAACAAAACCTTTTTTGTGAGTATTAGAAACAGTTATGCTCACAGAGAGGTAGTAATGAAAATATATGTAAGCAACGTTTTAATTTTGCTACAGATTGTTAACATAACACGACATACTGTATGTTTTAAGTAAGCCACTTTTCTTGGTTTTATTTACACCAACTACGGAGTTATTCTATGGGCTGTTAATTGTATTTTAAGTGATGCACTAGTGCAGCTGGCTTTACCCAGCTAGTGGTTTTTAAATTATAGGCTATTATTAAACATTAGTTCAGTGTTTAAATGTGACCCTCAACACGGGAATATAGAGGCCTAAGCCATGCCGTGAACAGTATGTCTGAAACAGAAAAGAAAAATTAACTTCGCAAAAAATGCGAACAGGAAAGAATTCTTACATAAAAGGCATTAAATTCAAAATTAGTTCATAAGTAGATTGTAAGTTTAGGGACTGACGACCGCCTAGTTAAGTCCCATAAGCTCTAAAAACATTTGAATATTTTTTTAGTCAAGACGACACAAACATCCATCCCGAGGGGGGATTCGAACCCCCGGCAGTAGCGGCCGTGTAGACTGACTGGCGCGCTGCAGACTGCTCGGCCACTGCGGCTGGTCCCAGGAACAACGGAATTGGATCAAGATTGAATGTGCTAGATGTCGTACAGCACGACAGTGTCATCCAACACATGGCGTCATTACGAGTCGCCGCAAATCTCAGAGTCCCAGCAGGGTGAAAATTATGGCGATTCTCGTGTACGACTGATGGTGTTATCCTAACGCATTACGTTGCTCCACGGCAGACCGTCAATGCACAGTATTACTGTTCGTTTATGGAGCATCACGTGCGACCAGCTTTGCGAAAGAAGCGGCAACACTTTCTGCGCAACCCATCCATCATTCTGCACGACAATGCGCGGGCACATACAGCGCAAGCTGTGACTGCTGTGTTCGGTCGATGGGACTGGGAAGTATTGTACCCACCACCATCCACCATACTCCTCGGTGATTCCGAAGACCAAGGAACCACTTCCTTGCATTCGTTTCAGAACTGTTCCAGAGATTCGACAGGCAATAGACCGCTCCATTCGCACCATCAACAGAACAGTCTCTGCTAACGATATACTACGCCTTCCACATGAGTGTCAACGGGTTCTACACAATGCTGGCGACTACTTTGAAGGACAGTAACAGGTACAAACATGTAACGCTTTTGTATGGGTTGTGAATAAATAGTTGTCACTACTTAAGTTCCAACCCTCGTAAAAGGAAGCTGTGGGATATCTTAGCATCTACAAAGTGAGACTATAAAATGTCCTGCGTAATACCCGTGTGCCGTCTTCGTATTTTCCGAACAACATTCAACGAGAAGGGAGCCAGAATACTGCATACAAAGAGACACATCTGTTTACATCGCAGAAATAGTGAGACTAATGGTAAGTTGGCTACATTTTGGAAAGGGACGTCTACTTCTGAAGCGCTACGGCTTGCTGCGACTGTCTAACGAATAACTAAAGGGAAGGGGGAAAAAATCTGACGGTCTGCAGCAAACGGGAACGACGAAAATACACGGGACGTGCCCGCGACCAACCAGATAGGACTCGGCGGCCTTTTTATTTTTCGCAGCCGAGTGAAAGAGGCGGCGGCACTGTACCATTTCGCGGAAGAGACGGCGAGTCTGCGGGAAGGCTGCCAGATGGCGCCCTGGTGACGCACCTGCTCAGCCATCGCTCAAGAGCCCGCGCCCCGGCGCCTCCGTCTGGCCCCTGGTCCAGCTACTGTGCGTGTCTGCGTGTGGGGGTGTGCCTGCTACATGTTTAGAGGACCATGCTGATACCACGATACGACAAGGAGACGTGGTCAAGAAACGCCCAAGGTAGAAAATATGGTCTCCGAATTCTGACATGAACTTTGATTTGATTTTTTCAGGGAAGCCAACACAGTGTTGGTCCAACCCGCCACTGCCCGCACAGAAACTAAGTTTATTGTGCGGTATCGCTCCCTGTATGTCTAGTAAAGCCAACCAATGCCCTTGAATAGTGCAAGGAGTCCCTTTACTAGTTCTTTATTAGACACAATTTCTTCGGGTCTGGTTGTCCCAAATGTTCTGTGCCTTTTACTCTCCAATGCAATGCATTCGAAGATTAGATGTGATGCAGTTTCATCAACGTCATCACAGATCCTACATTTAGGGTCCTCTTCTGTTATTCCCAGTGTATGTAGGTGTTTTTTGAAATTCCCATGGCCTGTCAGCAATTCAACCATGAGTCTAATCTCTCTCTCCTGTTAAGACCCAGGGACATGAACTTACTACACGAGCCTGGAATTTATGCTTTATCCCTTTAATGCCGATTGTCGCAAATTCGCATCATACCGTTGTGACTCTAATATTTGGAAGAATAAGTGTTTCCAGAATGAAACTTTCACTGCCGGCCGCGATGGCCGAGGGGACTGAGGCGCTTCAGTCACGGTCAGCACGGTCACTACGGTCGGGGGTTCGAATCCCCCCTCGGGCATGGATATTTGTGCCGTCCTAGTTCGTAAGTAGATTGTAAGTAGTTTGTAAGTTTAGGGACTGATGACCCCGTAGTTAAGTCCCATAAGCTTTACAAACATTTGAATTTGAAACTTTCACTCTGCAGCGGAGAAACTTCCTGGCGGAAATAAACTGGCGGAAGTAAAGTTGTGAGGCGGCATCGTGAGTCGTGTCGGGATAGCACAGTCGGTAGTGCGCTTGCCCGCGAAAGGCAAAGGTCCCAGGTTCGAGTCCCGGTTCCAGCACACAATTTTAATCTAAATGTTCAAATGTTTGTAAATCGTATGGGACTTAGCTACGGGGTCATCAGTCCCTAAACTTACAAACTACTTATGAACTACTTACGAACTAGGACGGCACAAATATCCATACCCGAGGGGGGATTCGAACCCCCGACCGTAGTGACCGTGCAGACCGTGACTGGCGCGCCTCAGTCCCCTCGGCCACCGCGGCCGGCAATTTTAATCTGCGTGGAAATTTCACAATAAGTGTTTTCGAGCGCCAGTCAGTCTGCACGGCCGTTGCGGTCGGGGATTCGAATCCCCCCCCCTCGGGCATGGATGTTTACGCCGTCTTTAGTATAAGGTAGTTCATAAGTAGTTTGTCAGTTTAGGGACTGATGACCCCGCAGTTAAGTCCCTTAACCATACCAAACATTTGAACATTTTGAACCAGTTGAAGCATGTGACATGGGTTGCCGTCTATTGGCTGGGCTTCTACGACGACCTTTGTGTGATCGTGTGCGTGTTGCGAGCAAGGACCAGCTGTTGTGCTATTCTTTCGTAAAATACAGATAAATATGTAGGTAACAGTAAGCAGATTCAAAAGGATGTAGGTTGTCGTTCGTATTCCCAGATGAAGAAGCTTTCACAGGACCGGGTACGTGGAGAGCTGCATGAAAACAGTCCGCAGACTGAAGATGACAACGACAACAACAACATACGTACATCGGGCGTCTATTCACAGAATATATGCCATCAACTGCAAATGGGTAAAGCTGAAAAAGTATACCCCGACGGGATTTGAATCGGGGTCTCCTGCTTTCTAGGTAGTTGCGCTAACCGCTACACCACTGGGGACAGTGATCATCGCACCTGTTAGGACTACCTAAGCACGCCTCCAGCCAGATACAAATTTCCAGCTGCACCCTGCCCACAGCAGTCAAACTTGTAGTTTTGAAACTAATTCCCTTAAGAGTAAGGGCTCCTCCCCACTAACGGAAGTATCATTGCTCGTCGCCGTCCTTTCGTTAGTGCGGAGGGGAGGGCAAGTTTGGGACCCTTACTCTTACGGGAATTAGTTTCAAAACTACGAGTTTGTGTTCAGTGGGCAGGGTAAAGCTGGGAATTTGTATCTGGCGGGAGGCGTACTTAGGTAGTCCTTGCTGGTGCGGTGATCACTGTGTCCGCAGTGGTGTAGGGGTCAGCGCAACTGCCTAGAAAGCAGGAGACCCGGGTTCGAATCGCGGCTGGGTACATATTTTCAGCTTTGTCCATTCGCAGTTGATGTCATATTTTGTGAATAGGAGACGACAACAACAAGTTTCATTTTAAAAGTTATATTTTGTTCTTCTAAAATCTATTGGGCGTTCAAGTATACGTTTAGACGTGATAAAGTTGAAACAACTTTGAGCACGTTGAAGAAATGAAGTAAAAAGTAGAAAGTATGGTGATTTCCATTCCTCTGCAGCCTCTTTCGCGCTAACATGCTTCACCGCCAGCTTGTGTTTGTGATTGAAGTTTTGGCAGTTTTATTTATAACAATGATCAAAAATGTTCATATGATTGTTAAGCTTATGGGACTTAACTGCGGGGTCATCAGTCCCTAAACTTACAAACTACCTTATAGTAAAGACAACAGGAATATCCATGCCCGAGGAAGGATTAGAACCCCCGACGGGGAACGGTCTCGCGCATTGGAACATAGCGACTCAATGAACTCGGCCACTCTGCCGTGGCTAAAAACGATCTATGGATTCATGTGGTCAATGTGTTTCAATACGATTTTATTTCATTATCGTCACTAGTTGCATGTTGGGGAAGTTCTAATCAATAGGTGTCACGTTACAGCTATTTTTTTTAGTGATATGTGCACTAGATATAAGCTCCACCTTTGCCTAAAGATATGGGTATCTGCTCCAATGGAATCATTTAATGCGCTTTTAGTGACGAATCTCTCCGCGAAGATGGATAAATATCGGACAGGAGCCTGATAGTGCAGCACTCCCGGCTTCCGTGGCCGCTGTGTGCAGCAAGGTGAGGGCCGTGCAGAGGGCCGCAGCTCGCGGTTCCCGCCTGCTCCAGAGTGCAGCGGAGCAGCCGGCGGCCACGTAGGTCAAGGTCGCCTTCAGCCTTCAGCCGCAGTTCCCGTTAGGAGTCCGCAGCAGTCTCCAGTGCCGCGTTTTTGCGGCCGGTTGCGGTCAACGCGAGGTTCCCGCACGGGGCCATCTGTTCGCCGCAAGTACACGAGCCGACAGGAGCCGCCGCAGCACACGGAGCCGCTTTATAACTGGCCGAGTCTCTTCCGGTACAACGAAGATAAGTGCGCACGCTGCAAATTACCGAATACACGGAGCTGTATTACCACGTAGAAGGGGAAATTTCTGAGAAGGTGTATGCAGCAGTCGGCCTAAGTTTCTTTTATTTTTTGTACCTGCTTCACCTTGTGGCTGTAACTAAGCCCTACGGCCGAAGCGCCGAGGCTACGGCGTACGAGCGTCAGCGTCAGGAAGAGTTTCCCACGTTACGGCGCGCCTGGCGTGACTGGTGCAGGGGAGGCCGTATAGAGTTGCCTCTACTTGGCGGGGCCGCAGCGCGGGCTGCCGAGCTGCTGCCCAGGCTGCTGGGCACCACAGTGCAGTGGAAGGCGACGAGTAGAGATTCAAAAATTAGAGCCATAAAAACCTTTCACCTAATGAATTTAAACTCTAGTTTATAAATAACTGTTTAAACAAAAATATTCACTTGTATTAATCGTGTAAGCACGGCTGCTGGCACGAAATATGCCAACACTTAATCAAAAAAATTCAAATGTTTGTACAGTCTATGGGACTTAACTACGGGGTCATCAGTCCCTAAACTTACAAACTACTTATGAACTACTTACGAACTAGGACGGCACAAATAACCATGCCCGAGGGGGGGAATCGAACCCCCGACCGTAGTGGCCGTGCAGACCGTGACTGGAGCGCCTTAGTCCCCTCGGCCACCGCGGTCGGCAATACTTAATCAGTTGCTAATTGAATACCTCCCTGGAATAAGGATGTAACCATCAAATCAGTAAGATTTCAAGAGAGGAAAATTGTTTGTGGGGGCCTATTTTGTGATATACAGTATTGGAACTCGTTGCATATTTAAGTGTACAAATGGGTTCAGCTATTAAAAGCAATATTTTATTTTTGTATCTTAAGGTTTTACAAATAACATAATTGTAAGTGATGCAATGGAAAAAGGACCAGCAATATATTTTGCAGTATTTCTTACATGTAACATAAGAGATATTTTGTACATGCAGTTACTATTCAAATTAAAGAAAGTAATATAATAATAAAGAGGATTTGTAGCTTACATCCTTATTCCGGGGAGGTATTCCATTCCAAAATAACTTGATAATCGAATCTAATTTCTGCAAAAATAGAACATTTAGTCGTACAAAATTCATATATAATGTAAAGAAAAACAGAACTTTTAAGCAAGAATAAAAACTTCCACACTTCAAGCATCTCTGTGTGAGAGGTACAGTACCTAACATGCCACATAATTCCTTCAACCATATAATTGACTGTAGATAAAATTTATGATTAAAAGAGAGCGCCGTCAACCGTGATATCTTTTGTTTGTTGATTTACTGGCAACCAGTTTCAGCGGACGCCACCATCGTAGAAATGGGAGGCTAAGCCGCGGCGGATTAGCCGTGCGCACTGGGGTGCCGTGCTGCTGTGCGCGCACCGTTCGCCGTCGGGGGTTCGAGTCCCCCCCCCCTTCTCCTCTTCCGCGGGCATGGGCGTGTGTGTGTTGTCCTTAGGTTAGTTTACCTTAGTTTAAGTAGTTTGTAAGCTACGAACTGACGACTAAGCACTTTAGTCCGATAGATTTACGAACATTTTGGGAGGCTGGACCTTAGGACGGCAGTGTGTCATTGGGAAGATGCCTGGCAGCGCGCAGTCTTTTGGGACCGAGTTCTGCTATCGTTAACAACGGTAGAGAGGAATGCATCTGTATGTTTTTAAGCGCATAGAAAGCGTCTTGAAGCATCCGCTGTCGGGATGGGGAGACGCTCCGGCTCCAGATTCCAATCTGTCCGTCGCATTATCGACGTGGACCGATGTGCGGGTCAGTCTGCAAGTGGCTTTTAGGCTGTTTTCCACATCCCTCTAGGTCAATACCGGGCCTCAGTTACACGATTCACTAACATTTTCTAAATGTTCACACACTTTTACATGTGTAACACTATACACAGACAGTTGCTCTTGGGGCCGGGGAGGGGGTTTGTAATAGCGTGGCTCCATGAAGATATCCGGCGACCACATAAACTAACCGTGCCAAAACCCATAATAACTATGCCAACCCTGCATTAGTGGGAGATTAGGGCAAGAGATAAGGAACAACATTAAATAAAATAGAAGGAAAACACACGTATTTTATAGACAGAACTTACTGTTTCTAATTGGAATCCACATCCGACATGTCATTTTATGCATTTCAACTGCAGAAAAAGTAGATCCTGGACTTTCAATTGTATTGAGAATTTTTATTGAGTGAAGTAAATCAAAATATTATATTTTTTAAAGAAATATTTAATATCATAACCACCAACCTGAAATTTCTATTTCTCATCCAATCAACTGCATTCTTCATTGTCCTGAGAAAATAGTAGAAGCTCCCACTGGGGCATTCCGTAAAATTGTTGCGAACCGATTGCCTGGCTGCAACAAAGTCACATTTTGGAGATTTCCCTGTCCGCGATTCTATTGCGGTTGGTTGTACTCAGTTATTCTTTGTCCATGTTCTACGCTAGTGGTGAAAGGCAAGACGTTTCTTAAACGGGTTGTCTTCTGGCAGTATGGAGGGCAAGCCTTTGTGAAGGCGCATTCAGGTTGAGGTGACACGTGTCCAGTCCTATGGCTCTTTTTATGCACGGTTTCTTCATTTAAGCTGGTTTCTTTCGATCTCGATCGGCGCAAAATGGCAGATGGCCCTGTATACGTCTGTACTCAAGGAGAAAAACTGCTTTTCGCCGAGCACCATGAGGCGGAATGTGGTCAGTGTTAGCAGCAATCCGACAGTGGTTGATTTTAGTGAATCACTGGTAATTCTCATTCTCCTGCTCACCTGTCGCCGAGAATTTGTGTATGTGTGTGTTATTTAGCCATACGGGAACACCACATTCCGACGCGGCATGGACTAGTGCAACAAATGTAGTAGGCAAAATTTCAACACCTGAACCCCAGCGTAAGGGTACAAATGTGGAGTCTTATAAATCCAAAGCTATCGGTAGAGCAACTGTTTGCTTAACAACTAATAGAACTCAGTAATCGTTGCGAGTTCAGATAAATTTCGGAATCATCATTATTATTGTTTATGAAAGATTCTGTTCTAGGAGGGGGTAGTATTTTACGTGCGAGGACACCTGTGGCGTGTTGAGGAGACGTTCACGTGACCACTAGCATTCGCAGCTCCGTGCATCGCGCCATAAAGCCCCCCATGGACAAATTCCATGGCTTTGGCTTCACATCTCAATGACTGTTTTCGGAAAAACGAAGGGACGTCAGGGAGAAATGTCAGTTCCAAACGTTTGTGTAAAAAAAAGCTCCAGAGTTAATTGACTTTTCCGTCGGTGCTTGACAGAACATGATGGAAATATTAAAAAGGGGGGAAATGGAATGGAATATTTAAATCTGCAGCAGAGTGCGCCGATACGGAACTTCCTGATAGATTAAAACTGGCGAATATCCATCACAGCACAGAGTTTTTATCTGCCTTGTACTTTCAAGGGGGAAGTGTTTCCTCTATTAATAGCTCCGGAGTTGATATGAGTTTGTACAGTTGACAACGTATCTAAACTTTAGTCAGTACACACAGACTCTCAATTTAAGTTGCGTTACACGAAGAAAAATAGGTGTAAAAGAATATTAGCAAGAAGCTATGGAGAAACCGCCGTTTCCACGACAGTTTCACCATCATCGAGGAACAGATCTTACGATGATCTCTCTGAAATTGAAACCGGTCATCTTAAGAACAGAATGAATCTCACACGATCACAACTGTTTGTATCCAAATTAATTATACTAAAATAGATTGTTGAATCATTGGAACAGTGTCCCAAAAAATATTCTCCAGAGGTAAATCAACAAGTAAACGGCGACAAATATCTCACCAAAGCTCTATCTAGTTTGGACGTAGATGTTTCGTTAATTCAGCTTATATCGAAAACTGAAGAACTAAGAGAGTCAAATGTGGAATATTTTATCTTTCAAGCAATACCACTCTCCCTCAGCAAGTCCAGTTTATATGGAGAAACCGAGTGCCAAGAAGCGGCTAAATGTCTTTTACACTACTGCTGATGGCACTTCAAAATGCGGCAGCTGTTTGCCTATAGACAGTTTTGTTGTCATAGTGACACCCAGCAACTACAGTGTTCCCTCATGGCAACCGCTGTGTAGTTAAACGTTTGTAAGATGTGCCTAAGATCAGAGCGTACGATGGCATTTTACGCTGTCGTATATTTTCTGCTACCGACTATGTATCTGCACCTTCGTTTCTCCAGTTCTGCAAATCACTGCCCAGTGCCTACGCACTGGCGTACACATCACGCTTGATATCGCAAGGGAAGAAGAATAATTACCTCGACGACACAGATGTCAGAGACAGATCACCTCTTTGTCTGAAGAAAAATGGGAAAACAGGCCGTGAGTCAAGGGATTTTTCATTTTGAACTGATTTAAGCCTTCATTTGTCACACACGGAAATCACGAGAAGAAAAAGTATTATGTTACTTAAATGTGTAGGACCATGTTAACAGATTTATACGATTTTGTTTAAAATATAAGTTCTGGTTTGTAAGTGACATTGCCCAAAAACTTCACATGGTGGTACAGTATCAGTACTACAGTGTTGTTCTGATAACTCCAGAAATTGTTGTATCTTGGTCTATTTCATGTAAAACGTGTGGAAACAAGTCGTTTTTGGTGTAAAGTTGAGAGCAGTCCCATGATATCCACATTTTACAGTCAAGTACTTCTGAAGGCAAAACTTTCAAATTCCTTTTGGCTCGTAATCTGTCAAGTGACAACATATTGTCATATCTGTCATACCGCACATCATTGACTGGTACAGGAGACGCTGCTTCGTTCTTCTTTTGGACTTACTGTCCATTTTGTTGTGGTCTACTAGTCCTCTTCCCAATAAATGTTAAGTCCATTTTCAGTCTCCCATATAAGAACTCGTCAAAAATTTTTCATCATAAATCAACTTCAAAGCTTCCTCTTTCGCTTTTATAAGCAATTTTCCATGTATCACGAAAAATACCGTCACAATATTGAAACAAACATGTACCACGGTAACTTATGCTTTGAGTGAACGCTAAAGATTTTTATTGATAAACTTTCTCTAAAGACAACAAAACCTCTCTTTATTGGAGAGCTTAAATGTCATTTTCAAGCACTGTTGCCCATCCAAGGATGAAACTTGAAAGTTGTTTCAGAAAACCATTCGCAATTTTGATGTTGCTTGAGAGCAGCATTACCAAATAAAGGGTTAAGAAAACTGCGGGACTAAATAAATCTGTTTGTCCAACCGGGTTGGTTCTCTTCTAAATCCAGGTGCAGTGCTAATTCGATGACAGTGTCCGTTATTCCTACAGTATCCAACATATAGTTAAGAGGTTTTTCCCGTTGCCACTTTTGTGGCCTGGGCTAAGCAAATAAATCTGTGATGCAATTCTAAACTGGTTACTTTTGAAATTAATTTTATATATTCGTTAACTTCGTTTATATACTGTGTCATTTATCTTCGAAAACTTAAGGATTGTGAATGCGATGTAGCTCACAATCTGATAATTTAGATGAGTATTTCTTCAATCGACAATTACGAGACAAACACAGTGATTACAATTTACAATTTTACTCCGACTGAACAATCTTTCAGGTATTATTTATCACATACTAAGAAATGTGGTAAAAACTTGCAAAAATACTCCCGATTATGTGAAACTTAACAAAGAATATTGTTACAAGCCTCTTTGGACGAACTGTCTATGAGAAAGAAGTAATTTAACATGTAATATGTATAAGTACAACCGTCAGAACGTTTATCGTAATGTATCGTGTTAACCTGTCCGTAACCTGTAGACGTTACAGACAAGCCAGGGAGAAAACAGTGGCCACAAGCGACAGCAGAGTGCATGTACGGCAGTGAGGTATTATTCATAAAACACTATCTCAGCGTTACCTTTCACCTGTCCCACGCGTCCATTATCTTGCCATACGACCTTTTAATGAGAAAGCTGTTATTTTCTTTAGCAGCACACACACCTGTCGACGGTTTGAAAGCAGTCTGACATTTGAAAATGCTTCTCACGCAAGCATTGCCTTAAAAACAGCTACTTCAGCAACGTCCGATGAATTACCGACTGATGAACGTGACACTAAAAATTTCCTTGTCCGCAAGACACGTTTCACTTTAAACTACGTAGCGTTTTTCTAAAGTTAGCCAACTCACGTCACCCCTCTAGCTGACTTACAGTCGCCACGAAAAACACACACAAGAGCAGAAAAGGTAAAGAAATAGAAAACGTCCTTCGCTCGTTACTCAACGTAAAGTCTGGCTTCAAGTACCCTTAACTCACCAATTTATATATACACGAGTCCCAAAATTGTATTATTCACATGGGCACACTTCACACCTATGCGCAACATATAGATAAGCTACTCTTTTGGTTTAACCGCTGGACTTTCGACTCGCATTCCAGAAGATCATCATTCACACTCCGATAGGTCCATTTTTTATTGCTCTAATTTCCTAGAGACAAATGCCGAGATACTACTTTCCACAAATCTATTGCGATGTTTTTCTACATCCTTATCCAACGCTAAATAATTTTCTTTCTTCGATGACTACGACTTCAACACGCAGGTTTCGTCGTCAGTCCTAATACTGGTTTGTTTAGAGCCAACATCCATTCCCGCGCTTCCCAAATACTTATCTAATTTATATATTTTTTATTTCATACGACATAGTGTTCAGTCAATAATAATTTAAAAAAAATTACATGACTCAATACACAACGGCATCATTCTCAAATGTACATACAGAGAAAGTCACATTTAAATATAACTACTGACTAGCATTGTCATCCATATATTTTAAAAAAAGCACAGTTGATTCAAGAACTGCAGCAAAGCCACATAAAGGACAGAGCCCGACCGCCAACTGGCTGCTATACGTAGTCGGGGATTTCTTTATGGTGACTTTGCTCCAGTTCTTGAATCAACTGTACTTTTTAAAATATATGAAGTACGATGTTAGTCAATAGTTATATTTTAATTTGTGACTTCTCTATTTATACATTTGAGAATGGTGTCATAGTGCATTGAAACTATTAATGTAAGCTAAGAAGTTTAATAATTAGTGACTTCGGCTTGACCAGCATATGTGGTATGAAAAAGATTTGTCAGTCACGCTCGTTTTTTACTGTGGTGTCGAATAAAACCAGTTATCTACTATTTTCAGTACCCATGTCGAAGTAAGTGCCCAGATCACAGTATATAAAAATGTCTATCACACTTTGCTGGGCATTCTCTCCGACGAATACTCACCGTCGAGGATAATGTACTACTACTTGAGAAGTTTTGAAGCCACTCACATATGGGAGCCAACAAGAATGTTCGTGTCTGGATTGTAGTACTGTGTCAAAAGCTATCCAAAAATCTAGGAATACGAAGTACGCCTATTGTGCTTCATCCGTTGTTTGCAGGGTGAAATGTCTGAAAAGAGGCAGTCGAGTTCCGCTAGACGGATGTTTCCTAAAGCGATGCTGCTGTCTCCACATAGGCTTTTTCCTCTGAATGTTCAAATGTTTGTAAATCTATCGGACCAAACCGCGTGGTCATCAGTCTGTAGCTTACAAACTACTTAAACCTAGGTAAACTAACCTAAGGACAAAAACACAGACATACACACACACACACACACACACACACACACACACACACACACACACACGCCCCAGGGAGGACTCTAACCTCCGACGGCGAGCAACCGCGCGCTCCGCAGCGAGGCGCCTTAGACCACTCGGCTACTCCACCGCGGCTCCTCTGAAAGAAATTTGTATATTTGTACAGATGCTTCTGCAGCAAACCGATGTTACGGCTGTACGTCTAAGTTTGCGCTACCATTCTTTCTACCCTCGTTACATACTCTGCGATGGGGTACCTCGTAAGATAGTGTCGGACTTTATTTTGCCCAGCGAAGTGCAGCTATTGAGTGCGGCGTGGACTCAACAAGTCCTTCGAAGTCTCCTGAAGAAATATCAGAAAATGTTGCCTCTATACTCGTTCATAACTGACAAAGTGTTTGCGAGTTATGATTTTGTTTACGGTTGTGTCCTACAGTTGTTGGATGCGATTCATATCGGACAAGCTCAAATGTTAAAATGTTTGTTAAGCTTAAGGGACTTAACTACGGTGTCATCAGTCCCTAAACTCACAAACTACTTATGAACTACTTGCGAACTAGGACGGCACAAATATCCATGCCCGAGGGGGGATTCGAACCCCCGACCGTAGTGGCCGTGCAGACCGTGACTGAAGCGCCTCAATCCCCTCGGCCACCGCGGCCGGCCCCAGTTACATAGGTAGAAAAGATCATCAGAATAACGTACGAGAAAACAGGGTCGAACGGAGAGATTCAGATGTTCTTTCTTCCCGCGCGCTATTCGAGAATAGAGTGGGAGATAAATAGTATAAAGATGGTTCGATGAATCCTCTGCCAGGCACTTAAATGTGATTTGCAGAGTATCCCATGTAGATGTTTTACGGGTATGACGAAATTGACCACAGTTCCACAGGAAAGCAGATATACAAAATAAAATGTATAATGCTACGATTTCTAGCCTTCGTGGATAGTAAAGAGGCATGTACGTTGGTTGATCTAGTTTTCCCATAGATATGCCTGCAAGCTCAGTCGAAACCGGTTAATGTGGCAAATAGAGAAGTGATGTTTGCAAAACAATAACAAGGTTCCGTATGAAGAGTGAATTGCTTTAATAAGCTCTACCCAGGCACAAAACGGGCGCTACGGCCGCCGGTGAGCAGGGCTGTAGATTTCCCGGCGTCAGAGCGCGGCTAATTGAAGCCGGAAGGCGGTGGGTCGCCGCAGAGTTCTCGCCTTACGCAGCGGAGAGGCGAGGCGTGGGAGCCACAGGTGCGCCGCGTCGGGTTTCGCGTGGGGACCCCACACCACAGCACCACACCGCAGAGCCCGCGCCTGCACAGCTACCGCCCGACAAGTACGGCACAGGTTTCACACCTCGCAACAGCACCGCAGCAACCACAACTGCTGCACAAAGACCTTGTAAAAATAACTAGACTCGCTGCTGTCGCAGGATAATTTGAACCTTCACCCAGCCGCCATGGTAGTGGCAAGCGTCAGAGAAATACGAGTGCTCTTAGCAGGTAAATCGTGTATTAAGTAGCTATTGCGGGAAAAAAAATCTCCTTGCACTTACACTCTCTGTTTCGTCTTCTCCCACTTCACCCCACTCTATCCCACCCCTTTCACCACCACCCACACTACTCCCTACCAAAGCCCAAAATTATTTTTGTAATTTTCGAATCAACGAATAACACACAAATTCAAATGTCTCATATGCCACTTAAAACAATACAAGTGACGCATGGAAACAAATGTTAAAGTAATCAAAAAATCAATACTCCTAGTATTAACGTAACTATCATTCTGAAGTCATATTATATACATATATTAACTTTGTAATACAACTTTTGTTCTTATTTAATCTAATTCGGCATCATATTTATATCCTATAATAGGATAAGCTTTTGTCAGTCTTTGGTTTCACATGATAGCTCTTAACCTGTAGTAAACATACGCTTTGGTTTGTTTACAAGTTGAAAGAAGTGGTAGTGGCTGTAAAGTCGTAATGTGTGTGGAGTGTTTCTTAATTTTACCACTTACAAGTCGTGGGAGTTTCTGTGGTGTGTTGATGGAAGGGAAGTTTTGTGATATGCTATCCAAAAGCGGACGAAATATGGACAAATTAAATATGAAAAGCATAACTGTAAGTAACGTCTTGAAGACAGACTTATATTGTAATTATTCAGTGTAGCAGACCAAAATGAGTTTTTACTTTTTTCTCGTTTCTGTCATGTCACAGATACAAATGTAATTTGCACTAAATGTATACCATCTGATGATGAGCTGCTAGGCAGCTTGAAACCGGTAATGGTTTAATAAATCATCATTGAGGAGAAACAAAAGGCGACTGGTTGCAGTAATTTCTGAAACCTATTTCAAGAAACAGTCGCAGGTTCCAACACAATGGATAAAAGTTTTATAAACACAATTGATAGTCAAATGTTCAAATGTTTGTTAAGCTTATGGGACTTAACTACGAGGTCATCAGTCCCTAAACTTACAAACTTCTTATCAACTACCATATACTAAAGACGGCACAAATATCTATGCCCGAGGGGGGATTCGAACCCCCGACAGTAGTGACTGATAGTCATGTCTGTATTGTTTGACTACTGTAGTGTACATGAAGCACGATAGTGAAGAGCTGCTCAGTGGTTAAATGCATAAATCAGGAATAAAAGTAGCCCTACTACTTGCTTAACAGACTGTTAGTCAAGACAGTATAGGATTGAATAAAGTAAATAACAGGCTTTTAAATACTGGTAGCTCTTAAAAAGGAGCTACTTTAGGCAGTACTGGTGGACAGGAAGTTCAAAGAGTTTCATTTTATGATTGTGTAAAATAACAATTGGGGTCACGAAAGTAGCTGTCTCACTGCAGATCGAATTTTTATTTATGAAATTAATATTAGCAATTTGTAATGCAGAATTTAAAGGTGATCTGCTTTACATATAGGTATAACAACGGAAAGGGGTTTGCAGAAATATGTATAGTTTCATATATGAATAACACATAGCCACACTGAATGCACTTTGTGAAGTTAACCCTATGACAATACTTGACTTTTGAGCAGTTCACGCTAATGTAAGGTATTTGACTTACAGCATTAAAAATGCTAATATTCTTGCTAGATACCCTAATGCTAATGTTAGATGCATTTGTTAAAAAACGTTATGGTATACTTCGTGTTCTTAAAAGAATTTGGTAGTGGCTGATTGCTATAATCACAAGGTAAGAATCTATTTTTTAGTTATGTATCTGATGGCATATTTCAATTTCACAATCGATTTTAACATTAGCTCTTTCAGGTAGCCCTGTTTGATTTTTTGATGCTATGAAATATCTAAATATTGTAGAAAACAGCGCTAAAGCAAAGACGTAAAGTGTGAAACTGTTCCAAAATTAATATTTTTACAGAAGTTTCATAATCGTAGAATATACTGGGAAAGTGCTAAAAATCGTGTCTGACGATAAATTCCGTTCATATGATGCACTTAGAACGCTAAAAAACTGCATGTTATAGTTCGGTTTCGTTTGGGAAGAGGAAACGCTGTTGGCCTATTTCTACACCATACGTGTAATAAATTTACACATAACCGATAGTTGTTGTATATTCAAGGAGTGTTTTGCAGTTATATATTTCAATTGAACATAGTTTTCGCGACTTAACTCAAATGAATACTCTCTCTAATCAAACTATGTTACGCACATTTAAAGTTCGCGCAGAAGTTTGCCACCGCAATGGCCGCCAACGCGCTCTTCAATTTGTGCGCTGTTCGCAATTGTGGGGGGCTTGGTGTTGCATCAACTTGGTCCCGGTCTCCTGGACACTGACGTTGAATGTGTATACACCATCAAAAATACAGATGGTCGCGATGGAGTGGCCGCGAGTTCCAAGGCGCCTAGCTGCGGAGCGCGCCACTGCTCGCTGTCGGAGGTTCGAGTCCTCCCTCAGGCAAGGGTGTATCTGTTGTCCTTAGCATAGTTTGTAAGCCTAGGGACTAATGACCAGAATAGTTAAGTTCCATATATATACAAACATTTGATTCGAACACGATGTAAACAACCATGCATGACAATGACAATGCGAAGGAGTGACTAAGGCGGCCGATCCTTCCCAGCTCTAACACCGAGAAGAAATTACACTTCCAGTGTCGACTATTGTTCTACCATGCCCAGAGGATGGATGGTTTGGTTGGGATAGGGGGACTAAACTACTGACGTTATCAGTCCCCCGGTGGGGAAGGGAAGGAGTGAGGATAGGAAAGGAGGGGATGGGAAAGGAAATGCAGAGCGGGAAGTAAAAGAAGGAAGGAAGACTGCATTAGCTCGGGGACCCATGCTCGCCACGCACGTACTGACGAAAGAGCCGTGAGCCCCCTGAGGGGCCCTGAGGATGAATTCCTAAGTCTGTTCGTATCTTCCATTGTTGCTTTGTGTCAGGAGGGACTCTCATCAAAGGAAGTTTCCAGACCTCTCTGAGTTTACCAAGACGTTGCATACGCATTTATATAAAAACAAACAGGTCTCGTAACGTACACTATCATGTTACAGTAAAGATTCCAGTTTTTGATGTCGGGAAATATCAAATTTTCGTCGAACGTCATTCTTGTTGTGTGTTATAAAAAGCTAAGTATAATAATGTCAACATTTTTCGTGTTTATTACTGTTAAAAACGTAATGAATACTCAATTCGTTTGAAAAATTTTACCCCCAGTCAATTATAAACATTTTAGTTCTTTTTCCGTGAGCACATTTCGTCATAATCAACAATTCCTCTTATCTGTTCAACAAAGAGTTTTGTATGCAGAAATCAAAATTTCGAATTTCATGATAAAATTTGTTTAGAAAATTTGATTCAGCCAGTGAATTCAGCTTTACACGATAAATTACCAGACATATTCAGCCCCGGTTTTTAAGACCGGGTTGAAATTCCACCGGTAAGTTAAAAGCCCCCCCCCCTCCCACCCTCCCCTTTGTGGCAATCGAAAGGAGTAGGCTGTGTGCCGGCACTCTTGTTCATCATGTCCACTACAATACAGTAGAATACTATACGCTCTCATCATCACAGTCACCTACACTTAACACAGGCACTTCAATACAGCGGCTCTCAGACTGCGAAGGAAAGGCACTTGTAGGCGCGAAGAACATGGAAAATCTTTCCATTTACGCGGCTAAACATTCTCTTCGGTGTCTCTCAGCTATTCGTAATACACGACTTTATCTCAGTATCGTTCACAAACCAAACGCACAAACTCGTTAAGAGCAGCGCGTAGTGACCAAACTTTCTCCTTGCATGAAATTGTTATTTACATAGGTATATATACCCTCATCATTGCACCTTGCGGCTGTTAGTCTTTAACATTAGTTCAACTCTATAGTTCACTATACTTCAAGGCGTAAAAGCCGTGCACATGAAGGCGCCTTGCTACGCTGTGCGTTGCCGTTCCACGTAGGAGGTTCGAGTCCGCCCTCGGAGACTGCTGTCTGTGCTGTTCGTAATAGTTTAAGTAGTATGTAAGTTTAGGGACCGATGACCACTGCAGTTAAGCCCCATAACTTTACGAACATTTGAATATTTTATGAAACTTGTGGAACGTGTCTGTTGTGATTAATGTTTTGTGGCCAATTTTTTAACACCTAGACACCAACAAAATGTCTGAGAATATTTCCTCGCTAACGAAAAAACAACAGAGAAGAGCAACTTTAACAACTTGGAACACGATATAAACATAAATATCGTCAGTTTGGTAAACCCAAAACTCATGTTTCACGCTTTTACAGGATGACAATTATTGTAATACTAGCTGAAAACTGGGCGTTTACGGGTACTTATTTATTCAAATGTTCAAATGTTTGTATAGCTTATGGGACGTAACTACGGGGTCATCAGTCCCTGAACTTACAAACTACTTACGAACTAGCTCACACTAAGGACGGCACAATTATCCATGCCCGAGGGGGGATTCGAACCCCCGACCTTAGTGGCCGTGCAGACCGTGACTGGAGCGCCTCAGTCCCCTCGGCCACAGCGGCCGGCAATGCTGTCTCCCCTGTATCGTGACAATACGAAACGAGCTGCCCTTCTTTGGACTCTTTCGATGTCCTCCGTCAAACCCATCTGATAAGGATCCCACACTGGGCAGCAATACTCCAAAAAGGACGGAGAACCGTAGTGCCTCTTTAGTAGTTCTGTTGCATCTTTCAGGGGTTCTGCCAATAAAACGCAGTCTTTGGTTCTCCTTTCCCACCACATTATCTACGTGTTCTTTCCAGTTTAAGTCTGAAGTAATAGTAATTTCTAGGTATTTTGAGGAGTTTACGACATTCACTTTTGATTGATTTATCTTGTAAACAAAGTTTGACGGATTTCTTTTCATACTCATGTGGACGGACGACTTCACATTATTTAGAGTCAATTGCCAATTTTTACGCCATAGTGATATCTTATTCGAAGGTCAGAGGAAGGCAACGGCATACCACCTCCAAGGAGGATCATGTCTACTAAAGCACTGCGGTGTTGAAATCAATCTTCGGGTTGTTGACTGCTTTACCCTTATCAAGAAATATCGTATCGATAATTCAGTGACAAGACATTGCACACAGCCGCGACGGAGCAGCCGAGCGTATTGAGGCGCTATGCTGCGATGCGCGAGGCCGTTCCCCGTCGGGGTACGAATCCCCTTCGGGCATGGATGTTTGTGCTGTCTTTAATTTATGCTAGTTCATAAGTAGTTTGTAAGAATAGAGACTGATGACCCCGCAGATAAGTCCCATAAGCTTCACAAACATTTGAACATCGCACACAACAGTCACCTGTTGAGGGCGAAGAGACAACCCTATCGCAAAATGCGGATACTTCAAAAATGCGTCACTTTTTCTTTTTCACAAACTCATCCAAATGAAAGTGAGCTTCGTCGCTAAGCTATAACATATTCGCATGCGCATACTAATTCCCAGCACACCTCGCGCCCACCCATGCATTTTGGTAGTCCTAACGCAAACCGTTCAGAAGTTGTGGCGATTTTATTCTGTATAGTTCAATAATTGTCACCCTGTATATCTGAACATTCAGAACAACTAGAACTGTACTTTGTGATAATAAACTGCCAGCTTGTTCGAAACCGGTAACGGGATACAAATAATAGATACATAAATAATAAAAGGCGATTGGTTGCAGTTTTTCCTGGAATCCTATTTCAATACGGAACACTCAGTATTCATACCTCCAGACGACTTACCTGGCTTACAGTGTGTACGTAATATACGTTGTGTGTCAGTGGTGACTTGCATAAAGTTGTTCTCTGGACTTACTCGTTGCCAGGAAACGTAATACGCTGCACACAGAAGTCGTTTGGCGCTAGATAATGCTATATGTGAAAGCCAGCTCGTAGTAGTAGGACAGAAAAGTAGACTGATTTGTGAAGTATCTTATGTATCGGACGCCTGGCTCAAAATAACAAGTTCGTGGCGCTCTCCATTGGTAATGGAGGAATTCAATATGGTGTTGGCCCTCCCTTAGCCTTAATGACAGCTTCCACTCTCGCAAGTGTAAGATTAATTTGGTGCTGGGAGGTTTCTTGGAGAATGGCAATCGTTTTTCACGGGGTGCTGCACTAAGGATAGGTATCTATGGAGTCAGTGAGACGTCGCACGAAATCAGAGCTCGAAAACTTCCCTAATGTGTTATATACTATACTATACGTCAACACCCTGCGTAGGCCATTCCATTAGAGGGATGTTATTTCTGCGTAACCGCTCCGCCACAGGCCGTGCATCATGAACAGGTGCTCGATACTGTTTAAAGTTGCAATAGCCATTTCCGAATTGCTCTTGAACAATGGGAAGCAAGAAGGGGCTTAAAACATCAATGTTGGCCTGTGCAGCGATAGTGACACGCAGAACAACAAAGGGAGCAAGCAGCACCATCTCGCTGCTTCGGCATAGTGGACCATGCCCCAGCGGCTACCCAGTCAGCTATGCGCGCGCAACCTACTCTGCCTGACGTCACACGAGAGCGCCGCGGCCTTCTCTCTAGGTGGTGTTGGTGCAAGCCCCTTACATGAAAAACACTACCAGTTCAGACTTAGAGGAACTGAACGCAATATCGTCAGGCCTTTCCTCCATCGAGTCTTCCCACTTTCACAAGCAAGAAGTGTACAGGTACCACGAGACCTAAATGGACGGATGAGAGGAAATAGGCTCACAGCCAGAAGATGAAGGCGTACTGGGCCAAGACAAAGCAGAAGATCCTAGCTGAGAGTTAAGACGAGCCTCGTGGTCCCTAGTGGGCCGAAACAAACTTTGGAAAAAAACTACCAGTCTGTAACACCACCGCCTCCGAATTTTACTGTTTGGACTACACACGCTGGATGATGACGTTCGCCGGGCATTCGCCATACCCACACACTGTCATCAAATCTCCACATTGTGTACATTGATTCTTCACTCAACACAACGGTTTTCCACAGTTGATTCGTCCAAATTTACGCTCGTTACATTCAGCGAGGCACTGACCTGTTTGGCTTATGAGCAGCTGCTTGACCATGAAATCCAAGTTTCCTGACATCCCGCCTGTCATGGTACTTGGAGTGGATCCTGATGCCTTTTAGATTTCGTTTTTGCGTTTTTCAATAGTTTCATTTTACGCCTCTTACCGCAAGCCAAAAAGCCATGCGTCGTTTGGCATTGACCTGCGTGATGTGTGGATTACAGGCAGCAGTTCGACCATGAAATGCGTTTTCTCACCTCTGGCCTAACTGTCATAGTACTTTGAGTGGATACTGATACAGTCAGTCATTCCTGTGTTGCGGTGTGGATAGATGCCTGCCTGTTACACTGTAGGGCCCTCTTCAACTGTCGGCGGTCTCCGTCAGTCAACAGAAGAGGCAGGCCTGTCCTCTTTCGTGCTGTAAGTATACCTTCGCGTTTCCACTTCACTATTACATTAGAAACAGTGGATCTCGGGAAGTTTAGAACTGTGGAAATCTCGAGCACAGACTTCTGATACAAGTGACATAGAACACCTAACCACGTTCGAAGGCCGTGAGTCCTGGAGCGCCCCATTCTGCTCTCACAATGTCTAATCACTAATGAGGTGGCTGATACGTAAGTACCTGGTAGCAGGTGACAGCACAATGTACGTGATATGAAAAACGTATGATTTTGGCGGGAGGGGGGGGGGGGGGTCCGGACTCTTCGGATCATATAGTGTGGGTGCCAATTGTCACTGTTATGAAATGTGATGATACGTGAATTATTCACCCCAGTAGCGTTACAGCAGAAGTGAGCTTGTGTGGGGTTCGCAGGTAAGTAGCTACTGGTGCCTGGAATAGCCCGGACGAGCAGCCTTGTAGCGGCACGCGGAGCTGGCCAGAGGGCCATCAGGGCAAGTGGCAACATACGATTTAATCTCGGCGCGGCCGCTAGATAGCATCGCCTGCAGGATGCTAATTAATAGCCAGGCCAGGGCCTCTTCTAGTTGCGCGCCAGTTTTAATGGCAGCCATCCGGCCGCCAGAATTCAATTACGGCAGGCGGCTACTCCGGCGTGAAAGCCCTGCCCGGATTACAGGACAGTAACGGCAGTACAGAGGAGCTGCAGACCCGCGACACGCGGTAATAGTTGTCACAGCGGCGGCCTCTCCGCTAACGCACGGCGCGCACTTAATACCGAGGCGGTACCACTCTCCACTCTCTATGATAATCACGCCGACTGTCAACAGTTATTCACGCACTCACTTGCAGTGTCGAGGTGCGACTTTGAGCGCGTACAGGCGTAAGTAACGAGCCGAGGAAAACACCGGCACAGAGAAGCGTCTTCACTAAATATTGTGTGTGGCAGTCAACGATAATTGCTTACAACGTCTTGAAATGAATATAGTACCTGAAACATGACAAATGGTGTAACTTTCTAAAAAGGTTTGTGTTTCCAGCCATTCCATTTAGTTGTATGTTAACTGCCATATATATGAAAGATCATTACTGTCGAGGAGATGACGCCTAGTCGTTATCGCCGAATTCGTCCAAATTTCTGGTACATGAACAGCGTGATGAGGCACGATAGTGCCCGAAGTGAGCACTCCAGATGGCCAAGCGTCTAGGAACTAAAAGAGATTTTGGTACGGATCTATCACCATATGCACCTTCTGTCCCTGTGATAGTGTTTAGGAAGCGGTGTTTGGCTTTGCGATAAGAACCAACGGAGAACAGCACGTTTGGTCACGGGCTCATTTAGTAAGCGTGAAACCATCACAGAGATGATTAACAAATTCCACTGGCAGACCTTGCAAGAGAGGCGTTCTGCATCGCGGAACGCGCTTTTGAAAAGTTCCCAGACCAAAGGTTTCATAAAGAGTCAATCAATACATTGCTTCCTCCTACGTGTATCTCACGATGCGACCACAAGGATAAGATCAGAGAGATTGGACTCCACACGGAGGCATACAGGCAATCATTTTTCAAATTCAAATGTTTGTGTAGCTTATGGGACTTAAACTACGTGGTCATCAGTCCCTAAAAACTACTTATGAACTAACTAACACTAAGGACGGCACAAATATCCATGCCCGAGGGGGGATTCGAATTCCCGACCGTAGCGACCGTGCGGACTGTGACTGGCGCGCCGCAGTCCCCTCTGCCACCGTGGCCGGCAATCTTTTTTCCCACGAACCATACGCGACTGGAATAGGAGGAAGTGAGAATGGTACGCAAAGTATGAAGATCGGAATCATATTGAAAGTGTCGTAGGTTCGACTCCACAAATGGAGAAATGTTCAAATGTTTGTAGAGCTTATGGGACTTAACTACGGGGACATCAGTCCCTTAACTTACAACCTACTTATGAACTAGCTTATACTAAAGACGGCACAAACATCCATGTCCGAGGGGGGGATTCGAACCCCCGACCGCAGCAGCCGAGCAGACCGTGACTGACACGCCGCAGACCGCACGTCCACTGCGGCCGGCTAGAGAAACTATGACAGTATTATATTTGACTGATATGTAAACTTTTACTACAATGACATAATGCATATATGAACTTTAAATTATTTTATACAACAACGGTTGACATCACAAGATGTCGGGTGTGTACAACTTTTTTTTACCAGAAGATGATGGCAGAGACCATGGAAATCGGTCGTCGAAATAAAAGTATGTAATAGCGATCTTGGCTTTAACCTTTTTGGAACCTTTCATTATAAAAACAGCTTCTTCATTTCGCAATCCAACAGTGAACCACACAACGCAGCATGTTGCTGAATATTTGAAAGGATAGCTGGTGATGTATAATGGAATGTAGTATGTTTCAAGCTTCATAGGAAGTGATTTATTCTTTCTCTATCCGCTTGTATTAAATAATGACGTCCCATGCTGATGTGCACATATAAATAGAAAAATCTATATGATGTTGCGGTTAACTGTAACGTCAGTAGTGTACGTATTGCTGGGGGGACAATTATATATGCCACTGGGAGGAGTCGAACCTGTGATCCTGTCAAGACCAATACGAATTTGGTCTGTTACCGATGAACCAAACACCGCTTCCTAAACACGCACTCACAGTGACAAAAATAAGGTGCATATCGTGACAGATCCGAATGAAACTTCCTTTTATTCCCTAAACGCTTGGCCCTCTGTAGTTCCCACTTGCGGCACTTCGTCTCTCACCACGCCCAATTTGGACCAATTGGGCCACTATGGTCGGGGGTTCGAATCCCCCCTCGGACATGGATATTTGTGCCGTCTTTAGTCTTAGCTAGTTCATAAGTAGTTTTAAGCTTAGGGACTGATGACTCCGTAGTTAAGTCCCATAAGTTGTACAAACATTTGAACATTTTTGACCAATTCGGCCATGTCGCGTAGGCGTCCTCTCCTTGTGATAACGGCTCGACCCAGCTGCCTGATTTTTCTGTAATTAACTCATGATATAGTTCACATGAAACTAAAGTAGGAAAATATGACCGAAAATTGGAAGAGCTTTATTTTGCTTTATTTTTCAATGGTATTTTTGTATGAAGTGTCTGCAGCTCGGGACCACCAAGTTTCCTTTTTTATGTATTTTTCTTAGTTGTTAATTGTTAAATTTCGCGTTTCTTTGTTTTTAAAAGCTTTATTCTCCCATATTTGTTACATGCTGTAAATTCAGTGTGTAGTGTTGCCTGTGATTTGTTTATTTGAACGCCAGATACCGTCGCTTCAGCTAGTCAATAGCTTGACCGAGATGGATAGGAAGTGCGCCTAGTGTGAATGGACTCAGGGGGAACTGGCCACCGACAGTAAATAGCTGGAAGCTGTGTTGAGCACGGAGAACAGGTCTGAGGCTGGTGGCCTGGCCTGCAGTGACACAGAGGTATCCAAGACGAACGCTGATTTGCCTTTGGTGCCTGTTTCGACGCATGGTGTTACTGTGCTTTCAGGTTCCCACGCCCCTGTCAGTAGAATGTTACGAGGTAGGACTAAACTCTGACGGAGAACGGCCGCGCAGACCGTAGAATGACGCCCTAGTACACGCGGTCATTCCGCGCGGCCCTATCTATGGACAGTTGCCTGAAGATGACTGACGAAAATGTGGCGAAACTGATGACCAGTCGTCAGAACGCGTGTGAGATACATTCGACTACATCAGAAATTTTTCAAGAACGGATTGAATCATTTTGTGTAGTTTGACTGATTTTGGTAATCGTATTTGCACCTAGCTTTTTACGACTTATTACGTCAGAGGTTCTGACCTAACCGCCATTTCTACACCGAAACCGATGAAAACGAGTATCTTCGTAGAATATTAAACACACACTTCAGTTTCGCGATAAAATGTCACGTTAATAAAAACAATTTCTAAACAGTTATTTGAGCGCACAGCAAGATATTAAACCCGGTCATGTTGAAAAATTAAAGTTATATTCTTACAAGTGCTATTCCCAATCACTGCATTGGTGATCAATAACACTGATTTTACAGCTATAAAATTTAATTAACGCAGTTCAACATTGTGAAACATTGTTTAATAGTGTAAACTACTGAAATCCGAAAATTCCTAATGTTTTCAGATCTTTCGTCAAAGAACTTATTAATTTTTACAGTTATGAAGGAATATAAATCACTACTGGCCATTATATACGACAATAATTGTAATAAAAACTTATTTTATGCCATAAAAATTGCTACTCCAAACAGAAATGCAGTTAAACGGGTATTCATTGGACAAATATATTATACTAGAACTGACACGTGATTACATTTTCACGCAATTTGGGTGCTTAGATTCTGAGAAATCAAACCCAAAACAACCACCTCTGGCCATAATAAGGGCATTAATACACCTGGGCATTCAGTCAAACAGAGCTTGGATGGCGTGCACAGGTACAGATGCCCATGCAGCTTCAACACGATACTACGGTTCACCGAAAAAAATGTTCAAATGTTTGTAGCACTTATGGGACTTAACTACGGGGTCATCAGTCCGTAAGCTTACAAACTACTTACGAATTAGCTAAGACTAAGGACGGCACAAATATCCATGCCCGAGGGGGGATTCGAACCCCCGACCGTAGTGGTCGTGCAGACCGTGACTGAAGCGTCTCAGTCCCCTCGGCCACCGCGGCCGGCGCCCGTACAGGACCTGCTGAAATGTAGGGTTTCGCAGGGATCGAATGAAGGGTAGAGCCACGGGTTGTAACACATCTGAAATGTAACGACCACACTCCAAAGTGCCGTCGATGCGAACAAGAGGTGACCGAGATGTGTAACCAATGGCACCCCATACCATCACGCCGGGTGATACGCCAGTATGGTAAGACGAATACACGCTTCGAATGTGCGTTCACCGCGATGTCGCTAAACATGGATGCGACCATCATGATGCTGTAAACAGAACCTGGATTCATCCGAAAAAATGACGTTTTGTCATTCGTTCACCTAGGATCGTCGTTGCGTCCACCATCGCTGGCGCTCCTGTCTGTGATGCAGCGTCAAGGGCAACCGCAGCCATGGTCTCCGAGCTGATAGTCCATGCTGCTGCAAACGTCATCGAACTGTTAGTGCAGAAGGTTGTCTTGCAAACGTCACCATCAGTTGACTCAGGAATGGAGACGTGGCTGCACGATCCGTTACTGTCATGAGGATACGATGCCTGTCATCTCGACTGCTAGTGATACGAGGCCGTGGGGATCCAGCACAGCGTTCCGTATTGCCCTCCTGAACCACAGATTCCATATTTTGCAGTCATTGGATCGGGAGCAGCAATGTCGCGATACGATAAACGCAATCGCGATAGCCTACAATCCGACCTTACCAAAGTCGGAAACGTGATGGTACGTATTTCTCCTCACACGATTCATCATAACAACGTTTCACCAGGCCGATCAACTGCTATTTGTGTATGAGAAATCGGTTGGAAACTTTCCTCATGTCAGCACGTTGTAGGTGTCGCAACTGACGCCAACCTTGTGAGAATGCTGTGACAAGCTTAAATATCGCGTCTGTAGCATGTCATCTTCGTGGTGTCGCAATTTTAATGTCCAGGAGTGTATTTTAAGAACGTTTGGCAGTGGTAAGTGTAGTTTTTGTGAGCGCGGCTGAAGCCTGCAGCGGCCAGGTGGCGTGGCAGAGGCGCCCATCAAGATGGCGTGCCTGCGGCTTGGCAGGCGGCGGGCCACGGCCGGCGCATCGCAACCAGCAGCACAAGGTTGTGGGGGGGGGGGGGGGGGGGGAGAATGGCGGGCGACACCGAGGACCTGGCAGAGTCGCGACGACAAACGTTGTCCCAACAGCAACAACATTTGTAAGGGATCGCTACATCAAGTTACGGACTGCCAGATGGCACTGCCATTAATCTTCATATATATAAAAATTGTGCCCCTTATTTCACTCTGCAGCCAAAACTACACATCGCAAACGAATAGTGTTTGTACGTCGTAGTAGGTATCATTCTCCCATTGTGCACTATGTTCGTAGGGGGTTGATAACGATAAAGGAGTGGAAGATGTGGGAATTCAAAGTTACCGATTTATATAAAATTCTACGTGTGGGTGTCAATATTTTGCTCTTCAGCTTTTGACACTGTACCCCACAAGCGGTTTCTAATGAAATTGCGTGCTTATGGAATATGTCCCCAATTGTGCGGTTGGATTCACGATTTCCTATCAGAAAGAACACAGTTCGTTGTAATTGTCGGTAAGTCATCGAGTAAAACAGAAGTGATATCTGGCGTTCCACAGGGAAGCGTTATAGGTCCTCTACTTTTCCTCGTGTTTATAAACGATTTAGGAGACAATCTGAATAGCTCCCTTAGACTGTTCGCGGATGATGCTGTCGTTTATCGGTTAGTGAAGTCAACAGAGGATCAAAAACAACTGCAAAGCGATTTAGACATAATTTCTGCATGGTGCGAAAATTGTCAATTGACAATAAAGAAAAGTGTGAAGTAATACACACGACCACTATACGAAATCCGCTGAACTTTAATTACGCGATAAATCATTCAAACCTTAAGGTCGTAGATTCTACCAAATACCTAGGAGTTACAATTACGAACAACTTTGACTGGAGAGAACACATAGAAAATATTGTGGGGAAGGCGAATCAAAGGTTACGGTACATTGGCAGAACGCTTCGAAGATGCACCAGCTCCACCAAAGAGACTGCCTACATCACACTTGTGCGTCCTCTCCTGGAGTACTGTTGCCCCTTGTGTGACCCTCACCAGGTGGGACTGGCGGAAGACATTGAGAAGGTTCAGAGAAGGGCAGCTCGTTTTGTTTTATCACGTTACGGGGGGAAAGCGTCACGGAAATGTTGCACGAATTGGGGTGGAAATCATTAAAAGAAAGACATTATTCATTGCGGCGTGATCTGTTTGCGAAGTTTCAATCATCGACTTTTAGTTCTGAATGTGAAAATATTTTGCTAGCACCCACCTACTTAGGGAGACATGACCATCCCAATAAAATAAGAGAAATCAGATCGAAAACGGAACGATTTAGGTGTTCTTTCTTCCCGCGCGCTATTAGAGAATGGAACGGTAGAGAAAAGTTATGAAAGTGGTTAATGAACCTTCTGCCAGGCACTTGAATGTGATTTGCAGAGTATCTATGTAGATGTAGATGTTCAGCAAAAACTACACAATGGAGATGAACGATCTCTCTGTGTTGTTGTAGAACAAAGTCTCGCGTTATATACCATAGCAGTTCCGTGTCTATAGCTGTATGAGGGTGAAAGATATAGTGGTTGAAAGTCGTCAACCTATATAAAATTCGGACTGAAGACCAGAGATGACTTCACACTAATAGCAAAGAGATTAAGAGAAACGTGATGCTCATTCTCCACTTGTTTTTCTGCGACAAGCGTACGAATAAAGAAAAGTAAGTGCACATTGCAGTTTGAAAAGTAAACCTACCAAGAAAGATGAAAAAGGGCAAGAAAGAAATTTCGCGTTCTCGATCCTTTTCTTTAAAAGACAGAAAACGGCGCTGAAAAGTGAATCTACAGTCGTTAGGACCTTGAAATTTGTAGACGTTTATCTTACACTGTAAGCACCAGAGATTTTTCGATATTCCCATCCCTAAGGAGGTGAAATAGGGGGATGAACGGTTTTTTGAAAATACGTTGCTATTAAGGCAATTTTGAAGCAAGAAATACAAAACTTCGGATTTAGATTTTTTATTGGAATTTTAAAAACGCGTGTTTCTATCTTTTTGGAAACTCGACCATTAAGCGGGTGAAATAACTGAACATATTTTAAGGGTGCTACAGAGACTATTTTTATGCACGAAATGCGAATGTTGGAACCATGCTTAGAATTTTTTGAAATGTGTTTCGGGATCTTTTGAATTCTGCCATCAATGGTGCAATAGAGGATGGCAAGTTGCATCAAAATAGTTGATTAGGAAAGCATTTTCAAAAATGTTCAAATGTTTGTTAAGCTTATGGGACTTAACTACGGGGTCATCAGTCCCTAAACGTACAAACTACTTATGAACTAGCTAACACTAAGGACGGCATAAATATCCATGCCCGCGGGGGGGGGGGATTCGAACCCCCGACCGTAGTGGCCGTGCGGACCGTGACTGGCGCGCTGCAGTCCCCTCGGCCACCGCGGCCGGCTTGGATGGATAACATGTAAAACACTAGATACACAGTAAGTACTAACAAAATGAGAACAAATGCGTTAATGTACCTTCCGTCGATCAATAAAAGTAATCGTCCTTGTGGATGTGCTATCGGTCAGCAAAAAATATAAAAATAAATTACATTACTGATGTACGATGATCACATTACTGCACAAGATTAGTACAGAAGTCACAAATGAAGACATTATTCACTTTTGTGAATATTAATAGAGTAACATACATCAATCACTTCTGCTATGAAATCATCAATGGAGTAGAAGGAGTAGGCCACCAAAAATCATTTAGAGTATTTTCAAACTGAAGTTTATTGTTCCTTTTTGATGGGTGCTGGAATGACGTTGAAAATGTGTATCGCTGAATAGTGGACACTTTTCTGAACCGGAGTAAGTGACTTTACAACTTTATGAAAGTTATTCTTCTTCCTAGTGTTGGTCCCATTAACTGAGTTATTGGTTTGAAATACTGATGTATTTTAATGACAAATTTCATTATAGAATAAATGTATTGGGACGCAGTAGTTAATATCCCCAGTTCCTTAAATAACCATGTGGAGGGTGTTCTTGAGCTGACACCACAAATGATTCGCTTCACAAGTTTTTGTATCGCACGTTTTTGGGCTCTGAAAACTTTAGCTTAGTCTGCTGAGTTGTCACAGAAAAATCCAGTATGACATTATGGAGTGAAACTAAGCATAATAAACTATCTTTTTTTATTTTTGTATAGCAAATTGGGTCTTACTTAGGCACTTCATCAGTTTTGTGATATGCTCATCCCTGGTAAATTTATTAAGTAAAGTAAAGCAGTCAACAATCCGAAGATTGGTTTGAACACCACAGTGCTTTACTAGGCATGCTCCTGTTTGGAGGTGGTATGCCGTTGCCTTCCTCCGACCTTCGAAGTTCGAACTGACTTACCCAGCCAGTTATAGGAGGACCTACAGTTTAACGTGGGTTCCGAACCACGGTGCTACTCGGTATTTTTCACATGAGCAATACTGCCAGAGGTGAAAGAAGTGGAAAGTGCAAGATAAAAATCCTAGGACCTGGTGGGGATCGAACCCGCGACATTTGGATTTGTAGTCTAGCACTCTACCACTGTGCAACCGAGGCGCACATTATCAAGCTATAATGTTAAGAATTTGACATTGCCATCTTCTTCTAGCTTCTTGTCATATTTCAGGCCGGCCGCGGTGGCCGAGGGGACTGAGGCGCTTCAGTCACGGTCTGCACGGCCACTACGGTCGGGGGTTCGAATCCCCCCCCCCCATGGCATGGATATTTGTGCCGTCCTTAGTGTTAGCTAGTTCATAAGTAGTTTGTAAGTTTAGGGACTGATGACCCCGTAGTTAAGTCCCATAAGCTTCACAAACATTTGAACATATTTTAGGCATAAACAGACAGAGAACCTTTTTCAAGTTCTAAACTGCATATAGTGTCATTTTTCAAGGTTTATGTGACAGAATTTGCTAGAATCCATGTATTAATGTTTGATATTATTATGTGATCTATATAGATTTCCTTTTTGCGAGTTTTCGGAACAACGTTTCTCAATCGTAAGATTTTTATTTTAATCCACACATCACCTACACTAAAACATCATGTAAAAATTATGTACATGAAAACATGCGCGTTATTGCACAGCATCGTTGGGTGAAAGTTTCGAAGCATTCCGCCAAAAACTTTCGGAGATTTGCGGTCAGGAACATTACATTCTCACTATGAGTACAAAATGTGGTTCTTTTCTTCAAAATGTCCAATCTCCAAAAATTCATCACAGATTGCATTAGAATTTTGTCAGAACGTTGCATTCTAATACAGGAAACGTGTTATATATAGGGTGAATCACCTAACATTTGGGGGACTGATGACCACGCAGTCTAGTCCCCTCAAAACAAGAACAACAACCTAACACTTTCATCGCAAATTCTGCGGAAACGGAAAGTGCGATTGATGTGCGGTTTTCACAGAATGGATTGGTAGGCAAGGACTCTATTGTTAGGCAATAAACATATTGTAAAAATACCTAGAAAGTTTATTTTATGCAAACATACAATTTTTCAAATGGAACAATGTTTGTTTCTATGATGCACTGGAATTTTTGGCACCAGCTGTGTACAAAGAATTTTGAAAGAAATTTTTATCACGTCTAATTTGGCAGTTACAACTATTCGAAGTTTTGAGGGGCGGAGGCTACGACAACGTAGCTGACTGGCTGGTGGTCATGAGACAGTGGGCCATGCCCCAGGTGCTAGGCACTCGGCCATTCAGCTACGCTATCGAAGCCTCCGCCCCCGAAACTTTTCCACCTGACGACGTACGCTGAGAACAAAGTAGCCAAAGAAGAAGATCTGTTTTGCCTTAGACAGAGCAAGGGTCATCACGGAAATGTTCATTCGACCGCAGAAGAATTTTGCATTGCACAGAGAATTTTATGGAATGAGAGAGAGAGAGAGAACACGTTTAAGAGAGATTGTAGAATTTTTTGCTAGTCAACTGACCGCAAAAACGTAATGTTTCATTCTGATACGTGGCTGATGTACACGGCGTCTAGGTGGCAGTCAGGCAGAAAGCTGCGATTGTTATCTGTGTGCACAAGCACACTGTGATGATATTTTTTATTGCTGTTAGTCGGTGCCTGTATTGTCCAGGAACCGTATTTACTGTTTTACTGTGAAAGTGTCAATCTAGTTGGCAAAATATTCATGCACTTTATTTTATAATAAGGTTACCGGTTTCGATCTTATACTAAGAACATCTTCAGACCGATTTCTCTCACGTTGCTGCTGAGACAGTTTGTGGCGACTGCTTAAAATGTCATACCAGTTCGCTGCCTTCTAAAAAGAAAATGTTTTTCAAACTCATTTATCTTATTTATTTCTTCCCACACTGACCACTACAAGCTTAGCCACTACTGTGTGGGCAGTTTTTATCTCTAACAAAAGTTGCTCTCCACGGCGAGATCTAGGAGTCTTAGACGTTTGTACATGCTGTACTTGTGGACTGAAGATCACAACTCAACGTTATATTTGAGCATTCAGTGGCGCGGTGCCTGGTGCAGTGTAAAAAGAGAGACATACGAACTACATGATCGAGATGCTTAGATGAGTCTGCCAAATAATATGCAATAATATGAAATCAGTGTGGTTGAACGCCCATGAGTAAACCACCTGGTATTCGGCTACTCAGTTTTCTGCTCGGCTCCCATCGACCCAAGTTGACCTCCATCCGTTTGAGCGTTGAGCAGTAGCCTTCGCTTGCTCTGTGAACCCCTGGCAAGTTATCTGAAACTTATCTTCGACGACGATTCTTTTACATGGATCAATGCGGCGGTGTGCCTTTATATTTTGCATCGCTTGCCGTCAGAAAATAACTCTTACAAAGACGGAGTTTCCTGAAACGTACGTCGCAATCTTTGTAAGCAGGGCAAAGTAAAGTCCGTAATTCGAAACCTCTTTCCCATGGAAATTGAGACAAACCCTAGACGTTATTACCTTCATGAGTTACTTGTGATAAAGAAACAAAAACCTCTAATAACATACATAAATGAAAAATGCTAGAAAAATATTGAAGATGTGCCGGTTGAATAAATTTAATGCAATTGGTAAATCACGATTAGGTTGTTATTAATTTCACACTGATTGTGTGAACATGTAAGTCGAATACACAAAAAAAAACTAACAAGTAATGTAATTTAATGAAAGCTGTCATTCCGTTATATATAATTATATTCTAAGTACAAATACGCAGCCGAACAAATTGTTTGAATTTTATACACTTTACCGGAGTTTCGACACCAGCTACGGGTGTCTACATCAGAAATATTAATAAATTAATAACACAGAATGAATCACAAATAGTGTATTAGAAAAGTGTTACATGAAATATTTTATAAAGAACAATTAACAGAAATTATTTAATCATATCAAACGTATATAATTAGAGCATGGTGGACTCAAATTGCATAAAATAACATCACATCTGTCAATAATAAAAAATTGCATATTATGCAAATAGTAGCAGAAACTTACCTGGCGGATTAAATTTGTGTGCTGGAACCAGGATTCGAATCTGGGACCTTTGCCTTTCGCAGGCAAGTGCTCTACCCACTAAGCTATTCCGGAATGCTTCGTAGTCCGTCCTCGCAGCTGTGGACCGTGAAACGTGCCGGGATAGCTCAGTCGGTAGAGCGCTTGCCCGCGAAAGGCAAAGGTCCCAGGTTCGAATCCCGGTTCCAGCACACAGTTATAATCCGCCGGGAAAGTTTCATATCATCGCACACTCAGCTACAAGGTGGAAACATCATTCTGGAAATGTTCAGATGTTTGTAAGCCTACTAGACCAAATTGCTATGGTCATCAGTCTGTAGACTTACAAACTACTTAAACTAAGTTAAACTAACGACAACACGCACACACACACACACACACACACACACACACACACACACACACACACACACACACACATGCTCTATGGAAGAATGGAAGCTCCAACGAGAACAGCCACCCGGTCCGTAACACGACGCCTTAGACCACGCGAACATTGCGCGCGGCTATTTGACAGATCATGCCTCACACGGTGACCATAGTTATTGCATTATAATAGCATAGTGGTGGGATAAACAACTTGCCAAACGTTAAATTAATACCAAGATTTTTAATGTATGTGCGAACACTAGCAAAAATGTTTTACGTTTTATTTTTGTGTAGTTTTTACACTTGCGACGCTAATGTTCCCACCATCCTGCTGTTATGTCGCAATACTGATGGTCGACATGTGAAGCATGATGTGCAGCACAGAACCGCCGATGCCGTTAATTAAAGAGTTTCTGAAGCAATCTTCGACAACCTGTGATTTTTTGCAGTTAAAAGCAGTAGACCGCACTAAAAGTCCGACTCTATGCCAAAAATTACGGATGTGTAGTTTGGGAACCAACTAGTTCAATTGAACTATTCGGTGAAATGAAGTATAGTTCCTTTTAGTTCACTTTGGTGAACAGTAGTTATTTTACTCCTTGCTTTTCGGATCATCTGGAATTTAGAAGGCGCATGTTCAATTATCTCTTCCCTTGATACTGAGTACATACGACGCCCAGGACCTAAAAGTATGTAGTTCAGAAGTCTTAACTTATAATTGCATCGGATCAGAAGACCGAAAGATTTCAGTTAGTTTTGTTGATGAACTAGTTCCGAACTGCGAGAACTTCGTCAGATTCGAAGGCCGAAACAGTTCTGTTAGTTCACTTTTAAGGAGGGCGAATGTCAATCGGATTTCTAATTAATCTTCATTTATAAATGCGGTATAAAGCATGTCCAAATGTTTGTAAACCTATTGGACCAAACTGCTGTGGTCATCAGTCCCCAGACTTACTAAGTACTTAAACTATAGTTCCCGCCGTGTAGGACGCATAGAAGTGGAGCAATAGGACAAGCGTTGAGAGGAGAAACTGCGGTCGAGCGCCAACAGGTGAGCCTTCGGGAGAAACATTGCGCAATACGCGCCTAGAGAATTAATACTACAACGCGGCAATGGAGGGGCATGCGCAGACGGTACGTGACGATGACTATAATTTGAGGACAAAACAAACAAACACACACACACACACACGCGCGCGCGCGCGCGCGCACGCACACGCTTGGGAGGACTTTAGCCAGACGGCGAGCAACCGCGCGGAAAACGCAGCAAGGCGCCTTACAGCGCTCTGTCACTCCACCGCGGCAAAAGGATCATGTCTAACGCAATTTTGCATCTATAAACAAACTTCCAGAATGGTTTTTTTACTTAGACATTTAAAAAATACGTATTTGAAAGACCTTGGGAATTCATCCTCAGTTTTGGTACTCAGTCCGCAGACTGGTTTGATGCAGCTCTCCACGCTACCCTGTCCTGTACAAGTCTCTTCATCTGAGAATATGTTCGGCAACCTACATCCTTTTGAATCTGCTCACTGTATTCGTCCCTCGGTCTCCCTCTACGATTTTTACCCCATACACTTCCTTCTAATGCTAAGTTGACAATTCCTTGATGTCTCAGAATGTGTCCCACCTACATGTACCTTCTCTTAATCAGGATATGTCAGACTGCTTTTCTCCCCCAATTCGGTTGAATATCCGTCGGAGGTTAGAGTCCTTCCTGGGGCATGAGTATGTGTGTTGTCCTTAGGTTAGCTTACTTAGGTGTAAGTAGTTTGTAAGCTACGGACTGATGACCACGCAGTTTGGTGCGATAAATTTACAAACGCGTGTGTGTGTGTGTGTGTGTGTGTGTGTGTGTGTGTGCGTGTGCGTGCGTGTGCGCGTGTGTGTGTGCGCGCGCGCGCGCGTTGAATATGTTCTCATTAGATACGTGATCTACCCATCTAACTTTCATCATTCGTCTGTAACACCACACCTCCAAAGCTTGTATCATCTTTTTATCTGCACTCCTTATCGTCCACGTTTCACTTCCATAGAATGCTACACTCCAGACAAATGCTTTAAGAAAGGACATCCTAAAATTTAAAATAATATAGGATTTTAACAAGTTTCGCATATTCAGAAACTCTTTTCTTCCCATAGCAATTCTGCATTTTAAATCTTCTCTATTTCGGCCATCAGAAGTTATCTTGCTACCCAAATAACAAAACTCATCTACTTTTATTGTCTCATTACCTAATCTAATTTTCTGACAATACATTGCAGTATTCCCTTTTTACTCATGTTAATGTTCACCTTATATCTTCCTTTCAAAACGTTGTCCATTCCGTTTAATTGCTCTTCCAGGACCTTTGGTGTCTGACAGAATTACTATGTCATCAGCAATTTTTTTATTCCCTCTCCCTCGACTTTAATCCCTTCTCCAAATTCCTCCTTTGTTCCTTTTATAGCTTGCTCAATGTACAGATTGAACTACTTCCTCTCCCTTTGCAACCTCTGCGACCCTTTTATGCCCTTCGACTCTAATAACTGGTGTCTGGTTTTTTTTCTCTTTTTTTTCTTTTTTTTTTTTTTCTCCTCTGAAAATAACGTGAACTACGTAGTTCACTGAGCTATTAAAATGAACTATATAGTTCATTTGAACTAGCTGTATGAACTAGTTGAGTAAGAAGAATTATTCCGTAATGAACGGTTCTATAAAAGGAACTGCTTTCGCCAACTGCGTCAGAAATGTGATATTTCATATAAGCGGCAATCCATTTTCATTTATAAATCTTGTCCTCGCAGGAGAGGACTTGATAAAAAAATTGGACACGCAAGAATGGGTCTTAAGACTGAGACGGCCAGTAAGAGAAAATGGGCAGGAACGAGTCAAAAATAGCAGGAGGCTGTCAGCACTGCTTGGAACGGCGTTTGCGTTCAACACTGGAGAGAAGCGACAGGCAGGCGCCTACGTACGTCGCGTGGCGCTGGGACCGCGGACAGGAGAGAGAGAGAGAGAGAGAGAGAGAGAGAGAGAGAGAGAGAGAGCGGGGCGGGCAGGTGCAGGTGTTCTGGCGCGCTGCCCGCAGCCTGTTAGCGGGCCGAGAACCACCCCCCCCCCTCCCCCCTTACTTCCAGAGCACCCTCCAAGGTGAGCAGCCGGTCTCAAAAATAGCCGCTGTCCACGCTATTTGTACAAGACGCGACTTTAAATAGCACTGTCTTGTCCTTTCCTTGTCTCAGGCCTTGACGCGCTGTGCAATGGTTGGCGAAGACCAAGCGATGAATGAGGCGTGGAAGTGTGGGGGGATCCGCGATATTCGGAGGCCAGTTGACACAGGGTCCCAGGAGACACCGCAAGGCGTTCAGTGCCGTTCCGCATCGTTGCTTGATAAAAGTGCGAGCATGTGGGATATAGCATCAACTGTGTGGCTGGACTGGACCGTTTCTAACTAGCAGAAAGCAACGTGGCATTCTCAACGAGAGGAGTCTTCAGGCGTGCCCTAGTCGAGTGTTATAAGACCTTTCCTTTTTACAGTAGAAAAATGTTCGCCGGCCGCGGTGGCCGAGGGGACTGAGGCGCTTCAGTCACGGTCTGCACGGCCACTACGGTCGGGGGTTCGAATCCCCCCTCGGGCATGGATATTTGTGCCGTCCTAGTTCGTAAGTAGTTCATAAGTAGTTTGTAAGTTTAGGGACTGATGACCCCGTAGTTAAGTCCCATAAGATTTACAAACATTTCCATTTGCTTTGCAAAAATGTTCAAATGTTTGTAGAACTTATGGGACTTAACTACGGGGTCATCAGTCCCTAAGCTTACAAAGTACTTATGAACTAGCTAAGACTAAGGACGGCACAAATATCCATGTCCGAGGGGGGATTCGAACCCCCGAACGTAGTGGCCGTGCAGACCGTGACTGAAGCGCCTCAGTCCCCTCGGCCACCGCGGCCAGTTTCTGTGAAAACCGCACATCATTCGCACTTCCCGTTTCCGCAATATTTGCGGTGCACGTGTTAGGTGATTCAGGTGACCTCGTAGATAACATCGTAAGTTCAATGAGGCTTTTTGCGGACGCTGCTGTAATTTATCGACATGTCGCAACAATGAAAAAAGATATGAAAAGGCAGCGTATTGATGGATGGTGTAGTGAATGGCAATTGAGCCTCATCATAAACAAGTATAAAGCGCTGCGTTTACACAGAAAGAAAGATCCTTTATTATGCAACAAAAAAGCACACAAGCAGTTACTTCCATAAAGTATCTGGGAGTAGAGGTAAGGGGCGATCTGAAACGGAACGACCATATAAAATTGGTCGTGGGTAAGTCGGACGCCAGACAGATTCACTGGAAGAATGCTCATGAAATGTAGTCTGTCAGCAGAGGAAATAGGTTACAAAACTCTCCATCGCTTGAGTATTCCTTATCAGTGTCCGCATCCGTAGCTCAGTGACAGCGTCCTTCACCGCCGATGAAAGGCGCCTGGGCGTTGTGTGTTTGTCAACATCACTTCCGTCATCATCATCATCATCAGCAGCAGCAGCAGCAATTCAACGAAGTGGCACCAATAGAAAGACTTGCAGCGGGCGGCCGAACACCTCTGTGAACACCCAAGCCACGAAAATCCATAGTTTTCTTTTTTTTATCATTTTGGAACCCTTGCTGATATGATTGATAGAAGGCAGAGAGAAGGTACAACAGACAGCACAAGCTTCGTTATGGGCTCATATACAAAGCACAAAAGTGTCACGGAGATTATTAGGAAACTCCAGTGGCAGACGCTGCAAGAGGAGTTTTGTATCGTACGGGCTTTTGTCGAAGTTCCGAGACCGTACGTTTCATGACGAGTCAACCAATATGTTGCTTCATGCTGTGTGTGTCTCGCGTAGCGACTACGAAGATCAAAGATTACGGGCCCACGCAGAAGCATATATGCGATCATTTTTCCCGCGAACCATACGCAACTGGAATAGGAGGAAGTGAGAATGGTACGCAAAGTAGCCTACTCTCCGCCACTTATCTACGTATACTTACTGCGAAATCCACCGTAAGATGCGTGGCAGAGGGTACACTGTACTACTACTACTACTACTACTACTACCACCAGCCATTTCCTATTCCACTCCCAAATAGAACGAGGGGAAAAGTGTCTATACGCCTCCGTATGAGCACTAATTTCTCTTATCTTCTAAATGTAAGTAGGCGGCACTAAGATCGTTCTGCAGTCAGTTTCAAATTCCGACCCTCTAAATTTCGTTAACAGAATTTCTCGAAAAGAATGTCGCGTTTCCTTCAGCGATCCACATTTGAACATTTCCGTGACACTTGTGCATTGGTCGAACCTACCAGTAATGAACCTAGCTGCTTGCCTGTGAACTGCTTCTATGTTTTCCTTTAAACTGATCTGCTGCGGGTCCCAAACTCTTGAGCAATACTCAAGACGTGGTCGTACCAGTGTTCTATACGCGGTCTCCTTTACAGATGGAGTACACCTTCCCAAAATTCTCCCACTAAACCGAAGTCGGCTGTTCGCCTTACCACTGCCCTTACATGTTCGTCCCGCTTCATAACACTCTGCAATGTTCGCCTAGATGTTTGAACGACGTGACTACATCAAGAAGCTCACTACTAATGTTGTATTCGAACATTACGGGATTGTTTTTCCTTCTCATGCGCATCACCATACATTTTTCTACATTTACTGCTAGCTGCAATTCTTCACACCATCTAGAAATTTCGTCTAAGCCATCCTGTATGCTATTACACTCAATGACGACACCCTCCCGTACACCACAGGATTATCAGCGAACAGCAGCAAATTACAAGTTACTCTATCAGGCCATTTATATACACGGAAAATAATAGCGGTCCTATCACCCCTACGGCACGCCTGACGATACGTAGGTTTCCACGTCTGATGTGTCTCCGTCCCCCATTAAACCGATCTGGTGGGAATCTGAAACACTTGAGCAATACTAGAGAAGGGGTCGTGCAATTGTCTTATATGCTGTCTCCTTTACTGACGAATCACATCTTCCCAAAATTCTCCCAATTAAGCGAAGTGGACCATTCGTCTATCATTATATGCTCGTTCCATTTCATATCGGTGTGCAGTCTTACACCTAGGTATTTAAATGACGCGATTGTGTCAAACAGTACACTACTAATGCTGTATTCGAACATTACGGGATTGCTTGTCTTACTCACCTCAATTACCTTACATTTTTCTAAATTTATCGCTAGTTGCCATTCCTCACACCACCTAGAAATTTGGTCAAAGTCATCATGCATCCTACTAAATCATTCAATGATAACACCTTCCTGTACACCACATCCGTATATTGCAACTCACTGTGTCCGTCAGGTCATCTGTAGAGATAGAAAATAATAGCGGTCCTATCGTACTTCCCTGGAGCACGCCTGACGATACCGCATTCTCTGATGAACACTCGCCGTCGAGAACAACGTACTGAGTTCTATCATTTAGTGTCTTCCAGCAAGTGGCAAATCTTTGAACCTCTTCCTTATGCTAGTAGCTGCGCTAGCAGTCTGCAGAACGGCACCGCGTTGGATGCCTTTTTGAAACAGCTAAAAACAAAATCTGCCTGTTGCCCTTCATCCATGGCGCGCAAGATGTCTTTTGGGAAAAGGGCAAGGTGAGTTACGCATGACCGATGTTTCCAAAACCCTTTCTGCGTCATGGAAAGGTCTCAAGGAAATTTACTATATTCGAGCTGAGAATATGCTCCAAAATTCTACAGTAAAGTGTTGTCAACGATATTGCCCAGTAATTATGTGGGTCAGTTCTTTTACCTTTCTTTTCCATTCATTATGAACTTTGCGCTGGCTTGCGGAGAATCAATGTAGATGTAGGAATTGGAGGGATCGGTGTGATGAAAAAATTGTTCAAATGTTTGTATAGTTTATGGGACTTAACTACGGGGTCATCAGTCCCTAAACTTACAAACTACTTATGAACTACTTACGAACTAGGACGGCACAAATATCCATGCCCGAGGGGGGATTCGAACCCCAGACCGCAGTGGCCGTGTAGACCGTGACTGAAGCGCCTCAGTCCCCTCGGCCACCGCGGCCGGCTCCAATTTGTTAATGCACTATATGAAGCTTGGATGCTGCCAACGGAAAATGGTGAGTGAAACTAAACTTATTTATGATTGCCATTCGGAATAGAGAGGCAAATTGTTGTGTGTCTGTTAATCATTTTGCACGTATTTAGTTATGCTCTTACATTCCGGTACAAAAATCGAAATCAAGTAGTTTGTCGGGTAGCTACCAGTATTTCTCACCAATCGTGCAAACTGATTTATACACAAAAATCAATTTCACAACTTGGCGACAACACAATGAATGGTTTGCTAATTAAATTAAGTCTTGTTCTCAACACGTATCGGAGCGCACAAAAATCATTGCTAAGGTCGCAAACATACTCAGTCCGCTTTTTCATTTGTAATCTAAACATTGTTCTTTACTTAGAATGATTAAGCTATACATGATTCTCAACTTCAGCTTTTCCACTGAGCTATATCCGTGCATACTATTCTATTCCACACATGGTCACATTCATATTCGGTATCACATTCTTGTTAAACTTCGTTCTACACGCTATGTTCAAAATGTTCAAATGTTTATTATGCTTAAGGGACTTAACTGCGGGGTCATCAGTCCCTAAACTTACTAACTACTTATGAGCTAAGTTTTACTAAAGACGCCGGCCGCAGTGGCCGAGTGGTCTGCGGCGCACTAGTCTCAGTCTGCACGGCCGCTACGGTGGGCGTACGTGGCGCGTTGGGCAACCGCGACCGCGGGCGTTAGGCTGCCGGTCACACCGGAGGCCGTAAGCGGAGCCGCTGGAGCGTGAGAGCAGCGCGCAGCTCGCCGTGCCCCAAGTGCCGCCTTGCAGCAATGAGCCGCCCACCGGCACAGCGGCGTCGAGAGAATGCCAAGCGCCCGCGAGAATTGCCCGCAGATTGCATCGCAGCCAATCTGTACACGAGGGGCGCCTGATGAATCGCCGCTCCGCTGTGCGTCCACCGGCAGCCTAAACCGAGATAAACATCTCCTGAGGTCCTTTTTGCTACTGAATCGAAACTACGGCTGAGTAACCGTGAACGATTATTTTATGGCACACACCGTTTTGTCAAGATCGCTAACACTTCATGTTTTTCGCGGCTAACACAGGAGAACTTTATATTAGCTGGAGTGAGCGACTAGGAAATGAGTGGGGTGTCCTGTCAGTAGAGACAAAATCAGTTCGTATAAAGAACAGTGCCACTTGGTTTCTCATTTACACACAGCTTCATGCAATGTTTCACACCTGACCTTCAACGCTTTATAGGACAAAGCTTTTTTTTTATGTAGGCATGTAAATTATTCAGAATTATTTTATGTTCATTTAACTTTGAAGTGAAAGGAAGGAATAGGTGGTTGATGTACAGATCACTATCCACTTTTGATGGGGCTTAGACTACTGTGGATGGTCGTCATTTAAAAGACCACCTTCTTATATCTGAAGTAGATAACTAAAAATTGCATTTTGAATGCGAAGATACAATTTATTAACTAATTCATTGAATTACAAAAACTGAACACGTTACAATATTCAAACAATAAAGCATTACTAAACACTATGAAATATTACAAATTCCAGTGTAAGCTTGTTATTTCGAATGAAACGGGTGAAAACAAGGAAGGCAAAGAGCAACTTTAAAACGTACACTGTTTCGCACTTATGGTAGGTGTGCAATATATCGATTACCATCCTATAAAGGTCTACCTATGACAGTACGCTGTGCGAAGAACGGTACCTTGCAATGAACTGACAGCATTAAACCGGACGCAATGAAATGTGGCTGATATATGCATCTTTCATAGATATTCGGAGGAAGAGATGGACAAAGAGAGGAGAAGAAGACAGAGAGGAGATGAATGCAGAAGCAGAGTGGGGGAAGAAATATGGACAAGTGGCAACCACAGATTAATAGAGGGAGAGGAGACGGCAAAGAAAAGGAGGGGGATGGAGGAATGAAAGATTATGATAAATAGATACCATAGTTTACTTCATAAGGAGGAAAGAAAGATGGACAGGCTCAAGGGGGGGGTCCATAGGGAGGAGTGGTGTCACAGGATGAAGAGGACGATGTAGAATGGTAGAGCAAGGTGGAGGGGAAGATGGACACACAGAAAGAGGGAGGACTGGGCAAAGAAGATAAGGGAAGAGATCGCTAACAGAATACAGACGTAAATAAATACCTGGCCAAGGCAATGAAGAAAGAAAATTTAAGGAACAGATAATTTTTAAGTAAACGCTACTGCATGATTCATCACTACAACCCGTGGTTGAAGAGAGGTGATAGGGGGAAAAAATTAGCAGAGGAAGTACACAACGAAGGTCTAAAAACTTATATAAAGTTAAAAACGGTTGAAAATCACTGCTGTAAAGTAAGTGCTAAAGACAGCATCAACCGTGGGTACCCTCCCTTGTTAACTTTCTCGGGACGAGAAATGTAATGGACTTGAAAGCTGTGGTTATCAGTCCCTAGGCTGACAAACGTATTGTACGGCCAAGACACACACCTATGCCCGAGGGAGTGAACACGCACAACTCTACCGCACTTCCAGCAAATAGCTACTGCTCACAAGAACTACCTACCCCAAAAGAATGACAACTATAGTGTTCAACTTAACAGGGATTTTTGTTTACAATGTATACTACCTACAGATAAGGCATCTAAGATCAGGGTGTAGTCACGGAGTTTAAGTTTACTTCGGCAGAAATCAGGCACTGAATTATCAACCTGCATACACTTCCCACTTTTGCACAAGAATAATAACTAGTTCAGAATACTGCACTAATTTTTAATGGGTCGCCAGCCTGATTAGGCAAAACCACCAAGTTTCTGCAATATGAATGCATTAATATGATCTTCATGTGTTGCACTTGGTTCTGTTTAGCAAAGTTATTGCAGTATGCATAAATAAAATAAAATTCAGTATGTAAAAATTTCAATGAGATTATAATCAATAAAGTATTAGTAATACTAATGACGTAGGATAGAATCAGGGTGAAGATTTTCGTAGTTAAGTTTGGAATTGTTTGTTATTAAACTTCACAGGCACATACAGAATAATAGCAATTATTATTTGTGCAACCTCAGATGGTAGCGGCGGTAGGCAGTGGCGCAGATGGCTTAGCGGTAACTTTACAGTGGGGACCTCGATGATAACGAGCTCGACTTTTACCAATGCGAGCTCAAATTAATTCGCCACACACATTGCTGTTACTCAAAGCCACATCCGAGGCGAACAATAAAGACCAGTTACAGGAGCATCACACCCATACGTCTGTTCTCAGTGAAGACTTACGCGCCACTCCTTCACACACTGCTGCCACACACACAGTCCTGCCAAATTACGTCCGCCAAAACCACATTTTCCCTTGCATCAGAATACTTTCCGTTTTGAATACTTGTTTTATATTACATTAAATTTAAAACCTAGTGCATGGATCAGCTAATACATAAACGTTTGTACATAATTGTTCACAACTACAAATTCCTTCGTCAAAAACAAATTTAATTAACATTTTTGTGTTAATACACTGAGAAAATTATAAAATAAACTGATTGGCCAAAGGAGGTAGTGTTGCAGACATTACTCTACACAGATTAAGTATCGATAGATGAGTACTGAAAATGATCTACACAATAAATAAATAAATAAATAAATGAGATACTATTGACCTAGGATTCAAACCTCCGGCAGCGAGCAAACTCGGGTTCTGCAGCAAGGCGCCTTAGACCACTCGGCCATTCCACTGTGGCTACTATAATGTTCCAGCATCGCTATTAATTTACAGAAGGAAGAGGTTTGAAGTTAGAAGCTAAGAAATATCCCAATCAGAAAATTACGGACAAAACTTTGGAATGCATTTAAATGAAGTGGTGGAGTGTTGTGCAGGCAGAACATTACAAAAAGAATCGACGAGCGGTTACCTATAACAAGAGATCCTTAGGTGGTTGAAATTTGGCTGCAAATGAAATTTTCATAATAACCATTCGTCGAACAATGGATATCAGTTCGTCAATATCATATTACGACTTGCGTAGCAGACCGTAAAGTAAGATAAGTGACATAGTAAAGCCGGCCGCGGTGGCCGAGGGGACTGAGGCGCTCCAGTCACGGTCTGCACGGTCACTACGGTTGGGGGTTCGAATCCCCCCTCGGGCATGGATATTTGTGCCGTCCTTAGTCTTAGCTAGTTCATAAGTAGTTTGTAACTTTAGGGACTGATGACCCCGTAGTTAAGTCCCATAAGCTATACAAACATTTGAACATTTTGACATAATAAAATTCGGATAGGAACTTACATAAGTCAGACATATTGGACTTCAAAAAATTTATAAGAAAATAGACTGCAGATTCTATTGCCGGTAAATGATAACATGGAATAAATTTTGAAATATCACCATTCAATATTAACTAAAACAGTGCCTTCTATTGTTGCGATGATGGAACAAGGTTGGCAAAGGCATTATGGGCGGAGGGAGGAAAAGGCAAAGTTATTAATAAAAATTCGTACGTGCAAATTTAAGTGAGATGGGGTTTATTCATAAAGAGATCTGCACACCGCTCATATTTTCCTTGTACAAAATCCACATAACAGCGGTCACATATAATGGTAAAGTACAGTTCTCGTCTGCAAGATGCTATCGCTACGGAGTACAAGCCAAGAGTAGATACTATCTTCTGTCTTTAAAAAAAATTGAAAGTGAAGTTCGATTATCCATAGATAATCGTTTTACATACCGAAGTTTAAAAAAATACAAAATTTCCTTTTGATAATAGCGGGAAAGGGAAACCTTGTCGTCATACTACCATCTTCCGTCAGTGCCTTTTTAAATACAGAAGGGTACGATGAAGTTATCCATTTCTTCCGGCAGCTAACTGATGGAAGACCAGTACATGAAGTTGGTACAGTTCGGTAGGCGGAAGACGTTCGTAGGTTCCGTTCACCATCTTCTCCAATAATTTCGTTATAGTCACGATAAAGTTGTCTAACATCGATTCGCTTTGTATGGTGTCACGTTGCCCAAACGAAGACGAAAAATCGATTAAAAAAGTGTCATACTGTCGAGTGCTTACCTTCCACATTTCTTTATAATTAACTCGTCAAGAAGTACGTTGGAAGGAATTTGATTACGTGTTGAAACATTTCCACAGTAATATCGTCGGGCAATTCTTGGAAAATTGCATTATTTCCTTCCAAAGAGCTACCCGCGGTGGCACCTCTGCGGCTAGATCACACGACTGTTCGCTCACAGTCCAATCTCCGCGAGACGAGGCGTGAAAGCTTTTAAGAAAAGGACGGCCGGCAGCCGTTGTTGTGGTCTTGTTTAACGAAGTAATGGAAGCCGGCGAGCGCCTCACGGAAGCTCCAGACGCACGCGTGGTTTCTCCATTGTCTTATTACCGGCGCGGTTCAGGAAGCCATTAGAGTAAAATTTTAATTAAGGCGGCCGGCCGCGAACCTGGAGGCCGCGGGGGCCGCCGATCTCATTTAGATGGCCGGCGCACGGCTCACCCCGCCTCGGCACAACTCGGCTCAGCTCACCTTATTCACGCAGCACAGCAGCGGTGGCACACAGCCCGCGATAGGGGGCGCACACACTGTATAGCCTAAGTGCCTAGCCCAACATTTACAATTTTTACCATATTGTATTTTAAAGAATCTAAAAGGGGTACAGTGTGAAACAAACTGCGGAAGCGGTTAACCAGACGCGGTGCACCATGTACGTATTAAATCTCCATACACACTGAGAAAAGATTCCAGCTGTACATTGCTCTCTCTCTCTCTCTCTCTCTCTCTCTCTCTCTCTCTCTCTCTCTCTCTCTCTTTGTGTGTGTGTGTGTGTGTGTGTGTGTGTGTGTGTGTGTGTGTGTGTGTGTGTGTGTCATACATCGCCTGAAGATAGAAACAACAACGTACAAAGCGGACCTACTCAAACTTCCCAAAAAAATTGTTAAGTCCCAATGGTTCCAACATAGTTGGTTTTCTGTAATATTTACTGCCGGCCGCAGTGGCCGAGGGGACTGAGGCGCTTCAGTCACGGTCTGCACGGCCACTACGGTCGGGGGTTCGAATCCCCCCTCGGGCATGGATATTTGTGCCGTCCTTAGTATTAGCTAGTTCATAAGTAGTTTGTAAGTTTAGGGACTGATGACCCCGCAGTTAAGTCCCATAGACTTTAGAAACATTTGAACATTTATTTTGTACATACTTTATAGTAAACATAGACAATGGAGTGAATTTCGTGAACTGGCCACATTATATTGTATGTGGCGCAGTAATCTTTAGAAGTTCGATTGTAGAGCATGCGCTTTGGCTGCGAGAGAGCAGTAGTTGCTAGTTAGTTGCCAGGAGTTGAGTGAGGTAGCGTGAAGAAGCTGTTGGAGAAGGCAGTCTTTAAGTATGTCTTGCAGCACGCCATTATTGTATTGCATGTTGTTAATTTAATTGTCTGTAATATTTTTCTACTTCACAATTTTTAAGAATACATAATTTCTAATTTTCAATTCGCTCTCTGCGTGTTCATTTTTATAGTTATTTTCCCCTTCTTTTTATTTTCTTCATTTGTGATTATTGTTTAACTTAATTACTACTCAATCCTTAATACTGAAATTAATCAAGTTATGAACCTGCAAGACGCGAGCTGCTTACTGTTTCCTGTTTCTAGTTTCGTAATAAGAATATATGACGTAAGTCAATTTTTATTTATCTGTGTCGCAGTCATATTGTTTTCCCTTTTCATTATTCAAGTTAGTCAGTGTCGTTGTAGCCTTTGGGAGTACTCTACACAGGGCCATAAATTTTAATGTTTGTTTTTTCCCCTATTTCCCGGGGGTGTCCATTGCGCATATTAATGTTTTTTTAAGGCTTACCTTGGTGGTCCTAGTATTGTTCGGTTTTTAAAAGTTCAGTTTTGCACGTACGTAGTACGCAGTATAGGTCAATTCCATTAAACTATTTATTGGACAATTTCCATTAAACTTTATTCGAGATAACTTGCACTATAAACCTTGCAAATTTTCATTACACTTTATTTTCCGGGATACCTTGCAAAATGCAAGGCCACTGTCCGCATTACATATGCATTGCTATGTTGTTTACCGCATTTTATTTCTCAGTATATTGGGTTATCGTCGGTTGTGAACTTTATTTGCTGTTAGTTCTCTTAACCGACTCCTGAAACCGTTGTTCCAAAAAGTGAAGCCCTCAGGAATATTTTGTCCCTGTTATTCTACTGGAATTTGGCTTTTTTTCTCGAACCTTTTCGAACATGCGATCCCCTCTCAAATAAAAATATTCTGGAGATCCCCGCCCCCTCCTGCACGAACCATAACGAAACTGTTATAGCAAAGGAAAAAATTTATTCTTCTTTCATTAGCTACAGCTTCCTTTTAAATTCAGGAAATCGAAATATTGAAACTTTCAGACCGTTTCGGGGGGGTTGAAATAAACTCAACGACAAAGTTTAAAATTTGTGCCGGACCGGGATTCGAAACCGGATTTCCCGCTTCGGGCCAGTGGTCGCCTTAACCAATCAGGCTACCTTCTTTTAAATTGTTGAACGAAGTTCTTTTTGTGTATTTTTTCGAAATGAGCACATTGTCCTATTTTTACAAGATTTCGTATTTCCGGCAAGACACTATAGACAATTTGTAAAGAAGCCGATTTTTTTTTTTTTTTCGAGTTTTTCATATACAAGTGAAAAAATTCTGCTGTCTCTACTGCCGCCACACATTGCACTGGTTGCATGTCAACCATGCTCGATCAAGTATTGTCTACAACAAATGAAAATATTTTTAAAGAAGGTGTATACACTCAAAAAAAAGTGTGCTTTCGTCAACCACAGGAGCGACGGAAGAAGAAATATCTTAAAATCACACCAACACCAAGTTGAAAACTGAGCATTTTTATGGTGTGTACTTCAAGGGAATTGCAGGTCATCTGAAGCTTCACTCTTGGGACAGCCAAGTGCCATTAGTCAGGAATTTTCTTTGAGTACAGACAGACTGAGATAAACAAGGCAAAACATTTGGTCTTCTTGCATGAAGTACTTGTTTTATCACTTCGATTTGTGCATTTAAATGCTCAACACACTGTAGGCATATATCAGAAGCAAAAATTGTACAGGCAATAAACACTACATACAATATATACAAAAAAACACTTCATGCTCAACAACGAGAGGCTGACTCTCTTCAAATGTACTGACCACCAAAAATATGACGGTCGAGTTTACTCTGATTGCCGCTAAGAGCGCTGTAGCTCGAGTGTTAACCATTCTATGAAATTTAAGCTCGTTGTTCCATCCGTTCCGCCGCTAGACACACTTTGTAATCAACAGTTTCCGAACATCACCAAAACATACGTTTTTCATATTAGGTGCATTGTGCTGCCACCTTCTGCCAGGTACTCGATATCAGCGACCTGAGTACACACTAGACATCATGAGAGAGCAGAATGTGCAGAATATGGCGCTCGGCGGAATTCGCTGGCTTCAAACGTGGTTAGGTGATTGGGCGATACTTGTGTTAGAAGTCTGTACGCGAGATCTCCCCTCCATCTACAGACTACTTACTGCAGGTATACACTTACGAACAGTCCCTATTTTCTCTTCACAAAATTGGATATCCTCAGAGCCTAATGTGAACGTAAATATATAAACAGAAAATTGCCGGCCGCGGTGGCCGAGGTGACTGAGGCGCTCCAGTCACGGTCAGCACGGCCACTACGGTCGGGGGTTCGAATCCCCCCTCGGGCATGGATATTTGTGCCGTCTTAGTTCGTAAGTAGTTCATAAGTAGTTTGTAAGTTTAGGGACTGATGACCCCGTAGTTAAGTCCCATAAGCTTAACAAACATTTGAACATTTGAAACAGAAAATTCCGTACCTCTTAAGAAAGTCGCTTTTAAAAATTCACATTTAACTACAAAGTTCTTTTACATTCAAAACCCTGGGACAGTTTGCTGCACTGTTTCGAGATGCAGAACTTCGGAAATCGTGGAACGAGAAGACAAACTGAGTACAACTCACCAGGTAAGACTAGCATGGTGCAGAGGCATTCAACACTGGGCACTCACCTGGAACAGAAAAAAAAAAAACGAAAATTAGGTTCAGAACACAGGTTTCGTTAAAACAGTCATTTAAAATACGTCCTCCAAACATATCAGCTGAAACGAAACCGTCGTAAGATCACATTCCCACACAATAACGACAGTTTTTAAGATGATTTCATCTGTAAACTGTGTACCACAAGCAGGACAGAAATTCAATAATTTGACACATACTGTAGTGAAAGCAAAGCAAGGCAAACGCACTGCTCTCTACTGATTGTTTACGTGCGACGTATTCGGTGTTTAATGGTTATGTTTCAGTTTTTTTTTTTTTTTTCGCGGTTAACGATGACTTCGAAAATTACTGCTAGTGCCAGTCAGGGCACAGGGTACAGATACAGAAAAAATATTGATTGTACAAAAATCTACAACTGTTAAACTACTTTTCTACATAGCTTCCGTCGTTGAAGTGTTGTCCACCAAGGAGAGATTTTAGGTGTAAGAAGAGCATTACTGTCAAAAGATTTTTTTTAATTTTTTTTTTTTTTCACGATAATGTTTGACCTCACGCACCGAATGTGACCAAACAATTCTTACGGAAATTTCAATGAGACCTGTTTGATCATCCTCCACACACCTCTGACCTATCTCCTAGCGACTTTCATCTCTTCTTACACCAAAAATCTGTCCTTGGTGGTTAACACTTCAACGATGATAGAGAGCTGTTACCACATGGTTGAATACACAGGCGGCAACCTTCTGTGAAGGATGCATGCAAAAACTTGTGGCACGCTATGACAAGTGCCTACAAAATTTCGGCAATTATGTGCAAAAGTAGTTTAAGAGTTGTAGAATTTTGTGCAATAAAAATTTCTTCTGTATATGTGTACAATTTCATTTTATTAGCAAACGGAATTTACTTTCTGGACGCGCCTCGTAATAAGAATTTAAAACTATCACTCGTCTGAGCGACCTAGTGATTGTAATTTTAGACTATGCAGCCACAGATGTAGAAAACTTCAGCAAGTGGTTAAAACAGCAATGTTTTCGATCCAAGATTTCTGTAGCTAGGCGTGTCAGTGCAGGGAACGAAGTGTGTTCGATGGAGGAAAACCGAGGCAGGCGGCATTATCACGCGTACTTACAGCGGGCTACCTTGACCTCCGCGCGAGGCCGTGCTTAACACTCCATCATAAAAGGATGGAGTCGTTTCGATGCAACACGGTGTTTTCTAGCTGCGGCCCAGTAGCGTAAGGGTGGAGCAGGCCCGCCGCGGTAACGAGCGACCTCGTCATTAGCTGTAGGGTACAGGGGGCGCGCCGCGGCAGGCGACGACGCTAGGGGGGTGGGTAACTGCTACCCCTGCTAAAGCCGGCTTAGGGTTTTACAGGTTCTGATTGTTTTCCGACTGACATAACTTAAAACCAATCAAACGGTTTTACAAGAACGAATTTTCCGTTTTGTTATTGCTTTTCAGTTATGAGAATTTACTTCGAATAAAAATTGAAAACCATACTATAAGGAGTAAAAAATTTCTACCGATAAAATTGTGACTGGTAGATGTCGGTATCACTGTCCTACCAAAAGGCACGGAAATCGACATCCGACGATGGCGGGAGCTGATCACTCTTTGACGACGTCGTTCAAGTGTCACCTTTGACTAGCATGAGTTTCTCATCCTGAAGCAACCACAAAATTAAGGATTCAGTTATTACCACAAGTTTATTTCTCGTATATCGATAAAAATATAGCAGTCCAATTTAATGTTTTCTCCCACTCGGCAACTAGAGTAAATTTTAATTATAAGGCGGCACGCAGTTGAAAACTCCAACATTTTATTTGCCGACAGTTTGAGACAGTTATTGGTCTACTTTAAGTGTATAATTCTGTCTTATCTGTTGTAGATCCCTATTCTATCACCTTGAGAAACCGAAAGCTTTGCTATTTAATTTATGTAAATATAATAGGGCCTATTCAAGACAGAAGCTGCCGCCAGAATCTTTCAGATTCTGGTAGAAGCTGCAGCAGCAAGGAGGCAAAGAAGCCATTTGTACAGTCAAAGAAGACCCAGGATATATATTCCATGGTTAAACAGTGTACATAGTTATTGAAACAATATACTGATCATGGCTTATTCTGGTGCTGAATGTCAAGCATGTATAACTTTCTGAATATTAATCTGTATAGTTAGCACTATAATAAATAATGGATTTTAAAGTTACTTCAAAATGTTCAAATGTTTGTATAGTCTATGGGACTTAACTACGGGGTCATCAGTCCCTAAACTTACAAACTACTTATGAACTACTTACGAACTAGGACGGCACAAATATCCATGTCCGAGGGGGGATTCGAACCCCCGACCGTAGTGACCGTGCAGACCGTGACTGGAGCGCCTCAGTCTCCTCGGCCATCGCGGCCGGCTTAAAGTTACTTCTTCACTTTAAAGTTTTATTCAGTGATATACTTCAAGAGGCTATTATATAAAGACATGTTTATGACAATCACAACTAAAGAAGAAAACTGATAGAGGCACAACTTAAATTGGACCTCTCCTTAATATGGTTTCTACAGAATGATTCAAACCCAACCAAGTAAGACTAAATCTTCAGTAAGGAAGATATATTTCTATTCAGTCTACACTAACTTGTGCTAGGCTGAACTTTATATAAAGAACTGTTACATTGGTTAAAAATATCAGGCTATTTGCATCACAGAAATCAAACACGTGTAATAGTTCAATGTTCTTCCTGACAAAGGGCAATAATTGGCCGAAACAGGTCTGAATAAGAACTGCGACCTCGCAACTGGTGCCGGCCGCGGTGGTCGAGAGGACTGAGGCGCTCCAGTCACGGTCTGCACGGCCACTACGGTCGGGGGTTTGAATCCCCCCTCGGGCATGGATATTTGTGCCGTCCTTAGTCTTAGCTAGGTCGCAAGTAGTTTGTAAGCTTAGGGACTGATGACCCCGTAGTTAAGTCCCATAAGTTGTACGAACATTTGGACATTTCGCAACTGGTTGCTATCTTATTTAAATTAATACGAGTTAAGAGTATATAATATCTACACTGATCAAAACAGTAAGGGGATCATGTGAGATACAATATACATATGCTATTTCATAATTACAACTGTAATTTGTATATGATACAGCACGTTTATCTGCAAACTCTTCGCCGTGGCAGAATAGCCGTGCGCATTAAGGCGCCCAGCTGCGGTGCGCGTGGCCGTTCGCCGTCGGGGGATTCGAGTTCTCTCTCGGGCATAGGTGTTAGTGTTGTCCTTAGCATAAATTAAGTTAGTGTAAGTAGTTTGTAAGCTTGGGGACTGATGACCAACGTAGTTAAGTCCCTTAGATTTACAAACATTCGAACAAATATTTTTGCCAACTCTTCACTTAAGGTTTACATGGCTGTTACTTAGAGCGAGGCATCATGGAGCTACCACAATCGTGAAAAGTCATTGTCGTTGATTTCTAATATGGTGTGTGATCACCTCGAATGGCCAGTACAGTTGCACACCTCCATAGCATGAGCAGTATGAGGTTATCAATCACCTCTCGAGGGATATTTGGCCATTCTTCCAGGAGAGCAATATCCAGCTCTGCAACCGTGGTGAGAGGTGCTGGTCTCCATTCATTGCGTCTGCCAAGTGCATCCCCGACATACTCAACAGGGTTTACGTCCCAAGCTGGCCACTCCATTCGTTCAAGTCCCTCAGCTCGTCCACCAGTGCAGCTCTCTGTGGGACGCGCATTATCGTCCACCAGAAGAAACTCATCTATGGCACCAGCGTAGGCCACAACAATAGGTCAACGGATACCTCGGAGCAGTCAAAGCGCCATTAACGACACAGAGGTCCATACGTCTGCCAATACTGACTCCTGACCACACCATTGTTGTGAGCATTATACCAAAAACGTCAAACAATTTAAAACATGTGCGAAACAGCACTTGTTCCCCCTCATATTCTGACGGACAAATGCCATGTACTACTTGTTGCTACTGTAGGGGAACCTTGTAATGCTTATTCTGTACAACTCATGAACTGGTAAGGATGATTGTTTTATGCAAATGTAGGCTATCAATAAAATTCTTCTGGGTATGAGACCGCGTCGTCATTTTATAAACTCTACCGACGTTTCGGCCGCTGTTGCAGGCGGCCTTCATCAGGGTCTGTGTCTGACTGCTGAATGTAGGATCGCTTGGGGTTTATATTGCAGCGCATGAGGGAGGAAAGGGGGCGTTGGTAACCACCAATAAAGGAATACCAACGTCCCCCTTCCTCTCCCTCATGCGCTGCAATATAAACCCCAAGCGATCCTACATTCAGTAGTCAGACACAGATCCTGATGAAGGCCGCCTGGAACAGCGGCCGAAACGTCGGTAGAGTTTACAAAATGACGACGCGGTCTCATACCCGGAAGAATTTTATTGGTAATTTGTTTTTTATTCACCCACACATGTTTCGGAGTAGTTTCTCCACCATCCACCATCATTAAGATTTTTTAATTTTTTTTTTTATTTATTTATTTTTTTTTTTTTTGGTTGCATCTCTAAATGCTAAATTCTTTAAACGACGAAGAAACTTCTCCGAAACATGTATGGGTGAATAGAAAACAAAAATTGATTGTCCAAGGCAGAAAATATCATCCTCACCATGACTGATGTAAGTGTATGTACTGGCATACCTGCCAACCTTCAAAATGTAAAAATCAGGAGATCCAGTTTAGAAAATCGGGAGATTCCTCAAAAAATGAGGTGATAAGTTCTATCAAAAACTTGGGTGCTCTTTACTATAACCCTTAAGATAACTGATTTTAGTCTTTTCCTATCATCTCATAACGCTACATAATGGCTACAAAAAAAAAAAAAAACTTGCCTTAACCCAATTGTTGATTACATCCTTATATTTTGTAGACAGTCAAGGTAAAGTGATTGATTTTTTAGATCAAAACAAAAACGTTCACAGCTGTATATTTCTGCTATATTGCTACCTGGGAACATGTTATGGAACAAATGACCCACATAGTCTTATTTAATTGGTAAACCGTACTCTTAATAAACAATGTAAAAAAAAAACACTCTGCATGTATCGCATGATCAGTTTCACTTTTTTCAGCAATTTCAGTCTGTTATTGTTACTCTGCACGTATTTCGGTACATTGCTTTTTCCACCAAGTGATGTGGAAACATCACATCGACAAAGAGTACAAAATAGAAAAAAATGTTCCCAAAACAGCTTAAAAATTTATTATATTTCTTGCCATACTGGAACACATACCACCGAATTTAAATCCCATAATCACGTAAAATAGCTGTTTACACGATAGTTGCCCGTTTTCTGCAATTCGCGTATTCCAATCAAAAGGTTACCAGCGATTAAAAAAACCACTGAAGTGATTTCAGTTACCTACACTGACGAAGCATCACATTCAAAAACAGCACAACATAGAAACACTACATGTGTATATGCAAATACGTGCAAAGAGCAGAAACAATCATTATAATAAGTCAAGCGCAACTCCTAATTTCTATGAATTTCGATACGTATTTATTTCTAACTGATAAATGAACAAAGGAATTTTGACTTTGAAACTCGAATCTCGGCTTTCACGACAAAAGCTAAAAATCGGGAGGAATAATGGCAAAATCAGGAGTCGGGAGAAAAAGTGAAAAATCAGGAGACTCCCGCCTAAATCGGGAGAGCTGGCAGGTATGTACTGGGTCGAAAAGGTCAAATGTTTGGAAATCTGTGGGACTTAAACACTGCGGTTATCAGTCCTTACAAACTACTTAAATTAACCTAAGGGCAACACACACACACACACACACACACACACACACACACACACACACACACACACGAGGGAGGACACGAACCTTCGACGGAAGTAACTGGGCGCTCCACAGCAAGGCGCCTTAGAGCACTCGGCATTCCAGCGCGGCGTCCTGGGCACAGTAATCCTGTTTTGAGGCCGCTGCCCGCCGTCAGTGACAGCAGACAGCACGGCCGCTTTCCAGCCCACAGCGGTTGTCAACACGGCCGGTTCCTGGAGACCACCTTCCGGTGCGCCGCGTTCCTCGTTCTGACATCAATCTTAATAAAGCCTCTCTCCTCTGCCTAGCGACCCAGGCGCGGTGCTCAGTCACCGGTGTAACGGTTCAAATGACGTCGACACTCTCCGTATCATACGGAACACGGCGCCTTTAGTAACAACACGACAGGAAATGCTTTTCTTATTTTGTTCTACCAGCCAGTAAGCATTTGTCTGTTACGATAATCTAAATGGGCTGAAATAAATTGAAGATGGGTTTATGAGAGCCGGTCAACTCTGCTGAAACTAAAGTCTAAAGAATTTACATTGCCAGCTGAAATTTGCACCAACACAATAACGCTAGCCGAGGACGCTTCCCTACACTAGACTTATTGAAGGTTGCACGTATTTTTTCCTAATAACACTAGCAGAAGGTCCCCCTCGGGGTATGTGAGAGAGGGGCCTTAAGAGACTTCTCTGTATAAGCAGAAGAAGTGGTTCCATTTTCTGCCTGTTGAGTTTTGCGGTGGTAGTTTTATTGTCTGGCTACGACTTCTTTCCGCCAATGTTGTTTTTCCTTGTTTTCATTAAACTGCCATTAGCGCGTATTCTGTCGTTACAGATGCTCCCACTAATCGAATTAGTTTATTTGGAAGACCGGGAAATCGCGCATTTCACACAGATTATGTCTTATGACCGTCACAAGTAAGCCGTATAATACACTGTAACGTAACGCTAAGACTTCGTGTGTGTGTGTGTGTGTGTGTGTGTGTGTGTGTAGTACTGTGTGATCACAAGTATCCGGACATCCCCAAATACATTCGTTCTTCATATTAGGTGCATTGCTCTGCCACCTACTGCCAGATACTCCATAACAGCGACCTCAGTAGTCATTAAACATAGTGAGAGCAGAATGGGCCACCCAGTGGAACTCATGGACTGAACGTGGTTAGGTGATTGGCTGTCTCTTGTGCCAGACGTCTGTACGCGAGATTTGTAAACATCAAAATGTTCAAATGTTTGTTAAGCTTAAGGGACTTAACTACGGGGTCATCAGTCCCTAAACTTACAAACTACTTATGACCTAGCTTATATTAAGGACGACACAAATATCCATGCCCGAGGGGGGGGGGGATTCGAACCCCCGACCGTAGTGGCCGTGCAGACCGTGACAAAAGCGCCTCAGTACCCTCGGCCACCGCGGCCGGCTTGTAAACATCCCTAGATCCACTGTTTCTGATATAATAGTGAAATGGAAACGTGATGGGACACGTACAGCACAAAAGCGCACACGCCGACTTCGTCTGCTGACTGACACACACCGCCAACAGCAGCAGCTCTCAGGCGCCTTACTGCAGAGCGGGAGGTTGCTCCCCGACGGAGGTTAGAGTCCTCCCTGAGGCATGGGTATTTGTTGTCCTTAGCATAACTTAATAAGTTAGTTTAAGTACTTTGTAAGCCTAGGGACTGATCACGGCAGCAGTTCAAGTCCTTTAGATTCACAGACATTATTCACCCCCGACAGTTGAAGAGGGTCGTACAGTGTAATTAGGCAGGCATCTATCCAGACCATCACACAGGGATTCCAAACTGCATTAGGATCCACTCCAAGTACTAAGACACTTAGGCGGGAAGTGAAAAAACGTGGATATCATGGTCGAGCGGCTCCACATGTGGCGATGCATGGCAGTGTGCGAGTATGGCTAATGCCCGGTGAACGTCATCTGCCAGCGTGTGTAGCGCCAACAGTAAAATTTGGACTGATGACCTCGTAGTTAAGTCCCTTAAGCTCTACAAACATTTGAACATAGAAACCACTGGAGCCAACGTGTGCAAAAATAAGAAAATATTTTGAACTGCCTTCGGGGGTATTCAACGAGTACGTAGAAATAGTTTCTTCTGAGAATTTGTTGAGAGGGGCTGTAGAAGCTGCTGCTGTTTTAGTTTCTTTCCTTTTCGAGAATACAAAACGTGAAGCGCCAAGTATTTATAAAAAGGCAGCTGTTACGCACAAACGACAGCGCAGCTTAATGTCTTTCTGTGACGATACATCCTACCCTTCATAGAGCATAAATGCAATGTAATTTGACCAGCGGAATGTCTAAACACGTCCTTTGCACTTGGATGTGTGGCTGTGAGAAGCATACATGCTTAGCAGAGTGGTTTTTCCGCTGCTGGACGAGTTGCAGCAGAACGCGGCACGCTCTCCACGACGGTCCCCACAGCTGCACGTATCTGCGCCTGCGAGCTGCAGGAACTGCTTGCTTAGGAGTGTGCCGGACAGAGGCGGCCTCTCCTATTGACACGGGCCCAATTAAATTGCCCGTGGCGCGCTCTGTCGGCATCGCTTCGCTGCGTAAACAGCCGCCTGCTGCCGACTGCCGACTGCCCACTGCGCGAAAGGAGCTACCTCTACTGTACAGGCGAGTGCGTACAGCAATCACGCAGATGGAATCATGTCATATCCCTATGGCCACTTACAACAGGTTTGAATGAATACAGACTGAACAAATGTACCACCTCTTGTTGCACGTTGGCTGCAATGCTTACATGTTAGCACCGAGACGAGGTATCGGACGTTACGTTCCAGTATATTATGTTTTGTTTTACGACGGTCAAACTTAAATGTTCGTTGAGATGCGTGGTCTCTAAGCCTTTGAAAGAGGTCTATGACGAGTAGAGAGGGGAGCATCAGTGACGGCAACTGGTGCACTGTTTAGTGTTTCACTAGCGGACAGTGCCATCGCTAACGAAAGCGTACACACATACACACAAAAAAAGCGGTACATATCGCTACTGATCAGGAATACTGGGCGAAACCAGGAGTTAAATGGCAACGACTGACGAGGAATTAAGAGCGGTTGTGGTCAGACAGCGTAGAACTACATCGCCAAAACAGACTACCTAGCTCAATATTCGATTGAGAAATATTGCTTCGATATAAACAGTAAGACTGGAGCTTAACACTTTAATGCATCACTTTTCATTTGAAGCTATAACAACTACCACGATTAATGTATAGTGCGTATAGACTGAGAAAAATATTGAAAAAAATCTTTATTATGCACAACTAGCAACAAAAAGTTCACAGCTAGTCAGCTATATAGTGCTTCCATAACGTACAAAAAATAAATAAATAAATAAATAAAAAGTTCAAATGTTTCTGGAGCTTATGGAACTTAACTACGGGGTCATCAGTCCCTAAACTTACAAACTACTTATGCACTAGCTTATACTAAAGACGACAAAAACATCCATGCCCGAGGGGGGGGGGGGGATTCGAACCCCCGACGGGGAACGGCCTCGCACATCGTAGCTAGCGCCTCAATACACTCGGTCGCTCCGCCGCGGCCCATACCGTACCCATTGCAGTAAATGGCACTATTATGCCTCTCATCTTTCCAGAAAGTAACTCATAATGCAACAGTAGTATGTGATTGACTACTTTTACACGGCAAATGAGGAATACTAAAGTAAGCAAACGCACAAGTTAGGAGTAACTCAATTCAGCTAACTGTCGAACTGATTCAGTAGCACTCTGCAATTTATAATTTCTAGGGCAAGCTACTAGCATGTGTAACACTATGTATACAAGCAGTTACAAATGAATTCGTCGTAAAATGTTCATTAGTTTGACAGATAATGTAAAAAATAAGATATGTAGCTTATCAGATACACTATGCATTAAAGGGTTAAAATTCGTTGAGAAGCTGCAGTCCTTAAACCCTTAATAATGGAAGCCAACGCAAAGATTGGAAGGAAGTAGTGCAACAGTCATAAAACCTCGGCACTACATAACAAAGTATTTGATGCGGCCCGATGAATTACCGTTTATATTGCTTCATGCAAACAACCCGCTTTATGTATCAAATCCCAGAAGAAGCTTAAGAAACGACATGCCAGCATCCAACACTCATTAGGGACGTTCCGTCATGATCCGGGTATCTGTATCTTCGTTTTCAGTTTTTCTGTCGTTATCTTCAGTGGTCGGATAACTGTGAATGAATATTTTCCTCGATAGCAAACCACTTTGACTAACGTATTGCTAACAAAATAATAATGCGCCCAGATACATAGACCGAAAGTTTCAAACGTTCTTTGTAGAGTTGCAGAAAATTATCAATTATGTCCCCTAGACAGCAAAAAAAAATGTTCAAATGTTTGTAAAGCTTATGGGACTTAACTACCGGGTCATCAGTCCCCACTTACAAACTACTTATGAACTACTTACGAACTAGGACGGCACAAATATCCATGCCCGAGGGGGGATTCGAACCCCCGACCGTAGTGACCGTCTCTATAGTTGTGAGGCCAGAACGCTATCACCTGAGCTACACCAACAGATGCTGCAACTGATTTAATAATTGGTACTTACGTGTACTTGCAAAACTTCAGAGTCAATTTTCTCGACAATTTTTGTGAATTGCGTCTAATGGCTTTGGCTAATTGTTATTTGAGTTCTGAACTTCACGTACCATAAGTATAAAAAAAATCTAAAATCTGATACCCTTGTGGTCTCCTTGTGAGTACATTACCATAGACTTAATACCTGACAGGTATTAGGTTTCGTATTCCACTCTACGTATCTGGAAAATTATACGAGAGACATTCGATAATTAAAGGGACAAATTGGTCTGGAGTCTAGCGACTGATGACCAAGCGCCGGCCGCGGTGGACGAGGGGACTGAGGCGCTCCAGTGACGGTCTGCACGGCCACTACGGTCGGGGGTTCGAATCCCCCCTCGGGCATGGATATTTGTGCCATCCGTAGTCTTAGCTAGTTCATAAGTAGTTTGTAAGTTTAGGGACTGATGACCCCGTAGTTAAGTTCCATAAGCTATACAAACATTTGAACATTTTTTTGATGACCAAGCAGTTTGGTCGCATAAGATCTCACACCCATTTGAACATTTCGATACCATCAGCTGCATTATTATTTTCATTGCTCCTTCTCCGAGGAGTGGGACGGGTATCGGTCGCTGCCCATGAAGGGCCAGCAAATGTTTCGTCATTCATCAAGGGATATATTAACATACTGTCGACTGAGTGGGCTTCTTCCGTTTTTCTGCATTTTGTGTAACAGTTTCTACTGCACAGAATTTAAGTATCTTTTTTTTTTTTTAATTTGAAATAACGGCCAAAGAAACATATGTGGATGACCCCTTTATATATATAATGGTCTCAGTATAAAGCGCTCGACTGGAAACCTAAGGGTCACGGATTCGAACCGGGTCGAATCACGGAATTTTTCAGATTGTTTTAAGCCGCCTCTCAACGAAATGAGGAGCCCCCAAAAACTGTTGCCAATCTTCTTACAAAAAAAACATTCTGGAAATCACCGAAAGAAGAAATTTAAGGTTAAACCTAAGAAAACAAATATTGATAATTTACTAAAAAAAAGCATCAGCCACATCCCTACCATTAAAAGCCTGTAGCTATCAGTTTTGTTAAACTGAATAAATAAATGTATGATACTTAACATCTATCTTAATTCTTTTTTCTTGTTTTTCACCCCACCCTTTTTACAGTTAAATTTATCAAAGACTAGCTTAAACCCGCGGCTCCGCTCGTGTGTTGGTTGATTATGATAGATAAGCTATCTTTCAGTAGTGTTGTATGAGACTAAATAGTACGTAGTGTAGATCAAATCACACGTAAAAATACACTCGTTTCGAATAATCCAATCACGAAATTCAACAATAATGATTGATATTATTACAAAGATCGATCACTTTAGGTAATGAGCGAAGCGTAAAATCTATTTTTTTAAAGAGATGTATTAAAATAAATTTCTTTTTTATTGCTTTATTTATCTATTCTTATATTTCCTTATTCGTATGCTTATCCTTACAGAGAAAGAGCAGAAGACTTGTAGCACGCATAGACCAAAAATATGGTCTGTGGCATCACGTTTCGCTGTATGTAACCTCCTTGCTATAGAGTCGCAAACGTCATCGCTGGCCTTCAGTCCGAATTTTACAATTTGACGACTTTCAACCAAAATATCTTCCACCCCTTATAGCTACCGGCATGGAACTGCTATGGTGTACAACGGGAGACTTCGGACAACAATTACACACAGACCATTCGTTTGCGATCTGTAGTGTTCGCTGCAGAGCGAAATATTAACACACACACACACACACACACACACACACACACACACACACACGTAGAATTTTATATACACCTATATACTCCACCCTTTTATCATTATCAACCCTCAAGCAACAATGCAACCAATAAAAGCGTTTTCAAAGAGTAAATATAAATCTCAAAGAGTAATTATTGTTCCGCATTTCGCGTTATATTCTTCAAATTATCAACCGAGCGAAGTGGCGCATTGGTAACACACTGGACTCGCATTCGGAAGGATGGTGGTTCAAATCCACCTCCGGCCATCCAGAATTAGGTTTTCCGTGGTTTCCCTAAATCACTCCAGGCAAATGCCGGGATGGTTCCTTTCAAAGGGCATGGCCGATTTCCTCCCTCCATCCTCACCAAAAACTCCGAGCGTAAGCTCCGTCTCTAATGACCACGCTTTCGACGGGACGTTAAACCGTAAGATTCCTTCCTTCCTTCCTTCCTTCAAATTACTAAATATCTATCAGATCGCTGTAAAACCGTGCCTAAAACCTTCCTCAGGTATAAATTAGTAACTGTACAAATATTTAAGTCGTTCGGACGTGATAAGCGTACACCGAACAGACATTCACATGAATATATATATATAGATAAATAGGTATCCGATCGCCATAAAACCATGCCTAAAGTCTTCTCCGGGTAGACATTAGTAACTGTACAAATTTTTAGCTCTTTATGTCTTGTGGTTCAGACGTGATGAACGTACACCGAACAGACATTCACATTGCGGGAACCACAAGAAGAAACTTGCAAGTCGCTGGCTTTCCTACCGTTTTCTGGAAGCGTTTCATCTAAAATAGGAAGGATTTTGAAAAGATACGACATCCAATGCATTTTTCGTCCACCTGCCAAGGTTAGAGCGCTCCTGGGCTCAGTGAAAGATGACTTATAATTGAGGAAACCCGGCGTATACAAAATTCCTTGTAACTAAAGAAAAGTTTCCATCGGCCAGACAATCCATACAATTCAAGTACGGAACACCATCGACACACAAGATTGCTTCCACCAGAGAAATCTGCAGTAGCTGAACACTGTCTTACTGAGGGACATAAAATGAAATATGATGAAACACAAATGGTTGCTTCTGCGTCTCGCTATTGGGACTGCATTTTAAAAGAATCGATTGCTATTTTTCTTTCTGACTATATTATAAACAGAGATAAGGGTTTCCCTTTGAGCAAAATTTGGAACCCTTTATTGTTTGACATCAAAAAACAACGGTCTCTGCTGAATAGCGATCTATCGTTTACGCCGGCTTCTACCACTGGCGGCGCTGAAACGTAGAGGGCAGAACTGTCAATTTTTGCGCACGCGCCCTCGGCCTTCCGCGGCGTATATAGGGGCCGCCGCTCGCGGCTTGTACTCAGCCTCGGCGAGTCGGTCTACCAGCACTGTCACCTGAGGATGGCGGCCAGGTGGACCGCCAAAATATTGTGTCAAGATGAAGTTTTGATCCGGCAGGAAACCCGAGAAGAATATTATGAAGCATTACGCCAGGAAAGCCTACGTAGTCACACATTTATAGATATAGATAGTAGCAATAACGAGATGCGAAAACACATTAGAAATTAGGATTTCATTAAAAAAAATTAAGTACGTGAAAGGCAGGGAGTGTACACAGGGCAGAAAATGTTGGCAAGGGACCTACGAGACAAAAACGTCTGGGAACCCCTGGTGTACAGGGTGCCGCGGCAGGGCCAGTGTTGGGCTCTCGTGCTGGCCCTCTGCCACGTGAGGCAGGGCGCCCTCCGCCTCTTGAGTGTGGAGAGCACGCGAGCTGTGCTGCACCTGCCAGCCCTCATAGTTAGGAAGCCCACAGTTGCTCACAGCCGCCCTTGTAGCCCCACCAAAACGGCGTGCGACCTCATACTTACAGCAGCGGTCTCTTCGCAGTTTGTGCGCGCTCTTCTGGTTTCCTCGAAAACTCACTTTCCGATAAAGCCCCTTTGTCATTTTCGGTGTTTTGAGGCTTCTATAATTGCAACATTTCGCGTGTTACCCTCCAACGTAACGAAGAGGAACTAATATGAATGCAGTGGCCGAAGTAAGGAGAGGACTACCGTTCTCTTAAGATCAGTACAATACTGTACCAACTTATGGAGAGAAGGCGAGGATGGAATCACTAACTTGGGCTGCTTTACAGTCTTGAAATAATTCAGTGGCGACTAGTGAAAATGTGTGCCAGGCGGTGATTTGGTCCAGTTATTACCGCTTGAGACAAGCGGGCACTAACCACCTGACGATCCGGAGCACTTATATACAGGGTGTTACAAAAAGGTACCGCCAAACTTTCAGGAAACATTCCTCACAAATAAAAAAAGAAAATATGTTATGTGGACATGTGTCCGGAAACGCTTACTTTCCATGTTAGAGCTCATTTTATTACTTCTCTTCAAATCACATTAATCATGGAATGGAAACACACAGCAACAGAACGTACCAGCGTGACTTGAAACACTTTGTTACAGGAAATGTTCAAAAAGTCCTCCGTTGGCGGGGATACATGCATCCACCCTCCGTCGCATGGAATCCCTGAAACGCTGATGCAGCCCTGAAGTATGGCGTATTGTATCACAGCCGTCCACAATACGAGCACGAAGAGTCTCTACATTTGGTTCCGGGATTGCGTAGACAAGAGCTTTCGAATGTCCCCATAAATGAAAGTCAAGAGGGTTGAGGTCAGGAGAGCGTGGAGGCCATGGAATTGGTCCGCCTCTACCACACCATCGGTCACCGAATCTGTTGTTGAGAAGCGTACGAACAGGTCGACTGAAATGTGCAGGAGCTCCATCGTGCATGAACCACATGTTGTGTCGTACTTATAAAGGCACATGTATTAGCAGACAGGTAGAGTATCCCGTATGAAATCATGATAACGTGCTCCAGTGAGCGCAGGTGGAAAAACATTAGGCCCAATCAAGACATCAACATTTCCTGCCCAAACGTTCTACACATGTTGATTGTGAAAATTTACAATTTCATCACGTTGGAATGAAATTTACATTTAAAGAGAAATACTAAAATGAGCTCCAACATGGAAATTAAGCGTTTCCGGACACATGGCCACATAACATTTTCTTTCTATGTGTGTGAGGAATGTTTTCTGAAAGTTTGACCGTATCCTTTTGTAACACCCCGTATAGTCACTTCGCACAAGTTGCACGCTAAATAGTGCATTATTCTGGCCGTCTGGTTTCCCGCATGCGTTCGAAGAATTTTTCCGTATCTGCGGGGAAGAAGTGAACCCTGACGCTATCCTTGCGTACACAGCTTTCCTTGACATGGAGGCATTTCATCCTCTGATAGAGGAAAAAAAAAAAACGGACGAGTCTGCCGACACGAATTATTATGTATAATACAGCACAGCAATGGCGTTGTCTTGTTGGAAAAAGTTCGCTTCTATCCATCCCCGCCCGCCCCTCTTACCTTTAAACTGGTTTAGTACAGCCAATAACGGAGGTCACACAGTTTACCTCGCAAGGAGAATGACCGTGAAAAAGACTTTTTTCACATCAACAAATCTTTTAAGAGAGGAAAACTATCGGAAGGCAACGGAATCTGACCGGGGAGCACCAAGGCACTTTACTGTTGAACGAGATAGTTTAGTGATACAGCGCTGTATCGAATAATGTCTGTTGAATACTCTAAAAACATGAATAGCACCAATGACAAAAGTTGTCAAAATATGTTAGCAGCATCTGAGGATAAAATCCGCAACTGTTTCTCCCAGAACTGGAGCATTTTTTCAAATGGGATACTGGTTCTTCCTTCCCTGCGCTAGAATTATTCAACAGTTTCTAATCACACTTGACAGATCCTCGGTTTGAGTATAACAACTCTCCACGTCTAACATGGCTTTTAACAGTTTATTTTTTGGGAAGTGTGACAACGAAAAACCATGTATAAATGGTTAAAGAGTATAATATGCCTAAACTAGGATATTAAATTTATTATTACAAATTATTATACTTTTATTATAATAATCCTGGGAAACATCACAACCTTAACACTGTCTTTCCGAGGGTAATTCAAATATGTAAGTATCAAAGGATGTGTAAGAAACTTTGAAGCTGTCCTTGAGTCTTGTGTGACTCAGTTTCCAGATATTTCGGTAAATTTCTTAGTTCGAGAAGTAATTGTTTTAATGATACATCCTGATTAGTCAACAGGCCCGAGCAACATTTTACGTAATCTAATTAATAACGAACAACATACGGAGCTGTTGGTATTCCTGGCGTTCAAACTTTTACGTGCCCTTTTCCAATCTTGGCGAAAGAGGAAAATTTACGTGTGTTTGGCCGGTCATGGCAAGAGAGGTGAGGAGGAACAATTTCTGTTAGCAGCCTGTGTACGAACGCCTTTTGTTAATACAGGAATGACACACTATGTTGTGGAGTGAGGGACTGTGATTAATTTATTAAATCAGCACCTTGTGTTCCGTGATGGTCGGTATACCATGTTTCACTCACCTCACGTTTCCAAGTCACGCAAGGTTATTGACCCAACACGACAATGCGAGATTCCCACAGTCTTCAGAGCTCAATGGCGTCTCTGAATCTGGTTAACTTGCTCTCATAAATCTTACGTCGGCCTTTTAACAGCAGCAACTAGCTGGAGCGATTGGAATTCCCACTTGTTCTTGCCGGCTGCGGCCTTGCGGCCGTGACTACACACACAAGCACGACCGATGCTAAAAGTTTAATAGCTCTATAAAGCGCGACATGACTCACGCCGCCGCCGCTTGTACGTTCGTCCTGCTTACCGCACTGGCTGGCTCAACAAAACCTGAATCAGACCTGTTTATCAGTTGGCGTTGTAATAAAACGCCAGCACACGGCAGCTACAGACAAGCTCTGCCGGATCTCACACGCTGAAACGCAGAGTCCCAGCACGGAAGCGTAGTACGTGTTACCTTTCGGATCCTTCATTTACACAGTGCGTGCAAACGTCCACGTTGCGTCAACACTTTCAAACAGTAAGCGAACACAGGCGTCCCCGTAGTTTCGTATCTGTGGCACAAAAAAGGTTACAATTATATATAACCTGCGACACATCAGGGCAATATTATCCAATATGTTGTTGCTGAGGCGCTCCAGTCACGGCCTGCACGGCCACTACGGACGGGGGTTCGAATCCCACCTCGGGCATGGATATTTGTGCCGTCTGTAGTCTTAGCTAGTTCATAAGTAGTTTGTAATTTTAGGGACTGCTGACCCCGTAGTTAAGTCCCATAAGCTATACGAACATTTGAACATGTTTTGTTGTTGTTGTGGTCTCCAGTCCGCAGACTGGTTTGTTGCAGCTCTCGACGCTACCCTGTCCTGTGCAAGTCTCTTCATCTGAGAATAAGTTCGGCAACCTACATCCCTTTGAATCTGCTTACTGTATTCGTCCCTCGGTCTCCTGCGATTTTTCCCCCATACTGTTTTTTCTAATGCTAAGTTGACAATTCCTTGATGTCTCAGAATGTGTCCAACCAATATATTAAAAAAATGTTCAAATGTTTGTTAAGCTTATGGGACTTAACTACGGGGACATCAGTCCCTAAACTTACAAACTACTTACGAACTACCTTATACTAAGGACGACACAAATATCCATGCCCGACGTGGGATTCGAACCCCCGACCGTAGTGGTCGTGCAGACCGTGACTAGAGGGCCTCAGTCCCCGCGGCCGCCGCGGCCGGCAATATATTCCTTCTCTCAGTCAGGATATGCCAGAAACTCCTTTTCTCGCCGATTCGGTTAAGCCCCTCCTCATTAGCTACGTGATCTACCCATCTAATTTTCATCATTCTGCTCAAAACAACTGCCGGCTGCGGTGGCCGAGGAGACTGAGGCGCTCCAGTCACGGTCTGCACGGCCACTACAGTTGGGGGTTTGAATCTCCCCTAGGGCATGGATGTTTGTGCCGTCCTTAGGATTAGCTAGTTCATAAGTAGTTTGTAAGTTTAGGGACTGATGACCCCGTAGTTAAGTCCCATAAGCTATACAAACATTTGAATCAAAACAACTACGAAATCACCAGAGATATCATACATAAATAGCATGCTAATGTATTTTATTCACATATTAGTTACAACTGTAATTTGTGTTACACAGTACGGTATTTTGCTGTAGCAATGCTTTACTTGAGGTTTACATGACGTTTAATTAAAGCGAGGCACCATGGGGCCTCCATAATAGTGACAACGTCATTCTGGTTGCCATCTATATGTTGTGTGATCACCTCTGGCAGTCAGAACAGCTGCACACCTGCACGGCAGGTTGTCAATCAGCTCTCGAGGGATATTTGGCCATTCTTCCATGAGTGCAATATCCAGCTCTGCAACCGCTGTGGGAGGTACGTGTCTGGCTGCAGTGCGTCTGCAAAGTGTATCCCAGACATGCTTAGTTGGGTTTATGTCCAGTGAACAAGCTCGTCACTCCATTCGTTCAAGCATCTTGTGCACCAGTGCAGCTCTGTAATGACGAGCGTTATCGCCCACCAGAAGGAACCCATTTCCTATGGCACCAGCGTAGGGCACAATAAAACGTCGCAGGATTAGGTCTCTACACCTTTCAGAAGGCAAAACGCCATTCTGAGCGACATAGAAGTCCGTACGTCCGCCAATACTGACTCTTGGACATACCATCATGATATGGTTTTCCTGCCCTGAAGCAGGTTTGTTCTGAGTTCCACGTTCTCTCCAGATGACGGAACGACGATTGTCTTTCTGAGCACCAAAACTTGACTCATCTGTGTACAGAACCCGGAGCCATTACTGACTCCAATACTGATGTTCCTCGGCCCACTTTCTGTGGGCTAAACGGAGTCTATTGTAATGGGACACACACCATAGGCCTCCGTGCGCAGAGGCCACATTTCAGAAGGCAATTTCCGACTATGTGTTGATATTGCACGCCATATTGCAGCCTGAAGGGTGAGTAGCAGCTGACTTGCACTTAGCCTCTTGTCTCGACGGGCTGTTAACCAAAGATAACGGTCAGCTCTCGCTGATGTTATCCATGGACGATCTTGGCCCTTTCCTTTTTCTAACGGTTCCTGTAGTCCAAAATCACGTCCAGGTCCTGGAAATTACACTTTGGGACACTCCCAATAGCTGCAACCACTTCTGTCTGTCCCGCTTCCTACGGCTTTCCATGCCATAGCATCGCGTAAGTCACGTTGTTGTTGTTGTACTGCACAACCTGTTCACTACACTACCTAAACCCAACTGCCAGTGTAATTCGTTTGGTAGAGTAAGCACCAATCCCCTCTGCAGCAACTTTTTGTCATTACCACCATCTCAGTTGCACGTTTTTCGTTCATTGTGCTGATGACAATACTTGAGAACCTAGGTATCTCAACTGCTCCCCTAATTGTTTCGACCAGTGTCGTTTAAAAATGAGTGATAGTCTCTGATAGCGGTCGGTGGCACTCAGAAATCCAGAGAAACTGGTAGGGTCTCATATCCGGAGGAAGAGAGTACTCACCGATTTGGAAAGATACTCAGTTGGGAATAATAAATCTTTCATTAACTGAATTCTGAAGTGTTTGCATCATCATTCACGTCCTACGAATCACAAGTCGTCCCCTTCGTTCCAGAATAAGCTGTGCTACGCATCCCAGCTGACTTTCCCCTTACGACTCCATTAAAGCTGACTCAGTAGACCTCAGCCCCATTTTCGTGGACGTCCTTACTGTGCCACGTAGGCCACACTTTCACCAAAGCTGCCGGTAGGACCTGCGCTCTAGATAACCGCATAGGAAACGCTTTAGCGCTTTGTTGCAAGTCATCCCAGGCTTGGCCTACCTTCATATGGCGGACTTGCCATTAGTTATCGCCGTCGCACCGACTGCCGTTTCAGCTTTGTAGCTGTCTGCGAAACAATGGTCTTTAGCGCCCTGATATTCGACCGGCGTATTAAAGTCATTACCGGCAGCTCTGGCTACACCCTGTGTACACAACATGTCCATAAATAAAAACGCCAGCACTAGCGAGAGAGCGTAATTGCTGAGCATTGTGTTGAACACGAAAATAACACGTAATAGTGGCATGCCATACATCATGAGGTCGATACACATTCCTGTTTTATCGGGAACTGCAATTTAAGCCTAATTACATATTCTATGTTCGTCAGCTGTAATTCCCGAGCAAAACAACTCTTTAAAAGCGATCGACGGTAAATACTGCACTACGAATGTATATCGTTGGTAATAGTATGTGTAACACGTGCATCACGGTTAAACGAGAAAATTGAATGCTGCTCTGACGCTGCCCATTTAAACTGCAAAGGCTGTAACTACTTATTGTTTGCGTTCACAGTCAAATAGGCATGCGTAAGCTATTTCACAGTTGTAAACTGTAGGAGTAGAGCAACATTAAACGAGCAGAAAGCTCGTACATTGTGAAATTTAAGTAAAGTATTAGCAGTGATAATACCCTTAAGACTACTTGTAGTAAATTAATGTTCTATGCGAACTGAGGTAGTAAGTCTGAAAATATACTGCTCGAAACAATCGGGGGGGATCAGGTGAGATATTATACACACTATACATATGGTAACGTCTATTATTCAGATATTAGTTGCAATTATAATGTATGTGAAATACAGTACGATATTTTTGCTGTCATAACTCATTACTTGAGATTTACATAGCTTTTTCTTACAGAGAGGCACCATGGGGCTACCGTAATAGTGAAAACGTCATTTTCGTTGCCCTCTAATATAGTCTGTGATCGTCAGTACAGTATGAGGTTATAAATCAGCTCTCTAGGGCTATTTGGCCATTCTTCCTTGAGTACAATATGAATTGCGTTTGCAAAGTACATCCCACACATGTTTATTGGAGTAAGTTTCGTTGCAGTTGCATTGCTCTACCGCTTGTGTAAATCGTTTGGTGAACAAGTCAATACCAAACCCTCTGCGGCAATTTTCTGTTATTACCATTATCTCGGTTGCGTTATGTTTTTGTCTCCACTACGTAGAACTGACAAAAAACGTCGAATCATCTTCGTTGATTCTGCTGATGACAAATACTTCAGAACCTAGATACCTCAACTGATCTCTGAATTTATTTGAGCAATATTTGGACCTGCTTACTATATTCGTCTCATGGTATCCCTCGATTTTTATCCCACACACTTCCCTCTAATGACAAATTTGCGATTCCTTGATGTCTAAGAATGTGTCCTACCAATTCCCGCCCTTTTTTTAGTCACTGCATACTTCTCCCAATTCTGTTTAGTACCTCTACATTATTTACGCAATGTAACCAACTTATTTTTAGCCTTTTCTGTAGCACCGCATCCTCTTCCCGTCTGAACTACAGTACTTATCGTCCATGTTTTACTGCATCTGTCCTAAAACACCTATCGGCCCCCTTATGAGAGTGGGCAGCGCGGCTGAATGTCGCAATGAGGACCCGGGTTCGACTCCCGGTAATCCAGTTTTCTTGGTGGCAAAACTGGAAAGGTTTCACTGGACTGAGCAGCTACTTGACCGAATAGTACGATATCCATCAAGAAACCCTCAAACGACCGGGCGATCAGAATACATGACATTGCCTATCCTATCCAATGACGCAATGACGCAATGGCGGTCGGTCGGGCCTGATCGGCCTAATGGTGAGAACGTGGAACTTCGCTTGCCTTAAAAACTGATGAGCTCATACAAACAAGTTGGCAGTAATCTTACACATTACGTTCCAAGCATAAACATTGCAAATGTTAAAAGCAACACAGAAGGTGCTGAAATGCTCTATTATTAACCGCTCCAACAAACACTCAACAGTGCAGCACAACAAAAAATCTAAAGTAATTTAAATTCTTGCATATGCAAACGATAATGTCATCTGCATGAAGCATGTTAAGGGAATATTCCGCAATGGCTTTCTCATCCATCTACAAGTCTTAATAGGAAGTATCAGCGAATGGGCATGCCGGCACCGTAAGCGTCTATGGCGATGTGGGAAATGCCTTTTTACAGGAGCTTCTGCTTCGTGCGAAGTTATATGGCATGACATTATGAATGGTGTTACTTTACATAAGCGTTAAGGTGTTTAAATGATCTTAAGAAAGGAAGAAGCAAGATAACTGTTTAACGCCCCGTCGACTAGTGGTCATTAGAGGCCGAGCTTACGCTAGGGTTTTTTGGGTAAGGATGGGGTAGAAAATCGGCCGTGCCCTTTGAAAGAAACCATCCCGGCATTTACCTGGAGTGATTAAGGTAAGTCACGCAAAATGTAAATCTGGATGGTCGGAGGTGGAATTGAACCACCATCCTCCCGAATGCGAGTCCAGTGTCTTACCACTCGCGTCACGTCGCTCGGTAAAATTAAATATTTTAGAGCCGTCACTTAAATCGTGTTTACAACTTGTGACTCTGGTCAAACAAACCTACTCGTCTAGCCCGCGGAATGAGGCGTCATGCTACGGACTGGGCGGTCGTTCCCACCGGAGGTTCGAGTCCTCACTCGGGCATGGTTGGTGTGTCATACTTAGTGTGATTCAGTTTTAGTAGTTTGTAAGTCTGGAGACTGATGACCAGAGCAGTTTGGTCCAGTAGGTTTACAAACACGTATTTATTTACAAATTCGTGTTTTGTTGTGTTGCGATAGCATCTCTCATTGTGGTACGTATAACAAGTTTCCTTATTTTCTGTTCTTGCTGTTGCTAAAACGGTGGAGTCAAGCCTCATTCATCCAACAGTGAAAGACATTTACCCAGGTTCGTAGAACACACCCTGTCTTGTTATTCGTCAACGAAAATAGCTCCAATACAAAGTCGCACCTTACATCAATGGTTCGTGAATACCTACATCAGACGAGCCCTGTGGACAGGAGTAGCAGGTTCTGTTTTGTGATCAGGATGGTGCCTGCTATTGGCACCCTTAGTATAAGCGCTGGGTGTGGTTGAGGTGTAACCTGAGTAAATTTCCAGCCTGGAGTCCCTTACCTCAAATCGACACATTTGACCTTTATTTCAAAGTCTGTATCATCAACAAGGAATCATCCTCTGTATTTGTTGTTCTTTTGCCGACGGCAATTGTGACCACTCACGTCATCTTTGGAGAACATTGGGATGTCTCCAGAACCTTCCGCCACTACTGGAATTTCATTTACGCTTTAATTTTTTTCGACTGAATTTTTAGTTTACGTTAACTTTATCGAATACATATCGAGAATGGGAGGTCACAATCTAAATGCTAGTTTTCATTTGTGAGCAGCCATGTAACTGCTACCGTCCGGTCGGGAGCAACGGCCACTTTTGTTACAAGTTATGTAATGATTGTTTCCTTCGATACCAGTCGATTTATTGTCCTTAAGCGTATGTTTGTCGTGATATATTTCATGTTGACTGGCTATTAGTTTCGAGTAATATAGTCTATGATCACTTTTCCACCTTTTTGCCATACCTAACTTCTTTATCATCACAAACAAAATTAATGGTAAGTAATGTGATATATATTTAGTGTTGACGAACTATACGAAAGTAAATTCAAAAATAGTATCACCCGTTTTTTACCACTAAACGTTAGGAGAGATCACGGGAAATCTAAATTTGAATAACGGAAACTAATTTCAGTCTCTCTATTTCGCCTATGATGGCAGTACTTTAGGTTCGTGCTATACCGCTTTGTAATGCTCCAGAGAGCAAATTTCAAGTATGACTAACGAGCGAGATAATGCCTGGATATGCTTACGCAGTGCGGAAACGTCCATTTTGCGTGTTTGTGGGCAGCTGTAAACGCCAGCTCTAGCTCACTTGGAACTCCATAGGCACGAAGTGTCAAGGGCAGATATATTAGTAAGTCGTTCAGAATACACCAGTATCGTTCTTCCAGGCAAATAAATGTGAACTGCAGAGAATCTATATAGATACGTTCTAACAGATAGGATGATATAGCTGCTCCATAAATATGTTTTCGATACTTTGTGTGTATAACGGTTTCTCTGCTAAAGATATTCTGTTTCCTGGCTGTACGAATACTGTTGAAACGATTTTAAGAACTCTTGCCGCCTCTTCCTCAGACTGAGGGGTGTTTAATATACTATGAAACGTATTTAATTTTGTCGCCGACTCAATAAGTTCTACAGTACTATGACAGAGTGCCCTATCTACCATGGGGTTTCTAACATCTGTGAAACTGTAAAACAGTGCCACTAAACTAGTTAGTACTATATAGTTCTATCACCGTAAACTTTAATTGCTGTATACGGATATTACATTTAAGAACAATAAAATCCGCTCCAAACTTAAAAAGACAGCTAATGGTGCACATCCAGTCACAACAGCCATCGATTCCATGTAAGAGTCCAACATTAATTCCTCCTGCATCAAATTTTTTCCTTCCCGATGCCAGCAGAGGTCTTCGTTCATAAGAGCCACTATCATTGTCATTTCAATCTTCCTCTCTTTTTTTAATGTTGATTCAGATGAAACTAAACATAGCTACAGATGTGCTATACTTATGTACATTCCTTGCAAATATATTATTATTATTATGTTTTCCTTGTATGTTGTTCCTGGTCACTTGTAAGAGAGGGCAAAAAAATAAATAAAATATTTTGGGAACTCAGTTTGGCTCTGGCGATGCTTGTAGTATTACTTGTAAACGTACAAGATTTGTTTGGCATTTATTCATCTTTCTGTAAGTGTAACAGTTCACACTTATTTACAAATTATAAATTTTCGTAAATATTGATTCAGAGAGCTGAAATTTATGCTCTTTGACTTGTAACTGCTTGGTGCCCTTTTTGTGTAGTCTATAACGCTGTTTTGAATGGTTCATTGCAACCAGGTTACTCCACCAAGTTGTCCAGTTGGCAGCGGAGTCTGCGTCCAGCCTTCAGATGTTTGTAAATCTACCGGACCAAACTGCGTGATCGTCAGTCTGTAGCTAAGAAACTACTTAAACTAAGGTAAACTAACCCCCCTCCCCCACACACACTCCCATGCCCTATGGAGCAATCTAACCTCCGACGAAGCGAGCAACCGAGCGCTCCGCAGCGAGGCGCTTTAGACCGCTCGGCTACTCCACCGCGGCGCGTCCAGTCTTATCGATGAGGAATGGCGTCTAATTTTATTCGCTCTGCACACTTTCTGATGTGACTCTGGCATGTGATTCTCTTGTTGTTTGATTTGTATTGTAATTGTTACTTGTGCAATATTTTTGCAGTTGAAGTACTGAGAGAATAAAATAATAGTGTTTGTTGACATCGTCGGCGGTTGGAGACGCGGTATGCCGTGTCATGTAATAGGTTAGTATGTGCTCGCCGCCGTATTGGCAACATCTGTCTTCATTATTCAGTTTTAAACATCCTGGTGCCGGCATTGCATGAATATTTGAAAATGTGTTGCAATAAGAATGGCTAACTTTTTAACAGGTATTTTATGTTGATGGCCGCGGTGGAGTGGCCGAGCGTTCTAAAGCGCCTTTCAGCGGAGCGCGCGGTGCGCGGTTGCTCGCCATTGGGGTTTCGAGTCCTCACTCTAAGGGCAAACAAACATCCATGCCCGAGGAAGTTATTTTTAAGTTAAAGTAGTTTATAAGCATAGGGACTGCTGACCAACGTAGTTATTAAGTCCCTTAGATTTACAAACATTTGAACATTCATGTTGATGACTTAGCCTGCTTCTCGGCCATGTATTCTTTTACCATTCATGGACATGAAAAAATGGTTTCACAATGTCATGGCTGTATTGTTTCAATTGAGTAATATGCTTAATTAATATGACTGTAGTCATGTGTTGCAAACCCATTTACGATATGGAAATAGCTCGTGACCTTCACCTTGACCTCCATTTTTGGCGGTAGCCTTTTTACTCTCCAAAGATCTTATTGGCGCAGATGTTCTATATTGCACGTGGTTCACAGAGACCCCCCAGAGGTGCCTCATGCAGAGAGCATTCTAGGGGTGCCCCTTAGAGCTACGACAACAAGAATAGCTTCTCGTGTTTTTTTCAAGGTCACACTTATTTCTGTTAATACATTGTACAATCCCCATTACACTTTAGATTTTCACAAACAACAGAACCTTTAATCCAAACACATTTTCGTCCTCATCTACCTAGTACTTCCTACGAGTCCTTACGATCAAAAGCATATTACAATCGTTTTGTGGTTGAATAACATTGGAGGACGTGAGAGCTTTAAGGGTCACAACATTATTACTTATAGGATTTTTAATACTGGTAAAGTTTATTATTATGAATTTCTGTCATGTAAGCCTCTGAATCTACCACACGGTGTATAGAATGCGTCCGATTAAAAACAAAAATACACTACTCAAGTTACGAAGTCCTTTTTTTTTCTCTTCTTTTTCTCAGTTTTCAATAAATGAAACCGTCCGGAGCTAAAGAGGTATCAAGTGTATGCATCTGTGATCCGTAATAATTATTTGCCTTATTGACATTCTGTCGGTATCAAGCCTACTTCAGCGTCGGGCAGTCCGCCGAAGTTTCTCCACAACGGTCTGCTAGTGGGCCGCTTCTAATGGCCGTTAATTTCTAACGCCTGAGCACATTACCACGGAGCCAGCGTCAGCGACACGCTGTAGCAAAGCGAGCATTTACAGTGCGTGAAATGAACACTCAGATTTCCTAACGTTAGAGATTTTAAAATATTCTACCAAGTGCAGTTTAGTAAGTGACGGTACTACTTTTTCGTTAGCTGCAAAGTGCAACATTAACTAACATGAATAACAAGCGAGAGTTACAACGCTGCAGAAACTCAACAAAAAATAATCTTTATTCGTGCAGAAACATCTCGGTAGAATTAGGGGCAATAATGCAACCATGAGCCTTTTCAAGAATGCATCTCACCTTGCACGTGAAGCTATTTATGGAAATTTAAGCCAGTACTGCAAGACTGCGACTTAACTACGACTGCGTCCAAGTCCACTGCCTTAAACGGTTCGCCGTGTCACTAGCCTACCCGACGAATGAAACTAACCCTTTCAGCCTCACTGGTCACAATTTGTGTACGTAATTTTTACTGAGTCTGAGATGTAGCAGAAACATTTTTTTCTCAATGGAAACAAGATGTTTACGATTCTCATTATTCCATATCTCCATCATGCACACAAACTGTCACATGCCGCTGATCACTACAGAAATACCAACAAGTGAATTTTGCAAGACGTGGAGCGTGTGTACTTCACTGTATAACTGAAATTAGTAGTTATTTTTCGAGCTAATTTCTGAATAAATAGTTTATTTAGTACAACAGACAATACTTCCAAATTAACCTGTTATATAAATAAGCATTGTTTTTCACTGAACAAAATTTTACAGTATGATAATGGGTAATTCTATAGATCCTACTACTAAAATCTTTAAAAAAATAACAAGAGAATAAGAGCATAAAAATACTATCCTTCTTCCACAGAAAAATGGGATCCGAAAATGGTTAAAGCTCATACCGGTGCATACTCCCCGCTAGCGACCGCTACTTTTGCAAATGAGACATTCGGTGAGGCTGCAAATGACAAATGACTGTACTACAGTAATGAGTTTAGGTCGTTAACAACTTCTAATGGACTGACAGAATGACAGTAATGACAAGCTCCAAAGTATGAAAGCCCTAACTAAACGCCACAAAACTGGTATTTCACTATGCGTTAATTAAAATTCCATCCTTATGATGTTTTCGAATTTTTACTGAGATTTATGGGAACAACCGTACTTTAAAAATGCATATTGGCAGCTATCAGCTGTTTCTTATAAATAGCTGATAGTTGGCAATATGCATTTTTAAGGTGAGATTTCCTGTAATGATACAAAAATTTAAGATGATAATTTGTTGGTGTACGTAGAAGCACTAACATCAACTGTGCACCCCATGTTCGTGCATCCGGGATACCTGCTCCGTTTACCATCACAGACTGCCATCAAGGAGTATATGGGCTGTTCTTTCGGACATGTCCGAACTAACAGGCACCACACGAGGATATAAATAGGCTTATAGCGTTTAATGAAAAAGGCAAATGTTTTGGTCAAATAAATCAAAATGTTCAAGTGTTTGCAAATCTATGGGACCTAACTACTGTGGTCGTCAGTCCCTAGGCTTGAAAACTACTTTAACTTAAACCTAAGGACACACACACACACACACACACACACACACACACACACACACACACACACAGGAGCGCGAGCGCGCGCGCGCCTGAAGGAGAAATCGAAACTCCTGACGGATCGGACTCGCGAACCCTGACAAGGCGCCTAGGACCGTTCGGATATTCCCGCACGGCTTGGTCAAATAACCAAAACATTTGTCTCCTTCATTAAATGTTATTTACGTGTTGGTGTGGTGCCTCTCAGTTCGGACATATCCGAAAGAGCAGAACACGCCTGAGTTCGCAGCTTGCTATAAACACCTAAGAAGCGTTGAAATTGCGAAGGAAGGGAAATCATTGTCTTGGGCTGCACCAGAGGATTGAAATAATCCAATGGCGACGAGTAAAAAATTGTACCGAACCAGAAGTCGAACCCCAGCTTTTCCATGAATTGCGACACAATCGCCACTTAGAAACACTAAAAAGTTAAAGAATTTGGACAAACGAGAGAAAAACACATAGGGACCAGGGCTTACTACTGTTAAGCACTGCGGAAGTCGCCCCCAGAGCAAGTTGCCGATGTCTTTAGATACATATCTAATTTCTGATAACTTTAGTACATCTCCATCATTTTTGACATGCCTCCATGCCCACTACAGCCTCCAGAGCATTGCATCTAGCTACATTTTATCATGTTTCAGTTTCCTTGTCATGTAGATAGGGGTTAACCGTGTTAGTTTCCGTCTTCGAGCAACTTTCTGATTTCTAAAGTAATGCAAGTTCTATATTCTGAATTATACAAGTAAATTTACGATTAATGTTTTACGACTATTCTTTAATTGTTGTATCCCTTCTCTGGCTATTGCAATCTTCTCGGACATTGGCCGACAACTCTTTTCTGTGGAAAAATGTGATAGAATGAATCTGGCATGGATTTCAAGAAGACAGTTCTGAAAAGAGCTTGAGAATTACCTTGCAAAATGAGCTGCTAGATTCAATCTAAATATAGTAATCTCCGTTAGGTCGCATCTAACAATCTCTTGCTTCTTCTCAAGCTTAACTCTTCTCGATTTAGCCGTTATGTATTGGTCGTTATGAAAGACTTGTTCCGCAACACTAGATGCGCCGCTAGCCAGCTGTAACACGGTGACGTCTTTTAGAGGCTAATTGTCTTGTCAGTTTGCTAATTGTCCTCATGCCGAGGGTAAATGGTGATCTGTTTCATCGGCCATCAATAGATGAACGCAGGCAGCTCTGTGTCAAGTGCACGTAAAGTGTCTCTGAATCACCGAACAGAAAGGTTTTCGTGAGGTGTTGCTATGGGGAAAAATAGTGTACCTAACAAGGTTCATTCACAAAGTTTGACGTGGGCTTTCATCCCATGTTTGGTACGTAGGGCCAAGGTAGAGTGGCCGAGCGTTCTAATGCACTTTAAGTTTAAGTTTTTTGTAAGTCTAGGGCCTGCTGACCATAGCAATTTGGTCCAACAGGTTTGCAAACAGTTTAACATTTGGTACTTAAGCATAAACGATCCACCAGATGCAACACTGTCTGGAGACAAGGCCAGAGCAAAGTCTTGCCACGTCACACCAGGCCACTACTGTGTGCTGAATAGCTGACTGCTGGGGCTCAGCCCACTGTGCCATAGCGATGTGATCGCGGCCTACTCTGTGACGTCACATGACGAATCTGCTCCCATGCCTTGCCTCTAATAGGGCTCCTAAAAACACACGCTGGTGCATCCGCCATTTTCATTTCCTGCGAATGATAAACACAATACGTAGCTTTTGTTAACAGTGTTGTTTTGTTCAATTTCAGTGAAATATTTTAGAAGTGTCCGGCATAGAGCATTATCGGGCTATTTTGAGCTTGTATTTCGCTCTAGTTTACATTGACATGTGGATCAGACACAAAACTCTCGCGTTTTCTTTACTTATTACTGCTTTTCTTTGCTGTCCAAATAAAGGAAAAAAAGCACAAGAAACATTTCTGTGATAAAAATCGCGTACTACGTTTAATTCTGCCGAAACTGGTCAACTAGATATAAGTTTTAAGCGATCTTGGCTTGTGGCTGAATAATGACTGTCAATATGCGAGGTTCCTTTGCCGTCTTGCAATAAGTGTGTGTTGTCTGCTGTTACAAATACACGACATCGGATTTTTGTATTCACATTGCTGAGTGTACTTCTAAATGTTCAAATTTTTGTTATGCTTAAGGGACTTAACTACGGGGTCATCAATCCCTAAACTTACGAACTACTTATGAACTACCTACAACTAAGGACGGCACAAGTATCCATGCCCGAGGGGGGATTCGAACCCCCGACCGTAGTGGCCGCGCAGACCGTGACTGAAGCGCCTCAGTCCCCTCGGCCACCGCGGCCGGATGAGTGTACTTCTATTACAATATTGAGAAAGTTTCAGAATGTAGTACAAACACTAAAACGAAAAACATTATTAGTGTACAGTAGCTAGAGCTTACGGCCGTAGCACATGGTGCCGATGTTGGCAACAACCGTTGAATCCTATTTGTAAACTTAATCGTATAGAATGAGGGTAACAATTCTTTATGTTGACCATGAAATAAGTAAATAATTCTGTTGCTTCTCTAAGGTTGACAGATTTTTGTATGTAACAGTACTCGTGTATTGTCAGTAATTTAATAATAATAATTCCGTGTGGATCGTTGGCCTGGTGCAAGTTTTTCAATTATCCAACCGAGGAAAACAGACCTAACATGGAATCCGAACCACGTGTCGTTTCTGGCGACTCCTCACATCGTTGAGAGGTGAAGGATGGGTTAAAGTGCAGACTGAAACATTCCGAGGTCCTACCGGGTTTTGAACCCGCGACCTTTCTGTTTCCAGTCTAACACTTTACACCAAGACCACCGGGCCCGACAGTAATTTAATAATCCTGATAAAGCAAACATTTCGTTGCCAACTTTAACACACTACGCCGCAGCAGCCGTTGGTAAAACATACCTACTCTTCTGTGTCAATTATGTTCAAAAAATGTTGAAATGTTTGTTAAGTTTATGGGACTTAACTACGGGGTTATCAGTCCCTAAACTTACAAACTACTTATGAACTACTTACGAACTAGGACGGCACAAATATCCATGCCCGAGGGGGGATTCGAACCCCCGACCGTAGTGGCCGTGCTGATCGTGACTGGAGCGCCTCAGTCACCTCGGCCACCGCGACCGGCTGTCAATTATGTGATAGTCTCTTAGATAAGCGTCAATATTAGCATTTACTAATGAGAAATTGAATTGAGAGTGTATTCTGTGATAAACCATCAGGTACTATACTTTCAAATTGCACACAAGTTACAGTAAGCTGTCACAGCCGTAACTGAACTTATTGGGCCGGCCGCGGTGGCCGAGGAGACTGAGGCGGTCCAGTCACGGTCTGCACGGCCACTACGGTCGGGGGTTCGAATCCCCCGTCGGGCATGGATATTTGTGCCGTCCTTGGTCTTAGCTAGTTCATAAGTAGTTTGTAAGCTTAGGGACTGATGATCGCGTAGTTAAGTTCCATAAGTTCTACAAACATTTGAACTTTTTGGCCAGTATATTTATATTTTTCGTTTTGGTGTGTGTAATACTTTCTCGCAATAACGTAACAGAATTATCTTCAACAATTTGTCCAGTGTCACTACAAAACTTTATGATGTGGTCTATTTCTCAATATACAATATTAGACACATATTTTGCTCTAAAAACTGTACGTTCTGGGATGTTTTGCTGTGTTGTGATATTTTCTGGCTGCCAACTCGCTACAGGTAGCTTCTCTGTTAAGAGGTAGTATTCTCAAAAGAGCTAAACAAGGAATTACGTTCGAATATCACAGATAATTTTTAGTATTAAAAATTGCTTCAAGTCATGATAATAAATAATAGTTACAGTACATAACTGTACGCTTGGTCCGGGTTCCCAGTTTTTGCGCCGACAGTTAACGATCAAGTTTTTCTTCTCTCAGAATCTCTCGCGAAACTAAACATTCCGTAGCCACCACCTCTGGAATGATTCGAGCAGTTTATGGCAAGACAGCCACCCATAATGTGGTGCTAAATTGCCGTGACGTAAATCCTATAGCACCGCAGTATGTTTAACTTACGAGCTACGGGAATTTAAAAAAATAGCGGATGCGTCAGCTCGTACTTGTAGGAGACTTAGCACCTAGGCGGTGTTGCTAGATGGCAGTAACATTTTAGTTGCCCACGCTGACTGGTGAGTAACAAACAGTCAACTGAAGGTAATCCGTGCGCGTGGCAGCAGAGTGCTTTGGCAGTGCTACAAAAGTATATTCTGACTTATTGTATTTGTGTGTGAATGACATACTGATTTCAAAGTGGGTATTTTTTTATGTGTGTTTGAATCGTGAACTACGTAGTCACAATGCTATTATGAACCTTCGTGCACTCAGTCAGTTCAGTGTACCCATATTCAGCAACATGAACAAGAATGCTTGGGGGAAAAGCTACATTTCCATTTGCTTATGATGTTTTTGCTGCTCCTGACAGTGTTTGGAATGCCGAAGATTAAAGTTGCTTAATAACCTACAGCAGAACTGCATCGTTTATCAAGTATGTATATTGTCTGTTACATTTGTGTTTAACAGATTTCTATATCAAGACCCACAAACATGCTTCCTAATTGAAACATATAGCTAAATGGAGTAAGCAAATTAAAATAACCATTATGTTGTTCTGGCACCTGTGTTTCCTATTTGTGTTGTAACTATTCATTACGCCTTCAGTTACCATTATAATTAATATTATTTCAGCATCGGAGAAATACTTCGTGAATGTGCATTTTAAGCAGTGCACCATTGCAATCATGTGCAGAGACATTTTTTATCTTTTATTTATTTATTGCGTTAGAATATTATCAAATCTACACTCTGAACATGTTCTTAAGTTTGTGAAACTGAAGAAGCTTAGACTAACCTACTTCACACCCATTTTTTGTTGTTTTTTCCTCATTTGAGAGGTCTGAGGCATCGCGCCTGCACCCACTATTCACATTTAGTGGCGAAAGTGGATGTGTTCTTATCACATGACTCATATTGTATAACTAGCGTGTTGTTGTTGTCTTCAGTCCGGAGACTGATTTGATGCAGCTCTCCACAATACCCTATCCTGAGCAAGCCTCTTCAACTCCACATAAGAACGGCAACCTACATCTACCTGAATGTGCTTACTGTATCCATCTCTGTCTTCCTCTGCGGTTTTTACCCCAAACGCTTCCCTCCATGGCTAAAGTCACAATTCCTTGATGTATAAGAATGTGTCCTACCAATCGATCCCTTCTTTAAGTCAAGGTATGCCAGAAATTCCTTTCTCCCCAATTCTTATCAGTACCTCTTTAGTTACGCGATCCATCCACCTAATCTTCAGCGTTCTTTTGTAACACCACATTTCAAAAGCCTCTATCTTCTTCCTGACCACTCTGTTTATCGTCCATGTCTCACTCCCAAACACGGCAACATTCCACACAAATGCCTTCAGAAAGGACTTCCTTAGGCTTGAATCAATATTCGATGTTAACAAATTTCTCTTTTTCAAGAACGCTTTTCTACCCATTTCCATTCTGCATTTTATATCCTCTGTACTGCGACCATGATTTGTTATTTTACTGCCCAAATAACAAAACTAATCTACCTCGCCGGCCGCGGTGGCCGAGAAGACTGAGGCGCTCCAGTCACGGTCTGCACGGCCACTACGGTCGGGGGTTCGAATCCCCCCTCGGGCATAGATATTTGTGCCGTCCTTAGTATTATCTAATTTGTAAGTAGTTTGTAAATTTAGGGACTGATGACCCCGTAGTTAAGTCCCATAGACTTTACAAACATTTGAACATTTAATCTACATCCTTTATTGTTTCGTTAGCTAATCTAATTTCTTCACCCATCACCTGATTTTCTCAGACTGCACTCCATTACCCTTGTTCTGCTCTTGTTAATGTTCATCTTATATGCAGCTTTTAACACACTGTCCATTCCGTTCAACTGCTCTTCCAGATCCTTTGCTGTCTCTGACAAAATTACAATGTCGTCGGCAAAACTAGCGTATAGTATGCAAAATCGATTACTATAAAAGGAGAATATCGTTGTCAATGATCGCGTGCTTATTTCATAATACTGTGGAAAACACAATGGAGAATGGATTGGTAGGTAAATAGCATGAAAGTGCTTCGATGAACCTTCTCCCTTGCAGATCGAGTATTTAGATGCAGGTTCTCCCCACGAGCGCCATCCAACCAGAGGCAGCGTATGCATATTTCCGGCGACCGCAAAGCAAACGACCAGGCAAGCACACCTCAGCATGCACGGAAGTGGCAGCTCCGACACCAACAGTGCGATGCCCGAGTGGTCAGGAAACCACGAGACGCAGGTACCCGACGCCCCCCACGTGGACTGGCTGCTTTGCCGGGTACTGACCGACCTTCCCGCTTTCAGTCTGGAAATTGGTCAAACGCTGGCTTGCAAAATGAAGCTCTGGTGTAAAATAAAGCCGGAAAATTCGCAATGTACATTCTACGAGCGAGATAGGTTCCTTGCTGACAACCTGACTTAGGAAGTAAGTTTGAGGCTTTTTGTTATGCTCGTATCTAAGAGAGTTATGAGCCCACATGGGCACGAATGCTACAGGCAGGGCGACAAGTTACCGTTACCGCTACTGTTTCGCATGCGACTCAGCCAGCCGCTGATGCTTTATCGCGGGCACTTCCGGCCAGTCCGGAAGTTATGCGAACATCTTGCGCTGCAGTTCGGCGATAGCTACTGCGTGTTTTTCATAGCTGCGATTCTCGCGCTTCATTCATCAATTTTCTGTGTTCCCCTGGCGAATGAAATACTATTACTCATTCCAGATGATTCTACAGCTTCACATGTGCCAGCTACGTAAAAACAAGGCGTTAGAAGCTAAAACATTTCTTTTAGACCTGTAATTTAACATAATTGTGAGAAAGCTGTACCTGTCTAGTGTTAGGTGTGTAAATACTTCCTATACTTTCTACGAAACAAGCAGCTAGTGTTTGGACCCATCGGGCACGTGATATTCATGGTCTCGATCGTGACAGCAACGAATTTATTTGTTTCTCATAAACAGCACATATTAAAAAATGTAATGTGGTAAGTTGTTAAAAAAAATGTTCAAATGTTTGTAAAGCTTATGGGACTTAACTACGGGGTCATCAGTCCCTAAACTTACAAACTACTTACGAACTAGGACGGCACAAATATCCATGCCCGAGGGGGAATTCGAACCCCCGACCGTAGTGGCCGTGCTGACCGTGACTGGAGCGCCTCAGTCACCTCGGCCACCGCGGCCGGCGTGGTAAGTTGTAGCGCACGTTATATTTGAATCTAAAATTTGGTATGTCGCACGGAGGATGCTACCTTACAAAAGACTGATACGTTTCACCCATCATCAAAGTTGGCCGATTAATTTTTCATAGACAGGGGCAGCGGAGGACGACACTGGCAGAGAGGGGGACGGAGGAAGTCGTGTACAGAGAGAAGAAAGAAGGAAGAGGAAATGGAAAAACAGAAGATTGCAATAATACCCGGGCAATGCAGGGTTTTGACCCACTAAGCTTTTAGGGAGCGATAAAACTCTAAAGATTTATGAGAGGGCTCGAAGCCGCCGCCGGCTATTCCTTAAGGTTAGATTTACAATTGAGGGCAAATGTGTATTGAACTGACTGACAAGCGAGTCACTTTCAACAGTGGCTGAAACGACAATGTACTAGACAACTGTTCTATGTAACTGCATCTCTGGAAAAGTTTTCATGTAGACATAGACATACATTAAGTTGACTGGCAAAGTCGCTGGTTTTAGTGAAGTCTGACGCCGCCATGTTACCCACACAAATGTCAAAATGTTTGTGTATGTTGCTTAAGCAACTTCTGAACTAAAATGATGTTTTAATCTTTTCGCAGTGGTTTAAGCTGGTTCTGAAGTTGAGCTTATATTTCCGTATAAGCTTAATTTAACACACTAATTATAGACTCACATTATAAGATGAATATTAATAAACATATGCCACCGTTAAAAGCAGACAGAAGTTTTCGTAAGAACACTCCAATAAATACGGACACTCCTTTAACAACAAATACCTGTATCTGCATAAAAAAGAACTTTTATAGCGAACATACTATGCTAGAATAAGACGAAGTTGATTCAAACTGGAGACAGATTAATAAATACATCACTGAAGAAACTTCTCATTACCATTACGTAGAAACCAGCACTATAAAGGTGGCGTAGTATTATCACTTTAGTCTTATTTCTTAAGACTATTTCACCTTTAGCTTAGTAATTGTTTACAAGCTCTTAATGGTAGCAATATGGTGACGACTGTTTCAGTGACACCAATGATACTGCATAGGGCATTTAAAGTTTATGTTTGTGGCTGTAGACGAAAATTACTAAGCTCTTTGGAATACCTCCAAACCTGCCCTTACTGAGGTAGTACGAAATCTCGTTAAGTTTATAGAGACAAGTCCGACGTAAATCTGTTGAACGTTTCCTGCAAAAAGACTAAGAAACATGTTTACGTGGTGACAACAGTAATTTTTTTATAGAATATGATTTATGTCTCTTCAGACAAATAAAGAAGTCAATAAAAGTGGCCGAGCTACAAATCGTAAGACGACACATGGGGCTGATGAAATGCGCCTAAGATGGCCTGCCACGCAATAAGAAGGCCGGAGGACACGGTAAGAACTGAGTAGACAGAATTCACGCTCGACACCAGTAGCGACAGACACGCAACGAACGATATTTTGGTTTTGCTTTTATTGTGACACTTCACTGTCTTAATGTTTAGAATAACTGGTTTAGTTTCAACATCAGCCACCCTTGAAACTGTATAAAATGGTAAATAACTAACTGATAAACTTACAAGACTACGGCTACAGAACACAACTAGCTTAACTTGTGCGTCCTATTTTGGAGTACTGCTGCGCACTGTTGGATCCACATCAGGTGGGACTGACGGGCGATTTAGAGAAAATTCAGAGAAGAGCAGCTCGTTTCCTATTATCGAGATGTATGGAGGGGGTGGGGGGGGGGGAGTGTCGCGGAAGTGATGCACGAGTTGGGGGGGGGGGGGGTCATTAGAACAAATGCGTTATTTGTTGCGGCGAAATCTATTTGCGAAATTTTATTCAGTAACTTTCTTTTCCGAATGCGAACATGTTTTGTTAGCACCCACCTACATAGGAAGACATGATCATCATAACAAAATAAGAAGAATCAGATCGAAAACAGCAAGATTTAGGTGTTCTTTTTCCGCAAGCTGCTAGAGAGTGGAACTGTAGAGAGATCATGAAAGCGGTCTGATCATGCCTCTGCCACGCTCTTCGATGCGACTTGCAGAGTATTTATGTAGACGCATAGAACCTAAGAACACGCGACGGAGGATTAAGAGAAAAGGTCACAAATATAGTCGGAGGCTTAAGAGAAAAGGTCACAAATATAGTCATGAAGAACGTTTAGGGAAGGGAGGAGCCTTTCCTACGGGAGACGCCGAGCAATGCGTGGCAAGGCACCTTAGACCGCGCGGCCCACTACTTCCACGTCAGGATGGGATACGACTGTAAGCGGGACACGGTGCTATTACTTCAGTCACCAACTGACAACTACTCAGTCGAGTAGATGTCAAGTACCCTATTACGCGAAATATGGGTTCACTGACCTTTTGTGCATCCATTGCACAAAGAGACTTCGTCACACTGTCTTATGACTGGCCGCGCGGGAGTAGCTGCGTGGTCCAATATTTTTACTTTTGTGTACTTCATATCTGCACGATTTAGTAAGTGACAACTGTCTTCCTATAACGTTGCTACATTTGCGTACCATTAACAGCATCCAACGACCTTTTCATTATTCTGGGGAGTGGCCGATGAATGTGTCTATTATGGATTATGAGAATGTTCAGATATTAATATCTGAATCATGCTTTTTGAGATCCGGGCTGCGGCGAATAGCCATGTACACTGAGGCACTATGCTGCAGTGCGTGCGGCCGTTCGCCGTCGAAGGTTCGAGTCCTCCCTCGGGCAGGGATGTATATGTCCTTAGGTTAGTTGAAGTAGTTTGTAAGCTTGTGCTGTCACCGTGTGTTTTCTTTAGTATTTCGACAGTACAATATCCTTCAGTATAATTAATCCTTTGGTATGAATAAACAGAAGATGTTCCTTTCACAAGGTCCGGCTAGGATATAATATTTGAAGATCAGACTCGTCTCTATAGTTCATGAAGTTATTAGAACATCTGGAAATTTACTTCGTAGGTTTACTGATAAAAGACGAACTCTTTTTTTGAGATTATACAGAACTATAATATATTCAGAACTAAGCATACAGAACTGTAATATATTCAGAACTAAGCTACTACACTAGCTTGACATTATTTGTTCTCATATATTATGTATCAAATGTCAATAACTATTACTACTACATATAAAACGAATGATAATTAGTCACAGAGATCATAAATTTTCTTTCCTCCTTGGCACCTGTCAGTCCTTTTACGCCATACAAGTGAGTCCATGTTCAAACGCCAAAACCTGCGGAAATCAATTCCGTCTGGCAATATTTGCTCACACAGTGCCAAACCCCTTATAAAATAAACTATTTGAATATGTAGTGTACAACGTTACACTACAAGCTAGGAATTAATAACCAAGCATTTAAATCCCATAGATTTACAAACATTTGAACAATTTTTAAGATCCGGTGTTTAGAGAAGCCATTGAAATTCTACTGTGGAGTAATGTAATTACTCGGGATGATGGTTTTATTCTTAATACAATTTGGAAACCGGCACTCTCAATTTTACACAATCAAAGACAACTGCAGTGTGATTACATATGCTCTCCATAGATGCCATTATGGCTTCGTACTCTGGTGTCGAAGTTAACCACAGATTATGATTGTGTATAATCTCCACGGAGGGCACTACAAGTTTATACTTCATTTCCGTCGATTTTCTACGCTTTTACATAGTAAAAGATGAACGGAAACACTCTGCTGGCAGTCCAGTTGTCTTAGCATCGCTCTGATGATGGCTGAACGACACACAGCTGAAACATCAGAAATTAGAAGTAAATGTTCAAATGTTTGTAGAGCTTATGGGACTTAACTACGGGGTCATCAGTCCCTAAACTTACAAACTACTTATGCACTAGCTAATACTAAGGACGGCAGAAATATCCATGCCCGAGGGGGGATTCGAACCCCCCGACTGTAGTAGCCGTGTAGACTGTGACTGACGCGTCGCAGAACGCTCGGCTACCGCGGCCGGCTACAAATAAATGGTTACGACTTAATACCTGTAATTTTATTTACAAATGTGTCCATTATTCATCATTATCCGGCTGTTTCGTAAATCAAAACAGCTATGTCCAGTGCAGCTGAAAGCTGTCTTGTCACAATATGTCAAGGAGGGTTCTATCAAAACTGCCGGCTACACTGCATCAAATGACATCTGATACGCGAAACAGCCGCTACTACGACACCGTTAAGTGTTCCACTGCATTACACGTTCTTCCTTACGATCGCAGCACCAATACGTATCATCCCCATAGGGTTCCTACTGTTCACAACTTCGTGATGTGTTGATATTCTCGAAAAAACATGTTTCACATCTCCGAAATGTGAGCTAAATGCGGAAACTAGTTATGTAACATCGTCGCAACAAAGACAGTTCCCGCCTGGCACAAATGAGCTAGTATCAATCAATGATGTGTATTGTGACTCTTCGAACTGACACACTACACAGGTCACTATTCTGGTACCTAGAAGGGTTAAAAAGGTGGTCCTTTCAAGGCAGATGCACTTCCAGATCCGACCCCTTGCGGGATCAATGAAGTTGGAGGCGGAGGGAAACTGGGTAATCAGAATTACTCCGATAATGCGTGACATACGGTAGGCTCGCCAGGATACTCCGAACTTTTGTGGGTGTGTATAACCTATGTGATTAGCGCTACTGCCAAGTTAGTAAGAGATCCGGGTTCGAATACCGGCCGAGGTACACGTTTTCGTACGCCATCTGATGGCATCTGACATCATTTGAGTGACAGCTCAGCTGACAGTCGCCTAATATTTATGAGGTAGTACAGCGTCTGCAATAGGCCGTGTTGACGTTATGCGCAGATATAGTTTCCTCCCTTACACACAATAACGTATTAGCGACCACACTGACAGTGAAATGTCAGGAGAAGGACTGTTTAATTTGGTCGTGACAGCGGCCTTCGCACGCCCTGCTGCACATTAATCTTGCTGCTCCCCGTCTGTGAATGGAGCTGCGACAGCCTTGGCCAGACATAAGAACCACGCGGGGGCGTGGCCAAGGGCGTGTCGGCTGCATGCTGATCGCGCGTGCGTCCGCTCGCGACGTCTCAGCTTGTGAAATCGTGCATATGAGATCTGTGCGTGCCAGTAGTGGAACTGGCGACACTTTCTCCGTTGTGTATACATTCACAGACGGTTCAGTATGGCGCAGATGGAGGCCGTAGGTGAAGTAAAGCAGGTCTCAAGCCGATGTTTAATGTCAATCGTCCTGTTTCTCGGTCGTGGCGACAGTTTAGGGAGACCGAAACTACGGGCTGTTCAAAAAGTCTCCCCGTAGTGCCTTAACCGCGCATGCCGTATTCCACATTGAATATGCCGAAATGAAACTAAGTGGAATTCAGGTTATTAACTTATTGAATATTCATTTTTACTTACAAATTTTTCCACATTAATTGTTGAAAGTGTCCTCCATGTCGTTTGAATACACAATTCAATTTGTTTAATCAAGTCTCCAAAGGGGTAACATTTCTTCTGTAACAGAAGCAGTGGCCGGCCGCGGTGGCCGAGAAGACTAAGGCGCTCCATTCAAGGTCTGCACGGCCACTACGGTCGGCGGTTCGAATCCCCCCTCGGGCATGGATATTTGTGCCGTCCTAGTTCGTAAGTAGTTCGTAAGTAGTTCATAAGTAGTTTCTAAGTTTAGAGACTGATAACCCCGTAGTTAAGTCCCATAGACTATACAAACATTTAAACATTTTTTTAAACAGAAGCAGTGCAATGGGATATCGTACGAGGCGTGGGTTTTTTTTTTTTAAGGAAGTACCGTTTTGCCACGGATACTAGAATAGACTGTAGGGGTCAACCCTCGGATACGCAGTCGTATGCCGCGCCACTGACGTCACCAGGAGACCAGCACAGTTTTCCTGCTCGATCATAGCGTTGCTATTATGAGTGTATCTCCACAAAAACGGATTCCCACTGGCACTTTATAGTTTAGGTATGTATTAAGCAGTTGTAGGTGGTAAGTGGTGGCTTATTTGTGACGATGGTGTGTTGTGCTGTTGCGTGCTGTACGAACCACTACAGACAGACGAATGCGATATTTCAGATTTCCGAGAGATAAAGAGGTAAGGTTAAAGTGGATAAACGCGTGTAAGCGATTAGATCCTCTCAGCCCTGATACTGGTCGTGTATGTTCAGAACATTTAAAAGAGTCTGATTATGTTCGAGACTTGATAAATGAACTTTTAAACTTTCCTTTGAAATGTATATTGAAGGCAGATGCGGTCCCTACTTAGAAACTGCCTAAGTACATCGACGTAGTCAAGACAGATTCTTCTGAATACCGTGAAGTCAGAGTAGAAAGACAGAACAACCGAAAAGAAATACAAAAGTTATTGTTAACAACAAATGACAGCGTAAATTGTATAAACAATGCCGTTGAGGAAATCAGTAGGTGTACTAATTCCGGAACCCCCTTAGCGAGCACTGCCGTTGACAATGATGGAATAACTGTAGCTGAATTAACTAAAGAAGATGACCGTTTGAGAAGTGAGAACAATAAACTAATACATGAAATAATTATTCACTTAGACATGTTCACAACATTCATACGCAGCAACATATGATCTAAAATGAATAATACGGAAAGTCTACGCAATGCGTTCTTACCTCTACAAAATCAAAATTTATTGCAACCATTTGCTTCATTTATACAGCACAGAAAAAGCATGCAGAATAATAAAAAGAAATTCAGTCCTTCATCAAGCGTAGATGTCAAGCTGTAAGATGTAAAAAAAATCAAATCTTTTCGCCAAATAGTTTTCCTGCAATCGTTTGATAAGTTTTTCGTGGCGGCCGTTCGTGTCGGCTGTGGTCACCGGGTGGCGCACGGCGCACGGCCCCCATACCGCGGGCGCAGCACTGCAGTCGGGGTTTGGCGCATGCGCACTGGGTACCTACATCTGTTTTCTACGCACTGGCGCCATTGAAGTCTGATTCTTCCTTGTTTACGTTGTGTACAGTGTGTTTAAGATACCTCCGATAATAGTGAGTCCCGGCGACTGTGAAGTAAGGGCTGTTGGATTTCTTAGTGCTGAAGTCCTTAAAGCGATTGATACTCATCGTGAGATATCTGCAGTTTTCGGAGAAAATATTACGAGTGATGGAATGGGAAGAAAGTTGGTTAGAGCATTTAAAGATGGCCGTAAAAATGTACATGATGAATAAAGGAGTGGGCGCAGGAAGTGGATAATAAGGTGAGAGAAAACAAACGCTTTACGATTTCCATCTTGCGGGTTGACTTTCTTGTGTTTCTCTTAGTGTTTTGTATGGCATTGTGACCGAGCATTTTAATTACCGAAAAATGTGCGCACATTGGGTACCGAAAACGTTGACGGATGCGCAAAAAACTAGACATTTAGGCAGTGCATTGACTTTTCTTGCCGGCCGCGGTGGCCGAGGGGTTTGAGGAGCTCCAGTCACGGTCCGCACGGCCACTACTGTCGGGGGTTCGAATCCCCCCCTCGGGCATGGATATTTGTGCCGTCCTTAGCTGTAAGTAGTTCATAAGTAGTTTGTAAGTTTAGGGACTGATGACCCCGTAGTTAAGTCCCATAGACTCGACAAACATTTGAACATTTTGACTTTCCTTGAGCGGTACCACAACGACGGTGTTGATTTCTTAAGCCAAACTGTTACGGGCGATGAAACATGGATGGCCTATGGTACACCAGAATCAAAGCAACAGTCCATGGAATGGTGGCATTCAGATTCACCCAGAAAAGTAAAGTTTAGGCATACAATTTCTGTGCGGAAAAACATGTGCACAGGTTTTTAGGACAGAAAAGGAGTATTGCTTGCGGAATTGCTGCCTCGTAATGAGACATCAATGCAGCAATTTACTGTAAGACATTGCACAATCTGCGCGGTCAATTCAGAACAAAAGACGTGGCAAGTTGATCAAGGGCATCGTTATGCTGCAAGATAATGCCCGTCCGCATGTGGCTAATCATACCACAGATCTCATCACATCTTTTCGATGGGAAACTCTAGATCATCCTCTGTACAGCCCTGATCTGGCGCCCAGTGACCACCATCTGTTCCTGCACTTGAGGAAACACCTGGGTGGTCAGCGTCTTCAAGACGATGACGAAGTCAAAACAGTTGTGGTGCAGTGGTTAACAAGTCAGGAGGCAGACTTCTATGAGGAGGGTATTCAAAAACTGGAACAACGTTACGACAAGTGCCTCAATATTGATGGAAATTGTGTAGAAAATTAGTTTAGGGTACAGGCTTTCATGTAAAAATAAAAAAAAATATCTTAGCATGTCTTTTTTTAAATTTCAAAACGATTAAAAAAACGCCTCGCAGTTTTCAATTCCTGGATGGATTTTGGACTGTTTTATAAACAGGTGCTGTCACTGCACCCCAGAAAAAGTGAGGTGGTGTTAGTTCAGGCGATCGTATAGGCTCGAGTCCCTGAGAATTTATGCGATCACCAAAAACATCATCAAGCAGTGGCAGTGAAACGCGAGCTGTATGCCCAGTTGCACGATCTTCTTCAAACTGCTTAGTATTTCATTCAAGTTCTCCTAATCTGACATTTTCACTAAATGATGTGGTTCCTCATGAGTACACAATGGATTTGCAGTACTGCACATACGAGGATTTTGCGAGTTCACGTACCTGGATAAATGGAAACATGCATCATCAGTGAAAAATCGTTCAATTTTGTTGAACAAAATTTTTGAACCCTTGACAATAATGCAGTCTTGACATGATTGGTATTTTTCAACTCTTACACGACTGTCGCTTTCTATGGGAAAAGTTGTGAATTTTTTCGTTACAGCTCTGTAGGCCTTCCGTCACTCGCATCGATTTCCTGGGCGAGTTTCCTTACTTAGTTGTTCAGAATGATGAACACTTTATCGGAAATATGAAGTAGTTTATCCTCAGACAAAACGCTAGAATGTTCAAATGTTTGTAAATCTATCGGACCAAACTGCGTGGTCATCAGTCCGTAGCTTACAAACTACTTAAACCTAGGTAAACTAACTTAAGGACAACACACACACCCATGCCCCAGGGAGGACTCGAATCTCCACGGTGAGCAACCGCGCGCTCCGCAGCGAGGCGCTTTAGACCGCTCGGCTACTCCACCGCGGCACAAAACGCTAGGACGACCACTTCTGAGTGCATCTGGCACGTAACCCGTACTTCGAACTTTGTTAATCAAATCTCGTACAATATCGCGATGTGGGACTGTTGTCTCGGAATTAAACTGTGTACTTACCGCCAGCTTTGAACACTTGTTCGACTAAAAACACACGTTCTTCGATGGTTAGCATTTTAACAAAGACAAAAACGAAACAAGCAAAGATAGGAATTAACGTGAACGTTCATGTCAAGATGTAACGACACTGCCGGCCGCGGTGGCCGAGGAAACTGAGGCGCTTCAGTCACGGTCTGCACGGCCACTACGGTCGGGGGTTCGAATCCCCCCTCAGGCATGGATATTTGTGCCGTCTTTAGTATAAGGTAGTTCATAAGTAGTTTGTAAGTTTAGAGACTGATGACCCCGTAGTTAAGTCCCATAAGCTTAACAAACATTTGAACATTTTTTTTTTTTTTTTTTTTTTTTTTTTGTAACGACACACACCAACAATACTACTGACGCTGGCTGAGAGAGAAACAGTGGAATGTTGGGAGAGTCCACTTCAAGGGAAGTAACCGAGGCAGGAGAAGAATAATACAGCACGGAAGGTTAACAATCACAAGGCACTGCGGAGAGACTTTTTGAACAGCCCGTATATCCGCAAGTCCATGGCAGGGGTGACATCAGAAAGAGGGGGGCTCATTTGGCTGTACAAGCACTCGGTACGGCCGTACTTCTGCCCGCCACCTGACGTCGGTCCTCTTAGCATCTACCAGAAGAGTAGTTTAATAAATTCGGTCACGAAAGTGGTAATCCCATGTAGTAAACCTTGCTGCTATTGCGATGTGAGTGGAGCGTGTGATTCGATGCATTAATCGCAGTGCGGGAGCTCCGGCGAACCGTACAGAGAGGGGCGGTGGCGAAGTACGGGCCGTGATTGGGGGCGCAGCACAGCTGGCGGCCGGCGCACACAGCGGGCCATCAAAGCAGATTTGGCCCGGCTAGGCTGCCGGCTGCGACGATTGCCCACTGCCGGCAATAGCGCGCCCAAATTACCTTATCGACCCGAGCGAGCGCACGGCGTTTGCTGGCTGGCTCTGTCACACGAGCAGCGCAAGTCTCGCGTGAAGCCGGCCTCTCACGGGACGTGAAAACGCGCGGAGGAGAAGTGGTGATGTCGCAGTGTGGAGTTCCACTTTCCACTACCCTGCGAAGCGTGAAACGAAGGACCTGGCATGATTTGCATCGTGTTGTTGAACGTGGCCAATGAGAAGCGCCGGTCTTGGTGACTGAGCGGTCTGCGGCGCACCAGTCACAGTCTGCACGGCCGCTATGGTCGGGCAGTGACGTAGTCAGGATACTGTCCGAGGGGGGGAGGGTTCCGACTTGTTTAAGAGAAATTTAGAAAGTCTCATGTTTTTAATTCATTCTAAAAACAAATTTAACATTTTTTAAATATTTTATGTACATAGTTTGCGTTTGTAAGACCTCCTTCAAATACTGCAGTATTTTATATACAAAACTAAATGAAGTCCCTTATTGCCACTCTAAATAACGACTCTACTGCAAACAAACTGCTGTAAATAGATAAATAAGCTACTATAGCACTACGTATTTTAACTTACCATAACGCTAGTGGATGAATGAAAGTCAGTTTTTCTCTCTTTTCTTGTTATGAACTTATCCGTAATTGGAAGCTATCTTAACAGCAAAAAAGAAATTAAACGGCAGCAGATACATTACATTTCACTGCAAGTAAGAACTGTACTATAGTGCTTAACGTAGCAGTAATGGAGTAAGGCCAACATTGGACAACGGTTACAGGAGGACTGGGCAATAGCCGATGCTGTCATCGATAATTAAAATCTATAGACAGCTTTGTTGAACGTCGATAGTACGCATCCCTTTTTTGTCGTATGACTGATACCGATATCATTCACTACAAGGTAGCTAGGTCGTGTCTTATTTCATTTAGTCCCTTCGGAGATTCGGGTCTACCATCGGGCACGTGTGTGTGTGTGTGTGTGTGTGTGTGTGTGTGTGTGTGTGTGTGTGTGTATGTGTATGTGTGTGTGTCTGTGTGTCTGTGTGTCTGTGTGTGTCGTCCTTAGCATACGTCTGAGTAGTATTTTATCGTTTAGCTGATAGCGGGGTTCCGGACCCCCAAGACCCCCCTTTGGCTATGCCCTTGGGTCGGGGCTTCGAATCCCCCCTCGGTCATGGATGTTTGTGCCGTCTTTAGTATAAGTTAGTTCATAAGTAGTTTGTAAGTTTAGGGACTGATGACCCCGCAGTTAAGTCCCTTAAGCTTAACAAACATTTGAACAATGAGAAGCGACCTCGTTTTCACATGACAAGCAGGACATTTGAGCCGCCATGTTTCAAACGGAACTCCGCATTTCGCGCCTTCTTTCGTCGTAGACAGTGATCTCTATTACTACCGGGATGTACATCTACTGTCTGTGAGCACAGCGTTTAACCCGTGCCACCCAGTCACAGTTTGTTTACATCGTCCGCCATCTTTTAGTCAGTATAGAAACTTTCGCTTGCTGTAAAAGAAGTGTGTTTTGTATGTGTATAATGGTTATTTTCTGATCATCATACAACTGTATGAATCGGTGGAGCAAGGAAAGTGATTTAACCTTCCACAGGTAATTAGCAAATGTCAAGTAATTAACTTGAGTGTTTTTCGTATATTACAATGTTTCTTCTATGTTAAACAGGTTTACTTTACAAAAACAGGACTCGTTGAAGCAATGGGTCACTGCCCCAAACCGCAAAGGCTTAATTCCTACAAGGGGCAGTTCTTTATGCTCATACCATTTCCTGTTCCTTATACATGGGAAACAACTGTTTGGTTTGTATAGATGCATCATCTTCACGTTACATTAGTAGCAGATATTCAAGTTTAAATAAATCCTTGTGATGGAAATGGTTAGTTGCCCTCGAAAAACGCATTAAGGACGTAAATAACACTGTTCCGAACATGCGGGGAAAATCATTTGTAGACACATGATATTTACTACATACCTTTACTCCTCAAGTTCTCAAACACATAAAGCGAAATGTCTAGATCCTAGTTTCGATGTTAACATCACTACTTTCACTATCCGCAGAATGGCAATGGGTAGAAAAGCGTTATTGAAAAAGAGAAATTTGTTAACATCGACTATTGATTTAAGCCTAAGGAAGTCCTTATTGAAGGCAGTTGTGTGGAGTGTTGCCTTGTATGGGAGTGAAACATGGACTATAAACAGTGCGGACAGGAAGAGGATAGAGGCTTTTGAAATGTGGTGCTACAGAAGAATTCTGAAAATTAGGTGGGTGTATCGCGTAACTGATGAGGAGGTACTGAAGAGAATTGGGGAGAAAAGGAATTTCTGGCATACCTTGACTAAAAGAAGGGATCGATTGGAAGGACACATTCTTAGACATCAAGTATTGTGAATTTAGCGTTGGAGGGAAGTGTGGGGTAAAAACCGCATAGAAAGACCAACAGATGGATACAGTAAGCAGATTCAGACAGATGTAGGTTACCGTTCTTATGTGGAGTTCAAGAGGCTTGCTCACGATAGGGTTTGTGGAGAGCTGCATCAAACCAGTCTCCGGACTGAAGACTACAACACAACAGTGACATCGTTACGTTAGACCGTTCTCTCGCAAGTGCCTGTTTCCCTCGACTGTGCACACACGTCCATTTGCTCGGAGGCAAGGTAGGTATAGCAATAATGTGTGTTATCAGCGAAAACATTAGATTCCATTGCTTAGTGACTCCACAGCAGTATTGCCTCTATTTAAGTCCCAACCCTCCTATATAAAACTACATACACATAATAACAAAAGATTTTAAATCTGGTGACCGTGACAGGACAAGCCTGCCATCTTGGCGGCCCCTCTCGCTCCTGCAGCCAGGAGACGGGCAGTGCTTCTGTGCAGCAGGTGCAAGGCGAGGCAAGGCCAGGGTGACGGCTATCCCGTAATTAGCGGCTGCCCTAATTAAATCCTCGGCCTGCCGTGCTTTTTCATCCCGGCCCACACGCCCGCGGCGCGCGCCTAGCGCCGCCTGCTCACTTCTGGCTCGGTAAAAGCCTTCACATAAATATGAGGAGGTTACTCCTTACTTCTGCACCAGCTGCTGCTTATAGCACAGACGTCCCTCACTTGTGGACCATAATGTCTTTCCCTTACGATCTTTGTTAGAAAAGCACCTTATAATAATTGCGGACGATGATCAGCAGCATTGACAGATTGGCTGCTGACTTTTAGGAGGATAAGAAGTTTTTCAAGGTAACAGAAACACAATTTCCTACCTCATTCCAGATCGTCTGCCAAGTTATACTTCAGGCTTTCGACACTGTACCTCACAGGCGTCTTCTATTCAGATTACGTGCTTATGGAATATAGCCGCAGTTGTGCAGTTGGATTTGCGATTTGCTGTCATAAAGGACACAGGACGTTGTTATTGGCAAAAGTTATCGAGTAGAACAGAAGTGATATCTGGCGTTACACAGGGTTGCGTTATAGGGCCCTTACTATTCCTTATTTTCATGAACGATTTTGGAGACCTGATTAGCTCTGTGAGAGTGTTCGCGGATGACGCTATCATTTATCCGTTTCTAAACTCACCAGAAGCTCAAAAGCAACTGCAAAATGATTTAGGTAAGATATCTACATGATGCAAAAATTGGCAATTGAACCTTAATAATAAGGGTGAGGTCATCCATATGACCACTAAAAGAAATCAAACTTAGGTTACACGATAAATCAGTCAGACCTACTGGCCGTAAATTCAACTGAATACCTAGGAATTACGAACAACTTAAATTGGAAAGAACACAACGAAAATATTGTAGCGTAGGCGAAGCAAATACTACGTTTCATTGGCGTAACACTTAGAAGATAAACAGTTCTAAACAAACTGCCCGCACTACTCTTGTACGTCCTGTTTGAAGTATTGCTGCGAAATGTGGGATCCACACCAGGTGGGACTGACGGACGATTTAGAGAAAATTCAGAGAAGGGCAGCTCGTTTTGTACTATCGCGATATAGGGGACAGAGTGTCACGGAAATTATGCAAGAGTTGGGGTGGAAACCATTAAAAGAAAGGCATTATTTGTTGCGGCGATATCTATTTGCGAAATTTCTTTTACCAACTTTCTCTTCCGAATGCGAACATATATTGTTAGCACCGACCTACATACGAATACATTATCATCAAAATAAAATAAATCAGATCGAAAACGGAAAGATTTAAGTGTACCTTTTCCTCCGCGAGCTATTAAAGAGTAACTATAGAGGAGAATCATAGAAGTGATTTGATGAACCTTCTGGCATGTACGTCAACGTGATTTGCAGAGTACCATGTAGATGTATACGAGCGGTGTTCAAATGAAAAGGTCTTAACAATCAAATGGGTTGAAAAGTCAATATGCCGCTTTGCGATAACGTAGTGCGACATCTAGGAACGCGAAGGAGGCGTCGTCACCTCCCCCTAAAAAATTCGAAACTGTGCCCTCATCAGGCAAGGTGATGGTCACCTTTTTCGACGTCTGAGGTCCGATACCCATCGAATTCAAATGTTTCTTAAGCTTAAGGGACTTAACTGCCGGGTCCTCAGTCCATAAACTTACAAACTACTTATGAACTACCGTATACTAAAGACGACAGAAATATCCAAACCCGAGGGGGGATTCGAACCCTCGACCGTAGCGGCAGTGCAGACTGACTGGCGCGCCGCAGACCGCTCGGCCACTGCTGCCGCCCCATCAAATTCCTTGAGAACGGAAAAACCATTAGTAGTTCAAATGTTTGTAAAGCTTATGGGGCTTAACTGCGGGATCATCAGTCCCTAAACTTAGCAACTACTTTGAAGTAACTTATACTAAAGACGACCCCAACATCCAGGCCCGAGGGAGGATTCGAACCTCGGTCGCGGGAGGCCGCGTGATCGACAACGTGGCGCTCCAGTCCGCTCGGCTACTCGCACGCGACCCATTAATAGTATGGGGTACTGTGAGACACGCCGTAGCCCGCGCTGGTCCACCAAAACCAAAAGGCCTGGGCTTCTTACGGGGGGAGGCGATTCTGCTCCATGACGACGCGCGTCCACACGTCTCCAGGGTCACACAAAGTGTACTCGCCAAGTTCAAGTGGGAGCAGCTTCAGCATCCGCCCCCACAGCAAAGACATGTCGCTCTGTCACTTAAATGTGGTCCGCTTAAAAAACATCTCAAATGGAAGCGCTTCAACTCTGATGAAGTGAAGGACACAGTAGAGGACTTGCTTTTGTCACAGCCACAGGAATTCCGGAACAAGGAATCCTTTGGCTCATTAAACAGCGGGACAGTAGTGTGCAGGTGTCTGACGATTTTTTCAAAGGATAACTTCAATTATTCCCACAGCGTCGTCGTTTCGTACCTTTTGATTTGAACACCCCTCTTATTTGAGGAGTCCCTGGTCAGACAATTAGAAGTGGGGCATTTTGCTCTTATTGTCGTCGGCATGAAAGTACCGGGAAGGCAGGTTGCCAGCCTTTTTCTTAGGGTCCCATTGGGTTTTAAGCCTAAGGATCGATAGACTAACCGGTGGATATCGTAGTTTTTGCAAATGTTCAAATGTTTGTAAATCTATCGGTCTCAACTGATTGGTCATTACTCCGTACCTTACTAACTACTTAAACTAAGGTAAAGCACAACCCTTGCCCGAGGGGCGACTCTAACCCCCGACGGCGAACGGCCGCACGCATCGAAGCACGGCGCCCCAGTCCGCACGGCTAATCCGCCGCGGCGAGTTCTTGCCATCTGAGCACTAAGGTGACCACGACTTACCGTATGTCCGTGGGGCCCAACCTTATTCCAGAGTGACTGGTATCCCGGTTGTCAGGACCACTAACTTGGCCACTCAACCGTTGCCCAAGGTAAATTGAGATTATGGTGCAGGATAGTTTCATGTGAAAGACAAGGCTGTAACCTTTCACCACTGTTATTCATATCATTCATGGATCGTATGTTGAAAACGATACACTGGCAGGGTAAGATTAAAATAGAAACAAAATAAGCAGTCTCGGATATGCGGACGAAGTAGTTGTGATGGCAGATTCGATTGAAAGGTTACACTCTAATATTATAACAAAAATATTAAAGAAACAAATTAGGTTGCAGCCCCGTCCCCTTTCTGAATGCAACGCCAGTAAAAATAAAATATGCTAAAATGCAATATTCACGCATCGAAACAAATTTTTAAAAAGGAAAAGGAAGTTGCTGTGTCCACCAGAAGAAAAGCTAAACAGCCTTACACAGAGATGGCGGGACAAAGAAAGGGTGGTCTCAAGACAGGAGCAACACAGTAACGGCCTGACGACATTGCGGTCGCGCACAGCAGGATGTTGGGTTTGCATCTTAAGTGACAAATAGTGCCCGTGTGGGTCTGTGTGCTAAAGGCGGACAAGTGGGAGAGCGGCCGCACCCACGTACAGTGTACCTACAGTTAGCTGGACAGTGTCAGCAGTAGCCTCAGTCCACCCGCACGCTGCTGTAGTCATACTGGACATCCTACACTGGTTACAAGACTAGATCAGTGGTCAACCTGAAGACCGTTTCCATGCATCACTATCCCTCTTACAAGGCGTTCGTGGATTTACTTTGAACTTTGTACACCTACAGTACGCCGTAAAAACAATGTTCAGTAGTAAGGTACACCACTCTGGCAACTCCGAGAAAATCGGAAGTTTTACGCGTCAGTTAAGTAACTTATGTACCTGAGCGTGATTGTTGTACCTTAGAGTGCATGGTGGTCAAGTGTTAGCGTTGGATCTTCGTAAGACGAACGTGAATGAGTCAACGTTTCGACTCCCTCTCCGACTTAATTTTTAGTCTGAATTTTTTCCATCACTGTCATATTATTGAATTTATATGACACTGGCTGGTACCCGGCGCTTTGCTGACGCAGAAGAAGTAATTGTGTAAATAATGTTTGAATTTTGAAAGTGTTAGCTTGTTTGGTTATGAATGACAGAAATAAATATTCATGAGGGTTCCCAGTCTTCCATTAGTCCATCTCCTCTTCCTTCTCTCTGTTCACTGCTTCTCCTCCGTCGTCTCCTGTCCCTTTCTCCGTCCATTTCCTCCTCCCCATCCCTCTATCTCCTTTCACCTGACACGATCACCCCTCTGTCTTTAAAGGAATTCACCGCAATTTGACTCAAATATTTCCACAAACAGGTTTCGGCCTCAGGCAATTATCAAGTGATAAATCTCTTCAGACTTGGAAAAAACCTGTCTGAAGAGATGTATCACTTGATAATGGCCTGAGGCCGAAACCTGGTTGTGTAAATAAACAATATTTCAGTTAAATGGCGGTGAATTCTGGGGAGTGGAAGGCACGAGGCTATTCAAACTCAATTAAAACTAAAATCAACTATTCACAAAGACTTGATTAAGTAACGTATAATTGAAACACCAGTAAATCGTGGATTAATACAGAAGGAAAAACCTGCGCCAGAAGGGCGATATTCACCAATGACATGAACAGGACTGAAGAAACAAGAAAGCTACGCCGGAAGGGCGATCTCTAAATAAACAATATGATACAATATGTGCCGGAAGGACAAATTTAAATAAAAAACAGGAGTCCGTAAGGCAAGATACAACAATCACCAACTTTTGCTACTTAAAGGCAAGGTTTCACAACAGCATAGGTGCACTCAACACGAATACCAATTACACCCCACCCAAGGTGGCAATACAAGGCACATGATGCTAGGCCAAATACTTAGCAGTGTGACACACGCAACTTACACAGGCTGCCTAGAACAGATAAGGCACAATAACAATTCACGATAACAATTCACTGCACTACCAGATTAGGATGGCACCAAGATTATATATATATATATATATATATATATATATATATATATATATATATATATATATATCCTGACAGCAGATAAGAACTCCAAAAGAAAGCAGGGCAAGAGGCACCGAAAGGAACAGGAAGGGAACGTCTAAACTACATTCGTAGGGCGGCACATCTACGAGCGGAAATGATTCTGCTCAAGATTAAAAATAAATAAATGAGCTGGTTCCTGGGCAGTTGACAGAAAGTGACTGGGCACAAGCCAGAATTCCCCAGTGGCACTCAGCGGTTCAGTTGTTAAATCTTAAAGAGGAATGAGCTTCGTACTAGAAGAGTGCACAACCAACAGGTCGCACTCACATAATACATACGCACTACGAGAGCGCAGAATTTCATGCGTTAAACTCAACACAAAACACAAGGACGCAGATATGAAGGGCAGGCCCTCCTGGGGCCGAGTACAGGCCTTCAAACAAATCACGACACGTTTAACACACGGCAGGCGACCTCACCAGGTCTCTCCAAGAAGAAGACAACATATCACACCCGGACGAGCAAAGGCCAAAAGGAGGAGAAAAGCACACGCAGATCTTCAGAAAACCTCCTGGAAAGAGTACTTAGCACATCCAGACGCTGCAGGCGCAGGCAGATATGTGAGCGTCCGATTCAGCACACCAGGGTGAATCGGTTTATCCATAACATCGGGTAGCGAAGGTTGCCATCGATGCAGTTAGCACAGACGGCGGTGGCGGCTTGATATCACACAACAGTACTCAAGCAACCAACATGTCGGACGACGCGACATTTCCTTCCATGTATAAGGGGACAACTCCAGCGTGACCCAACGGTCCTCGTAGAACCACTAGCTACATAAACAGGCCGCGGTCATGCGGCCGCGCCGACACTGCTCACTCCCCTCGTCAAACCTTCAGACTGCGGACGATGGAACCCGAAAAACCGACTGACTTCTCGCCGCTCAGCGCGGCAGCTATAGGCCACTTCAAAGAGGGAGCGCTGCAGCGCGCAAAGAGAGGTCACTAACCCGCGTATGAGGCGCCGTCGCCGGCAGGCACAGGGAGGCCAGTCGATAACTAACATGAGCAAACGAAAGAAGATGGAAAGCACGAAACAGACCAAACAGGAACCGGCACGGTTCAAGTTCCTTTAAAAAGTTTTACATGACTGTTGCCCAACATGCATAAAACATCCCCTCTCTCCGTTTCCTCCTCCACCTACTCCTCTCCCTCCTATACATAACAACATACATATATGCGCCAAGTTTCATGGTGACTGGTCAACGGTGTCAAAGTCGCAAGATACCCTTCGCCATACTAAATTCATTGGCTTGCAGATTATAAAAAAATCTCCTTCATGAAAACACACATTTATCTGCCGACTTTCATGGTGGCCCGTCAAACAATTTGGATGTTTGTTGTAAAGTACCAAATGTTCAAATGTATGTTAAGCTTATGGGACTTAACTACGGGGTCATCAGTCCTTAAACTTACAAACTACTTATGAACTACTTACGAACTAGGACGGCACAAATATCCATGCCCGAGGGGAGATTCGAACCCCCGACCGTAGTGGCCGTGCTGACCGTGACTGGAGCGCCTCAGTCACCTCGGCCACCGCGGCCGGCTGTAAAGTACCCTCCGCCATGCACCTACGGAGCATACCCTGAAAGGTAGCCCATGTATTAATTCGAGGCATAAACTATCTTCATTCCACATTTCATTCAACTCTGTGCATCCCTTTCAGCATGAAGGAGTAGCAAACATTAACCCATTGTAAGGTACCCTCCAGCACGCACCATACGGAGGCTTACGATAAGTAGCCGACGTTTTAATGCAGGGTATAAGCAACCTCGTACAAATTCCATTCATATCCGTCCAACCATTTCAGCGTGAAGGGCGGTAAGAAATGAATTAACTAATTTTATAGCATCCTCCGCCATGCACTATACGAAGTGAATTTTAGAATGCTGTAACCTTTGCATGGGTGAAAGCAATGAGTTGACAAAGTTTTATCGCAATAGGATGAACGGTATGCCCGTGCTTAAAATACGAACAAAAAGACCAACAAACAAACATTATTTTTTATATAATATTACAGTTGTATTTATTTTTCAAATTCACATTAATACCATACGTTGGTAACAACAAATTCCTTATGCTGGTGGTTTTCACGCAAATGATTCGGTGCGCTTGGTATGTATCAAAGGTGACAGCCAAAAAAACGTGATTTAAACATCTGAACGAAGTATGCTTTCCACGGAAGCATTTTTCTTACTTTAAATTCTTAAATATTTCTTACTTTAAATTGCTTGACCTATGGCAGGGCCATCTAGCAGGCCGGGCGCAGGATCCATTCCTCCCGCGGTCAGAAAAATAGGACTGAATCCTCCCGAGCCTGCAAGGGCGTGGAAAAGGACGGGACTGAATCCTCCCATAACCTGTTTAAGCAGGTAGTTGGTGGTGGCCCGAGACCAGAGTGTGTGGTCAGACCTTTATGAATATTTCAGGCAAGCATATGTTCCAGTGTATGTTCCTACATTGTACAGTAAAGTAAGAGTGAATTAAGCCCCAGTTAACTTTAGAGTCAGAGTAAACGTACATTAATATCACTTTGGTTCTTACAATCTAAATACCTGTGCAACATTTTCAGCAGTTGGTATACAAGTTTATTTGATACAGCGTCGAATTATAAACAGAGGACAAGGCAGGCTAATTTTTTCCCTAAAGAAGAAGAAATTCTGCTTTCAACGGGAGGGCGGGACATGAGTCTCATTGAACTGACGTGACTTAACGTGAATAGAAGCAAGTTATGAACATCTGTAGTTTCTAATAAAACTTATCTTAATAGGAAATCGGAAAATAGGAAACATTGTATGTATTATGAGCAATACTGTTAAATGTGGTGCTGGGACATAGTAGGTAAGCGTACAGACTGCTATTTTTGCGACTCGGGTTCGATTCCCACAAGAAGATTAATAGCATTTATTAAATTTCTTGGAAAATTAAACTTTTAATTATAAAATTATAAAAAGACTATCTTCAAATTTGGAGGTAATGAGTAGTAAAAGGTAAAACTAGAAAAAAAATTCCATTAATCAACGCCGAAACGTGAAAGAGATAAGGAAAGCATGAGGCCGTTATAAACAAGTACAACGAAAACATTACAACAATGGAGAATGACAGTTGTATTCGCGTATTTTTCACAAAAAATTGTTTATTGCTAGTGGTATCTGGGTAAAAAGCTTCCAACGTAAACATTGCATAAGACAAAAAAAAAAAAAAAAAAAAAAAAAAAAAAAAAAAAAAAAAAAAGCTGACCAAATTCGTCTGCACGAATGATGTTGCAACTCTGGAAGAAACGCTAGGAGCAGTAGAGAACTTACGCATGGAGACGAGATTTATAATGCCAAACTTAAACACTTATGTGATCAGCACTGACCATACCGGATGACAGTATGAATTAACGCTGAACACTGGTTGGTGGGGGTGGGGGCTGGCAGCTGGTACCTGTGCTAGAGGTGCCACTGTGCTAGAATAGTTCGGGAGGGTTCAGTCCTGTCCCCTGTTCGCCTACCTGCCGTTGGGAGGATTCCGTCCTACGCCCAGCAGGCCAACCACAGCGCCATCTGTCTTCTCCTTTCAAGCTAGAAAAGTTTTGTTCTTTGTAGTCTTTTCGTTTAATGCTTATTTCGTGAGATATTTGGGCTGGTCACTATCAGTGGACCACCGTGTATAATCATTTGCCATTAACCACCATCGCCTGTTTATATGATCTTCGCCAAGCAGAGCAGTGTCAGTTAAGCTGAATCGTGAGCCCGAGGTACACAGACAGCGCAAGTGTGGTGAGGCGGCAGGAACAAAAGCTGCCCTGTGTGTGTTGTCCTCGGCCCCGCCCTGCCCCTTGTTGGCTGTCCCCAGGTCGCCTCCCACTGCCAGCTGGAAACTCCGCCCGCTACCTGCTTCCGTTGCTCTCTCGGCCGCAGCGACGAAAACCACCTGCTGAGCGGGCGTGGACCTCCACGATGCAGATATCGCACGGCAGGGGAAGGCATCGAATACAAAGGTCGACTAAACACTTGGCGACTGGATATACAGAGCAATGCGAGTGGGGCCAAAGTACTCGAGGCAGAAGAGTGCAGGCTTCTTACCCCGAACATCAGGTAAGACTACAAAGCACTTAATAATGGTCGTGGAGTGGTCTGTTTCCTAACTGTCCATGGCCCTTAGCCAGAGCAGCTACAGCACTTTCTACTGACAATGTGTCGGCGAAATTATTGTTAGTGACTGGCGAAGAAATCGATTTGAATTTGAACAGTTTTCTTCACAGAAATGCTCACACGAATCTCTCAATCGAAGCAGTATAAAGAAGACTTCGAAAAAAGAAGTGAGACATTGTTCATATGATTTACCCATCAGAGACAGAAGGGTGCTTCGATTTATGGCCCAGCTGCAAACAGCAGATGCCAATTTCGCCGCTAGTGTGGGCTGGCTCGACAAGTGGAAGAAGAGGTATGGAGAGCGTCAACTAGACGAGAAAAACTGGTGACGCCCAGGCCGTTTCAAAATTTATTGTTGAGTTTGAAAAGAATCGTAAGTGACGAAAGTTTGTCTAATGAGTAAATATGTAACTGTGATGAAACTGGCAAAATTTTGAAATGTTACCGGCGAGAACATTTGTTTCTAGTAAAGAAAAATGTGTTCCTGGGCACAAAGGAAATGAATAAATGAGCGGCTGTTATGGTAGCTCCAAATGCAACTGGAAATCACAAACTACAACTGTGTGATTGGGAAGTCAGCCAAGGCAATATCATTCAAGAATGTAACCATTTCAGTTCTTCCGTTTGTCTACACACATCATAATAATGCCTGGATGGCCGGGCGGATTAGCCGCGCGTACTGGAGCGCCGTGTTGCGGTGCGCACGGCCGTCCGCCGTCGGGGGTTCGAATCTAGCCCCCCCCCCCCTCGAGCATGGATGTTTGTGTCGTCTTTAGTATAAGGTAGTTCATAAGTAGTTTGTGTTTAGTGATTGATGACCCCGCAGTAAAGTCCCTTAATCACTTCAGCTCTACAAACATTTGAACATTTTTTGAATCAGGAAATCTTGAAGAACTGGTTTTTTAACTCATTTGTACTGGACTGAATTTTTTTTTTTTTTTTTAAAGAAAGAGGGGCTGCCACGCAAAGCAATTTGACTCATGGTTAATGCGTCCTCACATCTAAGTGCAGAAAAACTGCAGTGCGACGGTATCCGCGCCCCGTTTCTCCCACCAAACGTTACCTGTCTGATTTAGCTCATGGATCAGAGCGTTCTGCAATGCCTAAAAAAGTATCGACGGCGATTGCTGCAGTCAGTCCTGCATTCCGAAGAAAACGGAAGCATTGTAGGAGCTTTGAAAAAGTGACTTTGAAGGATGTCGTGTACTGGATTATCGAATCTTGGACCGAGATAAAGTCCGACAATTTCTAAGTCATGTTGGAAAATTCTACAGGAAAGTATGCCAGACACAGAAACTGAAGATTTAGCAGGTGAGGACGATCAACCGTTGTGTAATTTCAGAATATTGCCAGAGTTGGATGTAGGTGGGTGGTTAAATTCGGACGAACAGTTGGAAGTAGTGCGAGAGGGATGAGAATGACGAGGCAGAGGCTGCATCAATGGCTGCCTGCTGTCGAGGGCACCAGATGCTTCGTGGAACAACAGGCTGACACACTACACCTTAGAACGTGGCGTGGAATTGCCGCAAGGAAACATTGCTGCTTCGCCAAACAAAAAACACTTCACGATTACTTCTCTAAATAAATAATTATTGTTATTCTGGCAATGGAATTGTATATGTAAATTTAATAAAGTTCATATTTTTACTTACAACATCATAATATTTCTTTTTCCCTTTTAAATTTCGATAGTCCTAGTTTTCGATTGTTCGAGGCTGTGACGATCCCGTTCGCCTCGAACTATGAAGACTCTACTGCACTGCCCTCTAAACTACGGAGAAGTGTAGGATCTTTCTCGCGTGTAGGATCGTTCGTCGAAAGTACTAGTATGCATAAATGACCCCTAGGGCTTACTAATAATTTTATTTACTGAAATCTTACCTGAAATTAAACTTGAAACCAATTTACATGTTCAAACAAACACACACATACAAACACACAAATACGAGCGCGCTTTCTCCCGAAGGAGGACTCGAGCCACCGATGGGTGGCAGCCGCGCAGTCCGCAGCAAGACTGCTTAGAGTGCACGACCATTCCCGCGCAGCTTAAAACGAATAAATACATACCACAGAACAAATATAGCCATCCTCTCCAGTGGTATTCACGTCTGCCAGCCACTGCGCCCCCTCGTTCGGTGGCAAACCGTAAATCCGAGAGTCAGCAGCGAGGTGCGACAGCCGGTGCCGTGGGAAAGCCGCGAATTAAGACAGCGCCCCGAGGTCGCGACCCGCCGTGGGCGCACGTCAGCTTGTCCTGTGGTGGCGTCACCGCACAAGCATTAGCGCTAGCCCACGAGGCGCGCTGCCAGCTGCTAGCTGCATTCACTGCGGGAAAGTTGTCTGGCCAAGTTCAGGGCCACCATTACCACTGTTCGTCGAGGCGGCGAACTACCCGACAGGTGTATAATCCGGTAATGTGAAAGGTGATCATTTCTAACGATTATAATCGCTCTTATACCGCCCAATCTAGTTAAAAAGTGCAAACTTTTCATCCCATGAAGGCTTTCACGGCCGGCGTCTTCATCAGTAAACATTTCCGGGCTGAGTTGCCGTGGTCTATCTATAAAACATCCTCTCCCTGACGTTTCGTTCTCGACTACGGAGAACATGTTCCGAGGTTGAGCCGACGACTGGCTGCTGGGGGCCGAGGCCGCTCCCTATATAAGATCGTAGAGGGCGCCACCTCACGTCACGTGACGTCGATGTGTGGCTATCTCTGGCTATCGCCTGTTCTCTCGATTGCGAGCAATCGATTGTCACGTGATTGACGCAACGTCGATCGCCATATCTTGTCTAATTTTAATCCTTCTTCTTTACGATTAAAATTGTATTGATGTTTGTGGATTCCCGTTCATTCGTGTGGAGACTATTTTCAGACCTACTAAGTAAATTACTGAATGCCTTAGATCAACAAAGGTATACACCAGGGGTATATAAAATTCCGTGTAGTTGTGGCAAAGTTTACATAGGAACCGCAAAAAGAAGCATTAATACACGTTTGACGGAGCATAAAAGAAATTGTCGCTTGGGACAGATCGACAAATCGGCAGTGGCGGAACGTGTTTTCACGGAAGGAGATCACGAAATAAAATTTGGTGAGACAAGTGGGCTGTCGAGGACGTCACACTATCACACACGTATGTACTACCACTGTTCGTCGAGGCGGCGAAGAACCCGACAGGTGTAATGTGAAAGGTGATCATTTCTGACGATTATAATCACTCTTACACCGCCATCTACCACAATCTATGTAAAAAAAAAAAAAAAAAAAAACTAAACTCTGTACTACAGGCCTAGAGAGAGGCGACTGCTATCTAAAGGCCGCCGCTTCATTCGCTCAAAGGCGTCAACGAATGAGAGACGTGGTCAGCGCACCACGCTCCCGGCCGTTGTGTAGGTTTTCGTAACAGGAGCGCTCCCCTTCAGTTGGCCTTACAAGGGTTGATGGCACCTGGCTTGCCAATAACGCTCGGTAGACCCGGACGGTGATCCATCCAACTGCTAGCCAAGCCCGGCAGTGCTTAACTTCGGAGATCTAGCCGCAACTTGTGCATGCATTACGGCACGGTCGTTGACTGTATGACATACACTATGCAATCAAAAGTATCCGGACACCCCCAAAACATAGATTTTCCATATTAGGTGCGTTGTGCTGTCACCTACTGCCAGGTACTCCGTATCTGCGACCTCAGTATTTATCAAAAAAATATCCATACAAATAAACAATCCCAGAGACGGATTTACGTCTCAAATATGTCAACGACATTATTGATAGATCTGAAGCATTGAATTAAAATTTGTGGTGCGGCCTAGTAAGCATGGAGTTCCAAGTTCGATTCCCGGCCGCACCACAAATTTTAATTCAATGCTTCAGATCTATCAATAATATAAAAGAAAAAATGTTCAAATGTTTGTATAGCTTTTGGGACTTAACTACATGGTCATCATTTCCTAAACTTACAAACTACTTATGAACTAGCTAATCCTAAGGACGGCACAAATCCATGCCCGAGGGGGGATTCGAACCCCCGACCGTAGTGGCCGTGCAGACCGTGACTGGAGCGCCTCGGCCACCGCGGCCGGCTCAGTATTTATCTTGAGAGCAGAATGGGGCGCTCCACAAAACTAACGGACTTCGAACGTGGACAGGTAATTGGGTGTCACTTGTGACAGAAGTGTGTGCGCGAGTATTCCACACTCCTGGACATCCAAAGGACCACTCTTTCTGATGTGATAGTGAAGTAGAAACGTGAAGGGACACGTACAACACAACAGCGTTCAGGCCGACCTCGTCTATTGACTGACTGCCGACAGTTGAAGAGGGTCGTTCAGCTTAATACACAGGCATCTATCCAGATCACACAGAATTCCATACTGCATCAGGATCCATTCCAACTACTATGACAGGCGGGAAGTGACAAAACTTAGATTTAATGGTCAAGCAGCTGCCCATAAGTGACACATCACACAAGTTAATGCCAAACGATGGCTCACTTGGTGTAAGGAGCGTAAACATTGGGCGAGTGAACAGTGAAAAAACGTGTGGAGTTAAAAAATCACGGTACACAATGTGGCGATCCGATGGCAGTGTGTGGGAATGGCGAATGCCAGGTGAACCCTATCTGCCAGCGTGTCTAGTACCAAGAGTAAAACTAGGATACGGTGGTTTTATGGTGTGTTCGTGTTTTTCATGGCGGGGGCTTGCTTCCCTTTGTTGTTTTCCGTGGCAGTATCATAGAACACGGCTACATTGATGTTTTAAACATATTCTTGCTTCCAACCGTTGAAGAGGAATTCGGGGACAGCGATTGCAAATTTATCGAACACCTGTTCATTATCCACGGCATCTGGCGAAGTGGTTACACGACAGTAACATCTCTGTAATGGGGTGGGCTGCACAGATTCTTTACTTTAATCCTATAAAACACTTCTGGAATGTTTTGGAACACGCTTATGTGCAGGCCTCGCCGACATTCTTCGATACTTCTCCTCAGTGCAGCACTCCGTGAAAAATGGACTGCCATTTCCCCAATAAACCTTCCAGCACATGACTGAACGTATGTGTGGAGCAACAGCATATTTAATTCCAGCATCACCGACAAAGGACGCCACGAACTTTTAAGTCATTTTCAGCCAGATGTCCGGATACTTTTCATCGTATACTGTAGGTATGTAACAGCAATTTCTTTTGATGGGAGACCCACAGCCTCCACGTATTTCAGAAATGAAAACGGTCCATCATACGCATATTTTACTTTGCTATTAGCCCGTTTCGACACACGGTCATTTTCAAGCTCCTGCACTATAGGTATATATAAATATTGGAATGTTTGAAAATTATAGTATCGAAATTAGCTAATTGCCAAATGAAATATTCGAAAGACTACGTTTTCACTTGTGAAATTTTTCCCAACAACAGTCGTTAATCTAAATGTTTATCCATTGCAGCAACTGTCTTTTACAGGTTAGAAAAGAGAACAGTCACCATGCGCAAGTCGTTAATCTTCTACTCTGATAGATTTACAAACAGACTACATCTAATAAACGGGCTTCGACAGAGCTGTCCTGTGTTCCACGGAAATAGAAACCACTTGTTAGTATTTTCATATGGCGAATTTGCGAATGTTTATTGATATTTCATACTGATCTATAGTTTTATTGAGTTTGAATACAAGAGAAAGGTCATTGTCAACATGAAAATTCATACGGAACACGATGAAGGGTACTTTACACGAGACTTCTGCGGCAATCTACATACTCCCATCTCTTATGAAATTTTGTACACACTACCTGCAAAGCCGGCCGCGGTGGCCGAGAGGACTGAGGCGCTCCAGTCACGGTCTGCACGGCTACTACGGTCGGGGGTTCGAATCCCCCCTCGGGCATGGATATCTGTGCCGTCCTTAGTATTAGTTCATAAGTAGTTCGTAAGTTTAGGGGCTGATGACCCCGTAGTTAAGTCCCATAAGCTATACAAACATTTGAACATTTGAACTACCTGCAAAACAAGAGAGAGGTGATTGGCTACCTTAGTTTGAATATGGTGCATGGCGAAGCGTATCTTACAACAGACACCGTTACGTCGATCAGCATGAATATAGGTGAAATTTTTCATAAACGGGTGAGGAAGAGGAGGAGGAGACTGACTAACAGTATATTGAAATCAATATATATCCGGGCAACACCTGGTTTTTCAGCGACTGACTTCAGTTTATAAATTACTCAGTAGACACGATGTGGAACAGTCACGTACCAGTGCGGATGCAGCACTAAATCGCCGCAGCGAACATCTGCAAGCTGCCTGTTTGTAGACTCGCTAGTGTCACTCTGTTAACATCTAACTACTCCCACAACATATCGCAACGAATAAAACATCGACAAGCCTCTTGCGGGAGGCTTTGAAATTATTTTTACCATACTTTGGAATCACCTTACTGAAATTCTTAAGCAAAAAGCTTTTAATTTTAGTGAATCGCTAAAGAATCGTGCCAAGAAGAAAATTCTCAGCAGCAGATAACTTCGTATCTCATCATCCAGATGATTATCGACATTCTGTATCTTGTATTTTATCTCTGGTATTTTTGTTGCGTTATTATTTACGTAAAGGAATGCGTTATCTTGAAAAAGAATTCTCCGCTGATTGACGTTATCGCGTGCGCAAAGGAATTCAGTAGGTTGACAAACAACCTTCCTGTCCGAGGTGGCCGGCCGCGGTGGCCGAGTGGACTGAGGCGCTCCAGTCACGGTCTGCACGGCCACTACGGTCGGGGGTTCGAATCCCCCCTCGGGAATGGATATTTGTGCCGTCCTAGTTCGTAAGTAGTTCATAAGTAGTTTGTAAGTTTAGGGACTGATGACCCCGTAGTTAAGTCCCATAACTATACAAACATTTGAACATTTGTCCGAGGTGGGAGAGTTGAGATGCAAATTAATTTCTTGTTATCTGATATATCTCTAATAATAGACGTTATTAAAGCAATTATCTTTCCCGCTACCAAAAGTTTAAAGAGCAGCGTTTCTACACCTATCATTCCATGCCATTCCAAGCATGTGTGCCAATTTTTACCCCTCTATCTACAATATTCCGTGATTTATTAAGTTTTCAAACTTATACTGACTTTTTGATCACCCGGTATATTTGAAAACTTAATTTTTAAAGACTAATTTGCACTCTCTAAACACGTTGTACATCATGGGAAAACCGTCGTCGTTTTATTCCTGTTTTAAGTGACATAAAACATTAGCTCTACTATTCGAACACATCTACAAAACTTAGCAATATGGCGGATTCTGGCTTCACCTTTTCAGCGTAACGGCGTCTCCATGTCTTCTAACCTCCTTGGCTCAAACTGTGTGTACGATTTTGCAAAGATGCTACTAACTAAACATGGACTCGATACGCGCCGGTGGAGGCATCTCACGGACTTTTCACACGCCCCTCGTATATATATTCTATTTCCCCGGCAGTGTACAAATATTGGATTTACGTTGCGTGAAAAAGAAGTAGAGGAAGATCGATGCGCAGTGAGTGAGAGTGTACGGAGTTTGAGAGGCTACAGACGAGTGATCTCTATATAACCTGGATGTATAACTCTGGTGTTTGAGTTTAGAACTGTAGCGTGCCTGCACATTCATATGTTTTACACACGAATTTGCATAATTGTTAGATTACCTCAGGATTTGCAATTTATGTCAATATATGAACTAACAGACTCACGCGAGTACGGAATCGAAACATATTTCCTTTATGAATAGCAGTGATTGTCCGTCTTTGCAACTACAATAAAAATGCGATTTTTTTTCTCACCAGACGTGTTTCGTTTTAATGACTGTAAAACATCTTCAGTGGTCTGTAATAATAGAAATCAACAATTTGTTTTGTATTTAGATCGAAAACAGTTCTTAAGTAGGCCATGAAAAGTACGCCTAATGTTTGTTACTTACGAAAATTTTGTCTTTTCGCTTCACATCATGGAATGCCGGTCTGATAATGCAATAGCGCCGGTTCTTCATGCTGTGTCGTTTTCTCACTACTTTGACTATCATTGTTTCGCTGTTCATAGTTGTTTTCCACAGATCAGAAGTGTTTGTTTTTGTTTTTACTGATTCTGCACAGTGTGTTATTGGAGTGTTGCCAACCTCACAAATGTACTTCTTTCTCTATATTTTATAAGAAATTAAGTTTCGGTGTATTTAGTTTTGATGTAAGCGGATTGGAATAGTGGCAAAATAATACATACATATATACATATATATATATATATATATATATATATATATATATATATATATATATATATATATATATATATATATATATATATATAATGGGAACGTTATTATTATTTTTTATTTAATTTTTTATTACTATTATATTATTATAATTGTTATTGTTGGTGGGGGGCTGAGTAGTAGGGAAAGATAAAAAATGGTGGTTGGATGTGATAAGGTGTGATGTGAAGTGAGGTGGAAGACAAACCTTACCACATCCAACCAGCATTCAGTCAACTTTCCCTACTACTCAACCCCCCACCAACAATAACAACAATTATAATAATATAATAGTAATAAAAAATTAAATAAAAATAATAATAACGTTCCTATTAAATATATATATATTATTTTGCCACTATTCCAATCCACTTACATCAAAACTAAATACACCGAAACGTAATTTATTATAAAACAGAGAAAGAACTACATTTGAGAGGTTGGAAACACTCCAATAACACACTGTGCAGAATCAGTAAGGACAAAAACAAACACTTCTGATCTGTGGAAAACAACTATGAACAGTGAAAAAGTGACAGTGAAAGTAGTGAGAAAACGACACAGCATGAAGAACCGGCGGTATTGCATTAAACAGACCGGCATTCCATGATGTGAAGCGAACAGAAGACAAAATTTCCGTAAGTAACAAACATTAGGCCTACTTTTCATGGCCCATTTAAGAACTGTTTTCGATCTAAACACAAAACAAACTGTAGATTTCTATTATTACAGACCACTGAAGATGTTTTACAGTCATTGAAACGAAACGCGTCCAGTGAGAAAAAAATCGCATTTTATTGTAGTTGCAAAGACGGACAATCACTGCTATTCATAATTATGAAAGCAACTACGGACATAATGGCCACACAAACGAAGAATATTTCCTTTTCGTTTCCTTGTAATACTTCATAGCGGCCATGTTTTAATTATTCAAGAAAGAGAATGTGAACATATTTGGCTGGCAGCTCAGCTAGCGTGCGTCTAGAAGCCGCCAGCGTCGGAGCACATAACGTCATCACAAAGGCTACAGCGCTGCCTGGTGACTGTTCTTTTAAGAAGCTCTGTTGATACTAGTGACGTCACCCATACGCTGATTTGACGCTAAATTCAGCTGGGAACCTTGTCAGTACTCAGAAGTCAGGTTAAACGAGAAAGAACAGTTTTCCTGCGGGCACTTAACTGTTCCTTCTGTGTTTGGTTCTGTATCATGTACTTTCCTCTTATGAGTGTACAAATATTTTTGTTCTGTAAACGATTTATCGCAAACAAAACAAACATACCGATCAGCCATTGCACTTTCACAACCTACACAATCGCAGTTCACAAAAGAATGGTTTGGTTGAAAGAAATAGCTGCATTTGAAAAAGTAGAGGCGAAACGGATTGGCTGGAGTGGGACATGACGTCAAGACATGACGTCACGAACGGTAGCCAATCACCGAACGACGACGCTGGCGCCGTTGAGATGCACCTGCTCAGCTATCTGTAGTTCAACGTGCAGGTAATGCAGAGATCACTGCTGCAGACGGTCGCTGTGCACAGCTGGCAACGGAGCCGCGGCGGGCCGGCCGCGGCCGGTGGATTTTCCCGCCTCCCGCCTAGAGGCAGCGATGAATGGAGCCACCTGCCCCTTGCCCGCCCTACCTGCCGCGGCGGCGTCAGAGCGGGCCGCGCCGTGCCGCGTGCCGCCCAGGAATGCAGCCGTCAACGCAGCAGCCGCCCACGGCGACCGTGCAAAAAACCCACACTGTACCAGCCCACCCGACCCGCATTCCCCTGCCGCAATTAATACTTTCTTCTGCACCTATTACTACTGTCCTACTGCCTCCGTACTAGACTAGCGCATCATAGTTCGCGACCGGGAGCGCTCACTTTAGTAGGCGGCTCTGTCACGAACTAGTTCGCTCTTTTAGATTGTCCGCTCCCAGTGAAGATTTGAAGATTGATCGAAGATTTGATCAAAACTTTGACCATGTAATACCGACCTAACAGTCACGAAAATCGCAGTTTGAGTGTGATGGAATACAAGTTGGGGATTTGTGAACTGCGCCTGTAAACAATGACAAATCGGATCTAAGAATCGCAGATACTTAAAAATAACAGTCCCACAAATCACTGATAGCGGAAAGTCTTAGATCATCCCATCCCTATTAGACTTGCAAGTAATAGTTCTCGAATCGGGAGCGCGTTCTTTTATTGCCTCCGCTCCCAGTGACGGCTCAGCGGCGTGGTCTGCGCGTGCAGGTGGAGGGGGAAGTTCCCCCACCTAGCTGCTTCATGCGCTTGCTGCTTGAGCCGCTAACGGTATCACGCAAAGCAAAAGAAACAGTTTGTACATAATTTCTCGCGTTTAAGTTTAGAGTCATCTCTGTTGTTGTTGTGGTCTTCAGTCCGGAGACTGGTTTGATGCAGCTCTCCACAATACCCTATCCTGAGCAAGCCTCTTCATCTCCACAAAAGAACGGCAACCTACATCTGTATGAATCTGCTTACTGTATCCATCTCTTGGTCTTCCTCTGCGGTTTTTACCCCACACACTTGCCTCCAACGCTAAATTCACAATTCCTTGATGTCTAAGAATGTGCCCTACCAATCTATCCCTTGAGTCACCTCTATATCTTGGCATTATGGAATTTATTAGTCAGATATTGCAGAGTGCAGAACACATCAAAACAGAAATTTTGTAGCACTGAACTATGTAATCTAGCAGGCAGACGATCACCTCGAAATGGCTCATCAGCAGAAGGCAAACACGTGATTTTTAATTCTGCTACGCGCCCTCTCGCTATTGCCCGTCGGTCTTCGGAAAAGAATCCAACGAACTATGAAGCGAGATACGTTTGGCATAATCGTCCGCTGTTCATAATTCGTCCGCTCCTTCTAGTTCGTCCGCTATATTTGGCTTTTGTTACCGCTACTAAAATAGCTCTTTTTTATGACAGCTTTTTTATATAATGAATCAGTGTTGCCAAAGCGTGTGCTATTACACGTATTTTTGGGCAATTTGACATCAAATACTTAGGCAAATAAACCAGTTATTTACACGAATGGGTGGTACAATGGTATTCAGCTACTTTGTATACAGAATACTCGTAGTACTTTATTTTTAAAATAGATTTCTTGTGGCAGTGAACTATGAAACTACAGCTGAGCTGCATCTCAGCTCGAAATGAAGGTAACTGGCAGAAGGGAATCACGCGATTCTGTGCGCTCTCTCGTCCTCTCGCTGGTCCCCGTCAATCTTCGGAAAAGGAGCGGACGAACTAAGAGGCGAGGGATCTGCGAACTAGTTGTGGGAGCGCTCTTCCAAACTAGTTCGTTCGTGAACTACACAAGACTAATCCGTACCCAAAGACTCGAAAGCTGTGCATCGTAGGGTGACCAACAGTACCGCATTTCAAGATATTTTGTCATTGTCTCCCAATTGTTTCCATTTATATCTCAATGTACGAGGGTTGGGAGCAAAAGTATTGAAAACTTTTTTTTTATTGATAGAGCTGAAGCATTGAATTAAAATTTGTGGTGCGGCCGGGAATCGAACCCGGACCTCCATGCTTACTAGGCAGACGTCTTAACCGTTAGACTACCACACCACTAACGATTAAGGCGCCTCGGAATAGTCTATGTACGATTTCCCTCCACAACACAAACTTTAATTCAGCTTCTTTGTTCCAAAGATAATTGCCACTACTGCCAAGGCTCTCCATGCAGCGGAATAGCACCTCAGCAATGGACATGGTGGAACAATCCTGTTATGGTGATATAAATATCAATTAAATACTTTTTTTTTTCTTCTTGCAGACAACAGTCCGGTTGGGAAATGTGACATATACAAAGGACAAGGTATTAAGTACATGTGTGGACAATCAATAGCACTTTAATATCGTAACAGCAACTGCAAAATGATATAGATATCAGCGTGGTGCAAAAATTGGCAATTGACCCTTAATAATAAGTGTGAGATCATCCATATCACCAATAAAAGAAATGCGTTCCGAAGTTTAGTCTCTGCGGAAACCGGCGTCTCAGAAGCAAGTGACAAGACCCTTGCGTCACACTTTCCACGAAGAGTGGAGTAAACTTTATGCTGCGTACCAGCGTACGAGAGCAAAAATCCTCGTTTGCAGTATACAGAGTGTGAATAAGAAACTTCCCTTACTTCCAGATTCAATTAAAAAAGAGTCAAGATATTTGCGGTGCCCTCTGAAGCAAAAAAAAAAAAATAAAATAAAATAAAAAAAAAAATAAAATAAATAAATAAATAAATAGTGCTGGCTCTTTTCCCGCACGATTTTCTCTTCCTTTTCTTTTACTTCTCCAGGTACTAAATAACTAACATACGACTACACCTGAATGCGTGGTCTGGCATCCGGAAAGGATTGTCTTTAGAGTTTCCGACTTGCGAGCTACCAGACATTAAGACGATTAACGCTTGCTATGACTCCAGGCAGAGGAAGTGTAAACAATCAGATTCTGGCAGAAAACGAGCATTTGATGAAAGATAAGAGACAAGAGGCACCTTGGAAATATGCAGACATTCGCTAAACGTCACGAAAGCTGAACTTCAGCAGTTGATTTAGGTGCAAAAGTGATTTCACTTGCAAAGTTCAAATTGTGAGATCACTGAAGCGTAACGACTCTCAGCTTCGCCACAATTTCGCTAATAATTTGTCGGCTACATCGGACAAAGCCCCATATACCTAGGAAATAATTATGATGGCGCAACTTGCCGAACATATGCCAATGTTAATCGGCAGTATATTTGCGAGTGTGGTCCCGTTAGAGACAGCGAAAAGATGAACGTTTGTTACGCAATGACATAGTTAGGAGGGAGTAAGGAAGCTTTGAGGTTAACATCCCGTCGATGGCGTGGTCATTACGCTAGGAGTGTTTGTGAAAGGATGGAGAAGGAAATCGGCCGTGCCCTTTGGGAGGAACTATCCCACCATTTGCCTGGCGTGATTTACGGAAATCCTAAATCTGGATGGCCGGAGGTGGATTTGAAACACCATCCTTCCGAATGCGAGTCCAGTGTGTTACCACTGCGCCGCCTCGCTAGAATGACATAGTTAAACCGTTTCTATTAATGGAGCAAATAAAATCGTTTATTTGATCATGGTTGAACAATTCAGAGGCTTGGTGCGTCAAGCTTAATAGTCTTCAGCTAAATGTCTACTAGCAGGACCAAACAAAGTAGGGACCTCGATCTCTGGTCACAGTCGTTTTGATTTCTTCCTCCAGAGGTATGTGAAACAATCTGTATGCTTACTTGTTCCATAACTAACGCGGATGCGGGGCTGCGGCTGGACGTGAATTTGTTGAATTGTAAAAACCAACAGCCGTACGGTTGTTAGTTTACTTTTTTTTCTTTTGAGATTAATGTTGTCATTACAATATTGCTATCTTCTGGCCCCTAGGTACAGTCAATTGGAACTGTATATACACTTGCGCCTATGTGCCTAGCATTTATCGCTGGTAACAAATGATTTTTTGCATTTACGCCCAGTCAGATCGTGACGAAACGTCGAGCCCGGCTCGACTGGAAGCCGGAGGTCGCGGGTTCGATACCCGGACGAACCTCTGATTCTTTCAGTCTGCGTTTTAATCAATCCTTCACATCCCGACGATGTGAGGAGTCGCCAGGAACAACAAGTGGTTCGGATTTCACGTTAAGCTGTAGACCGTCCCGTTTCCCCGGTTGGATAACTGGGGTATGCTAGGGACACGCAAGTCGCCGAAGTGGCGTCCAATTGAAAGACTTGCACCAGGCCAATGAGCCACACGAAATAATTATAGGTAATGAAACGTCCGGAAAAAATCCAAAGTTCCCCTAAAAATACTTCCATAAATTCGTAAAGTCTTAAATCTTGAGCAAAACGAAAGGTTGTGTTGGGCATAATCCTGCTACACCAAGTGCGTAAAGGAGAAAACCATTCTAGAACGAAATTTGTGCCAGGTATTTAAAAAAGGAAAATGCGGTAAAGAAATCATACACGAAAATTTTAATTGTGGGGCAAACAATGTGAGAATGATCGACGGAGGCAACAGAAAATAAATGCAGGAAAAATAGTATCTGGGAATGTAAAAAATTAATATTTTATCTTGTTTATGTGTGACACTATGTGTAAAAAAAGCTCCATAGAGACCAATAGGAGAATACGATCAGCTGTTAATGTCCTTTAAGTCTGTAAATCACAGGAAAATGGTTGTATCGTACTGAAAAACTTTGCGAGCACTACTGATATATCCGGATTAATGAAGTTACGAAACACTTCAGTTTTTTATTCAGGAACCATCGATGCAGGAGGATAAAAATGCGACTAATTTTACGCATATGAAGTTATTTTAAGGTGAATGAGTTGAATGCCGCGCTCTGTATATTGATGGCCGTAACATATCGTCCAGATCGATTCTACGCAAAACAATTCCTCCTTTCGGGGGCATTTAGTCATCAACAGAAGTCACGAAGTCTTTAGACGATCGCTATGTTAGTATGTAGCTGTTTTGAATTAACAGAATTGGCTTAGTATTGGAGAGTGCTGCTAAAACCACCATCGTCAGTTTCCGATCAAGATTAATGAATCAGAACTTGTATTTGTAATTTGAGGCAGTCACACATTCAAAAGCATGCCCGACAAGCTTGTCTGTACGAGCATGCTTGAGCGTGCTAAGTATAAAATTGTTCACTCATCAGGCTTGTACAAGCATACTGATGATTGGATTTCAGTGTAGGCTTGTGCAAGCGTTCAAACACGTGTATTCTTCAATGTATGTACCAAGAACATGGAGGCTTATACAATCATATACAAACGATTTGATATTTTTTGTTTGGTAGTGACATTACATTCTGTATAAATATTGTACCGTCAAGTAAGGCAAGTTGAAGAATACAATTTTACATGGGAAAAAGGAGAAAAATAGCGTAACTATTACATTCATCAAAGTCGAAGATTTTGGAATAAATCTAGAGTAATTTTTTGAACGACAATGCTAGAAATTGCATTTTTGTGTCGTACAAGTACCGGTGGTAATTTGGAAGAAGCGTTGCACATTGCATTGACGGTTTATTGATAGTGGCTTACTATCGATAATGGTCTGCCCGAACATGTGAAAATTCGAACGGTGTCGTAGCTTGTCTACTCGCAATAACTTAAGCTGTACTCTTAGGTTCCATCGATCACAGGTCGCAGCCCAAAAATTCGCACATTGAGCGCTCACTTGCGTAAAAAAAAAAAAAAAAAAAAAAAAAAAAAAAAACCTTTCTTAACCTATACCTCACTATCAGAGTGAAGGTACAAATCACGTTTTAAACACAAAAACCGAATGTATATTGTATGTTCTGCTGTAAACAAACAGTCTTTAATACATGAAATGTTTGTGTTCAAAAACTGATCTGTAGCTCTACTCTGATAGGTTAAGAAAGAGGTTATTTTCTTCAAAATGTTCAAATGTTTGTTAAGCTTATGGGACTTAACTACGGGTTCATCAGTCCCTAAACTTACAAACCACTTATGAACTACTTACGAACTAGGACGGCACAAATATCTATGCCCGAGGGGGGATTCGAACCCCCGACCGTAGTGGCCGTGCTGACCGTGACTGGAGCGCCTCAGTCACCTCGGCCACCGCGGCCGGCGTTATTTTCTTCTTTCGCATGTGAGCGCCGAAGGCGCGAATTTTTGGACTGAGACCTGTTCAAATGTTTGTAAACCTTATGAAAACTGCGAGATCATCAGTCCCTAAACTACTTAAGAACTAATTTAAAGACAGCACAAACATCCATCCCCGAGGGAGGATTCGAACCTCCGACGCGGGTGGCCGCGCGATCCGCAACATGGCGCTCCAGACCGTTCGTCTACGCTGAGACCTGTGATCGATGGACCCAAAGAGTACAGCTTAAATTTATTGCGAGTAGACAGGCTAGAATGCAGTTCGGATTTTCACTTTTTCGAACACACCATTATCGATAGTAAGCCACGAACAACAGACCATGAATGCGAGGTGCAACGCTTCTTCCAAATTACCGTACCGATACTGCGTCTCCTCCAATACGGAGGAAAAAAAGATTTATTTTGTAGTATTATCAGACTGCATTATAATCTCAAGAGGACGACTACAGTGCAAAAAAGGCAGAACATAAGTAGGCCTAATTGGAAACATCATGCAAAATTCTTGGGTTAATATTTGCAATTGAGATGGTGAACAAGAAGAAATACGTAACTGGTGTAGTCTTTCATAATTCAAATAATGAAAAACAGCTTGTGGAAATAATTTTTTCGGTTCTTTGAACACACCGTACAGCTGATCACGTTTCATTAAGCCTATTTTTGGTACCCAACAAAAAGGGCTCCAAAGTCCGACTCTAAGATGTTCGAGCACTTTTGCTAGTAAACAAACTGATGCTAGTCCAAGAATGTATAATTTCTAAGAATGCTTGCAATCTAAGTAGATCGGTCTGAATATTATATATCGAACGTTCAAGTCCAAATTGCTTACATGAGCACTGATACGCGAGATGACAATAAGAATGCTTACGAACATAAAATTACATCCAAGTAATTTTCACGGTGGTACTGCCAAGCTTCGTTGACGTGAATTTGTTTTACAGCAGAATCTTGATACATTCATTAGAAATAGATAGCTCAATGTTTTTAGTGAATTTCAGTGAAAATGTCACAGCCACAACCGACACAAACGATATTTGAAGCTGTGATAGTACTTATCTACGTAACAACATATTCGGAAATCTTGACATTTTCGTAGAAATGATGTCGAATATTTACGATGATTATAATATAATTTGGAATACCCGTTAGGTATCCATACAGTATGTATTGCTAAGACTGCGAGGACGAAAGGATCAATAATTTTATTTGTATAAATAAATAATTGTAGATACGACTTTAATCGCATAATAAATCGTTGCAGGGTGTCTTCAGGATAGTAGATCGAGAACTAGTCACTAAATGGGTGTGACAGTTTTTAATAGAAATTAAGCGCAATTCATTCGTCAGTAATATTGATTTCTTAACATTTACAATACTTTGCAGTAAAACTAACGTAAATAAACTTACATCTACGTAGAGAGTCTCTCTCGATGTACTTTTCATAAGTGCTTCCTTAGCGATTTTAGATAAGTACATAGAGAACCACTCACTACATGATTCTCTGTTTCCCTTTTCCTTTGCGTCGCTTTGACTATCAAGTCTTTTGAATCTTAAGAAATCAAAAAATCGTGCTGAAAGATTACAATTCGTGTCGCGACGTACTGCCAAGCGTTCAGACGTTGACAGCGGCCGATCAGATATTGGCACATTACAGCTGTTTTGTCTTTACGATAGATATTGATTTTAGCCGGAATGAATTTTTTGCACTGACCATGATTTTACTTAATGCTTTTCCTGCTCTATGGTTGACAGGTTCTCGATGTGCCCTTGTCCACTCAATGAATTGAGTATAATCGTCACGGGAACAATTCGTAACAAAACAGCGTTAACTTTTAATGTGAAAATATTGTCACATGCAGTGGCCGCAGCCAACATTTGAACAGAACTACTCTACGCCGCGACACGGATTGTAAATGTACGTGAAATCCGTCACTCACGACCACAGAAACCAATATGTTCCCACGACTACTGACGAAAGACACTTCACAAGTCGCGCGTCAATATCGGCGTAGTCGATTTAGAGTTGCACATTCGATATCATTTCTAGCTGAGCTACTTCGATTGTAAGCCTTCTTCGTAATTACCCAAGAATGCACGAACCGCATGGCGGCGCGACTGTTGCTCCGAAGCAGGTGGTTACGTGTGTGTGTGTGGCCAGCCTTTACGATGTGCAGTCTCCGATCACGCCGAACGAATCAGATGTCGCTTGCGCCCTTTACGTGAGATCGGCGTCGTTTCGCCCGAGACTTTATCTGCCGCCGGCCTTGGTGTATTTGCGCAGCGCTTATCGTACGACGCGGCGCGGATGAATGGGAGCGCCGCAGCGCCCTAGCAGACTGCGCGTCGCCGCCGACAGCCGCTGTTGACAGCTGCCACGCGCTGCCGCAGGTGGTCGCGGCCAAGCACACCACACCACAATAGCACACTGCTACTGTACTCGCGTCTATACTTTGCCTCGCGAGTAATACCTGTTGCCACTAACTCTCACTTCACCGCACTAATTTTATTTTTGCGAACTTTTCGTTGTTCAGCGCAGCCTCCAGAACGAAGGTACAGCCACGGAATCACACCGGTTTCGCGCCTCCTCAGTCCAGACTTTTCGCAACTCGCCTTCTCGTAGCCGTTCAAAACTCTTCACACACCAGCCTTTCTTTTCGAGACCGCAGTAGTGGCGGGGAGACAAGGTGCGGTAACATTTGGCAAGCAGCCGCTGGACACGTGTAAAGTGGGCGACGCACTCACCTTAGAGTGTAGCGGCAGCGTCGCTGGTGGCGGCCGGGAGGTCCCGCGGAGCGTCGGGGCGGCGCGGTCGGCTGCGGCCTGGGAGCAGTGCTGGCGGAGCTGTGTGGAGCGGCGACCGCGCTGCGCCCCAGACGCGGAACTTGTGCCGGCCGGCCGCCGCCGGCGCGCAGACCCCGCCGCGCTAGTTCTCCGGCTCGTCGCCCGGCGGCGCCACCGGCGGCCGCCGTCGCTGCGAACAAGAATGCCGCCAAATCACCGACTGGTCTGCCCGTCTGCCGTCTCCCCACACTGATTTCCAGCACTGCGGGCACTATAGGGTTTTTTGATTTGATTGATTGATTGATTTTTCCAGGGAAGCCAAAACAGTCTTGGTCCAACCCGCCACTGCCCGCACCGAAACTAAGTTTATTGTGCGGTATCGCTCCCTGTATATCTAGTAAAGCCAACCAATGCCCTTGAACAGTGCAAGGAGTCCCTTTACCAGTTCTTTATTAGACACAATTTCTTTGGGTCTGGTTGTCCCAAATGTTCTGTGCCTTTTACTCTCCAATGCAATGCATTCGAAGATTAGATGTGATGCAGTTTCATCACCGTCGTCACAGATCCTACATTTAGGGTCCTCTTCTGTTATTCCCATTGTACGTAGGTGTTTTTTGAAATTCCCATGGCCTGTCAGCAATCCAACCATGAGTCTAATCTCTCTCCTGTTCAGACCCAGGATTGCAGAGCTTCTTTTAAAACATGGCCTTGGCATCATTACCTTGCCATGTTTTTGTTGATGGACTTTGGTCCAATATTCTACGTGCTGTCTTCTGAGCCAGTTACGTAGCTCCAATTTGATCATTGCCTTGGTGATTGTCAGGACGGGTTCCGGTCCAATAAATGGAGTCTCTGCCCCCATCCTGGCTAATCTGTCGGCATGTTCGTTGCCACTGATCCCCGAGTGATCAGGGACCCACAATAGGTTTACTCTATTGCTTTCCCCTAGCTCCACCAGAACCCTGAGACATTCTGCAACAATTTTAGACCTTGTTGCAGGAGCTGCCAGTGATCTCAAGGCTGCCTGGCTGTCTGAATAGATATACATGCTACGATCTTTGTAGCACCTACGCAAATTCTCCTCCACACACGCCCTGATGGCACTGATTTCGGCCTGGAATACTGAGGACAGTTTTCCCAGAGAGATGACGCCCTCCAGTTTTGGCTGCACCCCATGTACCACAGCCCCAACACCTTGGTCTGATTTTGACCCGTCAGTGAACCAGACAATATCCCCCGTACGGTGTGTAACTATTTTCTAAAACTGCTCCCTACTTCCAATTGTTATATTGAAAGGCTTGTTGAAGCAGTATGGGGTTATAATATAGTCGGCTGGCATTTCCCCAACCTTTCCTATATTTACCTCACTCACTATTTTAGTGTGTGATTCTGGATATCCCAAGGAGTTCCAGTTGTTGCCAGATTTGAGTCTGCATGCACCAGCCGCTGCCTCCATCTTCACCCAAAGGTGTAATGAGGGCATATCCAGCATGGTTTCCATCCCAGCAGTTGGTGTGCTGCGAATTCCGCCTGTTATGGCTAAGCAGGCTAATCTCTGCACTATAGGGTTTAGTCTTGTGTAGTTCGCGAACGAACTAGTTCGGAAGAGCGCTCCCACATGCGAACTACGCGAACTAGTTCGCAGATCCCTTGCCTCCTTTTCCGAATACTGACGGGGAACAGCGAGAGCGCGCAGAATCGTGTATTCCCTTCTGTCAGTTACCGTCATTTCAAGCTGAGACACTTTTTCAAATTCTAAAGTCATCAGGGGCAAAATATAGGGAAAGGAGAGTTATTTACAACTTGTACAAAAGTCAGACCGCAGTTATTAGACTCGAAGGGCATGAAAGTGAAGCATCAGTTGGGAAGGGAGTAAGACAGGGTTGTGGCCTTTCTCCGATGTTATTCAATTTGTACATTGAGCAGGCTGTGAAGGAAAGCGAGGAAAAATTAGGAATAGGGATTAAAGTTCAGGGGGAAGAAATAAAAACATTGCGTTTTGCTGATGACATTGTAATTCTGTCAGAGACAGCAAAGGACCTGGAAGAGCAGTTGAATGGAATGGACACTGTGTTGAAGAGAGGGTATAAAATGAATATTAACAAGAGCAAAACAAAGATAAGGGAATGCAGTCTTAGAAAATCAGGCGATGCTGAAGGAATTAGATTAGGTAACGAAACAATGAAGGTGGTAGATGAGTTTTGTTACTTGGGTAGTAAAATAACATGCGATGGTCGCAGTACAGCGGATATAAAATGCAGAATGGCAATGGGAAGAAACGCATTTTTGAAAAAGAGAAATTTGCTAACATCGAATATTAATTTAAGTGTAAGGAAGTCTTTTCTGCAGGCATTTGTGTGGAGTGTTGCCTTGTACGGGAGTGAAACATGGACGATAAGCAGTGCGGACAGGAAGAGAATAGAGGCTTTTGAAATGTGGTGCTACAGAAGAATGCTGAAGATTAGGTGGGTAGATCGCATAACTAATGAAGAGGTACTGAACAGAATTGGTGAGAAAAGGAATTTTTGGCATACCCTGACTAAAAGAAGGGATCGCTTAGTAGGACACATTCTTAGACATCGGTGAATCGTAAATTTAGCATTGGATGGAAGTGTGTGGGGTAAAAATCGCAGAGGGAGACGAAGAGACGCGTATAGTAAGCAGATTCAAGTGGATGTGGGTTGTCGTTCTTATGAGGAGATGAAAAGGCTTGCTCAGGACAGAGTAGGGTGGAGAGCTGCATCAAACCAGTCCCCGGACTGAAAACCATAACAACATGTAGCTCAGCTGAAGTTTCATAGTTCACTGCCACAAACGTTCTTTTCTAAGGTATTCAGCAGTGTCTAAATAATATTTACTAGGAGTACTCTGTATGCAAAGTAGTTGAATACCATTGTATCACCAGTTCGTGTAGATAACTGGTTTATTTGCTTAAGTATTTGATGTCTAATTGCCCAAAAATACTGGCAACAGCACACGCTTGGGTAACACTGATCATTATATAAAACAGCTGTCATAACAAAAGAAAGAGCTCTTTTAGTAGCGGTAGCAAAAGCCAAAAAGAGCGGACGAACTAAAAAGAGCGACCTACTTCGCGGCCGAGCTACGAACTAAAAGGAGAGCGATCGGTCGCGAACTAAAAACTAAAATATGCGCGTTCGGTCGCGAACTAAAATATGTGTGATCGGTCGCGAACTAAAATATGTGCAATCGGTCGCGAACTAAAATATGTGCAATCGGTCGCGAACTAAAATATCCGTTACCGGTCGCAAACTATTATGCCAAACGCATCTTGCTTCTTAGTTCGTTGGATTCTTTTCTGAAGATCGACGGGCAATAGCGAGAGTTGCGATTTCCGATGGTACCCATGATTTGCGATTGTACTCAGAAGCTCGAAATTTAGCGAGGATTTCAATGCGAGATGCCTACAACATTTATCACAACGAAACTCTTTCTCGTAATTTGACTGAAACCCCAAAGAGATTTTGGTCATATGTTAAATATACTCGGGGCAAATCACAAACAATACCTTCACTACGTGATAGTAATGGCGATCCTGCCGATGACAGCGCTACTAAAGCAGAGTTACTAAACTTAGCTTTTAGAAACTCATTCACCAAAGAAGACGAACCCAATATTCCAGATTTCGAATTACGAACAGATGCCGTAATGAGTAACATAGAAGTAGTTATCATCGGAGTAGTGCAGCAACTAAAATCACTTAATAAGAACAAGTCTTCTGGTCCAGATTGTATACCCATTAGATTTCTATCTGATTATGCTGAAGCGATAGCTCCTTACTTAACAGTCATATACAACCGCTCTCTCATAGAAGGATCTGTACCAAAAGATTGGAAAGTTGCACAGGTCACACCTATATTCATGAAAGGCAGTAGGAGCAACCCACTAAACTACAGGCCTATTTCATTGACGTCAATTTGCAGCAGGGTTTTGGAACATATCCTGTATTCAAATATTATGAATTATCTCGAACAGAACGATCTATTGACCCAAGGTCAACACGGATTTAGAAAATATCGTTCATGCGAAACACAACTAGCTCTATATTCACACGAAGTGATGGGTGCTATCGACAAAGGTTCGCAAATCGATTCCGTATTTCTTGATTTCCAGAAAGCTTTTGACACCGTATCTCACAAATGGCTTTTAATCAAATTGCGTGGTTATGGTATATCGCCCCAAATTTGCAATTGGATAGGGGATTTCTTGTCAGAGAGGACACAGTTCGTAGTAATCGATGGTAAGGCATCGACTAAAACAGAGGTGATATCGGGCGTTCCACAGGGTAGTGTTATTGGTCCTCTGCTATTCCTTATTTACATAAACGATTTAGGTGAAAATCTAAGTAGCTCTGTTAGGTTGTTTGCAGATGACGCCGTCATTTACCGTCTAGTAAAATCATCTGAAGATCAAAACCAACTGCAGAACGATCTGAATAAGATATCAGTATGGTGTAAAAATTGGCAATTGACTCTAAATAATGAGAAGTGTGAAGTCGTCCACATGAGTACGAAAATAAATCCGTTAAACTTTGTTTACAACATAAATCAATCAAATGTGAAGGCCGTAAACTCCACAAAATACCTAGGAATCACTATTACTTCAGACTTAAACTGGAAAGAACATGTAGATAATATCGTGGGAAAGGCGAACCAGAGACTGCGTTTTATTGGCAGAACCCTTAAAAGATGCAACAGAACTACTAAAGAAACTGCATACACTGCGCTTGTCCGTCCATTTTTGGAGTATTGCAGCCCAGTGTGGGATCCTTATCAGGTGGGTTTGACGGAGGACATCGAAAGAGTCCAAAGAAGGTCAGCTCGTTTCGTAGTGTCGCGATACAGGGGAGACAGCGTTACGGAAATGATACAGGATCTGGGATGGGAATCATTACAATAACGGCGCTTATCGCTGAGGCGTGGGTTACTTGCGAAACTCCAATCGCCAACATTCTCCTCCGAATGCGAAAATATATTGTTGACTCCCACTTACATAGGTAGAAATGATCATCAGAATAAAATAAGAGAAATCAGAGCTCGAACAGAGAGATTCAGGTGTTCTTTCTTCCCGCGTGCTATTCGAGAATGGAATGGGAGATAAATAGTATAATTGTGGTTCGATGAACCCTCTGCCAGGCACTTAAATGTGATTTGCAGAGTATCCCATGTAGATGTAGATGTAGATGTAGATGGCGTGCAGCAGAATTAAAAATCACGTGTTTACCTTCTGCTGATGAGATCCATTTCGAGGTGATCGTCTGCCTGCTAGATTACATAGTTCAGTGCTACAAAATTTCTGTTTTGAAGTATTCTGCAATATCTGACTAATAAATTCCATAATGCCAAGATATAGAGATGACTCTAAACTTAAACGCGAGAAATGATCCACAAACTGTTGCTTTTGGTTTGCGTGATATTGTTAGCGGCTCAAGCAGCAAGCGCACGAAGCAGCTAGGTGGGGGAACTTCTCCCTCCACCTGCACGCGCAGACCACGCCGCTCAGCCGTCACTGGGAGCGGACGAACTAAAAGAACGAACTAGTTCGCGGCAGAGCCGCGAACTAAAGTGAGTGCTCCCGATTCGCGAACTATTAATGCGCAAGTCTAATAAGGATGGGATAATCTACGACTTCCCGCTATCAGTGATTTCTGTGACTGTTAATTTTAAGTATCTGCGATTCTTAGATGCGATTTGTCATTGTTTACAGGCGCAGTTCACAAATCCCCAACGTGTATTCCATCACACTCAAACCGCGATTTTCGTGACTGTTAGGCCGGTATTACACGGTCAAATTTTTGATCAAATCTTCGACATAAAAATATCATCAAGTGCTTGTAATATTTTTTGATGTAAATCTTTGATGTGACTCTAAAAAGAGGCATTGCACTGTCGTCATACTTTTCATCATATTTCAAGATGGCTGACAGTAAACACATGTTATCATGCGCTGTCATAGATACTACTAAAACTGCATTCTGAAGAAAGAAAAGAGAGGCTTACTTGGGTGAAACTGTGGAAATCATTTCGTGTTGCGAGAGCTGCAAGCGGAGGGCGCCAAGTCATAAATAAATTACTGGAGATTGGATGATACAACGTATCGGTATTTACTCAGTAAAGTGGCTCCACACATTAAAAATCAGTATACGCATGTCAGAAGACTATATCGGCAGAAGACAGGTTTTCAGTGACACAGCAATTTCTTGCTACTGGGGTTAAATTTTACTTAAGGCGCGGAAGCGTAACGTGCTCATGTTGGCAACGAAATGTTCGCTATACGAGAAGGATGAACTTAGTGGCCGGACAAGAACGCATACAAGAACCTGTAAACAACAGAACACGAACAGCATCAATTATTATTAGATTGTGAAGAGTGGAGAGCTTATAAAAATCTTCTTCATATAATTATTTCTATTAATTTTGTGGCTGATAGAACACAGCAGGCCATTAATCTTCTTAATATCCTCGGCTGTACACCAAAGCCGAAATACACTGTTGAGTACCTCCGCCATTCTCTTGTAACTTTCCTGTCTCCTTAATCTGTTCTTATATCCAATGTGTCAGGGATTAAACAGTGCTTCGTCTGCTTCATAAACTTCGATTAATTTTGTCGTAGACGGAACACACCAACTAAACTTCTACGTCATGTTTTCAAACAAGGAGGTTTCTTTTCAAACAAACTCTGTCCAAGAGGAACGACGATGCTATCGCTCCAAGCAGTTAGATTTCGCATTGCAGTGAACAGAAGACAAACGACTTTCATGATCAAATCTAATGTGGGCCACTAGATTTAATCATATTTAATGACGAAAGCAGAGATATGTAAAAGTTCCCAATAACACTATCAATTTTTTATGATGTAAATATATGATTTAAGTTTTTGACAAAGAAATATGACCGTGTAATACCGGCCTTACTTTTGTGATCTCTGCTACTGCTATTTCTTCTGCAGATATTGCTTCTTCTGCGACTCTCTGGTATTGTTACTTCTGCAATTTCTGCTACTTTCGTGACAAAATGCGATTTGTTCATCTGTTTGTAGAGCTTATGGGACTTAACTACAGGGTCATCAGTCCCTAAACTTACAAACTACTTATGAACTAATACTAAGGACGGCACAAATATCCATGCCCGAGGGGAGATTCGAACCCCCGACCGTAGTGGCCGTGCAGACTGTGAATGGCACGCCACAGAACGCTTGACCACTGCGGCCGGCATGCGATTTGTGTGGTAGGTGCTAAACTGTGGTTAGTCCCGAGGAGAATCCAACAGAAATCGACAAGTATAGACTATCTAAAGCCCGTTTTTCACGATCGACTTTGTGGTGAAACTTGACTACTCGGAATGCATGCGCCTTTCGTGGCTGCGTGCAAATCAGCAGCCAATCCCAACGTCTATGACGTCAATGATCTGTAAATTGTGCCGAGTGTGGAATTCTGAATTTTCGAGTGTGATGCAGAATGCGTATGCGCAGAAGCAAGTAACAGTAGTGGTGTCTGCTAACAGCGGAAGTTAACCTAGTCTGGTTGAGTGCATTCATATTACAGAAATGCTTTCGCATCTTGTATAACTTTATTCTGTTGTTTGCTTTCGGTTTTCATCGCACCTTGAAATTTTCGCCAGAGCTTAATATTGTTTTTTTTTCTACCAGTTTTCTCCTACAAAATAGTCGAAAAATCTGCAAGCGGAACAATATTTTTGTGTTTCGGAGTAAAAGTATACATTATGTATATATACGAGTGTAAATATCTAAACCTGTTTTATCGAAAATTATTTCAATAGAAGAGTCAGAATTATTAGATGAGAAAATAATTTTCGATGTTATTTCGATTGTTCCACCCCCATGAACCACAGACATTGCCGAGGTGGGGTGGCTTGCGTGCCTCAACGATGCAGATAGCCGTGCCGTAGGTGCAACCACAGCGGAGGGGTATCTGTGGAGAGGCCAGACAAACGTGTGGTTCCTGAAGAGGGGCAGCAGCCTTTTCAGTAGTTACAGGGGCAACAGTCTGGATGATTGACTGAGCTGGCCTTGTAACATCAGCTAATGTGGCCTTGCCACACAGCTACTGCGAACGGCTGAAAGCAAGGGGAAACTACAGCCGTTACTTTTCCCGAGGACATGCAGCTCTACTGTATGAACATATGATGATGGCATCCTCTCGGGTAAAATATTCCGGAGGTAAAATAGTCCCCCATTCGGATCTCCGGGCGGGGACTACTCAGGAGGATGTTGTCATCAGGAAAGACAATACTGGCATTCTACGGATCGGAGCGTGGAATGTCAGATCCCTTAATCGGGTAGGAAAATTAGAAAATTTAAAAAGTGAAATGGATAGGTTGAAGTTAGACATAGTGGGGATTAGTGAAGTCCGGTGGCAGGATGAACAGGATTTCTGGTCAGGTGAGTACAGGATTATAAATACAAAATCAGTTGGGGGTATCACAGGAGTAGGACTGATAATGAATAAGAAGATAGGAATGCGGGTAAACTACTATGAGCAGCACAGTGATCGCATTATCATTGTCAAGATAGATACGAAGCCAACACCGACCACAGTAGTACAGGTTTATATGCCAACTAGCTCTGCCGATGATGAGGAGATCGAAGAAATATATGAGGAGCTAAAGGAAATTATTCAGACAGTTAAGGGAGAGGAAAACTTAATTGTGATGGGAGACTGGAATGCGGTAGTAGGAAAAGGAAGAGAAGGAAAAATAGTAGGTGAATATGGACTGGGCAGGAGAAATGAAAGAGGAAGTCGCCTGGTAGAATTTTGCACGGAACATGATTTAATCGTAACAAACACCTGGTTTAAGAATCACAAAAGAAGGTTGTATACATGGAAGAGACCAGGAGACACCGGAAGGTATCAGATAGATTTTATAATGGTAAGACATAGGTTCCGGAACCAGGTTATAAACTGCAAGACGTACCCAGGGGCAGATATAGACTCTGACCATAACTTGTTAGTCATGAACTGTAGGCTGAAACTGAAAAAATTGCAGAAAGGTAGGAAAATAAGGAGATGGGACTTAGATAAATTGAAGGAAAGTGAAGTTGTGGAGAATTTCAGAGGGAGATTTAGGCAACAATTGACAGAAACAGGGGGAAATAAAACAGTGGAAGAGGAATGGGTAGCATTGAGAGATGAAATAGTGAAGGCAGCAGAGGACACAATAGGTAGAAAGGCAAGACCTACAAAAAATCCTTGGATATCACAGGAAATACTAGATTTAATTGATGAAAGGAGAAAATATAAAAATGCAGTAAATGAAACAGGCAAAATTGAGTACAGACGATTAAAAAATGAGATTGGCAGGAAGTGCAAAAAAGCTAAGCAGGAGTGGTTAGAAGCCAAATGCAAATCTGTAGAAGAATGTATAAGAAGGGGAAAAGTAGATACCGCCTACAGGAAAATAAAAGAGACATTTGGGGACAAGAAAAGCAAATCTACGAATATCAAGAACTCAGATGGGAAGCCGGTTCTCAGCAAAGAAGGGAAAGCTGAAAGGTGGAAAGAGTACATAGAGCAGCTCTACAAAGGAAATGAACTTACAGACAATGTGGTAGGAAGGGAAGAGGACGTAGATCAAGATGAAATAGGACATTCTATACTGAGAGATGAATTTGACAGAGCCTTGAAAGACCTAGGTCGGAACAAGGCCCCAGGAGTAGATGACTTACCCTCAGAACTACTAAAGTCTCTGGGCGAGCCAGCCATGACAAGACTATTTGACCTGGTGTGTAGGATTTATGAGACAGGCGAAATACCCTCAGACTTTAAGATAAATGTAATAATCCCCATTCCAAAGAAATCAGGCGCAGACAGGTGTGAAAATTACAGAACCATCAGTTTGATAAGTCATGGTTGCAAAATTTTAACACGAATTATCTACAGGAGAATGGAAAAGCTGGTAGAAGCTCACCTTGGAGAAGATCAGTTTGGATTCAGGAGGAACATAGGAACCCGGGAGGCAATACTCACTTTACGTCTTATGTTAGAAGATAGATTAAAGAAAGGCAAACCTACATTTTTAGCTTTTGTAGATTTGGAGAAAGCATTTGACAATGTTGACTGGAATACACTCTTTCAAATTCTGAAGTCAGCAGGGGTAAAATATAGGGAAAGGAGAGTTATTTATAACTTGTACAAAAGCCAGACCGCAGTTATTAGACTCGAAGGGCATGAAAGGGAAGCATCAGTTGGGAAGGGAGTAAGACAGGGTTGTAGCCTTTCTCCGATGTTATTCAATTTGTACATCGAGCAGGCGGTGAAGGAAAGCAAGGAAAAATTTGGAATAGGGATTAAAGTACAGGGGGAAGAAATAAAAACTTTGCGTTTTGCTGATGACATTGTAATTCTGTCAGAGACAGCAAAGGACCTGGAAGAGCAGTTGAATGGAATGGACAGTGTGTTGAAGAGAGCATATAAAATGAACATTAATAAGAGCAAAACAAAAATAATGGAATGCGGTCTTAGAAAATCGGGCGATGCTGAAGGAATTAGATTAGGTAATGAAACAATGAAGGTGGTAGATGAGTTTTGTTACTTGGGTAGTAAAATAACATGTGATGGTCGCAGTACAGAGGATATAAAATGCAGAATGGCAATGGGAAGAAAAGCATTTTTGAAAAAGAGAAATTTGCTAACATCGAATATTAATTTAAGTGTAAGGAAGTCTTTTCTGAAGGCATTTGTGTGGAGTGTTTCCTTGTACGGGAGTGAAACATGGACGATAAGCAGTGCGGACAGGAAGAGAATAGAGGCTTTTGAAATGTGGTGTTACAGAAGAATGCTGAAGATTAGGTGGGTAGATCGCATAACCAATGAAGAGGTACTGAACAGAATTGGTGAGAAAAGGAATTTTTGGCATACCCTGGCTAAAAGAAGGGATCGCTTGGTAGGACACATTCTTAGACATCGGGGAATCGTAAATTTAGCATTGGAGGGAAGTGTGTGGGGGAAAAATCGCAGAGGGAGACCAAGAGACGCGTATAGTAAGCAGATTCAAGTGGATGTGGGTTGCCGTTCTTATGAGGAGATGAAAAGGCTTGCTCAGGATAGAGTAGGGTGGAGAGCTGCATCAAACCAGTCTCCGGACTGAAGACCATAACAACAACACATTTCGATTGTTAGCAAGAAAACAAGATATGAGAAATAAATAGTCGCTTTTTACTGCAGTTTTCGATATTGTTTAATGTGTTTGCCAGTAAAAAAAAATTTCTTCAGCAAATAATGTGTAAGTTTTCAAAAGTTTGAACGACACTTTTCCAATTATTTAGGTTCTCAATTGTTTACAAAATTTACTGCATACCATTTGAGGAGAACATCAATTATGAATTACCGTTTCGTCATTGATAAACTCAATTATCCTTTTCCTGCTCTTATGTAGAAAGTGCCCTCATACCTCACTTCTTCATTCAGTTGTGAAACTACGTAGCAGACCGCTCTACAGTTTTGGTGTTTACGTCCAAACGAAAATGAATACTCGAGACAGGCGTGACACAGTACGGAAATAGCATGCCAGGGGCGCTGCAGTAGACACACTCGTCTCGAGTACTCAACTGAGATGAGAGTCATGTAAAAGGGGCGTAATAGAAATATTCGGCCAGATTAACCATATAAGTGCAACGAAAGTGCTATGTTATTGCCCTTAAAATGCATTACCGATTTTTAACATTGTGTGGTATAAGTCACTTACCAGTTTGAAAGAGACAAGTAGATGTGAAGTACACCGTGAGTGACTTTTCAAAATTCTGTTTCTCCTTTAAAACCTTTCGGTGCCTCTAAATATTCTGCCAAATAACAATCGATAAAGGGCTGCGTTGTGGTTTACGTACGGCAGTGCCGACTTAGTGTGTTAATGTTGGCAACTAAATTTTCACTTTATAAGAATATTTAATTTACTGCCTGGACAAAGTTACACACAACAACTTATAACCACAGACCCAAGAATAGCATTAATTATTTATTTTATATTAATCAAAATATTATTTCCCTTATTCTGTGTGATTTTGATTCCGTAATCAAAAGTTTTTTCAATACTGAAGGACCCAATACCATCTGTCTGTTTCGACCCAGGCGAGAACGTACTAAAAGGAAAAAGGCGTAAAACGACATTCCTAAACCTAAAACAAATCTCTTAATATAAGACTTCCCATTACGTGAAAAACTTTTGTATTTTCAAGTGTAAAATTGTACCGTATCCTCGATGAAACAAGTTTACTCCTGTATCGTGGTACTTAAAAAAATGTTTGTATAGCCTATGGGACTTAACTACGGGGTCATCAGTCCCTAAACTTACGAACTACTTATCAACTAGCTAAGACTAAGGACGGCACAAATATCCATGCCCGTGGGGGGATTCGAACCCCCGACCGTAGTGGCCGTGCAGACCGTGATTGAAGCGCCTCAGTCCCATCGGCCACCGCGGCCGGCCGTGTTACTTAAAAGTGAGTATATTGAGAATAGAGTAGGCCTACTGTCAAAACATTTCGTAAAATTTCTCAGTTGACCACTTGCTCCCGCCCCGTTGGATTTTTTATTTGTATTATTATTATTATTATTAATTTTGTGTACGATATATAATGCCATTCCACCGCGCTGCGATAACCAGAATTCCAAAATAAAAATGCGGGCTACTCATCAGTGGCAGACTAAGACTGTCGGTGGCCTGGGGCGGCGGCAAAACAAAGTGAGGCCCCCTGTTCACTTGCAAATACATGTATTACTATAATAGAGTATCGTTTGAGATTTGGAGGGCACCCAGGACGAGAGTATCTTTTGAGATTTTGAGGGCACCCAGGACGGGAGGCACGGCCCAGTCTAAAAAAAACAAATAGCTCTCGAGATTTGGAAGTCCCAGAACTAGAGGCCAAGGGCACTCCCCCCTCCCCATCCCCAACCCTCCCCCCACCCCAAAATAAAAAACACGTGCTCTGGAGGCTCCCCAAGACGAGAGGTCCAGGGCATCCTGGGTGCACGAATGGCAAAACGTCGTTTTTTTTTTTTTTTCGGATGAATCCAGAGTCTGTTTACAGCAACATCATGGTCGCATCCGTGTTTGGCGCACATTGGAAGCGTGTATTCGTCATCACCATACTGGCGTATCACCCGGCGTGATGGTATAGGGTGCCACTGGTTACACGTCTCGGTCACATCTTGTTCGCATCGAAGGCACTTTGAACATTGGCCGTTATATTTCAGATGTCTTATGACCCGTGGCTCTACCCTGCATTCGATCCCTGCGAAACCCTACATTTCAGAAGGATAATGCACGATCGCTTGATGCAGGTTCTGTCTGGGCCTTGCTGGATACGGAAAATGTTCGACTGCTGCCGTGGCCAGCACATTCTCCAGATCTCTCACCAATTGAAAACGTCAATGGTGGCCGAGCAACTGGCTCGTCAGAATACGCCAGTCACTACTCTTGATGAACTGTGGTATTGTGTTGAAGCTCCATGGGCATCTGTACCTTTACACGCCATCCAAGCTGTGGCTGACTCAATTCCCAGGCGTATCAAGGCCGTTATTACGGCCAGAGGTGGTTGTTCTTGGTGATTTCTCAGGATCTATTCACCCAAATTGCGTGAAAATGTAATCACATGTCAGTTCTAGTATAATATATTTGTCCAATTTAATACCCGTTTATCATCTGCATTTCTTCTTTGTGTAGCAATTTTAATGGCCAGTAGTATATACTGTTGACTCTCTCCTACTTTGGCAAAAAATTATCATCATAATAAAATACGAGAAACTGGAGCTCGAACAGATAGATTTAGATTGTCTTTTCCCCCCGCAATATTGGAGAATAGAATGATAGATAAATATTATTGAAGACGGTCCGACGAAACTTCTGGCAGGCACTTAAATGTGATTTATAGAGTACCTCACGTAGATTGCCGTTTTCGTGCCAAACGGAGCTGACAAATACCGCTGACGGCACTGACAGCGGATATCGCGTTTAGCAGCTCGTCTGGTGAGATCCACGTGCGGTCCACGTCCACGCCAACGCTATAATTATATGTCATTTTTTTCTCTACTTACGGATATTTTTTCTTAGATCTTCGTTTGACATCTTGAAGCGCTGATGTCTTTCACTGTTCACGGAAGAGACGATTGCTTTGGTTTCTTCTGTCCTACACTTTACAAAAAATCGTAAATGTGTAACAAATGTAATTTAGAACGTAGCGAAATAAAAAACGGAATCACGGATGTCAAGGCAAGTATAGCCTACATCTCGAACCAACAGATGGCACTGCTAGCGGTGTCGCCCGACAAACGCATGGAAATGCCACGAAGTTTCCATTATTATCCTTATAAGCTACTTGAGCTATTTGGTGGAACCCTGGTCACTGACTACAGTGCTTGTTGTCCTCCACTCTAAGACACGCACAGGAGACTTAACGCTTTACTTTTTGATGAACAGAGGCCAACGGGCAGAAACAATAGACCAGCTGACTTGCCACTGCGTATACAAACCGGAAGCGAAGGACTGTGACGCTGTGACGCACACGACAGGCGGCAGCCGCCTCACAGCCTCCTATCTGGAGGCTCTGTGTACAGCAAGCAGCTGCCGTCCACTGGACAAACACCGCGGCGGTTGTATTCACAAAGCTGCGCGACCCGCATGTGGGAGGAAGCACAGCAGTCGGATTTATTAATTCTTTTTATCGTGCGAGAAGTTCAGGACTCAAGTATAAATTGCCAAAAAGCAGTGCCATGCAACAAAATAGACTTTGAAATTTTCCGAGTTGCTTTAATGACAAAGCATTAGGACTATATTCCGACGGACAACATGGTTATGTCCAGTTGTATCCTCACCCGCCATGTGTGGAACCTAAGTTCGATTCCTGGCAAATAAAAAATAAATAAACAAAAATGTGTGGGTACTGTGAGCATTTCTATGAAGCGTAAAATACACACTGCTGGGGCAAAAATCAGTATAACTCAACACTAATAATAGCTGTTTTTTAAGTATGAGGCAGTACTCACCTTGGAACTTATCTTAGAAGATGGGTTATTTACGTTTATAGCTTTTGTAGAAACGGAGAAAGCTTTTGATTACACTGACTGGGATAAACTCTTTAAATTACTGAAGGCAGAAGGGGTAAAAGTTGTACCATCTTTCAAAATATAGAGACTGAAAGTTGTACCAACTTCCATAAAGGCACGCGAAGATTGGGAAAGGAGTAACGCAGGGTGTAGTCTTCCCCTAATGTTACTCAATCTGTATATTGCGCAAGCCGTGAAGGAAAGCAAAGAGAAATTTGGAGAAGGAATTAAAGTTCGGGAGTCCGGGGACAAGATATAAAAACTTTGAGATTTGCCGATGACATTGTCATTCTTTCAGAGACGGCAGAGGACCTGAAAGACCAATTGATCGGAAAGGATACCTTATTGAAAAGTTAAAATTAACAGGAGCAAAACAAGGGTAACGGGATGCAGCGTAAGAAAATCAGGTGCTGCCTAAGGAGTGGAATTAGGAAACGAGGCAATAAAAATAGACGAGTTTGTTATTTGGGTAGTAAAATAACTAATGACAGCCGAAGTAGAGAATATATAAAACGCGTAATGGCAATGGGAAAAAAGCGTATCTGAAGAAGTGAAATCCATGTGTCAGGAAAGCATTTCTGAGGGCATTTGTCTGGTGTGTAGCATTCTACGAGAATGAAATGTGGACGATAAGGAGTTCAGACAAAAATATGATAGAAGTTTTACAAGTGTGGTGCTACAGACGAATGCTGAAGATTACATGGGTAGATTTCGTAATTAATGAGGAGGCACTGAAGAGCATTGACAGGAAAATATATTTCTGGCCTAGTTTCACTAAAAGAAGTGCAAATTCTGAGACATCAAGGAATTGTCAGTTTACCATTGGAAGGAATTGTGCGACGGAAAATTTTCAGAGAGAGAGCAACAAACGAAAACATTAAGCAGGTTCAAAATGATGCAGGTTACCGAACTTATTCAGAAATGAAGAGGTTTGCACAATACAAGGTAGCGTGGGGGCTAAACCAACCACAACAACAGTATTTTTTTTTCTTTTAGTTAGAATACCTAAATCATGTAGATAACAAAACTGATCCAATATATGTTAACATAAATTCTTAATTACCGATCGTTTATAAAAGTGTCTTAATAAAGAAGCCACTTGATACTAACGGAACACGAAAGAATTTCTTTAACGCAGCAATAGTTACGAAACTATACATCCAAAGCATCAAAATAATAATAATAATAATAATAATAATGTTCATATGTTTGTAAATCTAGGTGGCTTAATTCTTGGGTCATCAGGCGCTAGGCTTACAAACTACTTAAACTAAGTTAAACTAACGTAAGGATAACACACACACACACACACACACACACACACATACACACACACACACACACACACACACACACACACACACACACACACACACACACGTGTCTGTGGGAGGACTCGAACCTCCGAAAGAAGAGCAACCGCGCGTTGCGCAGCTAGGCACCTTAGACCTCTCGGCCACTTCACCGAGGCGAAATAAATAAATAATTTAAAGGAAGGCATAAATTCAGAAATAACATAGATAAGGGAATAAAAATAGCCTAAAACATACATAACAACAACATTCATGGGTGAAATTACTGCAACTCTGTAATTTATAAAATCACATGTGACAATTGCAATCGATTTTACATTGGGCAAACAAGTCGAAACTTCACAATTAGATTTAAGGAACACACACGAAATTGCAAAATTTATCAGTCAACATTTTTCATACACTTACGTGACCATAAAAACAACACAGAACGAATAGGAAAAGCAATGAAAATACTACATCGTGTACCCAAAGGTAACCGTGATGAGTATTCTGGAAGAACTGGAATATATATATCCACATGGATGGATTTCCAGACAAAGTTCTTAACGCGGGAACAGATTTAAAGCACAAACGATATTTAGAAAACTTTATTGATTTCATAAAAGAAAAGGGATAAGTATCGACACTTCAAGCTAGCTGTACACGGCAAAAAGATATTAACATAAATTATATTACGATCTTTTAAGCAAACACAGACATTAATATATATAAATTTAAGACATATATTACTAGACTGGTAAACTTGCCTCTGTGACTGAAGCCTGACGCCATCTTGCTTTCCCTCACGTATGGTACTGATATCATCTGACACGAAATGACGTTGTAAGTCTTAGTTGTTGGTTTAAACGTGCTTTGCATTTAAGTTAATACTTCCGCAGTAGTTCAATTTAACACTTACTTTGTAGAATCGTGTTTTCAGTATATGATACATACAGTTAAAGTAGACTATAATTATCGGACAAACACTCAAAATAATGAAGATACATGTTATCTACAGAAAAGAACAGCACATTTATAACCGTCACGCCATTGAAAGAAAATCTGAAGTTGATCGAAAGTGGTAACAGATTGATAAAAATAGCAAATTAACGCGACTCATTACTGTATATGTCAAAGCAGACTGCAGTTTTCGTGAAAAGACTCATATCAATACAGATACGTGTTCCATTGACAAATAGCGCTTTTACATCGATCATACTGCTAAAAAAAGCCGAAGTTAATGGAATTCGCAACAGAATAATAAAAACAGTAAATCAATGCAACTCATTACTGTATGTATCTTCAGTTTCCAGTAAGAAAAATTACAGTCATATACAACGCACGAATTGACTGTTTTGTCAAAACTCTAAAGACGGCGAGTTACGTCAGTTCATCCGTATTTTTACGATTGTTTTCTGCAATTACACACACGATTGTTCACACTTCAATAGGATAGAAATATGGCGGCAAGCCTTCATTGATACCAATGATACTGCATATGGCTTTGCCAGTCTAGTAATATATGTCTATGATACATTTCAAGCCTAAAAATATTGTAACCTATGGTCATAGCTTACATCGTTGAAATTCTATGAAACTTAATAATGTATATTCTTGTAAGCCGATACATGTCAATGGAGTGAACTATACTACGAAATTAATAATAGTGCAAAAAATAATAACTTGCTCAATACAATGTGTAATATATATGAGCAGAAACACTGCAAAGAAAAGCACACCAGGACATTAAACTGTAAGCAGTTATCGTAAATATGTAAACCAAATATTATAAATTAAACCTAAAGAAATCTCTCTCTCTCTCTCTCTCTCTCTCTCTCTCTCTCTCTCTCTCTCTCTCTCTCTCTCTCTCTCTATTTGACTTGAGAATGGCGAAAAACCGAAACGATCGTCGTCATTAAGTAACATCTATAAATAAAATATAAGTGCAGCATTTAAAGAAGAAGTATTTAAAATGCCATTAACTGATGTATGCTACGGGACTACCAGAAAAGAACCTTTTGGAATTAATAAACATCGAATAAAAGTTAAGAAAAATACAAATTAAATTTCTTTTATCTTAAGATGTGTTTCACTACACAGAATTGCTCGTGAAAAAAGCACTTTACAAAACTAAAATCTTAATACATATAAAATTTGAGATGTTTGTGCCTATATTTCACACTGCAACAAAAACTACACATTGCAAACGAATAGTGTTTGTATTTAGTAGTAGCTATCAGTCTCCCATTGTGCACTATGGTGGTAGAGGGTTGGTAACGATAAGGGGGTGGAAGATATGGGTGTTGAAAGTTACCCACTTATATAAAGTTATACGTGTGGGTGTCAATATTTTGCTCTTCAGCAAAAACTACACAATGGAGACGAACAATCTCTCTGTGTTGTTGTAGTACAAAGCCTCCCGTTGTACACCATAGCACTTACGTGTCGAAGGGTATAAGAGGGTGGAAGATTAGTGGTTGAAAGTTGTCAGCTTATATAAAATTCGGACTGAAGACCAACGATGTCTTGATTCTATAATAGCAAAGAGGTTATATACAGCGAAACGTGATGAACATTCTTCAGTTGTTTTTCTGCAATAAGTGTACGAATAAAGAAAAATAAGTGCATACTGCGGTCTGAAAAGTAAAACTACCAAAAGAGATGCTAAAGCGTAAGAAAGCAATTTCGTGTTCTTGATTCGTTTCTAAAAGAAATCGGCGCTGAAAAGTGAATTTACAGACGATAGAAATTTGATTTGTAGACGTTGTTCATCTTACACTGTACGCATCAGCGATATTTCGGTATTCCTTTCTCTAAGGGGATGAAATATGGGATGAATGTTTTTTTTTTTGTTTTGAAAATACGTTGCTATTAAGGGAATTTTGAAGCAAGAAATATAAAACTTCGGATTTAGATTTTTGATCTGAATTTTAAAAAACACGTGTTTCATTATTTTTGGAAATGCAACCATTAAGCGGGTGAAATAAAAGAAACTCTCTTAAGGGTGCTACTAAGACTATTTTGATGCTAGAAATGCGAAAATTTGGATTTGGAACCATGGTTAGAGTTTATAAAAAAAAATGTGTTTCTGGATGTTTTGAATTCTGCCATCAGTGGTGGAATACGGGGTGGCAAGTTGTACAAAAATACTTGATTAGAAAAGCATTTTTAAAAGCTATCTCTATGAAAAATTATATTTAGAAGTAGAAACAACCAATGCAGACTAACCAGTCTACGCGTGCGGAGCAGCGGGAATTAAGATAGTAAATAAATAAATAAATAAAAAGAAACGAAAATGTTCTGCAGCCAGGCATAAACATCGACAAGCCACACCACCTGTTCAGAATGTGACTCTATTTCAAGTTACAAAATTTCAAAGTCGATCTTCTCCATATTTTGTTAGCCCGCGAGAACTCGCGCCTTTAAAAGTTACGCGATCGATCGCGTATATAACATTTCTCTGACAGTCAAAGAACAGTTTGTAATGTACTTAATAAGTCTAAATAAGTATTTCTAGTTGCGTTTATAAGAAAACACAGATAATGACTATTTAAAATTGATAAAATGCCGATTGTTTCAAAATTACTGTGAGTAAAATGCCCACGCGCGAGTGCTCGCAGGTTAAAATATTTTCGAAACGCTTTTGGAGATTTATATTTGAGTTCTGAACTTCACATAGCATAACTATTAAAAATGTAGAAAAATTGGATTACCAAGTGGTCCACTTCTCAATATATCTAGACGCGATGACCTTATTTGGAGAAAAGTCACACTTTCGACAAGAGACTGGTGTGACGGCCGAGTTGCTGGGAGTGCAGTGCGGTACGCCACCTGCTTTAGACAGGCGTTGTTTACACGAGCCACGCGCCCCTCCCCATGTAAGGGCCACGTGCGCGGCACGCTCAATGCCGCCGCTGTATGCAAATGAGTGATTGTCCGCTTCCGACAGCCTAGCGCACGTAATCGCCCATTCTGGCCCGAAACCACACCACCGACTCACGGCCCGCTACCACGTTCCTATTCCTATCGAACTTGTGTAGGCCCAACTAATATTCAGCATTCCAATGACGTGATCAAAATAACACTCTGAAATCAGAATTACCAGACTTTATAAAATTATCCTTAACAGCAGAACGGTCGGCCTGGGAATGTGAGACCCACTAGTTTCAGTTTCACGTAATTTTTATGCTTATATACCCGGGCCGCTGAAACGTTGCACTAGACGTTTACAAGTAACAAGTGACGAGCAAGAGCGCGAAACGCTAGTCACTAGGAACGATCCAATCACAGCGCGATAAACACTTCCGGTTGTCACGTGCCATGACGTCAAAGTTCCCGCGTTGGCGGCTTTGTTCAGTGCTGCCGTAAACATCGTTGTGTATCGTGTCTATCGCGCGATTTTTTTTTCGCTTTAATTTGTTTTACTGTGAGTCTTTTAACTTTACTTTCTCTTTTCACTGCCATTTATTTTACTGTGAGTGGTTTAACTTGACTTTCCGGGTTCAAATAATTGGATAATGTCACCGAAAACAGTTTGTCTAGTGACGTTCTCTCAGTAAGTTCTCAATTTCGCATGAGTGGAAACTTCGAAGCATATTGTCTGAGCAGAAAGTTAATTCTCGCTTCAAACGATCGGAAACAAGTTATGCTGCAGTGGCTACAAGAAAGAAATATTGCTGCAGATATGTCATGTCAACACTTCTTTTATAATAGCTCGTGAAAGAAAATAAGCCTATTACGCCCACATATGTAGTAGACAAAATAGCAGACGAGCAGTGTCACACTGTAATAAGGCTGCCCCCATGACACTGCCATTTTAACCCTATAGAATTACAGTAGTATGGAGTGACGTGAAGAACTACATGAGGAAGTAGTCTTTCACAATAACAGTAGCTGAAAGGCTGTTGTGAGAAGCACGTTAAAAAACTGATGCGGAATGCGCAGACAATGGAATGGATTATCAGGAATCATGAACAGTTAATGATTTGTCTTGGTGATGACGACGATAAAGACGATTTTGACAGTGACGACAACAGTGAAAGTGGGGAGCAGGATGTAATTGTACCACTGTCACCGTAAATTGGTGAGTGAAAAGCATTGTGATTATAAAACGTAGAGAGAGAAGTTACTATCTTGATTATTGTTTATTTCGTATCTGTTATGATCCAATGTTTATTTTCTATGTTTCTTTGCTCCGGTATTGAAAGCATGTGTGTTGTTGTCCTCTTGTCTAAATTACTATGACGTTAATTAATTGCTGCTTTTGGTAGCGGTTCAAGAACGAATTATTATACGCGCTTTTGTTGCTCAATAGCTTACATTTACGAGATGCAACTGAAAACCGTTCCGTCTGCTGTGTGTATAGAGGCTAGTGTTGCAACGTCGCTAGAGCAGTGTAGCCAACTTGACGTAACGCGAAACGTCAAGTGCAATGTTTCAGCGGCCCGGGTATAGTTGCTGATTTCATTCGAGCGCTCTGCTAGCTTCCTAAAACACCCGAGAGAAACTGTTCACATCATAAATAAGGTTTTTCTTTTTTTAGTAATTGTTTGGCAGTCATCCAAAAAGCTTGCGGGTCTGTCAAAACCAGCCAGACCGTTTACGTTTCTAATTTTTACCACTGCCAGCCGATTTTTATTTGGTGTCCCATTCATTTTATAGTTACTTTGTGAACTATTTGTGATGCCCTATCACCACATTATTATTTCCAGTTCTTTTCAATATAAAATGGCAAGAGAAAGCCTTCCACACAGTGAAATTTGCAAAATTTTATACGATAATATGAGTGCAATTGACTATTCTGACGCGGCCCAGAGTGATCAAAACAGCAACACTGAAATAACTGGGAATGACGGAGGTGTTCAGCCTTCTGCCAGCACCAATGATTCAAGTACACTCCTGGACATTAAAATTGCTACATCACGATGAAGACGTGCTACAGACGCGAAATTTAACCGACAGGAAGAAGATGCTGTGATATGCAAATGATTAGCATTTCAGAGCATTCACACAAAGCTGGCGCCGGTGGCAACACCTACAACGTACTGACATGAGAAAAGTTTCCAACCGATTTCTCATACACAAACAGCAGTTGACCGGCGTTGCCTGGTGAAACGTTGTTGTGATGCCTCGTGTAAGGAGGAGAAATAAGTGCCATCACGTTTCCGACTTTGATAAAGGTCGGATTGGAGCCTATCGCGATTGCGGTTTATCGTATAGCAACATTGTTAGCAGAATATGGAATCGATGGGTTCAGGAGGGCAATACGGAACGCCGTGCTGGATCCCAGCGGCCTCGTATCACTAGCAGTCGAGATGACAGGCATCTTATCTGTACCGGATCGTGCAGCCACGTCTCGATTCCTGAGTTAACAGATGGGGACGTTTGGAAGACAACAACCATCTCCACTAATAGTTCGACGACGTTTGCAGCAGCATGGACTATCAAATCAGAGACCATGGCTGCCGATACCCTTGACGCTGCATCACAGACAGGGGCACCTGGGTGCACGAATGGCAAAACGTTATTTTTTCGGATAAATCCAGGTTCTGCTTACAGCATCATGATGGTCGCATCCGTGTTTGGCGACATCGCGGTGAACGCACATTGGAAGCGTGTACTCGTCATCGCCTACTGGTGTATCACCTGGCGTGATGGTATGGGGTGCCATTGGTTAAACGTCTCGTTCCACTCTTGTTCACATCGACGGCACTTTGAACAATGGCCGTTACATTTCAGATGTGTTACGACCCGTGTCTCTACCCTTCATTCGATCCCTGCGAAACCCTAAATTTCAGGAGGATAATGCACGACCGCATGTTGCAGGTCCTGTACGGGCCTTTCTGGATACGGAAAATGTTCGACTGCTGCCCTGCCCAGCACATTCTCCAGATCTCTCACCAATTGAAAACGTCTGGTCAATGGTGGCCGAGCAACTGACTCGTCACAATACGCCATTCACTACTCTTTATGAACTGTGGTATCGTGTTGAAGCTGCATTGGCATCTGTACCTGTACACGCCATCCAAGCTGTTTGACTCAATGCCCAGGCGTATCAAGGCCGTTATTACGGCCAGAGGTGGTTGTTCTGGGTACTGATTTCTTAGGATCTATGCACCAAATTGCGTGCAAATGTAATCACATGCCAGTTCTGGTATAATACATTTGTCCAATGAATACCCGTTTATCATCTGCATTTTTTTCTTGGTGTAGCAATTTTAATGGTCTTAGATCTCTAACTGACTCAGGTACGTCACCTATAAAGGAAGGAATGGGGCAACTAAATGGTAGAAATGTCTTCCACAAAGCTTTCGAACATGACGGTACAACATGCATTTGCCTGGAAGTATTCGAGTTGCGATATATGTACACTCGCCGTTAGAATCATGGTAGTTATTTTGTAGCAATTAATTCATTGATACATTTCTTGAATCAAGCAATATCTATACTGATTCACTTCGAAACAATTACGCTAGTGACCCGAGCATGGATAGGCGTACAAATTCCGATCAGATGTAGGCATGTTTTGGCCTTCTTAACTTAGCTGGAACATTGCAGGGCGATAAAATGAAAATAGAAGACGTTTGGAATACGGATGGGGCAGGAATAGTAAACTTTCGTGCAGGTACGTCACTGAAAAGCTTCAGATTTTTTGATCTTGGTATTACGTTTGACAACACCCAGAGGAGGGATGAATAAAATCAAAAGATAATCTTGCTGCCATAGGAACCATTGTTGATATGTTTGTATCGAACTGCAAGGCATGTTTTGCTCGGTCAGAAATGTTACTTTGGACGAAATGCTCGTTCCATACAGGGGCAAGTGCAGGTTCAGGTCGTATATCCCAAATAAACATGCCAACTATGACATCAAGGTATTCATCCTAGCTTCTTCTAAAACTTACTAAAACCGAATACATCTGCAAAGTTTGCAAGGTGTGGTTATGCTTGGCCCATGCGAAAATGCTTTACGGTGAATGTTACCAAAAGTAATGATTTTAGAGGACGATAGCACACAAACTATTCATTATACTCACAATTTCAAATTCAACATGTCTGCTTCTCAGTTCTACAAATTATTCTCATTAATATTTGTATTTCAATCTAATTAACTTTTATTTTCCGTGTACTTTCATGTATTACTACAAATAAGTATTTTTTTAGTTTTTTCAGTAATTGTTGTGTAATTCAGAAAGTTGAAATAATGTCCCAACAGCAATAAGTAGGACCTAAACAAAATAACAACTCATTTGATGTACATATACTGTTTGCCACTTGTTATAAGTGTTTTAATTCTTGGGTCCCATCGCCCAGCCCGATCAATGCCGAAGCTATTTTTCGACCGACAGTTCTAGGATTAAACGAGCAAACCGGTTTATAAAATATGGTGGGTACGCGATTATTCTACCCAGCTTTGTCTCCAAATTTTTTTAAATTTCATCCCTTGCTGTCGATACGTTTTTTTGATAACTTAACCATGTACTATTTATTTTTTGAGAACATCATGGAATGACAGCGATTTTAATCTTTAATCATTCTAGATCGCAAAATTTATATTTTTGGTAACCGGTTTCGTCCACTAAAATGGCCAACTTCAGACCAAAATAACCATAGTTGGCCAATGACCACCGGTGTATTCAGTTGGAGCTGTCTGGAAGATTGAATGTCAACAGGTGTACCAGGAAAAGTGCAGCTATAGTTTAACGGCAAATCCGAACCACGTGTAGCTTCTGTGTGACTCCAGACTTCGTTAACAGGTGAAGGCCATGTTAAAACACAAACAAAAATTCGTGACTCCAGCGAGTTTCGAACCCGTGACCATTCGCTGTCCAACATAGCACTTATTGCTACCCCAACAGTAATGTTTGTTTGCCGGCCGCGGTGGCCGAGGTGACTGAGGCGCTCCAGTCACTGTCAGCACGGCCACTACGGGCGGGGGTTCGAATCCCCCCTCGGGCATGGATATTTGTGCCGTCTTAGTTAGTAAGTAGTTGATAAGTAGTTTGTAAGTTTAGGGACTGATGACCCCGTAGTTAAGTCCCATAAGCTTAACAAACATTTGAACATTTGAATGTTTGTTTGTTTGTATAGTCTATGGGTCTTAACTACGGGGTCATCAGTCCCTAAACTTACAAACTACTTATGAACTACTTACGAACTAGGACGGCATAAATATCCATGCCCGAGGGGGGATTCGAACCCCCGACCGTAGTGGCCGTGCAGACCTTGACTGGAGCGCCTCAGTCTCCTCGGCCACCGCGGCCGGCAGTAATGTTTAAGAAAGGCGCAATTGTTGGGTACTTATCCAACGTAGATAAAAATATTGATTTTGCAATACAAATAACATTGCGGTTATTAATCAAGACAGAAACTATCCTGAACCAAATAACACTGTGCAAAATTTCACTAAGATCAGTTAAGTAGTTTCGGAGTTCATTGCGGAAAAACATCATGACATTGGAAGAGCGATTGAACTTCCGACACATATGGTGGGGAAAAGGGGGAATGGCCGCATGATCTAAGGCATCATGCTACACATTATAGCGTTACCCGCTCAATTTTTGTCAGAGTTTTGGTGGTTTAAAGGATGCCGCCAAAAGGGCTGTATTTCACTATTGGCCTCCAACGGACAGTGCGGCCGCGTTAGATTGGTAACACAAGGGAGATAAATTTTATTATTGGCGCACCGCACGCCGCGCCGAAGCATTAGCAGTTGGCAGTAAAAATACGGCTTCACGTATCGCGGAGTAAGATTTATCTCTTAACATTTGCAACTGAGCCAGCATGATATACATTTAAAGAGAATTTTACTGTTCGTTATATATTTAAATAGGGAAAATAATGTACCGTGCGAAATTAATATTCGTCTAGAGTGTTAAAACAACCTGTATAAGTTTATTTCAAATGATGGTGGGGAGAGGCAGGGAGCAACACTATAACAGGCAAAAATCTACCTATTCTTTTCTTTTCATAGTTTGGAATTAATTAAAACAAATGAAATTATTAGGAGGTACGCTTCGCCTACTATGAAATACTTTTTAATTAAGCTACTTAATAAGAACATCCCAAGTCTCTATTAACCTCCAAGAAAAATGAATAATCCAAGTAAAGGTATTTGCAAATCTACTAATTGACATGGTTGCAAGAAAAATAACCTTTAGAATTTAGTAGATTATTAAATATTTTCATACTTCTTTATCACGTCGCGTAATGGCTACCAATAATTACAAAGAATTACTGAAAATACATATATTAAAATGAATAAATAATCACGGTGTGCAAATAATCGTAAACCAAATGTTAAATTCTGAATTTTGCATTTTTATTATAAAATTAAATTCTCCTAATTACATCACACTTACAGAAGTGAAGCGTAGATGTCCCAAGCGACCGACTTCAACCAAGTCGAGACAGGAAAGAAACAAAACTTCCTGGTACATTAAAATTGTGCGCCGGAACCGGGACTCGAACCTGGGAAGGTCCCTGGTTCGAGTCCCGGTTCCGGCACACAATTTTAATCCGCCAGGAAGTTTCATATCAGCGCACACTCCGCTGCAGAGTGAAACTTTCATTCAGGAATGAAATAGACCTAACGTTGTCGGTCGTTCTCCTTCCTTAACAGGGAAAGATAAAAAAGATATAGACAGTTTGCATAGATAAGAAAAGAGAACGACAGAAGAGACATGAAATTTGCCTCTATCAGTGGTTTATCTATTTTAATCTTTGGCGTAATATTTCAACATTACGCAGCCGCTTCCTTTCGGAAGTTCGGGTCCTCACTCGTACATGTGGTGTGTGTGTGTGTGTGTGTGTGTGTGTGTGTGTGTTGTCCTCAGCGGACGTTCGTTAAGTTGTGTGAAGTCTATATGGACCGTTGATCTCAACAGTTTGGTCACTTAGGTTTACAGAGATTTGAACATTTTGAATTCCTACGGGAATCGGCGATATGTCCGAGTAATGAGTGAAAGAGGGCAGGGGTATAGCCGGCCGCGGTGGCCGAGGAGACTGAGGCGCTCCAGTCACGGTCTGCACGGCCAATACGGTCGTGGGTTCGAATCCCCCCTCGGGCATGGATATTTGTACCGTCCTTAGAGTTAGCTAGTTAATAAGTAGTTTGTAAGTTTAGGGACTGATGACTCCGTAGTTAAGTCCCATAAGCTCTACAAACATTTGAACATTTGTTAAAGATGTCACTGGCAGGTATGACTTGACAGTGGGCTCGAGTCAGCCCAAAGCTAGTAGTTTTTTAGCCGTTGAAATAGTTACCATTTAAAATTTGCGTCTTGTGGGAGGCATGTTAGGGTATTTAGTGCAGCCGTGGTGATCACGGTGTCGCTATGCCGTAGAGGTCAGTACAACTGTCTTGAAAGCAGGAAGGCCCGGGTTCGAATACCAAATATGCAGACTTCTTACACTTTTCGCGTCGATTTAATTGAATGCTCACTGGCAGTTGGCGTCGTGAAGTCCTTTGTATCTTATATTGCTCTACACTGTAATATTTTCAAAGCCGATCAAAATCAAAGTGTAATTGCTGTTGAATCTTCCGGGTTATGTGGTCGTGGTCGAAGAAACGAATCTGCTCCTGACGTTTCGTCCAGAGCTGCGCTGGACATCCTCAGAGGTGCTACTGGTAGCGGTGAGTCTTGCCGACGAGTCTTGCCGACTCACCGCTGCCAGTAGCACCTCTGAGGATGTCCAGCGCAGCTCTGGACGAAACGTCAGGAGCAGATTCGTTTCTTCGACCACGACCACATAACCCAGAAGATTCAACAGCAATTATTTCAGCCGGTCGTGAAAGCCTTCACTGAAAAATCAAAGTGTGCCCATTGGGTAGGTCTGCGTGTTAAGTATGTGAATTCGAAACGTGTGTCACCGAACGCTACATTGCAATACTTCCTTTTATTGTTGTAGATATTACAGCTTCTACAAACTGCATGCAGTTATTTCGCGTTGGGGGGGGGGAGGGAGTAGGATCTATCCAACGCAGTTATCAAGGTCAGATGTAAAAATAATCTACCATGTTGATCCACTGTGGTTCTTTGTATGCGATTCCTACATCTACATCTACATGGATATACTGCAAGTCACATTGAAATGCATGGCAGAGGGTTCATAGAAGTACTTTCATGATATTTCTCTGTAGTTTCATTCTCTAATAGATCGCGGGAAAAAAGAACACTTAAATCTTTACGTTTTCGAACTGATTTCTCTTATTTTCTTATGATGATCATGTCTCCCTACGTAGGTGGGTGCTAACAATATATGTTCGGATGCGGAAGAGGAAGATGGTGAAAGAAATTTCGCAATTAGATCTCGCCGCGCCGGCCGCGGTGGCCGAGGGGACTGAGGCGCTCCAGTCACGGTCTGCACGGCCACTACGGTGGGGGATTCGAATCCCTCCTCGGGCATGGATATTTGTGCCGTCCTTAGTATTAGCTAGTTCATAAGTAGTTTGTAAGTTTAGGGACTGATGACCCCGTAGTTAAGTCCCATAAGCTATACAAACATCGAAACATTTGAGATCTCGGCTTTCTTTTAATAATTTCCACCCCAACTTGTGCATCATTCACGTGACACTCTCTCCGCTATATCGCGATAATACAAAACGAGCTGCCTTCTCTGAATTTTCTTTAAATCGTCATTCAAACCCACCTGGTGTGGATCCCACAATACGCAACAATACTCCAAAATAGAACGTACACGTGTAGGGTAGGCAGTTTCTTTAGTAGAACTGTTGCATCTTCTAAGTGTTCTGGCAACGAAAGGTAGTCTTTGGTTCGCCTTCCTTACATTATTTACGGTGTATTCTTTTCCAATTAATAAGTTCGTAATTGTTACTCCTTCGTATTTAGTAGAATTGACGGTCTGTAGATTTGTTGATTTATCGTATAACTGAGGTTTAACGGATTTCTTTTAGTGTTTCATATGGATTATTAAGGGTCAATTGCCAATTTTTGCACCTTGCAGATATCTCATCTGAATCATTTTGCAGTGGCTTTTCATGTTCTGGTGCCTTTACTAACCGATCAATTACAGCATAATCCCGGAACAGTCTAAAGCCCTCTCTATGCGTAACGTGCGACACGCACAAAAGAGTCGTCGTCAGCTGCAGCGCTCCTAGCGATAGACCGTCGAACTACAAAGAAGAGTTTACACGGTACGCGTTTGTCGAGTCGTCTGCTTCACGTGTCTTCTTCGTTTATTGTCAACTTAGAAAAAATTAATCGCCGAGTTAAGATCACTTTTCGAGACGATCATATATATTGTGATCACTGTAATAATTAAAACATTTATTTGTGTTTTAGACTACCACTGTGAAACTGTATTTAATTGTTCCCACGCAGTTCATGTGAAACTATGTCGCTAGCTTGTGCAAACGTCCGCATTATGAAAGGCGATTAAATACTTCCAGGCCACGCGGTTTGAGGCACCTATGTATATCATGGTCTAGCTCAGTTGTCTATGAAAATCTATCTATACATAGACCTTTCACTGGCATAAAACTTCAAATAATGCTCATCGAAAACAAATATTTCACCTGTTAACTACAGCATGTTTCAGGAGAAATATAAAATATTTTAGGAGATGGTAATAAAGACAAATTGCAATAAAAATGCTATATAATGTTTGCTCAATTGTTAGTGGGTATTGCTCTTATTATGTAACCCAAACTTAAATCATTTTAACTTCCCGACTCTTGGGCCTGCAGTGTGGTAAATATAGTTGAAGGACATTGTAATAAAAGATCCAGAATCAATGCTTACAGTTCATTATTTATAGCTACAGCTTTTTCAGCATTTTGACATTATCAAGCACCTGCCTGTAAGCCTGCCAAGAACGTAAGGAAAATCAGTGGAAATGTCTTCATTTACATTTGCTCTAAGTTCGTTTGGATTTCATGTAAACAGCTATACCTCTGTTCTCAATAAAATTGTACACATGTTATATGGAATTTTTATTGCAAGTTCCTCCATAGTACCACCTCCTAAAATTTTTACGACTGCTCTTGAGACAGCCTGTATGTGAGCCGAACGTTCCCCTGAGCAGGAGACGAGGACACATTTCTCAAACAAATTCGCGACTTGGCTCCGTTCGTTAGCTTGGTTCTCCTCTCGGCCATCTGCGCATGCGCGAAGCACCTTCATATGCGTGAGAATAGGATCCATCCTATTCCGTCTACTACCAATAGTATGCGTGCATCTTGTGCAAGCGGACGCATCTACATGGTATGCGGCAGGCATAACCGATGCATCATGGGTAATCTTGTAAGCTCTCACTTCCCGTGTAGAACGGGCTTAAGAGAGTTATTCAGATTGTAGCGTAGGGAATATTGGGTGAAGTTGTAGCTGTGGCTGAATAAAGAAAAGGTGGGAAAATTACCCTTCAAAGAGTCTCCGACTATCACTGCTCCCTGACAGGCAACTCACCTGCAGATCTTCTGTCCCAGGCGGTCGGACTTCGTCTCTTACAGCAGGGGTTTCAGCGCCTGGTTAAGGGTTTACAAAAAGCGACAGTAAGGAAAGCTACAGAAAAATGAAAGTCGGGAAAGCCAGTCGAAACATATATTTACAACAAAGCACATAGAGACGAGGTAGCTCTGTCACAAATTTCCGTAAACCCTCACACACTGTATGGAGCCACGGGGAGTGTAATAGACTTGCTGTAGACCAAGTAGCAAAATACATACAAGAGTAAGAATATAAATAAGAACAAGTCCTCAGAGAGAGTTTAAGACGAAAGGTGAGAAACTAACCATGAGTTCGCACACGATTACAAGAACCTAGGCATCAAACATGTTACATACCGGAATAGCAATTCCCGAAAAGACGGCGCAATTGGAGAAGTAAGGCGATCGCGTCCACGGAAGATGCTAAGTATGTCGTATCGGTGATCATGTCGAGTCCGACGCGGAAGTCTATAGTCGGGCCGCCGAAAGAACGACCCTGACAGTTCGCGCACGTGGGCCGCAGAGGGTGGGGGGGACACTCAACCAACAACCTGAGCTCTGGAATTCGTAAACGTTGCCAGGGTAACGGTGCCGCGTTGCCACCCTGCCACTCAAGGTCGCGCGGGGTGGCACGCTTCAGTCGCTGCAAAGCATCTGTCGTGTGTTCATCGTTACCGGTTTTGTTCGTGCCGTGTTACGTGTCGTTAATTTCAAACGTGTGTGAGATGGCTTCTTCCTCTAACCGTAAGAAAGTCACTTCTGTGACCAATAGACTGGCTGTCGAAACTGATCTGATGATATTACTCGGACACTACACTTCCTTTTTATGTAAGAAGACAAATCATTTCACTGGAAGAGGCGATTTTACTACTTGGAAAATGGTAGTCCTTCTTTGTTTACCCTCTCGGCAGACTGCCACAATACAGTGTCCGAGTAATAACACAGAGTTTGTGGACAATGGTTATAGTAGATGAAATATACAAACAAAATTCTTCAACCAGCGACCTTCTACATCTACATCTACATACATCTTCATACATACTCCGCAATTCACCGTAAGGTGCGTGGCGGAGGGTACACTGTACCACTACTAGGCATTTCCTTTCCTATTCCACTCCCAAATTGAACGAGGAAAAAAAGAATGCCTATATGCCTCCGTACGAGCCCTAATTTCTCTTATCTTGTCTTTGTGATCTTTACGCGAAATGTAAGTAGGCGGCAGCAAGATCGTACTACACTCAGCTTCAAATTCCGGCCCTCTAAATTTACTTAACAGAAATTCACGAAAAGAACGTCGTCTTTCTTCCAGCGATCCCCAATTGAGTTGCCGGAGCATTTCCGTGACACTCGCGCATTGGTCGAACCTACCGGTAACAAATCTAGCTGCTCGCCTCTGAACCGCCTCTATGTCTTCCTTGAAACCGATCTGCTGCGGGTCCCAAATACTTGAGCAATACTCAAGACGTGGTCGTACAAGCGTTTTATACGCGGTCTCCTTTACAGGTGAAGTACATCTTCCCAAAATTCTCCCAAGACTCCAAATTCTCCTTTGGCTGAAGACTAAATTATACATTATATATAATGGAATACTGGAACATATGAACCTTTACTTTAACTCGACATATATTTCTAAACCTTTCTTTTTAACAGCAAAAAAAAAAAAAATGTTTTTCATCACTTCATTGTTGTTATCATTCGTTCACGCTTTAGTAGTACATAGCAACGGTTCCAAAATATTCGGACTTGATATTAGTATGCCGGCGACTGGCACGGCGTAACAACAAACAGCCGCGTAGCAGCATTGGCAACATAGCCGCTAGCTGTCAGAGTCGTTCTTTCGGCGGCTCCACTATAGTACAGGCTGCTTGCTCCCAAGATAATCGGAAGCACGTGCCACTAAACGAGGGTAACTGTCGCACGATGAACTGCCGATGTCGATACCTCCAGGAACTGCAACGGAATGGGATCGGGAGCTGTTCTCCAGGCTATTTAAAGATGTGATCAATGCATTCGTGTGTGCCTCCGCGGTTGACGAAGAGGTCCCTGTAGCCAACCTTACATAGGAGGGAGGACTCACCGTTACCTATCTTGTGGCTGCCGGCAGTGGTGGAGTTCGAACCGTCACGTTGGGTGGCCTGAACTGGCGCTGATTCGCAGGATGCGAAAACTCGTCTCCCTCCGTCACCAATAATTCAGCGACGGTTTGAAATAACGGCCGAAGGGAAACTAAACAAGATTTCACCATCTTGCCCATTTTCTGTAATAATTAAATGTGCAGTGCCAAAATTATGCTGCTCCCTCCAACCTATGCTCCTCTATGCATACAATACATCAGTAGTGTCTGTGGGCCTGGGAAAATTAGTTTTATGCCTATAATCTTGCAATGAAATTTTAATGATTATTAATTAATAAATTAAACAGTCTGTTTGTGTAATCAATAAACTCGGGATTTCACCAAGATTCAGAATTTGTAATCAAATTTGACTTTTTTTTTTAATGACTCTTCCGTTGCCTGAGGACTGGCCTGACAGATTCTGTGGCTTTGCCACTTGTTTTCTAGCGTTTCTGGAATTCAGTGCGTTACAAGATTGTCCCCTAAATCGTTTATAAAAATGTTGGGTGGTGTTTGACTGGGTGTCTTGCTATGCTTAGTTGTTACGGTTAGTGTCATACTTCCTGTTCGAAGCTCCAGAAGTGGATGACTGTCACACGCACTCACTTTATCTCCTGCCTGACTAACGCGAGTGTCCGTCGACTGGTGTGCACGGGATCCGAGATGGCTGCCACTCACAAAAATAGTATGAGCCGAAGAAACCCCCGAGCTGGGCTCCTCGTCTCGTCGACGTCGTGCTCATTAGCGTCTGGCGGCGGCCTTTGCGGCAGCTGCCGCGCTGTGCGCCCTCGCCAGCGAAATATGGCGGCTGTTAACGCAAACCACAAACCACAAACGAGCGGCTGCGTCAGCAGTTCTGCCGCCTTCCGCGCCGCTGAATGAGATCACGCCGATAGCGGCCGGGAGCTTCATCCGAGGCCTCTACATATGTTGGCACACCTGCGGTAAATCCCGCTCGGAACTGCGGCCATTTGGAGCGAAGGAACGCGATGCCACAAGCGGACAGTCGCTGAATTCTTCAGATGAAATCGAGGTGCTCCGTCTGCATAGCACAGGTAAGCGCGTTTCCGAAACGAAGACTGCAGTCGGGTGATCACTTCATCACATTTCATAAATTTCACTGCTAGACAACAAAACTGCAACACCGTGAAGACGGTATGCAGCAAATTAGTATGAAGTTTACCTCATGGTTTGATATTCAAACGTCTGGAGGCAATAGCGTAAAGTAGGTAGAAATAACACGCTTACATTTTGTATTTAAGGAAAGATTCTGCAGTACGATTCCCATTATAAACTGCAGTTCATGTTGCTTTTTGTGACGAATCAAGCGGGTAATGGAATTTTAATGTTCAATTGTGTGTAAATCTATGGGGCTCTGGTTATCAGTCCCTGGGCTTACAAACCGCTTTAACTAACTTACGGTAAGGACAACAAAACACTCGTGCCAGAGGAAGGACTCAAACCTCTGACGGCGAGCAGCGGCGCGCTCCGCAGCCACGCGCCTTGAATGGCATTTTACAATTAACAAAAATAAATATAGCATATAGCGCGTATGTCGGAAAATGAATCCAGTTTTGTGTAAGTACAGTATTGATGACAAATTGCTGGGAACAGTATCTACGGAAAAATGTCTGGGATTGGAATGATGACACTAAAAAACTAAATGAAACCTACTGGAACACAAATTTGATTGTGACACTTACTGATATCGATAGGCACATTAAGTACATTGTAACCAGGAGAGTAACAGTAATTACAGCAAATGTGCGTAGATATTATGATTTTCTACAAAGTGCCCGTGTATACACTCAGTTCGAAGCAAAATTATTTTCGTGTTTTTCTTATTCCCAAGATAGTGTTAAAGAATTCAAATGAATGTGTAAATACAAAGACGCAATATTAATTTATATTAGTACTTAGTTTTCATGTCTTCTTTCCCTTTGGAAAAACAGGGAATTGAAAAAAAATTATTATGAATAAAAATCAGCCAAGTTCGCACAAATTACTATTTATTTTGTAAGGTGACCGGTTGCGACATTTGAACAGATCACTATCTGTCCCTTCGCCTGTAAAAGAAAGACAATTTTCCTTACAGGGGAACAGGTACACCTCAAATTCTAGCTACAACAATTTACGTAATGAATTATAATATTGTACAAAACAATATACCTCATGTTGCTGTTGAAACGATGAGCGGAAATATGTTACGTCAACTTCCTAACATAGCACTAATATTTTAACACTCTGACAAAATTATTGCTTCGACTGGCAACTATTAACCTATTTTAAATATGATTCTTACCTGCCGCAGGTTATAGTCCTCCCTCGGGCATTGGTTGCTGTGTGTGTCGTCCTTAGGTAGGGTATGTTAAAAAATAGCTTATAAAGATAATAGCGCAGACTTCCCTAAAACTTGCGAAGCGCTTCCGAGCACCTCCTAGCGGCGTGAGTTGTAAACTGAAACTGGGAGAGAGCAGCGGATTTACATTAAGAGACCAAGAAGACGTATTTGATTCATAGGCTTACTTTACAGAACTAGTAAATGATTGATAGAAGGAGTATATATGTTAAATACGGTTGTAATAACTACAAACACAAAAGCCCTCCGAAATCTTTCTTCGGGTTCCGGAAAAATGAAAGATGACTTGTATAAAATTTAAAAAAAGTCCATAGCATTTGAATAAAAGCTTATTATCCCAGACCATTTTTTGCAGAAACATTTCAAAAAATAAGAATTTGTTGTAATTTGTTCCTTGTGTGTAGTTTTTTTAAAAGGTGGGTAGTTTAATATATCAACGAATGAATAATGCCAAGTTTTATTTGTAGCCTTTATTTAAAAAGTAGTCTAGTCGAGACTTTAAAGACACCATCACAATATCTTAACAGCAAGGTGTTTTGCATTTAAGCATAAATTATATTTTATGAAACTCAAAGCTAAACGAAATTTATAATTAATGTTTTATATTTTTATTGTAATTTTCAGTATGTGGCTTGGTGCCCTGCCTTCCATTCGACTTCCTAAATGCTCACGGAAAGTGCGTACATGTATAGGCCTAAAACTTGTCATGTATTGTGTTATTTTCAGTTCGAATCCTATCCAAATTAACTGAACACATTATGAAGGGCATTATTTGTCCGTCTATACAACTGCAATTCACTGCGATTATTTTTTCTTTAGAAGCGTTCTATTTTATTGAATACTAGCAAACCCGGCAACGCTTCGTAGTAGCTTCTCCCTATGTCTATCCCTTCCTTCCCCTTCCTTTGTCCATCTCCTCCTCCCCCTACCTCCACACCACTCCCTCTTACGCCACACCATATTCATCTCCTCCCCTTCCTCTCTGCGTCTATATCATCTCTCCTTTTTAAATTCATTTCATTCCCTCATATTATGTCTCCTCCTTCCCAGATCTCTGATCTTATTTATTGTTATTGCAATCGGGAACTTGATTGGGAATAGAAGTCAAAATAGACAGGTAAATCAATTGGAAACGGGTTATTAGAAACACGTTTCAATTGTTTGTTAAGCTTAAGGTACTTAACTGCGGGGTCATCAGTCCCTAAACTTACAAACTACCTACTGAGGGGGGATTCGAACATCCGACCGTAGGACCGTGCAGACTGTGACTGGCGCGCCGCAGACCGCTCGGCCACTGCGGCCGGCTGAGACGAAAAAATGTTCAAATGTTTGTAAATCTTATGGCACTTAACTACGGGATCATAAGTCCCTAAACTTACAAACTACTTATGAACTACTTACGAACTAGAACGGCACAAATATCCATGCCCGAGGGGGGATTCGAACCCCCGACCGTAGTGGCCGTGCAGACCGTGACTGAAGCGCCTCAGTCCCGTCGGCCACAGCGGCCGGCCCGGCTGAGACGTTTCGAGCTGCTCTGTGAGGTTAGTAGCTTCAATGGCCGCACGTTTAATGGTTGCATTGTACGAACAGGTATTATTATAAATGTAGGCATAAAAACAACTTTCCTGTTTTATGTTAAAAATGACTGGGAAGAAATAAACAAAACTGCACATGTTTACAGCACAGCTTAGCATATTTTTCTCGCAGTGAGCAGTATAAAAATGTTTCTTATAACACATGTATATCTTGTTGAGAGTTTTTGAATTAATTACAAAGTAATAGTAGCATGATCATCTCTAATTATATAAATTCCATATGAAACAAAACAATTAATTGAAATAAAATATTTGGGATGGCAATACAACGTTTCGAAAGTCTGTGTTGCGTTCATTTCTTGTCTTCTTAGGAATCTAATTGAACACGATTAACAGCATTGCTACATACCGGTAAAATTTTACAATCCGCGACACATGCGTGGTATAGCTATGTTGGCAACAGCTGTTGGATCGTGGGAATGAAGCCGACCAATCGTGGCAAAGCTTGAGATAGCCAATGAAATTTCAGATGGCGACAGTTTGTTCCGCAGCCAACTGATGCATCCGCTGCGTAATCGACTGCTGGATTGTATCTGTACCCGAAATGTTCAATTATAATTGACATGCGTGGCCGTCTGTTTTGTCGACGACCCAAATTATTTCTCGCGTAAACTGCAACTGAGGGAGTCGAACTCGACTATAGCCTTTGTTTCAGAGTCATAACGGATCACGCTTGAGAATTTCTTTTCGATTTACCTCCAAGCGTTGTGTACGATCTTCGTCGTCTCATTGACTACGATCACGTAGAAAGATTGCGTTGCACGTACGCCGACCAATATTACGCCGACGCAATGGAGGCATTGTTCTAAAAAAATAAACCACGATCTGTACTTAATTTTCTTTGTAACACTCAAAAATACCACGAAATAACATCAATTCTATCTTTGTAATGCTTCAAAGATATGATCACCACCGATAACACCATGGAGGTAAGAATAATACGGAGAGGCTTGCAAAAAAAAAAAAAACAAAAAAAAAAAAAAAAAAGAAAAAAAAAAAAAAATTCAACGTTTCATGTAAAATCTGTCTGATAGTTTTAACCTTGTGTGCATAACGCCATATCTCTTTATTCAAAGGTTCAAATGTTTGTTAAGCTTAAGGAACTTAACTGCGGCGTCATCAGTCCCCAAAACTTACAAACTACTTATGAACTACGTTATACTAAAGACAACACAAACATCTATGCGCGAGGGGGGGATTCGAACCTCCGACCGTAGCGGCCATGCAGACTGTGACTGGCGCGCCGCAGACCGCTCGGCCACTGTAACAGGCCTCCCTTTACTCTAACCTCCTTGGCGTATTTGTTCGTTCTGTTACAGCGTATTTGGTCGCTAGGCGAGTAGCGAATGAATAATCTGATTGTTGGAGAATCGAGAAAATGATCCCAGCTGCATGCGTACTTTCAGTTTTTTTTTCAAATTCTGATACAATACGCGGTCAAACGGGACAAAAAGTATCCTATGTCCGTCTCCTGCTTCTAAGGTACCTCCCCACCAATTTTGAGCCAATCGGTTCAGACGTTCTTTAGTTCTAAATAGTGTAACTAACACGACTTTCTTTTTAGTAGTCTGAAATGAGAGTTATCTATGATTTGATTTGTTTTCAAAATGTTCAAATGTTTGTTAAGCTTATGGGACTTAACTGCGAGGTCATCAAACCCTAAACTTACAAACTAGTTATGAACTACCTTCGCCGCGGTGGAGCGGCCGAGCGCATTGAGGCGCTATGCTACGATGTCCGGGAACGTTCCCCGTCGGGGGTTCGAATCCCCCCTCGGGCATGGATGTTTGTGCTGTCTTTAGTATAAGCTAGTTCATAAGTAGCTTTTAAGTTTAGGGACTGATGAACCCCCAGCAAAGTCCCACAAGCTTTACAAACATTTGAACATTTTGAACTACTTTATACTAAAGACGGAGTTTCCGCTATTATCTTTATAAGCTATTTGGTTTAAGTAGTTTCTGGTCTCCCCGACCGTAGTGGCCGTGCAGACCGTGACTGGAGCGCCTCAGTCCCCTCGGCCACCGCGGCCGGCCCCTCGGGCATGGATGTGTGTGTTGTCCTTAGGTTAGATTCACTTAGTTTAAGTCGTTTGGAAGTCTAGGGACTTATAACCGAAGTAGTTTGTTCCCATAGAATTACAAACATTTGATTTTTGATTTTTTAAGTGGTTTCTAAGTTTAGGGGCTGAAGACCATAGGAGTTTGGTTCAATAGGTTTACAAACATTTCATATTGTATCGGTGAGTTTAAGGCACTTTACCTTTCGACCTGCAAACACCACTCATCGCTGCAATCGTTTCCAGTCTCCATGGTGACCGACAGTGTCCCCTGTCCACTACATCTCTGGCGCGTCGTCTGCTTCGTCACCATTGATCTCTATAAAAACTGGATGTATAACTCTGGTGTCTGACTATATAACCACAGTCTAACATATACAGTTACGACGCTCACTGCTGTAAAAGTTGTTACCAACTGACAGCTGCTGCGATACTAGCGCTCCTAGCGGTGGGCAAGCTGCCGTAGTAGTGATGTTTGTTTATAATCGCTTTTGTACCTAATTAATGAAATACTTACTATAATTTTTGCGTTACAAGATTATTATTAAAATATCGAGAGACAAATATAATAAGGAAATTAATATAAAAACAGCATCATTTAAATGGTTCAATGGTATAAAGAACAACTCTGTCATGAACAAATACTTACGAATATATGTATATTTGCAGCTTATTCCGCTGAAAGTAAGTTGTATATAAACATAATGGTATAATAAATTTCTATTATGGTCTGTTCTTACTATGACAGCCAGTTTTTGACGTGTATCAATTCGGTACGGAGTCTAATGATTCTCACATTTTTACACGTCACTCGTCTTTCTTATACGTGCATATTCCTTTATGTGTAATTACTTTAGCTTTAAAAAACAATGTTTTGATGATTCTTGCCGTTTGTGGTTCAGATGTAGCAACAATTGTGGAATTGGGTTCTTCTTTGTTGAAAAACAGTTTGGTTGCTTTTATCGTTATATTGCCTTGTCTGTGACGTTTTCCCTTCAGCTACAGCTGTGATGGTTGATTTGGTACGTTAAATACCGTATTTATTGCATTCTATATACGTTTTCTATGTTCCACCCTCACCGATTTTACTGGCATTGTAATGAAGAATACTTAAAGCTCCTGCGTAGAAATTGACGTCTCTCTGCTAAAGGGCATATCTCCTGATGTTTCCTAGGTATTTTTATTTTTAATAGAAAATGAAATTACTCATTTAAAGCCTGTAGGTTACAGGATGATTGTAAATTAACTGCCCTGTAATGTACCGTTTCGTACCTTATCATGCATCTTATGAAACCTAATAAAGACAAATGGGGGAGTTATTTTTAAATTATTACCTATTTATAAGGCACTACATACGTTCCCTAATGTAAAAATTTGCTGACGTCAATCTAAACGATACTATTCGCACTCATCAACTATCGTATTCACAAACGTAGCTTACCGGCCGCTTTGAGCGCTGCTGTCGCAGCGCATAACAAAAATCTGTGGGAGTGTCGTGACTGTATATGCTAGACTGTGATATAACTACGGAGTGCCTGCACATTCAGATGTTTTCCACACATTTTCGAATCATCCGGCACGTTTAAATTTAGCATACTAATTTCTATCAGTCATTACATGACAAAGAATTGCTTGCTTACCTTGATTTGAAATTTATGTAAATAAGCGATGTAACAGGCTAATATGGAAGCGTAATCGAAACGTATTTTCTTCTCGTTTTCTTGTAATACCTCACACCAGCCATACTTGAATTTGGCAAGAAACGAAATGTGAACATCTATGGCTAGCACGCTCAGACAACTGAAGTTCAACATCCAGATACACTTCGATAGTAAAGAGATCACTGTTCGCCACCGACACGACTTATCGATTGTCTCCACGCCGCCGTATCCACAGCAACGACTGGCATCGCTACGTTTTATCTTTTATTCGGACTCTGTCTTCAATTCAGATTTTACCGTTATTTACTGCATATAGATGACAGGTACGTTTTGTACAACCAGTTTGTTTGGTTACTAATAAATACTTGTAATTTCCTTTTACAAATGAAATTACTGATAATCGCATTTTACATCATCATCCCATACTTTATATCCGCAAGGGTCATTTATATTTTATTAGTTCGAGATGTGCTCATGCTGCAGGCGATGGGCAGGGCTTGTACTTCATGACTCGCAGCGTCTCGACACCAACGTGAGGTGTACTTTTTTTTGTCCAATATTGGAATTCGTTTATGTAAATTGTAGTAGCTAGAATTTCTGGTGTGCCTCTTTCCCTCTTACAAGAACACCTTTGACCTCGAACGCGCGTAACAGCACGAAACCATGCTTGGAATAACAGGCAATCATAAACAGGACAGTGGTTTGCGTCATTTCCATATAAAACGCTGCATTGTACCTCAATCAATATGTTAACTGACAGAAACAAAGTAATAACATATCAAAACCTCAGGAAGGAAATTATATGTTAGTTAATGGCGACACTGTATCATTCAAATGTTTGTAAATCTATGGGACTCAACTGCTTGGTTATTAGTTCCTAGCTTACAGACTACTTAATCTAAGGTAAACTAAACTAAGTTCAGCCCGAGGGGGGAATCGAATCCCCGACGGCGGACGGCCGCGCGCACAGCAACACGGCGCTCCAGTGCGCGCGGTTAATCCGCCGCGGCCACTGTATCATTACATATTTAATCAGTAGCGCCAAAAACTCTCTGCTTAAACTTCTTATAATTGCGCAAAACACATACATACAGCAGTACCTGTAACGCCCTTCTATTTGATATTTTGGTTGGTGGTGGTAATTTATTTGGTTTATTGTAGTGCTTCGATATTACAGAAGCGACATCAGCGGTAGTACAAGCTTTCGTTGTCTTCACGTAAAGATTCAGTAGACACGTAAAATTTTCTTTGAGGCATACGTTGGTTATTTAAGTTGGTACACCTGATATTATTTCATAATTTCAGTTATGGATGCCTCTGGTTTAACTTTCGTAGCCTAACACAGTTTATGGATTATATTTTAACTGATGAACATGGACTCTGTGATCTCAGAGGCTTGTTTTAAAAATTATAAATTCTTTTTGTAATATAATCTTTTCTTTCCCGGTAGTTCCATTTAACGAAGCACGTCACATAAACATTCACTAGTGTTTACCTATAAAAGTCCTTAGGTTAGCTTAACTTAGTTTAAATATTTTGCAAGCTACGGACTGAGAACCATGCAGTTGAGTCCGATAGATTTACAAACAGATATGGTATGTATCTTGATACATGGTGACGAGGAAATTACGGGCAAATAAAAAGAGATAAAACTGCATTTTACCTTGTGACAATTGCTTGCTTCCACATCGTCTAGTACGACTTGTTATTGCTATACTTGTCACACGAGTAACTGACAAAAGGAAAAAAAATTACACTGTTATACGAAATACTAATACTTCTAAGTGACAATCTGTGTTGCAATGTAGCTCACTGAACTTAGCTTCTCCAAGCTGTGACTGCGGTGCTGAAAAGCAAACTGTTCATAACGTAGTTCGAGAACGTCTTCTGAGATCTTTCCCTCCTGATACAACAGAATTCCTGGTGATGCCGAAGGGGTCAGTAGCCTAGACGTATTTAATTTACAACAATTGTAATATCGTTTTTGTCATACGCTCTATGAATAAATGAAACAAGCTCATGAATAAATTTTCAACCATCATCATCATTAACTGAAATAGTTACACGCTTCTCCATGGACAAATCTCGCGACGCTACAGTTAATTGAAAACGCCGGCTCCATTTACTTTGTTTCTTTCTCAGTCTGGATCCCGAGAAATTCTCAGCATCTGTGCTCTTTCGTGGATTAGCACTGCTTTGCAAAGGAGACTCATTTACTAATGGAAGGAAGTTCCAACTGCAGTAGGCAGAAGCCGTATTTCAAGAAACAAGAACGCTTCAATAAACTGAAAATTACTTTCGTTATTCTAAGGAGAGGCCCAGTCTTACAGCTTATTGTTTTATTAGTCATCCACGACACCCGTTGCGGCGATTTGAAATTTTCAAGTGCCTGGGAGTATATATAGGGATTACATACGTGAAATTTCATATTATTTATGTATCTCAACTAAAGAAATTACGTATGTAAAAATGAGTTACGTTTAGGCCTACGTTGTCTTGACATCTGGTGTCATTGCCTCAAATATATTTCATGAAATTTTCATAAAGTTTTTATTCTAAATCTGTTTCTGTGCTGCTTCTCTTTTAAGTAGGGGGGCGTAGTTATCTGGTGTTAAAACTTTACAATATTTTACTTTTGTGATTTGATAACAGTTGTTTTATAGATATTTTATATTTACAGAGTAGTAGGCTATGACGAAAAATGATTATTTCTTCAGGTATACGTCAGTGATCGCTATGCAAACTGCATGTATTACTCTGGTCTTTGAGCGTAAAACTTCAGTGAGCCTACACATTCATATATTTTGTACATGATTTTACTTTACCTAGCATGTTGTCATTTAAATCACATAAAATAAAATATTAAAAAGTTTTAATGTTAAAAAGCTTAAAAGCCTAGTACACAGAAACAGATGTAGAATCCAAACTTCATGAAATAAATTTGAAACAGCGACACCAGATGTTAGATATATACGTCAATACAACATAAACTTAAGTAATTTTTACATATGTAATTTCGTAAATTATGGTGCATAAGAAATATGAAAAATACTTGTATGTAATTCTTATACATACGCAGGCACTTCAAAATGGCAAATTCCCGAAAAAGCTATTATTAATGACTAATAAAACTACAAGTAGTGATATTGGACCTTTCTTTACAACGTCTACATCTACATGGGATACTCTGCAAATCACATTTAAGTGCCTGGCAGAGGGTTCATCGAACCACCATTATACTATTTATTTCCCATTCCAATCTCGAATAGCGCGCAGGATGAGAGAACACCTGAATCTCTCTGTTCGAGCTCTGATTTCTTGTATTTTATTCTGATGATCGTTTCTGCCTATGTAAGTCAACAATATATTTTCGCATTCGGAGGAGAATGTTGGCGATTGGAGTTTCGCAAGTAGCCCACGCCGCAGCGATAAGCGCCGTTGTTGTAATGATTCCCATCCCAGATCCTGTATCATTTTCACATCGCTGTCTGCCCTGTATCGTGACAATACGAAACGAGCTGCTCTTGTTTGGACTTTTTCGATGTCCTCCGTCAAACCCACCTGATAAGGATCCCACACTGGGCAGCAGTACTCTAAAAATGGACGGATAACCATTGTGGCCGGCCGCGGTGGCCGAGGGGACTGAGGCGCGCCAGTCACGGTCTGCACGCCACTACGGTGGGGGGTTCGAATCTCCCCTCGGGCATGGATATTTGTACCGTCTATAGTGTTAGCTAGTTCATAAGTAGTTTGTAAGTTTAGGGACTGATGACGCCGTAGTTAAGTTCCATAATCTTTACAAACATTAGAACAACCGTAGTGTATGCAGTTTCTTTTGTAGTTCTGTTGCATCTTTTAAGGGTTCTGCTAATAAAACGCAGTGTCTGGTTCGCCTTTTCTACGACATTATCTAAGGATTATTTCCAGTTTAAGTCCTTTCAAGACATGAATTTCACAACATGCACAACATTGAGGAAGTGCCATTCATTACTTTAGATTTTGAAATTAATTTGATTTTGGAGGTATAAAGTAGAAAGCTTGCTTACGAGACTTATTCACAAATAATGCCACATGACATTATTGTGAAAGATGCGAAACTGCAACTGCTAGTAAACAGTTCTGCAGCTGACGCGGGTGGACCCCCCAAACTCTCATTACCATTCGTCTAGACCGTTATTACAGTAGGCACCTCGTGGCCGCAGGTTCGTCACCACTCACCTATGACGCTGCACTAATCGCAGCGAAGAAATAAACTAGAGGCACTTAATTATGATTATGTAACGTCGTCTGCTCGAATGGAACAGACATTTTGCGAGACTTCCGACTTTCTACATGTACATCTACATAGATACTCTGCAAATCTTATTAAAGTGCCTGGCAGAGGGTTCATTAACCACTTTCATAACTTTTCTCTACCGTTCCATTCTCTAATAGCGCGCGGGAAGAAAGAACACCTAAATCGTTCCGTTTTCGATCTGATTTCTTTTATTTTACTGGGATGGTCGTGTCTCCCTAAGTAGGTGGGTGCTAGCAAAATATTTTCACATTCAGAACTAAGAGTCGGTGATTGAAACTTCGCAAACAGATCACGTCGCAATGAATAACGTCTTTCTTTTAATGATTTCCACCACAATTCGTGCAGCATTTCCGTGACGCTCCCCCCCCCCCCCCCCGTGATAGAACAAAACGAGCTGCCCTTCTCTGAACCTTCTCAATATCTTCCGTCAGTCCCACCTGGTGAGGGTCCCACAAGGGGCAACAGTACTCCAGCAGAGGACGCACAAGTGTGATGTAGGCAGTCTCTTTGGTGGAGCTGGTACATCTTCGAAGCCTTCTGCCAATGAAACGTGACCTTTGGTTCGCCTTCCCCACAATATTTTCTGTCTGTTCTCTCCAGTCAAAGTTGCTCGTAATTGTAACTCCTAGGTATTTGGTAGAATCTACGACCTTAAGGTTTGACTGATTTATCGCGTAATTGAAGTTCAGCGAATTTCTTTTAGTGGTCATGTGTATTACTTCACACTTTTCTTTATTTAGTGTCAATTGCCAATTTTCGCACCATGCAGAAATTTTGTCTAAATTGCTTTGCAGTTGCTTTTGATCCTCAATTGACTTCACTGACCGATAAACGACAGCATCATCCGCGAACAGTCCAAGGAAGCTATTCAGATTGTCTCCTAAATCGTTTATAAACACGAGGAAGAGTAATGGACGTATAACGCTTCCCTGTGGAACGCCAGGTATCACTTCTGTTTTACTCGATGACTTACCGTCAATTACAACGAACTGTGTTCTTTCTGATAGGAAATCGTGAATCCAATCGCACAATTGGGGAGATATTCCATAAGCACGCAACTTCATAAGAAGCCGCTTGTGGGGTACAGTGTCAGATGCTCTTCTTAACGTGTTCCATCGTTTTACTACACGTGAACATTTATGTCGGACCGGGATCGAATCCGGCAAACCAGGTCTCCCGCTTTTCCCGATCGCGCGTTATTCATTTATTTTTGTTCTTTTGGTAAATCGTTGCTTTGCAGTCGTTTGTTCATGTTCGTCGAGCATTTGGCTCAGTTTTTATTACAGAGCCCTCAGACCGAGCGCGCTGGGCCACCGCGCCCGGCACTCTCTCGGTTATCCATGCACACTCCCCGGCCCGTCCCAAACTTCCGTTTGGCAAATGAAAAACCTTCAGCCGTTACTTTTAAAATTTTTAATCTAGTACATGTTTCGAGAATCCATTATTCTCATCTTCAGACCATGCATCAGTGTGGCCGAGGGGACTGAGGCGCTCCAGTCACGGTCTGCACGGCCACTACGGACGGCTGTTCGAACCCCCCCTCGGGCATGGATATTTGTGCCGTCCTTAGGATTAGCTAGTTCATAAGTAGTTTGTAAGTTTAGGGACTGATAACCCCGTAGTCAAGTCCTATAAGCTATGCAAACATTTGAACATTTTGAACCTGCATCAGACAATAACAATAGTCAACAACAACATAAATGTATGGGAAAAAAATTAAGTTACAAACATGATACCAGTTGATTGTAATGAAATAACTTTGAAATATTAATATTGGTCAAAGTGTGGGTAAACATTTTTTATCATAGGCATTAACTAATTAACTGTATGGTGAATATGAAAGTAACTATCACATCCGCATAGGGGCGGTTGTAAAATATGTGACAGTTAATACAGAATGGTTATAGCATAGGGTACCTTGCTTGTATTACCAAAGTATAGTTAAGCATTACACCATACCGAATTTCCACTGAAATGTAGTCAAATCAAATGTCTGTAAATCTATCGGACCAAACTGCGTGGTCATCAGTCCGTAGTTTACAAACTACTTAAACCTAGGTAAACTAACATACGGACAAACACACACACCCATGCCCCAGGGAGGACTCGAACCTCCACGGCGAGCAACCGCGCTCTCCCCAGCAAGACGCTTTAGACCGCTCGGCTACTCCACCGCGGCTGAAATGTAGTCACCTGTAATAATCATACAGGTACTAGGAATTCTGTTAAGCATCGATTGGGAAGCCAAGTGTATAAAACCTGTGATAATAAAACTGTCTAACGTTCAAGCACAAAAAATAAATAAAGATATTTGTATTCGTGAAAATAAAATGGGGGATAGGGGTTGTGGGGATGGGAAAGAGGGAGGGAGGGAGGGAGGGGAAGAATAAGATGGATTCCATAATAATATTATAGGGATTGTACTTTTGTGGTGGGTGAGTATGGGTGATAGGTGCTGCAAAGCGTAATAATGTATGGTCAGTAAAACAAATTTTAAGTCAATCATAAAATTCCGTTTGTCTTCCCTATTACTCACACACATTTACCGTGATTTCCGCGACGGAGAGAAATTTTTTTACCTTCTTTACCCTAACGCCAAGACATTTACTGAGAAAGGAAATGTTTCTTTTTCAAACTAGTGAAACCCGAGGTAAGCTTCTGGACTTAGCATATCACAGCTTACTGAACGTCTGTCCGTCAAGCGTGGAATCGGAAAGAGCGCTATATGCAGCTGGTTTATTTGTGTTGGGCGATATTCTAACTGTAATACTTCTCATTGATTGACTTTTTGTAACTAAAAGCATTTCTTTTTTTTATAACACTAATCTGTTGGCTTTGTCACATACGGCATTAGAAGAATAAAATAATTTCGAAATTATATATGTTAGTTCATGTTTGTCACGCGAAAATACAGTGTGTCCGCGAAGCCCCTCCGCAGTGGCGATGTCCGCGTGTCTCGTGTTGTGGGGCGTGTAAGGTTGGCAGCACTGACTAAGCGCACCTGCACGTGTTCCGTGGACCTGCAGTAGTGGTAGGGTGGGGGTAGTGTTGCGTGAGCGCTACAGCTGTTACCTGTGTTATCGTCTTGTTCTTGTATACGCCGAGTGTAGTTAGAATGCGTACTGTTGCTGTCAGACCCTTTTCAGTGGAAGAGGTTTTCCGGGCGGAAGGAAACTTCACGAATCATGTGTGATGACAATTTAGATTGCATTTTCCTACGTCGAGATGGCCAAATCATGATTTAATTCGTAAATTCCGGACCACAGGTTCAGTTCATGATGCACCACTAACTAGTAGGCTCATGTTTTTAACAGAACGGAAGTTCGACCACATTTCGGACATCATGTTGCAGAGTCCAACAAAATCAATAAGGAAATTACCGTAAGAGGCTAAAGTCCCTCGTACGATAGCACATAAGGCCGTAACCAAAGAACTGGGGCAGTATCCGTATAAAATTACCGCAGTGCAACAATTACTTTGTATGGCCATACGAAAAGAATAGCATATTGTGATGGTTTCAGTGATTTATTAACAGACATTTATTTGGTGTTTTAGATCGAACAGTTTTCACTGATGAGGCTTCGTTTCACTTATCTGGCTTCATTAATTCTAAAAATTCACATATTTGGTCTTCCAAAAATCTACATGCCTTAAGAGAAACGCCATTGCACGCAGAGAAAATCGGAGTGTGGTTGCCATAACACGAGCGCAAATTATAGGGCCGATATTTTTCCAAAATCTATTGTTCCCAGATAATTTATCCATTTACTGCGCTGCTGAAAGAACATGAGATCAGTCATTCATTTTTCCAGCAAGACAACGCTACTGCTCATACAGCACACCAGTCCCTACGAATTTTAAATGAAATCTTTGGGGACGGAATAAATACTTACAACAGCTTTCTGGCCCCCTCGCTCACCGGATTTGTCTCCTCCCGAACATTTCCTTTGGGTGAAGCTAAAACATTTTTTTTTTATCAAAATAAAAATGTTCAAATGTTGGTAGAGCTTAAGGGACTTAACTGCGTGGTTATCAGTCCCTAAACTTACAAACTTCTTATGAACTACCTTATACTAGAGATGGCACAAACATCCATGCCGCAGGGGGGATTCGAACCCCCGACGGGGAACGGCCACGCACATCGTAGCACAGCGCCTCAATGCGCTCAGCCTCTCCGCCGCGGCTATCAAAATAACCCAGCAATACATGAACTTAAGACAGCGATAACTGAATATCTGTGTTTGATTACACGTGAATCATTGGTAGAGGTATTAGATAAATATGTAAACGTGTTGAAAATGCCATCAAGAAAGAGGAAATCATTTCCAGCATCTACTGCGATAATGGTGTGTACAGTGTATTTTCTTGTAATTAATATAACTAATTAATTTCATTTTTTAAAATTGTAATAATGTTGAGTCCCATCTCGCAACATAACTGCAGCCAGTAGCTGTGAAACCCGGCCGCTAGCTTATACAGCGACATGAATGAGCTGCCACACTTATGCGCCCTGAAAGGCAAGACAGGTCCAGCTAGCCGCTGCGGAGAGACTTTGCGGACACACTGCACAGCCATTTTCATTGTAGGCATGTGTTTGTAAATTAAAACAGAAATGTATGAAAAGTTGTATCGTTAAATATTAATAAACTTGCTCCTACATTTAAGGGGATTCTTCTTACTGAATTGCTCCTTTCTCCGTTCTCCGTCTGAACTGCTGATGTCGTTAGGAGACATCATAAGATGTCTATGCAGAATGACTGTGGGAAGAAAAGCGTTTCTAAAGAAGCGAAACTTGTTAACATCTAATGTTAATTTAAATGTTAGGAAGTCCTTTCTGAAAGCATTCGTCTTGAGTGTGGCATTGTATGGGAGTGAAATGTGGACGATAAGGAGTTGAGACAAAAAGATGATAGAAGCTTTTGAAATATGGTGCTACAGACGAATGATGAAAATTAGATGGGTAGATCACGTAACTAATGAGGATGTGCTTAACCCAACTGGAGAGAAACGGAGTTTCTGGCATATCCTGACTAAGAGAAGAGATAGGTTGGTGGGACACCTTATGAGACATCAGGGAATTGTCAACTTGGCATTGGAAGGAAGTGTGTGGGGTAAAAGTCGTAGGGGGAGACTTTAAACAGATTCAAAACAATGTACGTTGCCGAACGTATTCTCGGATGAAGAGACTTGCATAGGATCGGTTAGCTTGGAGAGCTGCATCAAACCAGTGTGCAGACTTACGACCACAACAACAACAATAATCCTTTCTAAAGCAAGACCAGAAAAATCGGCATTGTAAAATCCGTTTGGGATTACGTTCCCTACATGCAGTAGAATAGTTTCTTTCTCTAAAACGTCTCTACTAAGTCTCCTCTACAACCACGTGAAGTCTTTCGCTGTATTTTTCGGTAACTTATCTCAGCTCATTGTTGTACACCAACATGAGATAATATGTTACAATTAGAACATGGCTATCGTCACCGACTCTACAGAGCTTCATAGTGCGCCTAGCCACTGCCGATAACACTGCAGTGTTCTCCACGCCGACCCTGTCTGAACTGCTCCACACAATTATCTCCTAGGACTGGAAAGAGGCCTGAAGCTTACAAACATCGAAATCGACCGCCAAGAAAAAAACTATTTGCGATCGAAAGTAAGTTTAGTAAACATTTATTATTTAGAAGAATTACTGTGTTATTCATCCAGGGAAGAGGTAGTATACAAAAATCCGCGTCCGACGAATGATTCATCATTTCTTATCACTGTGTCACCTTTCACAACTTTTATCACTAGATAAGATACAGAATATCCACAGAAGAGCTGCATATTGGTCCAAAGATTTGTTTAGCGAGAATGTCACGAAATTGTTCAACAAAATGGAGTGGTAGGAGTGGTAAATGCTACAGGAGGTATATCGGGTAGCATGGTTGCACTGGCAGAAGAAGTGATAATCCCAGTTCATTTCTGTTATTTAGGACACGGTTTGGTGGAGAATAATTTACTGAATTTTAACATTTTACTCTACTTACGATTTGAAGACGATTTGCAATTCAATTTACTTCTTTCCGTGAAGGGGAAAAAAGTATGTATTGTCGATAGTCGGTGACTAATCGGCGTTTATTCTGGGAGGTTGTATCCGACTTCTAAGAAGGAAGACAGCTCTCAGTTATAAATGATCACAAATTTGCGGGATGAGTATTTAAGACGAGGAAATGACGAGGTACATTTAGTATGCATAGATTATTGCACCTGAAAGACGTAAGTACTTCATGGAATTGCATCAGAAATTAAAAACCACTTTTATAATTTAACGGGCACTGTGTAAAGAAAGTATAAAAATTAAATAATAACTTTTTTTAAATCGAAAGTTATTTGCATGCAGTCTGTTTCTATGCAGTAAAATTCTCAGCGAAAGTGTAAATGCTGGAGTAGTAAAACGGAAACGAGACCATGTGAGCTCGGAATGATTATAATGCTTAGAAGATTTGAATCTCGAAGTGCTGACAACGGAAACAAGAAAATATCACAGACTTTTCTGAAAGCTTTGCACGAATCATTACAGGCAGGTATGCAAGCCTCTGCGCTTAGCGGGTAGAAGGGTTGCCTAAGACGTAGGCGCTTATGTTACTGGTTTGTAACATGCACACATTCAGGTTTTTCCGTCAGTCCTGCTGTGATTTTTGAGTCTCTGTGCAAAAAACCACAATAAATGCAAAGTTTATTATCTAGGGTATTAGCGTATCTGAAAAACTTCAGAAAATAAATATTCGTTAAATTACAAATTCGACTGTACATTACGAATAGAAAACTTATGTGCGAAGGAAAGTAATAGGCGGAATGGAAGTCTTTAATAGAATGATAAAGTCAGTGAGCGATTATATGCTATTATGCTACGTTAGCATTAAAACTGACTTCAATTTGACCTAAAATGTGGACAACATATAAACAAAAAGTATTTGTACAATACCAAAATGAAACGATAAAAGATTTTGCACAGTTGGTATATACCTGTTCCAAGTACTAAACTTGCAGCTGGTCCCATGGTGTAATGGTTAGCACTCTGGACTCTGAATCCAGCGATCCGAGTTCAAATCTCGGTGGGACCTAAATTTTAATTTTGTGTACTCTATTGTAAAATGTGTAGAATACACCTATGTATCGATATGTTACTCATTTTGTTCTTTTGAGAAACCTCTACTACTTTTCTTAATTCTATCCTTTAACGCAAATTGTTGCATAACGCCATAGCGCATTGCGAAAATGTGCAACTGTCGAGCGTGTGAAATGAGAAAATGTCGTACTTATTTACGGTGGCTTCAGAAGGAGAGCCAGCCGTCGCTCTTTAAGCAGGACTTGGAGACGTGCCCGCGCTTGCGCTCGTAAACTCTGCTCGGCCGGCCAGTTCCGTTCTGGCGCTTCCAAGAAAACGTAATGGCAGCCACAGCAATCACTCCGCGTTCAATCTGCGGCCTCTTTTTTGGCACGGCTCACTGTTGTTTGCGTAGGGCGTGGCAGGTATATAGTTCAACGATTCTCGCAGAAAGAAACCTACTTTCATTGTGCTTCAAAAAATATTTCAGATTTTTCTCTGCTTTAGATAGTTATCACATGAAAATTTACGGGACTACTGGAGATGAAATAATAACGTGTTAGCAAACATTTAAATCCGAAATGAAGAAAGTGAGATATATCCAGATTTTGCCTTTCTATTCATCCGCACAAATTTATTTTTTGTCACATCAGACATTATCTATGAGGAAAGCGACTGGAAAAGTTTTGTATTATTTTTTTTAATGAAGACTTCTAAACAATGTACTTATGTGCCACAGTCGCTATAATACTAATAACATTTCTTCATTCAAAAATGTTCAAATGTTTGTTAAGCTTATGGGACTTAACTACTGGGTCATCAGTCCCTAAACTTACAAACTATTTATGAACTACCTACAACTATGGACGGCACAAATATCCATGCCCGAGGGGGGATTCGAACCCCCGACCGTAGTGGCGATGCAGACCGTGACTGAAGCGCCTCAGTCTCCTCGGCCACCGCGGCCGGCATTTCTTTAATTTTACAACTAGTTTCAGTGAAGCTATATCACCATTTTCAAGTACTTCTGTATCAACAGAGACATTTTTTTTATCCTCTACAAAAAAACTCTTCACAAAATTAAAGCACTGACTCTGTACTAATACAAGTAATTATCAAAAATAAAAATAATAAAAAATATCCTGTCTAAAACAATGGATCTCTACATCAGGTTGTTACATCATTCCTGAAATAAGAGAGCAGGTCTGGGCTGAATTATTGTAAGCTTTGTTCTCTGTACATATTTCCAGTAACACATAAGTGTTCATACGCAGCCCACGCCTGCTCTCTTATCACAGGAATAATGTAACGACCTGATGTGGGTATCCACTGCTTTAGACAGGATATATTTTATTATTTTTATGTTTGGCAAGCACTTGTATTAGTACAGAGTCATTACTTTAATTTTGTGAAGAGATTTTTTGTATAGGATAAAAATTGTCTCTGATAATACAGAATTACTTGAAAATGGTGATAGGGACTGATGACCTAGCTAAGTCCCATAAGCTTTACAATAATTTTGAACATTTGAAATTGGTGACATAGCTTCACTGAAACTAGTACAAAATAAAGAAATGTTATAAGTAACATAGCGACTGTGGCACATAAACACATTGTTTAAATGTTTTCATTAAAAAAATTGCTGACAACGCAGCTATATTCTCCCACATGAGTTTAAACTGGTAACGAACTGGTATAATGACTTCCTGTTCGTTATACGCCTACACACATTACGTATGAAATATGATTGCATAATTTTTATCATTTTTCCCTCGCTATCAGTACTTGCTTTTTACTTCCGTGTGGTTTCTGTACCAATACCAAACCCAAAATGACAACCTACTGCAAACATTTATTTGTTATGGAACCTGTCACCTTAATAAGATTTTCTCTTCTGTTTCCGAGTCGTGCAGTGTACAGAAAAGTCAGGACCGGAATTTCTAAGGAGTTGGGTTTAAATCTTGATTCGGCTCTCCTCACATATTTTAGTAGATTGTTTCCTAAACCAATTCATTTAAGTGACAGAATAGTTCCTTAGATAACATCTTTCTGTAGTTTCTTTCGCATTAAAATTTAGTTTGCTACTTCTTCGGCTTCAATTATTGTTAGTTGCCGTGTGGCGCAACTCTACTGCCCACTCCTTCTTTGTCTTTTATTCCAACTGTGAGCGTGCGGAAGAAACAAAACTGTTTAAGAAACTGTAACTCCAGTCCTTGTCCTATCCACTTTGCCCAAGCTATATTTGATTCCGGAAGACCCACAGTGGTTTCGGAGACTCTAAATGTCTGGTGGCTGTTTTGGAGGCTCGCTCAGCTATAAGGTTTAGTGCACCCATGCCATGGGTCAGAGAGACTACATCATAGTTTTAATTGAGCTGTTATATTCTTATTGAACTGGTATGGAAGGAATAAGGAATGAATCTGCAGTTAGAAGAGAGAACTGTTTTCTTTCAAAGAATGAAGTATGTGTCAATGAACGACCATTAATTAACATTGACGTTTTAAACGATGAAATTCTGTGAATGAAAATACGCCCACGTATGCAGTAATTTTAGAAGGATTCGTGTATGTAAATATTAGAAGGAGGAGAAAGCTTAGGGTTTAACGTCTCGTCACAGCGTGATCATTAGAGACGGTAAATGTTAGAGAACGTGAATGCTCAAGTCTTAAAAATATACACACACGTAAATTAAACTAAACATTAGATTTCGTCCTCAGAGTTATATTTTATTACATTTATGTGAATTTCATTAATTATGTTTGCTCAGTTTGCTATATGGCGGTGTAAATGTTGACGGCTGAATCGAATCTGCAACACGAGTCTGTATTTTTAGTTAGTTATTTTAATTAAATCGTCTACTTCCTATTACGAAGAGAATCCTTTTTCAATAACGTGAACCTCCGCGCAAAGGGCCGCAATAGCGCATTTGCGGACTGCCTCTTACTTCTGCTTAACGGAAGAACTGTAACAGCACATTTCATACTCACAAAACGCATGAGTATTAATTCTGGATTAAAATTTATGTAACCAGTCTTCAGTAGAATTAATCTAGAAGAATTGTTTGTCTGCGACTCCCACGATAAACAACAACATTTTCAGTGGTTAGAATGAACAATTACTCAAACGTATATAATTTACAATTTCAATTTTTATTATTGCTGGAAAGTTACAGTCATTACTTAGTATATTTTAATACACTTCTATATTCTAAGGTCATTGTTATGGGGGAGATATTTTACTGGTTACCCATAGACAAGGCGCTTGGTTTTTTTACATTATTGTAAATTGTCGCAAGAATCGCTGATGGGAAACACGGAGATACATACTGTCTTCTTTTATTATAGTAATGGTCCACTCCGTAAACATTTCTGTTATTAGTGACCTAATAGGTCTACTATCACCTGTGTAATTCTCCCTAGATGGTTACTTTCCATTGCAGTCCAGTTCTTCGGTGCAAATCTCTGCTACTCATCAATTCTTTTTCTTTTATCCCGAATGATAGTGTGCGAAGTGAAGAAAAGATTACCAGACAGCGCAAGATGGAGGCGATCTGGATTGATTATTTATGTTCGAAAGGAAAACTCCAGGATCGCCGTATTATTAATTTATTGATAACTGGTTTCAATGGGCTATGCCATCATCATCTGGTCGTATAATTCTAGAATGTGGTCTTAAAAAATGAGGTTAAACAGAAAGAGCAACATACACATGTTATATTATGAACTGCTTGTAAAGCACTGTACTGCTTGTACAACCTCCGTTTCATTTTCTCCTTTTAAAAAATATGGCCACATTGTAGAATTTATACGAGCAGATGATGATGGCATAGCCCATCGAAATCGGTAGTCAATAAATTAGTCATACTGTGATCTTGGCGTTATCCTTTTGAAGATAATAAATGAAGAATACTTTGTTTAAACAAAAAAAAACGTTATCCTAGCTCTCTAAAACATAAACGGAACGACCATCCCGGAAATCACTGACAACTGTATATCTGGAGCAAGAGAAGAATAACTCTTAACATGTCGACAGCGAAGTCTTTGGAGAGGCAACCCTATATTGGATCGTCAAGCACGGGAAAGTGATTTGACTTGACCTATTGAGCAGTCACACGTGCCTTTAGGTGTAGTAATAATATTAATAAAATACTCTCCACACCATTATGACCGGCTGGTACAGCAACCAATTATATTGTTTAGTAATAAAAGACAATCTTGGTTGCAACTGTTTTATTTATTTTTCAAGCGTTCCACCTTTGTCGGGCATCCTCAGAAAATCTGGAAAATAAATAAATTGGGGGGAGGGGGCATAAAACTTAAAATCCCAATCTTAGCGTTCACAATCCCACTAAAAACTTAGTAGAATGTTAACTGACCTTAAAATATCACATCACATGAGTTTAACTAAAACCCTTGCTAGCCACAATCTAGCAGCGTCAAATCATTAACATTAGAATACGGTCGACGAAACCCATCAGAATTCTATAAACAACATGGCAAATACATAAGACATTAAGATGCGGTCCTATCCTGCACGATCGTTAAAAATCTTAAACAGAATCATTGATTTAGGCATCGAAAGCAAAGGAAAAGAAGCGGAGAAGGAAGCAGTGAAAACAGATAAAAGGGCAAAAAAAAAATTGAACTTACCTAAAACAGAACTGCAGCGGCCACGATTGTCCAGTGACAGGGGCATATTCACCTATGGTGAACATGCCGATGTTTGCAATAATATGTTAAACCTGCCGTCAGGCCGGCGTCCAGTTGAACCATACAGTGGGCTTATTATGAAGTTAATCCGGCGAATGGCCGGTGGTGGCGCTCATGTACAAGACGTCAAACAGCTTAATTTGAAAATAGTAGCAAATCTGCTAAAAGCATACGACAGAAGCTGATACAGATCATTGATGCCGTATTTGCATCAGGATAACAGTGCTTCTAATCCATATAATTTTTTTAATTAATAAAAGCTTTATACATATTAACGAAGAGCTTTCTTCCCGTTCAATTCAATAAAAATTGTCAACGAAATTGCGGCTGGACGCTACTTGGACTTCTCTCCTTTTCCTTACGAGTTTACCGTTTGACACGCTGCGTCACCTATATCATATTACTGACACGAGGATATCCTCAATATGGATCTATGGAGCTAACAACTAATCTTATTCAAGGTGCGGCACTTTTGCCAATCTCGGTTGGTGGTACTTCCTGCTGATTTGTGTTTGGGATTCTCTGCCAGGGAAGTGGTTAATCTAGCGGAACGGCGTGCGCTTTGAGCTTCGAGAAGAAGTAAGCAAGGACGGAGTATTTGAGGTGGCCTGACGATACCAGTCCAAGAGTAAGCTCTGCTTACCATGGAGAAGCTGGCCGCTACGCGAAAGTGCAGGCTGTTTACTTGGCAGTGGTTGAGCTAAGGGCACTGTGAAGCCCTTCGCACAGGGTATGACGGAGGTGAACGGATGGTGCGTGTAATCTTAGGAAGGCCGTCATGTTGGATGGTGGAGTTAGTAACTGTACTTTGAATCGGCGTACTGGAGAACAGTCGTAAAGAAACCACACTTAATTAACTGGAAGGGTGCAGAAAGAAACTGCGGAGCTATCAAGAGTAGGGTCCCACAGGACTCGATCTTGGGTGCTCTACTGTTCTTAATATATATTAAGGTACTGGCGTTCTGTTTCATGAAGATTCAAAACTAGTGCTTTTTTTCTATCGTTACAAGTATTTAATCACACCTGACAAACTAGGATTAACTGATGAAATTGCAAATAAGTGGTTTTCATTAAGTGGTTTTCTGCAAATGGGTTCTCGTTAAATTTCTACGCAGTATATATAGATCTGTAAAGTAAATAGCACGACACCATTAATAGACTTCGGACAGAAGTCTGTAGCTAAGGAATAAGATTCAAAAAAATTTGGCGTGTGCATTGATGATAAATTATATTGAAAGAAACACATTGGTGAACTGCTGAAACATTTGAGTTCAGCTTATTATGCTGTTAGATTTATTGTAAATTTTGGTGATACACATCTCAGTAAATTAGCATACTACGCCTATTTTCATTCACTTCTTTAATATGGTTTAGGATATGTATGCCAAGATCATTTCTTCAATATTTTATTTTATTTTAGATGACCGCTTTCGACAATCTTATTTTCACCTTCAGACCTGAAACTCTGATTTTTTTTTATTATTATTATTTTTTTTTTTTATTTTTTTTTTTACAAAATAGCACCTCATGTGACGTGTCTAAGTAAAAGGTCACATACATACAGCCTACAGGAAAATAAAAGAAACATTTGGAGCTTAGAAAAACAGCTCTATGAATATCAAGAACACAGATGGAAAACAAGTTCTCAGCAAAGAAGGGAAAACTGAAAGGTGGAGAGAGTATATAGAGAGACTGAGGCTCTACGAAGGAAATGAACTTAGAGGCAATATTGTAGGAAGGGAAGAAGAAGTAGATGAGGATGAAATAGGAGATACTATACTGAGAGGTGAATATGACAGAGCACTGAAAGACCTAAGTCGAAACAAGGCCCCTGGAGTAGATGACATTCCCTCAGAGCAACTGAAGTCTCTAGGAGAACCATCCATGACAAAACTGTTTCACCTGGTCTCTAAGATGCATGAAACAGGCGAAGTACCCTCAGACTAAGAAAAAAAGTTATAATCCCTATTCCAAAGAAATCAGGCGCAGACAGATGTGAAAACTAAAGAACCATCAGTTTAATAAGTCATGGTTGCAAAATATTAACACGAATTGTTTACAGAAGGATGGAAAAGCTGGTAGAAGCTGACCTCGGGGAAGATCAGTTTGGGTTCAGGAGAAATGTAGGAACGCGGGAGGCAATACTCACGTTACGGCTTATCCTAGAAGATAGATTAAGAAAAGGCAAACCTACATATCTAGCTTTTGTAGATTTGGAGAAGGCTTTTGACAATGTTGATTGCAATAAACTCTTTCAAGTTCTGAAGCAAGCAGGAGTAAAATATAGGGAGCGTAAGGTTATTTACAACTTGTACAAAAACCAGACAGCGGTTGTCAGAGTTGAAGGGCATGAAAGGGATGCAGTGGTTGGAAAGGGAGTAAGACAGGGTTGTAGTCTTTCTCCATTGTTATTCAATTTGTACATTGAGCAAACTATAAAGGCAAGCAAGGAGAAATTTGGAGAAGGAATTAAAGTTCAGGGTGAAGAATTAAAAACATTGCGTTTTGCCGACGACATAGTAATTCTGTCAGATGCAGCAAAGGACCTGGAAGAGCAATTGAACGGAATGGACATTGTGCTGAAAGGTGCATATAAGATGAACATTAACAAGAACAAAACTAGGGTAATGGAGTGCAGTCTAAGAAAATCAGGTGATGCTGAAGGAATTAGATTAGGTAACGAAACAAAGGAGGTAGATGCGTTTTGTTACTTGGGCAGTAAAATAACAAATGATGGTAGCAGTACAGAGGATATAAAATGCAGAATGGCAATGGGTAGAAAAGCGTTCTTGAAAAACAGAAATTTGCTAAATCGATTATTGTTTTAAGCCTAAGGAAGTCCTTTCTGAAGGCATTTGTGTGCAGTGTTGCCTTGTATGGGAGTGAAACATGGGCGGTAAACAATTCGGTCAGAAAGAGGATAGAGGCTTTTGAAATGTGGCGTTACAGAAGAATGCTGAAGATTAGGTGGGTGGATCGCGTAACTAATGAGGTACTGAAGTACTGAACAGAACTGGGGAGAAAAGGAATTTTTGGCATACCTTTAGTAAAAGAAGCGATCTATTGGTAGGACACATATTTAGACATCAAGGAATTGTTGGGGGTTAAAAACCGCAGAGGAAGACTAAGAGATGAGTACAGTAAGCAGATTCAGATAGATGTAGGTTGCCGTTCTTATGTGGAGTTGAAGAGGCTGGCTCAGGATAGGGTATTGTGGAGAGCTGCATCAAACCTGTCTCCGGACTGAAGACCTCCACCACAACAATAACATATTTTAAATGTGCTGTGCTGAGTACATATAACTAAAGTATTTGCCATAGCTCGTCACTTTAAAAAAATGCGTTGCCTGAGGGATTTTTTTCCATGTGGTTGGCTATGGCAAATAATTTTAAATGTGACACGTATACTTTATATGTGCTTTACACAGTACATTTAAAATTTGTATGTGACTTTTATGCAACTTAAACATCAAGCACTATGTCACATGAGGAGCTATTTTGTAAAAATTTAGAGTTTCAGGTCTGAAGATGAAAATTAAGATTGTCGAAACCGGTCACCTACAATAAAATAAAACACTCAACATGCGCTCTTGGCACATATATTATCAACAAATAATTTAGATCGCCTCCTCCCTTGAAAAATATCAAGCATATATTACAATCTTTCATGCTCCATTATAATTAGTGCTAACTCATCACAGAGTAAAAAAGTATTCAGAGCATAAAAGCGTATAATGAGAATAACTGCTGGAGACCACCAAAGAACACCCTGAAGACATGTATTTACTAAACTGGGGATCTTCATAGTAGCTTCACAATATATAAAATTTGTAATTAATAACCCAGCCCAAATCAGAAGTAACAGCAGCGTGCATAACTACAACGCTACGAAAAATGATGATCTCCGCTAGGTAAAGCAGTCAACAATCCGAAGATTGGTTTGAACACCACAGTGTTTTACTAGGCATGGTCCTGTTTGTAGGTGGTATGCCGTTGCCTTCCTCCGACCTTCGAACTGACTTACCCAGCCAGTTATAGGGGACCTACTGTTTAACGTGTGTTGCGGACCACGGTGCTACTCGGTATTTTTCACATGAGCAATACTGCCAGAGGTGAAAAAAGTGGAAAGTGACATAAAAATTCTAGGACCTTGCGGGGATCGAACCCGCGACCTTTGTATTTATAGTCTGGCACTCTACCACTGCGCACTATTAAAGGTTAAATCTAGTTTTGGGCCAGAAAGGTGCGAATTATGTTACCACGAAAGTTTTTGGTCACTTGCCAAATAGCATCAAAAGTTTGACAGTTACCAAACTAACACTTAAAAAGAATTTAAAAGACTTTTTGAATGGTAAATCCTTGTAATCCGTAAATGAATTTTTAGATATAAAACAGTAATTTATGAAAAAGTGTCAATGTCTTAAGATATCAAGTAAAGATACCTTTTTTATTAAACTGACACGTTCCACATCACTAAGTATAGTTGTATTCATGATCTATGGAATAAGTACTACTCTAATCACACGAGGTGTTCTTGAAGTGCTAACTCATTACATAATAATAGTGAAGCGACGTAGGTAAGCCACGGAGGGGCGCATTGAGGCGCTGTGCAGCGATGCGCGAGGCCGTTCGCCGTCGGGGGTTGGAATGCCCCCTTGGGCATGGATGTTTGTGTCTCTTTAGTATAAGGTAATTCATAAGTAGTTTGTAAGTTTAGGGACTGATGACCTCACAGGTAAGTCCTATAAGCTCTACATACGTTTGAACATTTGATGTAGGGAAACAGAGATTGTTATGGTTAAAGCTTAGTGAGTCCTCCTTTTTTCTTCCTAATCGTACATTCTGCTTGGCACTGATTTAACCACAGATTCTGTTGTTTCCACTGTCATTTTATGCCAATCCTCTAATGGAGCATTTGTGGTCCATAATTCCATAAATAAAACACACATTCCGTCACTCTATAAGCACAAATGGAACCTCAGACAAGTTCTGAACGTCATCCGTGTTTGACGCTGTTATATTTCTCTCTCCAACTCGACAGTTCCTCTTTCTACATGTCCTTGACCTAGTAATCATTTGTTTACATATTACAGGAATGGGAATACCTAGATATCCTAAAGTATAAGGTAAAAAATTAATTACACACTTCCTTGATCCCATCCTAATGGAGCCAATCGGTTGGTTTATTCGCTTTACGTGTGATGTATGGGGGCTTCATACGGCTTATAAAATCACTATTTATTTGTGGGCGGTTCCTGAGAACACGAACAACCATGATTTTTTAGTACCGAAACCACGAATTGTGGGGTTAGCTACTTCAATACTTTTTAGGCATTGCTATTCGTCGAAATGTTTGCAATTTTTTCTTAAGATGATATTAGAAATTTTTTTCTATACATTCATCCGTTACCTGAAACCAGAGTTTCAAACTTACCCACAAAATCACAAAAATCATATTTTTGTCGGTTTTGCATCGTGGGTCGTAAATACCTAAACAACTAACCACATAAAATTGCTCAAATTGTAACAATATATATCCCTAGACATTTATCTAGAAACGCAATTTTTCCGTTTTCGAAAATCGTTATCTGTTATCAAGAGACACCCGAAAAACCATCATGTTTGGGTAGCGAATTGTGCTCAGAGATGGGGTTCAGGCATCTCTGAAAATTATAATCCGATTTGAAAGAATCTACTCAGCGCAAAAATACTTCTTACAAAGTGATATTTTCGCTCTATAAAACGGTGAATTTATTTTCGTTATTTAAAGCAGTTACTGGGCCGATTCCAATTCAGCAAACTAAAGCAACATATTTTAAAGTACTGGCTTATACGCCCGTGCTTCGCAACGGCTGTTAAAGAGGGACCTGTGTGTTTCATGGTGTTTTAGGTCAGCGAAAACAGAATCCTTGTTGGATCGCTGTCAATGAACTTAGTTCTCCTAGCCATATGTCAAATTTAAGTAGAAGTCATTGTCGAAAACGATGAATGTTCATTAAGTTTTTCATACAAAAATTGAAATGAATTTCAGTCCGTACTCCGGAGCGATGTAAATTCAATGTTAGGATGTGTTCATAAAGTTAAGACTGCGGTGTGTAATTGTCTGGCGTAAACTTCTGAAAACACTTATATCGTTGAGATGAGGAATAATAATAATAATAACAGCCCCCATGAAAGCTCGTGTAGTACTTTTGGAGATTGACCTTTGTAGATAGATAGTGATTGCTTTTAGACAAATGTTTAAATTATTTTTATTTCCCTGATCCGAGTTTGATGAAATGAAACGTGTATCCAACCGCAAGATATGCTCAAGCTACGGCAGAAAATCCTACGAAAATACAAGAAGTACTTTTGGAGATAAACGTGTTCTAAAAGAGAGACAGACTTAACGGTCGTAGATACAAAACTTGTCATTACGATAACTTTTTTTTTTCCGTGATCCCCCTTTTATGAAACGAAGTTGTCCCTTGTAAATCCGTGAAATACTTTAGGAGATTAGAGATTTGTACTAGATATCTGTACACTCGTGCTTCGTGTAGAGAACTACACAAAAAAAGCAGCAATGCCTTCTATTAGTTATTTGGTGTAGTATGTAACTAACAGGTCATCTATTTGTTCTTTAGTGTACTAAACCGTTTTCTAGGCATTTCTAAGGAGAAGGGACTCAAATCTAATAAGCACGCACCGAAATCAGAAAGTAAACTACATAAATTCGATTTTCCTTGCAAAGAATTCTTATTAAATGAAAACTCAATAGACGCGAAGGAACATCGTTACTTCTTAAATTCAAATTATACCCGCCGAAAGATGCACTTCTTTTCTTTCCATGACATTGCAAAGCATGTGGGATACATCTGGTTTAAATTTTACTTGCAGTGGCAGCGGTTTAGTTTGCTATCGTTGACAACGAACTATTCGCTTTAGGAGGATTATTAATTTACTCATCAGAACAGGATAAATTATTTATTTCATCGTGAACATAAAGAATTATTCCCCTCATTCTACGTGACTGACGTTTCAAAAAACATTCAACAGCTGTTGCCAACATCTGCGCATTACGCCGATGCCATGAGTAAAATTGTACCCCTTGTTGTAGTGTATTACACCACAGCCATGAGAATGGAAAAAAAAAAAAAAAAAAAAAAAAAAAAAAAAAAAAAAAAAAACCCAAGCATGGGCATCTGTTACTTATTTGGTGTGCTATGTAAGTAACATCTCCTCAATTTGTCCTTTCATGTATTATGGCATTTTCTACGCATTCCTAAACATAACGAACTCAAAATCTAATGAGGATAGACCTACACCGAAATCAGATAGGAAAGTACATAAATTCGATTTTCCTTGCAAAGAATTCTTATGTAAATATATTCAAATAATTCACATGGAGGTAATTTTGGAACTGGCAATGCAATTTTACCATTTTAGCAGCATATAACTTACTTATATATGACTTTCGAACTTTCCATCACAGACATACATTAACGTATGTCTACAGTCTATGTATTGCCTGTGTAGTTAATGTATGTCTGTGTTTTCCTTTGAATCTATCTCGATACAGTAACCGCATTTTTAAGTGTGCGATTAACTTCATAAGTCTCGAAGTACGTAGCTCTTTCTAAAAGTATTTGGTACAACTGCGATTAATGCGGCCCGGCTACTGCTCGCTAGGTGGCGTAAGGACAATTTCTCTCATTCCCTGTGAATCCGTTTGCTGTTCCTGCTCTATGCTTGGCAAGTTTTCGATATACCTTTGTCCGGCTAGTAAATTAGTAATCTTCTCATTCCCTGTGAATCGGTACACGCGACGCCACCTAGCGAGCGCTAGCCGGGCCGTATTAAATGCAGTTCAAACATTTATTTATTGCTCTAGAAAAGCTAAAATAAAGAATACAAACACAGATGTTAATTACTCACCTAACTGAATGGTATTAATCTGTTAGTAACGCGATACTGTCCGCTAAACCAAAGTAACCTATGACTTACGAACTTTCCGTCACAGACATACATTAACGTATGTCTACCAGTGATCTCTATCATAGAGTAGAAATATCTCTGGAGTGAGCATTGCATTCTGCGTATGTTCTCAACATTAAGCTGGAATTATCACGTCATCTGGGGACGACGCTGTTCGTTAATTCACACTAAGTATCACGTCATGTCATGTTAGGGTTTCTCGGTAGCAAAGTTGTAACAACATCGTCTTCTGGTGACTTGGAAATTTATTTTCGCCGTGCTCTGTAGTTGATTTTGTGCTTTTGTTGCTTATTAATTTCAGTTTATGACTGTGATTTGCAAATGTAACATTACGAATTGCATTTTTTTCCATTGAGTGTTGTTCTAGAAGCAATGTCGGAATGTCAGATATCTCAAAATGAAAACTCACTGAAGTGAACAAAGCTGAGTTTTGAGTTTTTGATTTATGTGTTTGAATATTGGCCAATGGTTTCGCTAGAAAATTCATGTCGATAATCTGAAATGGTGTTTTCCTTCTCAGTACTTTCCCACAAACAGCTGATCAAGAACACGACCTTTACTATAGTCATTAAATAATTTCGTAATTGTTATTTTCTCAGATTTGACACTATACTCAAAATATTTTATCATTGATAGTAGTTATAACTCCACTTCCGTTGCTCGGTACAGAGCTAAGCAAGTTGACGTGACGTAACGTACAACTTAATATGACGACCATTGTGAATTAGCCTTTTGCTGATGCTCAAAGGTTATGTTGTGTGTGATCCACTTGTTTACTCATAATAACAGAGGTGAATTACATTTGTTGTTATAAGTGTTACAGAATTTTTTTGTAGCCCATTCATCCAGTTGTCTGATTATCTCTTGCTTGAGATTTCATCTGTTAATTACTAAGGGACTGTACATAGAATGCGCAATGTATATACGTAGGACTGTTACCAGCAAGTAAATTTGAGTGCCAGCTTCAAAAATAAAATTAATAATAATAATAATAAAAACGAAATAAGTAATGAAGAATCAATTCCGTCTGTAATTTTTCCAGACCTATTGAAGGCCAAGGTTTACTATCATGTCATTTTGCAACACCATGTAATTTTGGTTGTGTTCCATTATGTGAGTGTGAAACGGGATAACTCATTTGAGAATTGGTGAAGACAGCAAATCTGAATGTCGAATCAAGTTTGTTGCAAGAGATTAATGTATAGCGTAGCCTATGTTCACGACAAAGTCGGAAAAACTTTACCAAATTAGCACTTTTATCATTTGAATATTAGCTGCTGTAAAGTAAATAATCAATGCCTATCAATAACGATAGTAAACTGCAAAATATGGAATGACTTTGACGAGAAACTGGACTTTTCAGCCTTTTAAATTGCTTAATGACTTTAACAATATGCTGTTCAAATTTTCATTTTTCACACTTTACAGGCAAGAACACATCACAGACACCTGGACAAAGATACTGTTAAATTTTACTTATGGCCTCGGCCACTTCGTGTGGTAATGTTGGCAACAAAATGTTAACAATATGAGGATAATAAATCTCCTGTCCACAGATGAGTACATACAAGAATCTGTTGATCATAGAGCAGGAACATCATTAATTATTTATTTCACAGTCAACACGAAAAATGATTCCCTCTTATTCTATGTGATTGAGTTTTCAAACACCATTACATTGTTATTACCAACATCGGCACACTACGCCGCCAAAGTTGTAAATAAAATTTTACCCAGAATTACCAGTTAGCATCTATATTCGCCAGTGACTACCATTTCTACCTGTGAATGTGTCACCTTGAAGTAGTATATAAGGTGATTCATCGTAGATTTGCAGAAATTGGAGAAATCGTAATTGGTACAGTTTTGAAAGGATAAGCTTCTGATTTAAACCGTGACAAATCACAAGTAATGTCACAGCTACCGAAAAGTAGCATTCACATAAGTCACTGTTATCGGACCGTCACTGTTTAGGTCATTTCCATTACAGACAAACATACGTCGTCTCGAGATCACGTGACCATAACGGCAATAGATGTTGACGACACAAGATCTCTTCTGCGCATCTGAATGCTCACTCCAGAGATATTTCTACTCTATGATCTCTATACAATCTGGATGTATAACTGCTGTCTGAGCATAGAACTACAGCGTGCCTCATAGACCAAAGATAACATAGACTGCGTATGTCGTCATTATACTGAAACCAACATCTACATCACGTGACTCGGCGCAACAAACCGTTTTCGTCATTAAGAGCAATGTGAAGTGGAGCTGACAGATGTAGGTTATCTCATTTATTACTGAAATGAGGCGTTGATTTTAACAACTAAACGTCTAATCATATCCTTATAACGTTTTTAGCAGTACAGCTAACGTTATTTCTCCGCAATTCCTAACACGGTGGTTATAGTTTTCACAAGAGCTAGGTGAAACGTATAAATGAGTTGAAGACGAAAAATCAATTTTACAAACAGCATTAGTTTTCTTGCGTTTTCTCAACAATACGTGTTAATGTTATGTTATGCTTTTATACGAACTAAAAGCGGTCTAAATCCTTAATGTCAGATTTTTTACACAATACAAGCGTTTTTATTTTACGACTTCTGCATATACAACGATGCCATACGTAAACCACGGAAAGTATTCGCTATTTACATTAAAACTAGTTTCACAGGTATACTGAATGTTCTGTATTCAATTATAGCTGTGTACAACGCCATTAAAAGCATAAATTACTTATTTGATCAAATATAAATTTAGTCTACACCAACTAGAGTTGTCCCGCCGTCGATAATTACATTCATTAGTTAAAAAAATCATAATGCTGCACAAACACTAACAGTAATTCTATTTCTTCTAAAAAGAACTGTCAGTAAGTGTCAACTTATCACATACAAAAAGGATCACCGCATTAATATTAGTATAATCGTGCAAAAACTACATTATTTTAGTGCTACATGTGTAATAAGCATATAAAAGACGTTTCATTGTTAAAATCAGTACTTGACTTCAGCTGAAAACTAGAAAAACTATTGCTCATAATGACGAAAACTCAGTTACGTGACTAGGGGCAATGTTAGACGTTGGTTTCAAACCACAACACGGCAGAGATTGGGTCACGCGCAGTTTATGTTATCTTTGGTCTATTGCGTACCTGCACAGTCGTATGTTTTCCACACTTTTCGCATTGACCATCATTTTTAAATTTGGCATAGAGATTACACCCGTTATTACGATAGAAATAAGTGCATGCTTACCTCTTGATTTTAAATTTATGCCAATATGGGATATAATAGGATAATATGGAAGCATAATCGGAACGTATTTTCTTCTCCTTTTCTCGAAATAATTCATAGCAGCCATATTTGAATTTGGCGAGAAACTAAATATGAACGTCTATGGCTGGCACGCTCAGACAACTGAAGCTCAACAACCGGGTAGTAAAGAGATTAAGGGCCGGTTGCATAAAACTTAATCTACGTTCAACTACCCAAAACTGATCTCCAGTCAAGCTGAACTTAGGAACTGTGTTGTATAAACTTTAATCCAAGATCAAGATTGACGACTGGCACTTCTATGTCGTTCATGGTGATTACTTCCGTATGGAAGCCAACATCATCATCAAACTCGCACATGATTGGATGGAACTGTGGCCTAAGTGCAGCAATAAGTTTTTGACCACTATCGTCCAAGGAAGGCGGTACATACTTACCGCTCCCCGTTTTGTATAACTGTACTTTGTCGTCCGCGTTTGCTTGCTTCGTCCTCTTCTTAATATTTTCGTAGCACAATTTCAAAGACTTCCATTCCCGCTGCACCACATTTCTGGAATTGTAATCACACGCAGGTTGCTCCCATGCTTCCTCCTTAGCGTTAGTAGTAGAGGCATCCGTCTTTTTATTTTCCACAACTGACTTGTATTGTAAAACGATGTCAATTAAAGTATCTTTTTCCTCTTTCTTGAAATTTGGTGTACGAGTTTTCTTCTCCATTTCCTTTTATTTGTTTACGTTCGCAAACAAAACTCGAATGACGTCGAACATTGACAGTCGTTTCTATATAAATCGCAAGGTCGATACAACTCGATTCGATACAATCGCAACTATCTCTGTTATTTAGTGGTGTTGTCAACTCTGTTTCGCTGACCTTAGTTCAATACTGAACCAAGTTCAGTGATCTGAGATTAGTGTTATACAACTCGCACAAAGAAAAGAACCAAGTTCATTTCTGATCTTCGATCAAAAGTGAACTACGATTAGCGATTTTTATGCAACCGGCCCTAAGTAGGTTAGAATCCTCCTTGATAGAGATCAATGGTATCTACAGTCTGTGCATTGCAGTGAGCTCAAAGATAATATGGAGATGGTACTATGTACTATGAAATCGTGACGCTCGACGTATATTTGTCTCTCTAACCCAGTTGTCAGTATTTTAATACTAAGCACTATAGTCGTCTTTCCAGTGTTTACATTGAGATCATTGGTGTATTACCAGTGTAGTTAATGCTCAGTTAATGTATGCCAGTGTTTCCCAGCGTTTTATCTTTGAGTCTTTTTATCTTTGAGCATATGTTGATCGCCGTATGGCTCCACATTTTACGGATTGTTGTTCGCCACACTCACCCGCCGTCTGCAGTGAATAATTTTGGCTACCAAGTGAAATATACGGACACACGTCCCACGTTCCATTTTTTATGTATGTATATTGATTTACTGCCGTTAAAACAGATAGCGTAGACATTTCGCATGGTTTATTTTATGCTGCCTATAAAATGTAGATAACATATCGAAATTTTATTCAAAGTTGAGTACAGAATGATGGTTCATTTGGTTATCGAGATATCGACTCGCACACGACAGCATGCCATAGCAATATGTCCGAAAAAGCCGCATGCGAAAAAGCTATTTTTGAGGAGTCGTATCTTGGCAATAGCGAATGATTGTGTTATGTGTTGTTAAGACGTTAATCTAGAAAATCCGTTGCCGTTTTCGAAAGTCTCTGTTATCAGAATACGCTAGAATTTTTTCTGGAGAAGTATTGAAAGTTTTTAATGCTACCCGTTACCGAAAGCAGCAGGTTGAAACGTATCTTACATATGCACATAAAATATACCACGTAATATCGAATGTGTAATGTATTGTAATTTTATCTGACGTATCGAACATACACCAAGAGTTACGGGTTCCGAGGACACGAAACTATGTTTTTAGTCGCCATTTATTCTCCAATGACATTGATAAACGTCACAAATCACCACTAATTTAGCCTGTGGTGGGAAAAATTGCTATTTTTACTGGTATTCGTTACAGATCTCCGTACGTGTGCCTGTGACCCAGATTTTGTACTTTCACACTTTCGCGGGTATATCCGTCATATATCCCAGTAAACTGCGTCTGTGACGAAAAGTTCTGCAGTTAAGACGTTAATCTAGGCCGTATTGAAAAATTTTGCAGTTTCGATAATGGTTTACTCTTTGCGATGAGCTCTACACCCTCCCCCAGATTTCCTCTTTTATATGTATATATCCATGACAATTTGTTTCTTCAGAGAAAAGGGAACGTAACTACCGCACATGCACTGCACAAGTATTCAAATAATCCGTATGCCTGAATGAGCTCACCCCAAACGCCCAACAAGCTTTCCAATGGCTGTTCTGTTGCAACCTTACGTGCCCTCCCAGAAGCTCTCTCCTGAATCTGTCTTCCCCCTCGGCCCTCGTCTCCTCTCTGTCTATGTTCATTACCTTCATTACCTCCTGGCCCATCTCCTTGCCCCTCCTCCCCCCCCTCTCTCCCCCCGTCCCTCTCATTCTCCCCCACTCTCAGTTCATCTCCTGTTCTCTCTCCATATTCTTCTCCTTCTCAAAAAATTACACACAGCTGCTAATCATCGTGATCGGTAAAACGACAAAGAAGTGTATTTTAAGGCACCGTCCACCATGCGAAAGACATGCCTCTCTCAACTTTCCAGGTGATAGACTCCACTGATTGATCAAACTGGGTACAAGTCTATTGAAAGGAACCCTCCACCATGCCCCATGCAGTGGCTTGCGGAGTATAAAATCCCTCTCCATGAAAAAGACAGAACGATCTAATGACCCAAGGTCAACACAGATTTAGAAAATATCGTTCGTGCTGGCTGCTATCGACAAGGGTTCACAAATCGATTCCGTATTTCTTGATTTCCAGAAGGCTTTTGACACCGTACCTCACAAACGGCTTTTAATTAAATTGCGTGGTTGTGGAATATCGCCCCAAATTTGTGATTGGATAGGGGATTTCCTGTCAGAGAGGACACAGTACGTAGTAATCGATGGTAAGGCATCGACTAAAACATAGGTGATATCGGGCATTCCACAGGATAGTGTTATTGGTCCTCTGCTGTTCCTTATTTACATAAACGATTTAGGGGAAAATCTAAGTGGCTCTCTTAGGTTGTTTGCAGATGAAGCCGTCATTTACCGTCTAGTAAAATCATCTGAAGATCAAAACCAACTGCAGAACGATCTGAATAAGATATCAGTACGGTGTAAAAATGAGAAGTATGAAGTCGTCCACATGAGTACGAAAAGAAATCCGTTAAACTTTGTTAACAAGATAAATCAATCGAAAGTGAAGGCCGTAAACTCGACAAAATACCTAGGAATTGCTATTGCTTCTGTCAAATTGGAAAGAACACGTAGATAATGTCGTTGGAAAGGCGAACCGGAGACAGCGTTTTATTGGCAGAACAATTAAAAGAAGCAACAGAACTACTAAAGAAACTGCATACACTACGCTTGTCCGTCCTTTTTTGCAGTGTGGGACCCTCATCAAGTGGGTCTGACGGAGGACATCGAAAGAGTCCAAAGAAGGGCAGCTCGTTTCGTATTGTCACGATACAAGGGAGACAACGTTACGGAAATAATACAAGATCTGGGATGGGAATCATTACAACAGCGGGGCTTATCGCTGCGGCGTGGGCTACTTACGAAACTCCAATCGCCAACATTCTCCTCAGAATGCAAAAATATATTGTTGACTCCCACTTACATAGGTAGAAATGATCATCAGAATAAAATACAAGAAATTAGAGCTCGAACGGAGAGATCCAGGTGTTCTTTCTTCCCGCGCGCTATTCGAGAATGGAATGGGTGATAAAAAGTATAATGGTGGTTCGATGAACCCTCTGCCGTGCACTTAAATGTGATTTACAGAGTATCCTATGTAGATGTAGATGTTTTATGGTCGTTGTCAAGTTCTCCCGTTATGATAGACGGCGGAAACAAAAACTGTGAATTTTGCAATTTATCAGAACTGTCCGACGTTCCTTGTAGCTGTCCCAATTCTTGTTTTCTTCTTTTAACATTTAACAGCCATACAAATGAAGACAAAAACAGAAATATGTGTGTTATTTGACATGTTGTCAGGGAGTCGGTCTAAATATTTTTGATTAAATAGACAATATCTATAGTCTTGACCGCAAATTTATTAACAGTGATGACCTGTTTCAATTCATTTCTGAGTCATGCTCGGATCTAAAAGTAACAGAAGATATAATACAATTTGTGAAAAGTTAAAATATGAAATCACTGCGAATTTTTATCTTATAATACATACCAGTTTTCATGTTTGTCAATAGCTGTATCAGCCATCAGACAATATAACCTTCCAATCATCCAATTACTAATTATAAAATCTAAACAATTGTGGTACAACATTTTAAGAAAATCTGATTTTTTTATTGTATTTTGAAGCCACCGGAAGGTGACAGGCTGACAGCAGCTTCAATGCTCCTCTTCAGCCAATTGTACATAAAATTTGACATGAAGATTTGAAATATACACAAGAAGAAATATTAATGCCGAATTTACACAAATTAAAGGATATAAAATGGGAGAAACGACAATGACACAGAGAGCAGTAAAACACATATTCAGAATTTAAAATGGGCACGGTGGTTAAAAGATACATATACGTGCGGTGTTGATAAAAACTCATGGACATTAAAACACATTAATTTGAGCACAGACGACGATAATGAGATCACACACTTTTAATCACATGACAACTCGAATATTCAGCCTGTGTGGCTGGGTTTGTTTGTAGTTAAGGAACGAGTGTTGTGGTAAAGGAGGGTACAGAAGGAGCGTGCCATGGAGAGCTGCGGAAATGGGGAGAGACGGAAGGGTTGACGGGAAACGTGTTAAAGGTGTGCTCTATATGAGGGTAACGTTTCGGAAGAAGGTGAAGTGGGAGTGGTTACGAGAGAAAATGGCTATGGTTTCAAGCTGGAAAACTGAATGTGTAGTAGAGAAATCTGCTGGAGGGTGTGGGGACGTTGAAAGGGGTGGATGTTCTGAAGGACTGTGGTAACAAAACGGGGGGGGGGGGGGGCAGAGGGAATTGTTGCGGTGAATGGGAGGATCAATGGGAGGGACAGGGACTGTCAGCTCAGGATTGATGGGGGGGGGGGGGGGAGGAGGGCGAGCCTGACATTTGTAGGAATAGGTGGTGTGGCGGCCACCACAGGTGTTGCAGGTGGGGGTGGAGGCGAGGTTTGTTTCAGGAAGTGCGCCGACTTACAGTGGGGACATGTAGGGGGGTTGCGGCATTTTTCGTTTAGGTGATCGTAGTAGGCGAGACATCGCCCACAACGATTATTACTGGTGAGGGGAGCGGAAGGGATCCATATTGTAGCGGCGATCGTAAATGTACCCCCCTCGTGAGGAGGCGATCGATGGAGGATGCGGATGTTGTAAAGGGCCAGAGAAGTTTTGGAATCCCCTTGGTGGAGCGTCTGGAGATGTCGGGGCGGGAGTTGAGCCGGCCGCGGTGGCCGAGGAGACTGAGGCACTCCAGTCACGGTCTGCATGGCCACGACAGTCGGGGTTTCGAATCCCCCCCTCGGGCATGGATATTTGTGCCGTCCTTACTATTACCTAGTTCATAAGTAGTTTGTAAGTTTAGGGACTGATGACCCAATAGTTAAGTCCCATAAGCTATACAAACATTGAGCGGGAGTTGAGCTGCCCTAACACCTCTCCTCCGTGATCACTCGGCTGGGCTTGGTAATCACAGCGGTGACGGTGGGCGGCGGGAGGCTGGGGTTGGGATGGAGTGGACGAGGTTATGTAGGGGGTGACAGTGGTGTGGGACCCAAAGAGGACCTGGGGGATACGCTGAAGGAGATTGTTGTGGAAGGTGGGGGGGGGGGGTGACTTCATAAGGATGGAGTCCGCGCGGGGGATCAGTTGCATAGGAGGGGTGGAAGGGAAGTACTTTTGTACTTCCAGGGAAAGGGTGTGGTTATCGAGAAATTTGGGGTCAGGTTGGGAAAGGACATAGGTGAAGGTCTGGGGTGCAGTAGCGAGGGTGGAGAGAGGGGTGGTGTCCATGGTGAGGGAGAAGGTAGCGGTAGGAGCGGAGGCTGTGATGGATGGTGCCTTTTTGGAAGCACCACGGACAGGCGATGCACTGGAGCGCTTGGGGGCGACTTTCTTGGTGGAGGTGCAGGATGTGGAAGGAGCGGGGAGGGGGAGGGTGTGGAGGTGATAGGGATGTGGCGAGGAGAGGGTGCAGCCTGCGTCCAGTGTTCGGGCTGGGAGACGACGGAGACTTAGCCACCGTGGCTCTGCTTTTTATCTTTGCTGCAGGGAGCTGGGAGTAATCTTGTGAATAGGTGACTGGCGGCGGAGGGGGGGGGGGGTACGTAGGGAGTGAAGGAGAAAGTTGATGGGCGGTAATAGAGGAAGAGGAGGCAATGGCTGACAGCAGGACGGAGAGAGGGGGTGTGATTGGGTGAGGGAGGGACTCCACATCATGGTGGTTGGAGCCTGTGAGGGGAATGTATACAGGATGGCGGTAGTGGTGGAGGTGACGGTGGGGCTGAAGGCCATGGTGGCGGACTTATCGGGAGTGAGGAAAGAGTCCAAAGAGGATGGTTGGCGGAAGGTCTCGAAGATCTCGAGGGGGCGACAGCGGGGTTGCGGACGAAGCGGAGGGCTCCGACCATATGCCGGTGCTCGGCGGTGTGTGGCCAGTCGGCGTCGGCAGGCGGCGAACTGGGGACGGCGAGCTACGGCGTCGGCGGCGGCGAGCTGCAGGGGAGCTGGAAGGCGTCCCGGTCGGTGGCTGCGACGGAGGCGGCGGCGGGAGGGCTGGGCAGCGCCCAGCAGCGGTGGTGGCCGGCCCGGAGAGGGGACGGCGATCCAGCGACGACCGGAGGAGCGTCGTCCGGCAGGGCGGTGGCGTCCAGCAGCGTCTGCGGCGGCGTAACAGCAGGAGCGGAGGCGTCCACACGTCGAAACGGTCCGATCTGGACCCAGCAGGGAGGCAACTGCAAGCAAAAGCCATATAAGCAAAAGCTATGGGCAAAGCCTGTAACCAGGCGGTAAGGACGGGGATGAAGAAAATCAGATTGGTTTTTGCACATATATGATAGTTGTTAGTTATAATACTTTTGAAGAACAGTAACTAAAATCAGGCATTGATGTTTTACATCATGCACCAAAGGGTAGAGAAATGGATCTTTTAGAAGGATTACAAATTTATATCCATAATAAGCACATGCCAGGTAACCTATTAAATGACCAACTAGAATTTAAACAGAGTAACATTTTCAATATATTTGATGAATATCTGTAATCCACTTCAGTTTGTCTTGTTATCTAACTTTACATGCATGGCCTACCATATTCTAGTTTCACGACATCATCAACTTTCGGTTTTTATCTACAAATATCACCTAGACCTCAGTCCACGAGTACAACTTAGACTTTATCTATAAATACCACCTAGACCTTTATACACAAGTATCACCTAGACCATTGTTTTCATCATGCATCAAAAGATAAAAAAAATGCAACTTTTGAAGGATTACAAATTTATAGCCACCATCCAGGTTATGTATTAAATGATCAATTAGAATTTAAACAGTATAACTTTTCAATATATTCGATGAATGTCTATAGTCCGCTTTAATCTGTCTTCTCATAACATTTCTAACTAAACCAACATGGCCTCTCATATTCTAGTTTTATGCCACCATCAAACTTAGATTTTGATCTACAAATACTACCTAGACTTTGGTCCACAAGTACAACTTAGACCTTAATCGACTCATACCAATAAGGCCTTGTCTGCAAATACTACCTACGTCCTTATACATATCACCTAGACCTTTGTCCACTTCTACTGCCTAGATCTTAGTACACTATTACCAAGCGCTCTACGGTTTATTAATGTCACCTAAACCTTGATTCACTATCTCACATAAACCTTCATAATGTCTACCTCGTAGACTTAGGTCCAGTTGAACAACCTAGAACTGAGTCCTCTAATATCATGTAACCTTGGGGTCACTTTTACTACCTTGCATATTCATTGAAATTACACATATTAGACCAATTTGTACTTACATTGATTTACGTTTTACTTAAATTTTGGATTGATATACCTTTACATCATATAATATGGGTTATTCATTTATGATACTATTCCCCACTATATCAGTATTTTGAATGTTTTATAGTAATATATACCTGTTGTTAAAGAACAGTGGCTATAACAACAATAACAACTACTACAACAACAACAAAGAAGAGACATGATCAATATATGATCGCTGATGCATATGTATTTATCTTATGTAAAATATATTTATAGAATTTCATCAATGCCGATTATAACTACTCTTACTGCAGTGCACAAACGTCTCAAACTGCTGCTCTATCTAGATGTAAATTTCAAGGTATATAAACCCTAAACAAAAATATATGTAGACCTTAAGATTAACTGAAATAATTTTTAAGACACATATATTATTAGGAAGAGGCAAACAGATATCAACAGACCTTTGACTTTAAATTGTATCAACAATTTTACCTACGACTATACCCAAGCCTTTGGCTACACATTCAGATAGACCCTGGGTTACAGATGTATCCATATTTCAAACTACTTAGACCCCTGGTTATATATCTACCTATTCTGTGACTACAGATATGCTTGAACCTCATATTGTTCAGAATCCTCAGGCTGTATTTTAGAGAATTTGATTGCAACTATATTTTGCTACATGCTTGGCTGAATATTTGGCATAATTTCTATTCATTTCTATCTAGTGGTGTACCTGCGTTTTTATGAAGACCTTTGGCTGTACATGTAGATAGACCTAGGATTACGGATATATCCATACCTCAAACTACTAAGACCCTTCGTTACATATCTACCTATTCGTCGACTACAGATATGCTTGATCCATAACTTGTACTGAAACCCCAGACTGTATTTTAAGAAAATTTGATTATAACTATATTTTGATTCATGCTTTACTGGATATTTGACATCATATCTATTCATTTCTCTTTATCTAATAAACTTTTAACAATTTATTTACAAACATTTTCTTTGTCTACTCAGGATTGTCATAAATTACACTAGGTGTGCATCTGCATTTTTATACTTTTTTTTTTTTTTTTTTTTTTGTACAACTTTTATTCGTTCTTTTTCCAGAATCGATTCCATATTATCCTTCTTTTCATTTAATTATTTAATAAACAAATTTAATACATGATACAATAATAGACTTTATGTAATGGCTGTTGTTTGTTCTGATCGAATACTGGGGAATTGCTAGACACCTGTTTATAAATAAACATTTGTAGATATCTTTGTAAACAAATTATCAAAATTAAAAAAAAAAACAACATGATATTAGTGTAATTTCCTACAATATTATAATTTTGTAAAAAAAATGTATAAAACCGAAGTTGTGCAACTGTATGTTCATCGTAAAAATACGATACAGTGGAAATCAATGCCATCTGCCAGATGTTTGATGTAACTAGTAGTCTGAAAAATACGACATCTTGTATATTAACGCCACCTGGCATGTATCATGGAACTATGTTACTTGTTAACTATGCTTCAGTATGACGTTAGCCACCACGTGGCTTACTTATCTACAACAGTTCGTGGAGCTAAAATTCAAAAACGTAATTTTAAATACAATGCCGTTCATGTACAAGACACTGTCAGTGAATTTTAACCAACAATGCCTGTTTTTAGTTACTGTTCTTCAAAAATATTTTAACCAACAAGAATCATATATGTGCAACAACCAATCTGATTTTCTTCAGAGGTTGTACCGCATTTGTTTGGATTTTATAAGTTGTAATTTGATTATTGGAAGGTTATGTTCTATGATGGCTGATAAAACTATTGACAAACATGAAAACTGGCATGTATTATAAAGTAAAAAGTCATAGTGATTTCATATCTTAACTGTTCACACACTGTATTATATCTTATGTTACTTTTAGATCCGAGGATGACTCAGAAATGAGTTGAAACCGATCATCACTGTTAATAAATTTGCGGTCAAGACTATAAACATAGTCTATTTAATTAGAAATATGTGTGCTAAGCGTTCAGACTGTGAGTTATAGAGTAAATACAAAAATCGCACTCAAAAGCACTATCAGTTTTTCCCTAATTTTTCTGGTAACTTTTCTAGTTATAAAAACCTTAAAGATTATCAATATGCATTACAGCTGACACTGGTGACCTAAGACATTATATTCCTGACTTCTAATCTTATTCATATAGTCATCCACTAAAAGTAAAGGTATTCTAATGGAAATACGCCATACCTTACTCAGCGATATTAAAAGCAAGTAGTCAATATTTAAAACAGGAAAACATATCAGTGCTTCTCAAGGAGGCTATTGCTAAAATGCGCCCGGTAATGGTTTTTATATAGTTCTGTCTTCTCAATGAGCACGTTGCTGGAATGTTCCCTCAGTGCACGAAAGATCTCAATTTCTTCCAAATTGGATAACAACCAACCTTTGTCCTCATAGTGAACGACCTTCAAACTATCATTTATAGAGCCCAACGAATGTTGTTCAATTTTCAGGTGATTCGTTACTGCAGATGAGCCATTATCTCTATTACTGTGCTCTTTAAAACGAACTTTAAAATTCCTTGCCGTTTGTCCTACATATTTCATATCACAATCTTGACACTTTATTTGATATAATTCCGCTTTCCCCATCCAGTTCTCCCCTGCATCAGTCTTATGCTTCAGCCTATGTTCCAATTTATTGTCGGTTCTAAAAACAATCGTAACGTCTCCTACAAATTGAAGAGACTATTTAAAAAGAGAGACGATAAAATTGTTTTTGCACAGTAGTTACAGCTGTCCCTCCAAATGGCGCAGGTTGACCCTGGGGTGAAGGCTCCTTCCAGTGTTATTCCAGACGTTCTCAATGATGGAGAGGACCGCGGATCTTTCTGGTCACTGGAGGAAGTCAACATGCAGTAGGCAGTCCATAGCGACGCGTTCTGTGAGTGGGTGTTTATTATGGTGTTGAATCACTGTTCCAGGGTGCTGTGCCATCAAAGGCTTTCGATTGTGTAAATCATGGGATTCTTCTAGATAAGCTTAAGTATTGTGGTATGTGTGGAACAGTACACAAATGGTTGAAATCACACTTAAATGGAAGAGCGCAGAAAGTTGAAATAAGCAGATCACATGACATAGAAGAAACAATTAATTCCTCTAATAGGGTCCCAAGAGGTTTGGGGTCCTTTGCTGTTCTTAATATATATTAATGACTTGCCATTCTATATTCATGAAGATGCTAAGCTAGTTATTTTTGCTGAGAATACAACTGTGCTATCACGTCTGACAAACATGAATTAAGTGATGAAAATCTAAATAATGTCTTTCACAAAATTATTAAATGGTTCTCTGTAAATGGACTCTCATTAAACTTTGATAAAACCCAGTATTTACAGTTTCATACAATAAATGGCATTACACCATTAATAAATTTAGACTTTGAACAGAAATATGTGGCTAAAATAGAATATTTAAAATTTTTTAGGTGTTTGTATTGACTAGGGATTCAATTGGAAGAAACACATTGAAGATCTGCTGAAATGTTTGCCTTCAGTCACTTACGCTATAATGGTAATTGCAAAAGTTGTTGATATACATCACAGTAAATTACCTTACTATACCTATTTTCATTCACTGCTTTCGTATGGGATCATATTCTGGGTCAATTCAACATTGAGTAAAAAGTATTCATTGAACAAATGCGTGTAATCAGAATAATTGCTGGAGCCCACCTAAGATCATCCTGAAGATATTTATTTAAGAATCTAGGGATCTTCACTGTAGCTACACAATATATATTTTCACTCGTGAAATTTGTTATTAACAACCCAATTCAAAATTAATAGCAGTGTGCATAGCTACAACACTAGGAGAAACGGTGATTTTCACTAATCAAGGTCAAATCTAACTTTGGCACAGAAAGGGGTGAATTATGCTGCCACAAAAGTCTTCGTTCACTTACCAAGTAGCATCAGAAGTCTGACAGATAGCCAACTGGTATTTAAAAAGAAATGACAACTCCTTCTACACTTTAGATGAAGTTTTGGATAAAACTTAAAAAATATTTAAAATAGAATACAAAATCCTTAAAATATTGAGTGTCATGTATAGACACCATTTATAAACTGACACGTTCCACACCATTGCGAAATGTCGTAAATATGATCGACGGTACAAGTATTAATCTAATCTAATCATAGTTTCTTGCAAAATCGGGGCCGGCCGCGGTGGCCGAGGTGACTGAGGAACTCCAGTCACGGTCAGCACGGCCACTACGGTCGGGGGTTCGAATCCCCCCTCGGGCATGGATATTTGTGCCGTCTTTAGTCTTAGCTAGTTCATAAGTAATTTATAAGCTTAGGGACTGATGACCCCGTTGTTAAGTAGTTAAGTCCCATAAGTTGTACAAACATATGAACATTTGCAAAATCGGGTCGAAAACTTAATTTATTCCGTACTAGAAAGTGGTGCATAAATGAAACTTCATATTTAGTAACATTTTGTTGTTAGGTTAATACATACAAAGTTCGAAGTTCGTCATAGCTTTCGTCTCTGGGAAATATGTAGCCAAACGTTGTAATTTTTTCGAACACAAATTATATTCGACGATTTCGGCTTAAATTACCATGCTGAATATGGCTTGTAAAATTCTTTTTAATGTTATTCTTTCAACAATACATTTAGTTGTACAATCTGGCCGCCTTTCGTTGGTGTGAAACAAGTAACTATACTTTCGACCAGCATTGCTTCAACGAACGTTAAATTCATCGGCGACATGATCGAACGCTCACGACAATTTCATCGAATTCATTGACGGACGATTTATTGATTCTTTACTACTAACTATTCGGGACATATTTTTCAGACAGTATGCACATTTACCACTGAATATATTTTCTAAATTGTATCGCAGTAGGACACATATTTCAAAACATATGACGTCGAAAAGAATGAAACGCATAAAAATCAGCCACATCACGCATGAGATTATAATTTTTTATGCCCTTACTACCAACTCCATTCGCAACATACTTCGCAAACAGTTTTCTGTTATTCCAATCTACGAACATGGAATATTATATCATTGTAGGACACACAGTTCACGAGGTACGACGTCGTAAGAACTTAGCTGCATGTAAACGAAACTGAAATGGATAGAGAGTGGGATAGAAGGCCATGGACACAGAGGGAAGAAGAGACGCACTAACATTATTGTTGTTGTTGTGGTGGTCTTCAGTCCGGAGACTGGTTTGATGCAGGTCTCCACCGTACTCTATCCCGAGCAAGCCTCTTCATCTCCTCAAGAGAAAGCAAAAAACATCCGTTTGAACCAGCTTATTGTATTCATCTCTTGGTCTCCCTCTGCGATTTTTTTACCTCACACACTTCCTTCCAATGCTAATGCGTTGTTCTCGACGGCGAGTGTTCATCAGAGACGAGTGTATCGTCAGGCGTGCCCCAGGGGAGTGTGATAGGACCGCTATTATTTTCTATCTATATAAATGATCTGACGGACAGAGTAAGTTGTAATTTGCGGCTGTTTGCTGATGATGCTGGGGTGTATGGAATGGTGTCGTCTGTAACTGACTGTAATAGCATACAGGTTGACTTAGACAAAATTTCTAGTTGGTGCGAAGAATGGCAGCTAGCTCTCAATGTAGAAAAATGTAAGGTGATGCGCATGAGTAGAAAAAACAATCCTATAATGTTCGAATACAGCATTAGTAGTGAGCTTCTTGATGCTGTCGCGCCGCGCAAATATCTAGGCGTAACATTGCAGACCGATATTAAATGGAACGAGCATGTAAGGACAGTTGTGAGTAAGGCAGACAGCCGACTTCGGTTTATTGGGAGAATTTTGGGAAGATGTACTTCACCTGTAAAGGAGACCGCGTATAAAACGCTTGTACGACCACGTCTTGAGTATTGCTCAAGTATTTGGGACCCGCAGCAGATCGGTTTGAAGGAAGGCATAGAGGCGGTTCAGAGACGAGCAGCTAGATTTGTTACCGGTAGGTTCGACCAATGCACGAGTGTCACGGAAATGCTCCGGCAACTCAATTGGGGATCGCTGGAAGAAAGACGACGTTCTTTTCGTGAATTTCTGTTAAGTAAATTTAGAGGGCCGGAATTTGAAGCTGAGTGTAGTACGATCTTGCTGCCGCCTACTTACATTTCGCGTATAGATCACAAAGACAAGATAAGAGAAATTAGGACTCGTACGGAGGCGTATAGGCATTCTTTTTTTCCTCGTTCAATTTGGGAGTGGAATAGGAAAGGAAATGCCTAGTAGTGGTACAGTGTACCATCCGCCACGCACCTTATGGTGAATTGCGGAGTATGTATGTAGATGTAGATGTATAGGTGATGTGTCATTAATATAGAGAGGGACGCTTAAGATACAAAATACATACCGTAATTCATTACAAAGAAGAAAATTAATTTATTTTCAATAATTTTGAACCAACATAATTGTGTGGTTTGGGTCTTCACTACAGAGTTTCGTTATCTGCACAATCGTACTGTAACATGACTTTTGAAAGAAATGACATAAGAACATCACAGTATCATATAAAATCAACTGGCTGTCAGATATGATAGTTTCACATGTCAAAATAAGGATATCAACACCTTGTGAACAAGTCTTTCTTGCCGCCATTGTAAGTTTACTTGAAGTTTGCCGACCCAGTGCAAAAACATGGATAAAACACGTTGCGAACCTTACCCCACTCCATTCACGATTGTGTGATGCACGCCCGAATTTCTTAGCGTGAATCACAAAGAAATAAAGCGAGCAAAACCAGAACCGCAGGCAGTGGCTGCGCTTGACGAAAACTTGGAGTTGGCGAACTCGTTTTTGCGAGGCCCCTTTCATTTTTTTAGTAATGAAGAAAATGATAAATGGGCTGAATTATACATCAATAATCATTATACAAAAATTCTATTAGTATAATATACAGGCATTATTGAAATGACAAAAATTACTATAAACTAACAGAAATTAGAGGAACTTTCAGCTTTTCGTCTCACTGAAATTTTTTAAGTTCACATCTTAATAGGAGTCACTATTTCGGCTTCAGTTGATAGTACTGACAACGCGGATAGTGCTTCTTTGCTCATTGTAGGTCTTAAACAATTTTAACTCTGAGAAGCTTCTCTCGGCCGATGCTGTACTGACTGGAACTGTGAGCATGATTCTGATTGATTTATAAACATTTGGATATACTTCTTCCAAATTGATTTCTAAAATTTACTGAAGAAATTATTTTTCAAGTATTTAACTAAAATTGCATCACTGCTACACTCATACCGAAATAAATACGGACAACTAAATAGTTGCCAGCCGGGAATGGCCGAGCGCACTAAGGCGTCAACCCACGGTGAGCGAGATCGCTCTCGTCGGGGGTCGAATCCCACCCTTGGGTACGGATGTTGTGTTCGTCCACTGGTTAAGATAGTGTAAGTTAGATGTAGGTCGTCGCTACATAACCTAGCAGTTGAAAAGCGCCGTTAAACATCAAGTAAAAGAAAATAAGTAAAATTGTAACAATGTTTTGCGAGGCCCCTACAGGCGCGAGGCCGTCGGCGGTGGCCGACATCGCCGACGCCGAGCGCCGCCACTGACAGCAGAGCCTGAAAGGGATAAAGTATTGTTTAACTAACGTTAGAATGCAGTAAGTACACACCCAGGCAACGGCGGGAAGTGACGCTAGTCATACAATGAAGCTAAAAAGCAAACAGCGGTGGATACGAGAGTGAAACGTTGACAGGGATATGTTGCGAATGCGGCCTTCGGCACATCACGAGGACGCGACATTAGGCACGTCTCTGGTTCCACCGCTTCTCCGAAGAGCGGTGGTGACGTATTGCGAGCCAATGCTGGCGACAGCTTGACGGAAGTCGTCCAGGGCCGTGCAGGCAGCCACGCCAACCACGCCACGTCCGTCGCGCGGCCACGCCTCCGCCGACGTCACCCACGCTCCTCTGTGGGCACACCTGCCGTCCGCCGCGGGCCACGCCGACCAGCTCACGGGCCGAACCAGCAACGCCGCAGGTACCCGCCACCAGCCCTACCTGCCAACTTGCCTGTACGTTTCTGTGTTTTACTCGACAGGTATCACCTCCAACGCATCTTCTTTTTCTTTATACACTACTCAAAACATTCAGGGGATCAGGTGAGATCTCAGAAAAAATACACACATGGTAACGTATTTATTCAGATCTTGGCTACAATTGTCATTTTTGTGTGATACAGGTCGATATTTTGCTCTCTCAACACTTTGAGGCTTACATGGCGTATACCAACACATACAGGGTGTTTCACTAAGTGTGATTGCCTCTGTAACTTAATAATAGATGACGGGAAATTTTAATGCGGTAGGTCAACACAAGAAGTGTTACACTTTCTGCGGAGCTATGAACATAGTTTATTGTATCATTTTCCAAAGAGTTACAGCACAAAGATATAATATTTTAAATGGAACAATAGTTTTTATCTATCGTGCATTGGAATCGTTTAAACCAGCTGCGGCCAAATCAATTTAAACTACATTCCTATCGCTGTTTGTTTCGGAGCTACAACCCTTCAAAGTTCCGGGGGTGGAGACTGCGATAGCGTATCTGACTGACTGATGGTCATGAGACAGTGGGCCATGCCCCAGGGGATAGCCACTCGGCCAGTCAGGTACGCTATCGCAGCCTCCGCCCCCGGAACATTGAAGGGTTGTAACTCCCAAACTAACAGTGATAGGAATGTAGTTTAAATTGATTTGGCCGCAGTTGGTTTAAACGAATCCAATACACGATAGAAAAAACTATTGTTCCATTTAAAAATTATATCTTTGTGCTGTAACTCTTTGGAAAATGATACAATAAACTATGTTCATAGCTCCGCAGAAAGTATAACACTTCTTGGGTTGACCTACCGCATTAAAATTTCCCGTCACCTATTATTTTATAAGTTACAGAGGCAAACATACTTAGTGAAACACCCTGTAGATACGTAAACACTCAGTGCACGGCGCTGCGGTCGGCAACGCCTAGAACGACAACAGGTGACTGGCGCAGGCGTCATATCGGTTACTGCTGCTACAACGGAAGGTTATCACGATTTAACACGTTCCCTGCGGTCATCAGTGCGGGCCGCTAATGGCTAGTCTACACGACGACACTAGGTTGCGAAACTCGTTTTATAAAATGATTTGCGCGCAACTAGTTTCGTCTATGTTTGTAGACACGGCGCCAATACTACGTACTTCAGTTTTGTTGTTTTGTGAGTGCGGTAGTCGCCGTAAAATGAACGTTTTGGCAGCTGTAAGAGTTGTGGCGGATCTATTGCTTGTCTGTGTGAAGTCGCTGCATAACACTAAAAATAAAAAGAATAAGAAATGTGTTTGGGTTCGAGAATGGATTAAAAACAGCCGTCAGCTCGGTTTCTCAGTGACCTTGCTGAAAGAAATTGCGACTGAAGACTCTAGAAGTTATTTTAATCAACTTAGAATGTCACCAGACCTTTTAAATAGCGTTAGTAATACAATAAAGAGGCAAGTTATTGTTATGTGTGAAGCATTGTTACCAGAACTGAAATTACAAATTGCATTACGTTTCTTGTCAAAAAAATATTCAAATGTTTGTTAAGCTTATGGGACTTATCTATGGGGTCATCAGTCCCTAAACTTACAAACTACTTATCAACTACCTTATACTAAGGACAGCACAAATATCCATGCCCGAGGGGGGATTCGAACCCCCGACCGTAGTGGCCGTGCGGACCGTGACTGGAGCGCCTCAGTCCCCTCGGCCACCGCGGCCGGCGTTTCTTGTCAAGTAGATATTCGTCTCTGCACTACTTGTATCGTATTCCGAAATCCACAATTGCCGTACTTCGTTTGTTTAGGTATTTCGAATTTGATGTATTTTAGTCTCGTCAACCCATCAATATTTAATTTTACGAATAGTTGCTTGAAGAGCACTAAAACGCCGTTAAAATCGCACAAACCCCTACGCATCGCATATATGTTCAAAAACCGATTCATTTCTTGCGGTCCCCTTCATGTTGTATTTTGTTCTTTATTGGTTATAACCTAACCTAAAACCACGCGCAATCAGTTTCGCCAAAGTTGGAAGGTGCCGAAACTGTTTCAGTTTCGCCAGCGAGTTGCGCGAACGGCTGCCGCGCATGCGCACTGGCCAGTAGCGCAGTTTCATGAAACGTAGTGTCGTCTTGTAAACTAGCCTTAACGCTCTAGGCGGACGCCTGTAAACGCACGTGCGCTGAGAGCTGAAATCATATCCCTGCGAAACCTGTAATATTGAAAGCGAATATAACGTTCGCACAAGGGGTGGTGCTAGATATAGAAATACAAGTACGCTTTAGCCGCATGCTGATTACGTGATAAATGCTGCAAGCTGTCTGACGCTTATAAGCGCCATATGCATTTATTGCAAACAATTCTAACAACGCCACTGAATTTTGATTTTATTGCAAACTGGGAAGAAAATTAAATTCAAACACACGATAAATCCGCTTCATTGAGAAACAATTATACTGAAAACCCAAAAGGTTTATCAAACGAAGAAAAAGAAACAGGTCTCATCTGCAATGTGGTGCTATCGAAACCTAATCCCATATAACAAATTTGCAAGGTGTAAAGGTGATGTTTTTATAGCAAACCACTAAAGACGAAAACACAGAACTGCAGACAGAAAAATGTTACGTGATTTTTTTGGCGGCCTGTACTAACACGAGTGCACAGCCAAACTAACTAAACCGAGTACTCGGCTAGCGCGCCGCTTATAAGCGTCGACAGCTCTGGCGTGTTGATCGCGAAAACGCTTATAAGCGTCAGCCGCAGCGAACGTGTTGTGAAAAAAGGCCATGCTTGTTGACCTCTAATATGGTATTTCATATCCTCGGGGGCCAGTACAGTTACACACCTGTGTGGTATGGACAGTATGATGTTATCACTCGGCCTTTGAGGGATATTTGGCCATTCGTCCATGTCTGCAAAATTCAGCTCTGCAACCGTTGTGTGAGGGGGTGCTGGTCTGGCTGCAGTGCGTCTGCCAAGTGCATCCCAGACAGGCTCAATCAGGTTTAAGTCCGGTGAACAAGCTGACCACTCCAATCGTTCAGTTCCCTCAGCTTCAAGCATGTTGTCCACCAGAGCAGCTCTGTGGGGACGAGATTTATCATCCATCAGAAGGAATCCATCTCCTGTGACAAAAGAAATGGTCGAAGGATCTCATTTCTCTTAGCAGCCAAAGCGCCATTCTGAACGACATCTAGATACGTACACTCTTTGACAAAAAACCTGTCCGCCGGCCGGCCGCCGCTGAGCCTAAGTCCGGGCCGATCGCGACATGGGACAATAAAAGTGGCCGCGCTGATTCGCTCTAAGTCCAGCTACCTGCACAATCTGGCAACACTGCAGACTGCGGGAGTTCATACAGTACTTCTTGTGTGCAGTTAGAAGATATCTGGGTCAGCTACATCCGTGGTCTTGCGGCAAAGTGCGCGACTTGCATGTTCAGTATTAGCGATCGAAACCGACTGTTGACAAAAATTTTTAATTCGTGTCACTCGTGCGTGCTGATGCTACATGTGTAAGGGGAGCATATGTGTAACGTATTTCATTTTTGATACACTGGTAATAACATTTCGGCCCAATAACATTGAAACCTCTGGCCGCAGCACTTGGCAGAGCTCTCCGCGGCCCACTCGCCGGCAGCAGCGGTGGCGGCGCTACACAGCGCTGCCTCGCCCTCCCTCTGCCCACAGCGCCTGCCGCAGCTCATCACCCTGGATGCGTAAAATGCTGTAGCGTTGCTGAGTGGTGATCCATAAAAAAAGGTTGTGATTCGTATTTCACACAGGATATAACGAAACAGACCACCTATTTTGAATGATGAGCATATAATACATTAGAGAGGCAAAAAATTGTTATTGTCCAATCCAATGGCACTCTACGATGGTTAACACTTATTTGTGGTTTAAATCTCGATCCTTTTCCTTTCAGAAAAGCCTTTCATGTAATTTGTTATTGTCATCAGTTCATATGTTTTCATCAAGACACACTATGTAACTCACTAAAATGTTTTAGTGTCGTTGTTTCATTCCTTACGGTAAATGTATGAGCTAAATTATGTGAATACGTTTCAGTGCACGTTCTAAAGCAACACAGGCACACTGCAAGGTTCGTGTCTTCATGTCTCATTTCTACAGGAGACATTTCGCATCAATGGAGGTGAATTCGAATTTCTTAGAAGGCGTTTGTATGGTGAAGCAAAGAAGACATCTAATACCATTTCCATAATTTGAAGTCGACCTTTCTGAAAGACTTATTGTATAAAGCTTTTCTTATGATTCCGTTAAAGAGTTTCTTCTTGCAATCTGCAGCGTATAAAGTAAAATAAAACGAAATTCCATCCCCAAACGCAATTTCTCCAACCAGAATTAGAACTACCGCCTCACACCAGGCTTGCATCGTAAGACACAAGCAGAACCACACAGCCAACCACACACTTCCGCATGTTGCCCTCAGTCTGTCAAATATTCAGTGCTGAGCCTCTAACGCTTCGCGAAAGATAACTTGAAAGTCACCTAGACAAATAACTACATTCCTTGAGTGCAAAAGTTAAATTTCTTTCTCTCATTTCACGTGGGCATTACACATCATGAGTCATGAAAGTAGAAGAGGAATGTCAAGTGAACTTAGCGAGACAATTCAGTACCACTTGCGGAAGTAATTTGCACTATCACAGTGTTGCCAAATATCAGCAACGATGTTGCCAGTTCTTAGCTGTACTAGGAAGACCTGTGTAGCGATAAGCGACGTGAAATCGCGTACGTCTCATGCGGGCTTCTAGAGGGGAGTCGCGCATTTTGGTTAATATGTGGCGCTCTCTCCTAATAGTTTCCGTCGTCACATTTAGGATGCAGATATTAAAATCGTCCAATGAGGCCGAAACTAGCGTTTAAATTTTTTGAAGCTTTACTGCATTATGATATATTTTCAGCAAATGACTAGAGAAAAAAATACTGATATTGTGATTGCAACATAGGTCAGATCAAATACTGAGATACGTAAACATGCATCACGATTTCAGTTTCACCCCCTTCCCCCCCAAAAAAGACTAAAACAATTACTTTTTTAGATATCTACAAACCCTTTTTTTGTGAGTTACTGGAAATGAACGTTGCATCATCCGTCACTAAACAGTAACGTATCAAACACTTCGCATCTTGAAAGCGACAGCCCACAATATTCTCAATCCTACTAACATCTGGCCTCAACGGGCTTTTAGCCATGCATTGAGAAGAAATGCTGATGAATTGATAACTTACCCTCATCAACGTTCAGTGAGAGATTTTGTAACAAAACGAAAAAGTAATGCGAACGATCATTTTCTCCAATGATACTAGGCACTGTTATCCGAAGATGGACTGTATCTATGTAGAGTCTTGTATCTATGTAGAGTCTTGTAGAGTCTCACATTCAAGGAATATTACCTACACGAATTTAGTCCTCATGAAGCTGTAACAAAACAGAATCTGTGTGGTTGTGCATATTAGTAAGTTTTCTTACTTTGCCATAATACTTGATGCAAAAATGAGCAAAATACAAATCCATCATCTATCGGTTTCTTCGATTCTTTGGGATGTCTTCTTTGGTTTGTACTCCTTCACTTCTTCGGCGATCTACTGGTTTTATTGAAAATACAGTAATCAAAATTACGCGACTGTTTGTCCCACATTTTAAAGTCCTTGATTTTTATTCTGAATGACAGTGATGATTTGTGTTGGACTGGTTCCATATATCTGAGCCTAATTAATGAAATTTTATTCCCATGACAGATGAAAGCAATTAGAATCTTGTGTCTCTATAATGAATTTTCATATGAAAAAAATTAACACCTGAAGATGGGTCTTTAAAAACGTGAAAACGGTCGTAGACCTGTAAAGCAACGTTCTTAATATATATAAAAGAAAAAAAAAAAAAAAAAAAAAAAAAAAAAAAAAAAAAAACAGCTGACGCGGCTTCAGAATTTATTTACTTTATTGGATGGTTGAAGTGATTTCCAAATAAGTTGTTCTATCTATATTTAAAATTTTCCCATCATTTTAGAACAATTGATAAATTCATTTAAGAAAATGTTCTTTCGTTTTGTTTGTGCTGTCACTTGATATTCTGCTATGTTTACAGGAGACAGTTGGCACGGATGATTTTGTTTGACAGTAAGCGGATAAATTTAAGACGTAACGAAACGAAATGATGAGATCCAGCTTTTGCAACAAAAAGGACCCGATTTCTAAATTGGCTAGGTTTTCAGAAAGTGAGTATTATACAGCTAGACATTACTGCTATAAACCCTACCTCATTGATTTACTCACAGCTGAGGCAGATTGCTCGCAACGTGAAAGAGAGTAGGAGTAGTTAATGTATGAAACGACCTTCTTGAACACAAATTCAGGTAACTACGACAATGAGCTTATTATGATGTTAATTTTTCAAAATATTTAATGTAGGTGACAAGAAAAAGTCAACTGACTGCAGAATTACATATCAGACACACATCTACATGATGCCGAAGTTGTGGAACAATAGGCCTTACTATGACGTTGGAAAATCTTGATTACATTGATGGCCTGATGAACGAGTTTTTGTAGCTGGCGTCCTGCATGTTAGGATCCGGATCAGTAATCCCACTCAGGCTCGAGATTCTGTGCTCTCCAAATTGCACATATGTCACGTGGCCCGCTATATAAAATCAATGAATACCTCATTGAGCGTATTACCAGGTTTGGTTCTCGGTTTATGGTTGATTCATATGCAGGACCTATGTTTACTGTACTCCATTAACTAACAATAAGACTCACAATTTGTCGCAGAAAAGTCTTCAAAATAAATACTCAAATTTTGTCCAGTTTCCTTCGAGTTTGCTTCCTAATAAAATAAAATGTCCGCAGGTCATTATGGAAATTACAAGCGACCTGTTATTGACAGAACATCTTGATACGTTAAATAGCATTCCATTTGAATTTTTTGAGCACATTCCTTGATGAGGTGCTGTCTTTGTTGCCTGTCTCGTTGATTTCATAAAATGTTACGTTGTCTCATGGCCGGATGCGATGCTGGCATAGTTTTAATTGCAGTGTGTTCATTACAGCGGGGTGGTAGGTTTCAAAGTACAAACTTAATGGTGACTTTTAGGTGCCAGGTATCTCACGTCGATAGATTATCATTCGATCGATGTCGTCGCAGATAGCGGACGACATTAATTTACTAACCATTGCAATGTTCAATGCAATTCGTGAATTTCGTTTATTTCTTATGTTACAGTCAAAACGCGTAAGTTCCAAGAGGTCTAGCCGGCCGCGGTGGCCGAGGTGACTGAGGCGCTGCAGTCACGGTCAGCACGGCCACTACGGTCGGGGGTTCGAATCCCCCCTCGGGCATGGATATTTGTGTCGTCCTAGTTTGTAAGTAGTTCATAAGTAGTTTGTAAGTTTAGGGACTGATGACCCCGTAGTTAAGTCCCATAAGCTTTACAAACATTTGAACATTTTTTTCCAAGAGGTCTACACCGAACATCTGTTAGGCTCCGTTTGATGGCTTCCTCTGCTCAGAACGAAAACTATCCCTCCAGCAGGCGCGCTCCGCCTTCTCCGTTTCCAGACGCGCGCGCCTTCGCTCGCTCGTTGTGCCGCATTAACCAAAACGACCGTGGCTGTCGCCAACGCGTCATACCTCTTATCGACTTCAGAAAGTTAATGAAATAAATTACCCTTCAAGTTGGTGGCCACTAAACGCTACTGTTAGCATTACTCATGATGCAAGAACACTTTGTGTTTCAGTGTTACTATGATGTCTGACATAGCTCTTAAAAATTCGAAAATTTATTGGAACTATCCTTAACGCGGTAGCAATTATCGAGTGGACAAAAGTTACTTTATACGTCTTAGTCTATTTTAAAACCACGTTTATATGCATTTTCCATTTGAATGATTATTTTACACCTTTTCAAATTTTGTATGTGTGAAATTTTTCATTCAATTTCAAACGTTTTTATGAGAATACAACAGAGACATTCGATACATTTGTTTTATTTCTATTTCACCTAACCCCTCTTATGTATTAGTCACGAAAAATCGTGAAGGTAAAAAAGATAGGGCGATATGAACTCTCACTAAGTCTTACCAGAAATAGTTTTAACGGCGAACCATTCACAACTGGAAGAGAAACAGGCGAAACAGCAGTTGTATAAAAAGTGCCCTCCATCACACACCAATTAAGAAATGGCGTTAATGAAGCAGTGTCATCCAGTTCTAAGTTAAGTTGAAAGTTCAAGGTCTCTTGTTCAGAGGGAAGTTGGTTTGAAATGAACTGCAAAATTTGTACCAACACACAGGAACATGAACAAAGTAAGCTCTATTGCACACGTGACACGAAAGAAATAAGGAAGGTTACGATTTAACGTCCCCTCGACAAGGTTATTAGAGCGAAGCAGAAGTTCGGATTGTCATGATAAGGATGTGGAAGGAAATCGGCCGTGTCCTACCGCAGGGACCATTCCGGCATTTGCCTAGACTGATTTAGGAAAATCATGGAAAACTCAAATTCAAATGGCCGAAGGCCAGTTCGATGCACCGTGCAGCCGAATATGAGTCCCGTGTGTTACCACTGCACTAACTCGTTCCGTAGCAAAAACGAATGCGAGTAAATATTGCATTATCACGTGGTTCTGAGTTACGTTAATTAAGTTTCTGACCTATCGTAGTATAAAATCAATTGTAAAATTTGTAACAAAAACACAATAGACAATAATGCAACCTAATAAACACGTGTTACAACGATTAAAATTGATCGATGAATTGTGCCATGGTTTAAAACAAGCAATTGCACTGTTGCTTGTTAAAAGATAGTAAATAAAAGTATTGACGTATCTCTTATTCATTGATTTTGAACAGATGCCGTAGAATGCGCACGGCTGTAATTTTACCGCTATTATAAAAATTAAATGGACTGAGTACAAAATTTGTAAATAAATGTGATCCAAATTATCATTATGAATGAAGTTAATAAATGAGCAATCCGTGAATGTCCTCTGCCTACGTATCGGTTTCAAATTAAGGGTGTTAAAAGAAGTGTTCCAGATTTTCAGAGGAACTTTTACGGATGAAACAAGACAATAACGACCGTTATACATTAGCTCTAACTCGCTTATATTAATGGATATGAGAACTTGTTGATCTTCAATATTGTGAAACATATTGAACAAACAAATGTGACGGTAATACAAAATAAAATTCGGAGATCAACTTGAAATAAAAACTAATGGTACTAACAATAATAAAGCACAGCAGTTCAACCACTTCACGAGGAGAATTATAGGGAAAATATGTGTTTAACAATATTAAGGAGATGAACAGCAATAGCAATCTGTTTACGGTTACGAACAATATTCGTACTGCCCATGGACGATAGACCTGAAATAACCAAACGGTTTGGTTTATAGGACAATTTCACTTTTGGCGGTTGCAATTACTTTACAAATAATAGATCGAATGAATGGAGTAATTTGAAGGAAAACGAATTATTACAATTACTTTGAATCACCTGCAAAGATAAAAATATTTAAGCCAAAAAGTACTTCTGAAGCAACATTAAACACTAACATTATAATTCACCTAAACAGGGGCATCACTATACGAAGAAAACAGTTTCTTATTGGGAAAAGGTATGCGGATGTAATAGAAGTCACTATATTCTGCAGCAAAAGCCGTCTGGTCAATTTTATGATTATCGGCAAAAACTTGCGTAATAGCTGCTCTAGGACGGTACCCACCAGATGCTCATTTTGGTGATATTCCTGAAATGTGAGCCGCGTATGACAAGATTGAACGTATATACGTCCAATTTGGGAAAAAATGCGTAGGAACTTTGGAGAAAGTAGTCATTTCACACTTTATCCGTTTCGTTAAAAGAAACTCTCCCCGGAATTTGATGAAGGTAAGTCATCTGTTCATCAGCATTTTCAATGATGTTGTCGGACTGAACCCTTACTTAGAATGGGCTTTGGCAGCGCAGCATGGATAAAAGCCAGTTGAAGCAAGCTGTTTGTAGGAATGAGGATATTGTGGGATGGCCAAGAAATTCTTCCTATAGCTTATCAGTATTGGTTACGATACTAGGCAACTCTGATCGTTCCCTTAGTTTCAGAATTCGAGGTATTTTCCAATATTCATGAGGATATGAGATTAGTCATTGCATTTAAATGACTCTGTTATCCTGAACTAAATATTCGACCGCAGAAAGGTCTACCCCTGCTTAAATTGCAAACAGTTTTGTGTTTTATGTCGGGACTGTGTGTATTAACTGTGGTGTCGCACAAGCACAAAGTGCGCGCCACCTACTTTCGCCGCGCGCCGCCATGCACGCACGGCGCGGCGTTCTCATGACGACAGCCACGAGCGCCCTCTGCTGCAACCCCGCTCGTGGCCACCACGGAAAGACATCGGTCACTTCGGACTGAGATAGCAACGAGTAAAGACTTCGGACTGAGATAGCAACGAGTTAGGACCTTCGTAATCAGATAGGCACCAGTGAAGACTTTGCTATCGTACAGGCACTAGGCAGGCCTCTAACAACTATGTATCAACATTCTGCAGTACTATGTAAAAGTTAAGTATTGTTACATTCTGTGCAATATATATCTCTTTCTAATTTACTCGAGTGTTTATAGTTTCTGGCTGCTCCCCTCCGTACCTGCACCAGCGTGCTATTTTTGTTCCTGTGTCGGGCTCATTCCACTCGGCCACCGACACCTACGACGAGGCTGGGACACAAAAGCGGCGACGAAGTTGGGACACAAAATTAACTGCCAACAAATGTCAGATAACTGAACGAGTAATCTCATTTTAGCTCGGTGGCGCCATTCTCGTTTTCTGATCTACAGCAAGCATAGTTGATTAGTGAGGTATCGTTGTACTAGTAATGTGTGTGGCTTCACGTCTATTTTTCTCCTCTTAAAAATGTCCTAAATGGTATTCAGCAACGAAATACCAAAACTCATTGCACTGTGTCAACCAAGAGATCGGCATTTTCTTTTGTTATTGTAATCTTTATCATTCTGCTGTAACGCAGTAAACAATATTTGATTACTATCATTATTACCATCATTATTATCATTAATTCAGTTGCAAAAGCGTTCTTTCCCATGTGGCCAAGAGACCAGAAAGAATGTGTGGTTTGACGAAAAATATGACCATAGGAAAAAGTAGGTAAAACGTTTGTAACAATTTCTGTTAATTTAACATCGTGACCACAGATACTAAGCAACAACACATGCAAGTCATAGGTTGCAACGTACGAAAAATCCATCATACACATGGGTTCGAATTCTCATCATCATTTGTTGGCCCAACAAGTCTGTAACACTACGAAATAAAAAGCTGCTTAGTAGTCTATAGATTATATGTATATGTTTGCAGAGGAAAAACCTCATAATTGCACATTTCCCACATATACAGTTTAGTTTCTGTGGTAATGGCCGTAATTTTAAATATCCAGTCTTCTGAATACTCAAATGAAATAATTACTGTGTTGCACAAATAGTCAGTTAACTATGTTTCTTCTGGCTTTCAAGCACACCAACACATTTATGTATTCACGTAGAAGACATGAAATATTACGTTCACAGTCGTAAGGCTGCATTTTGAAACGCAGTCGCTTTCTAGTTTCAAAGTTTTTCGAGACGGATGGGGCGTCATTATTTCCAGTAACTTTTCATTAAAAAAATTAGCTTTTGTCGAAATGTAACAAAGCAATTGTATTAGTCTTTTTTTTTGGGAGGGGGGATGGGGGGGGGTGAAACTGAAATCGTGATGCATGTTTACGTATCTCAGTATTTGATCTGACCTATGTTGCAATCAGAATATCAGTGTTTTTTTTCTCTAGTCATTTGCTGAAAATATATCATAATGCAGTAAAGCTTCAAAAAATTTAAACGCTAGTTTAACCAAAACGTGCGACTCCCCTCTAGAAGCCCGCATGAAACGTACGCGATTTCGCGTCGCTTATCGCTACACAGGTCTTCCTAGTACAGCTAAGAACTGGAAACATCGTTGCTGATATTTGGCAACACTGTGATAGTGCAGTTACTTCCGCAAGTGGTACTGAATTGTCTCGCTACGTTCACTTGACATTCCTCTTCTACTTTCATGGCTCATGATGTGTAATGCCCACATGAAATGAGAGACAGAAATTTAACTTTTGCACTCAAGGAATGTAGTTATTTGTCTAGGTGACTTTCAAGTTATCTTTCGCGAAGCGTTAGAGGCTCAGCACTGAATATGTGACAGACTGAGGGCAACATGCGGAAGTGTGTGGTTGGCTGTGTGGTTCTGCTTGTGTCTTATGATGCAAGCCTGCTGTGAGGCGGCAGTTCTAATTCTGGTTGGAGAAATTGCGTTTGGGGATGGAATTTCGTTTTATTTTACTTTATACGCTGCAGATTGCAAGAAGAAACTCTTTAACGGAGTCATAAGAAAAGCTTTATACAATAAGTCTTTCAGAAAGGTCGACTTCAAATTATGGAAGTGGTATTAGATGTCTTCTTTGCTTCACCATACAAACGCCTTCTAAGAAATTCGAATTCACCTCCATTGATGCGAAATATCTCCTGTAGAAATGAGACATGAAGACACGAACCTTGCAGTGTGCCTGTGTTGCTTTAGAACGTGCACTGAAACGTATTCACATAATTTAGATCATACATTTACCGTAAGGAATGAAACAACGACACTAAAACATTTTAGTGAGTTACATAGTGTGTCTTGATGAAAACATATGAACTGATGACAATAACAAATTACATGAAAGGCTTTTCTGAAAGGAAAAGGATCGAGACTTAAACCACAAATAAGTGTTAACCATCGTAGAGTGCCATTGGATTGGACAATGACAATTTTTTGCCTCTCTAATGTATTATATGCTCATCATTCAAAATAGGTGGTCTGTTTCGTTATATCCTGTGTGAAATACGAATCACAACCTTTTTTTATGGATCACCACTCAGCAACGCTACAGCATTTTACGCATCCAGGGTGATGAGCTGCGGCAGGCGCTGTGGGCAGAGGGCGAGGCAGCGCTGTGTAGCGCCGCCACCGCTGCTGCCGGCGAGTGGGCCGCGGAGAGCTCTGCCAAGTGCTGCGGCCAGAGGTGGAAATGTTATTGGGCCGGAATGTTATTACCAGTGTATCAAAAATGAAATACGTTACACATATGCTCCCCTTACACATGTAGCATCAGCACGCACGAGTGACATGAATTAAAAATTTTTGTCAACAGTCGGTTTCGATCGCTAATACTGAACATGCAAGTCGCGCACTTTGCCGCAAGACCACGGATGTATCCAACCCAGATATCTTCTAACTGCACACAAGAAGTACTGTATGAACTCCCGCAGTCTGCAGTGTTGCCAAGATTGTGCAGGTAGCTGGACTTAGAGCGAATCAGCGCGGCCACTTTTATTGTCCCATGTCGCGATCGGCTCGGACTTAGGCTCAGCGGCGGTCGGCCGGCGGCCAGGTTTTTTGTCAAAGAGTGTACATCCGCCAATATTAACTCCTGCCCATACTATTATTAACTCCTGCCCACACCATTCGTATACAACAATCATACGGTGACTTTTTGTTGCTTATAAGAATGAGTTCCACCTTCTCTCCAGATGCCGCGGTGGAGTAGCCGAGCGGTCTAAAGCGTCTCGCTGCGGAGCGCGCGGTTGCTCGCCGTGGAGGTTCGAGTCCTCCCTGGGGCATGGGTGTCTGTGTTTGTCCTTAGGTTAGTTTACCTAGGTTTAAGTAGTTTGTAAGATACGGACTGATGACCACGCAGTTTGGTCCGATAGATTTACAAACATTTGAACATTTGAATCTCTCCAGATGAGGGAACTACGATTATATGGCTGATCACAAAACTTTGACTCATCTGTGAACAGTATCCGGCGTCATTAGCTATGACTCCAGTTCCTGATGTTACTCCGCCCTGATTCTGCAAGCTAAATGGTGCCATGGTTTTAAAGGGATACCAACTATACGCCTCTGTGCATGGAGGTCACATTTCAGAAGGCGATTTAGGTGTTGATATTGTACGTTCTGTTGCTGCCTGGAAAGTCCGTTGTAGCTGTCTCTTGTTGATGTTACGCGTGGAAGAATTAGACCTTGCTTTCTTTCAACGGTGCCTGACGACTCAAATCGCGTCCAGATTCTGGAATTTACACTTTGGGACGCACCAAAAGCTACACCCACCTCCTTCTGTCTCGCTTCCAACTTTCCGATGGCTCTCCATGCCATAGCTTCCAGTAAATCACGTTGTTGTTGCATTGCACTACCTGATCACTAAATTTTCTGAACGCAGCTGCTTGTGTATTTCCATTGGTAGAGCAACTTTATGTTTTCACCACAACCTCGGTTGCGGTAATGTTGTCGTCTTCACTCCGTAGAAAGGTTAAAAAAAACTTCGAACTATTTTAGTTCATTCTGCCGATGACAATATATCACCACCTAGATTTCTCAACTGATCTCCTAATTCCTTTGGCCATTCTATATAGAGAGTCCGCGATTTTGTGGGTCTGAGTGTTTGTGTGTTTGAATTGCATACAAATCTATAGTTTTGTTCCAGTCTTGGTCAAATTTTGTACACATGGCATTAAAACGAAGAGGAAGATCAATCTGCATGTAACGATCACGTACAACTCATATTTCGGGAGATATGAGGTCTTAAACAATTAAATGTCTGAAAACTGCTGGAATACTCATAATTGTTGCACATCTCCTCCTGAACCGCTGGACCCATTTCGATGAAATTTGGTGCACATATTCTTCACCGTGAGGCGTGAGGTAACATTTGGTGTAGGGGGTGAGAACCACCTACAACACAATGTTCAGAAGATACGACGCGTATGGTACGTGGCTTCATCAAAACTTACATTTTCATTCCGATCTTGATGAAATTTTGTACTCTTGACCTTCAGAAAGCTACCGTATGGTGCATTGCAATAAATTTTACACTGTTACATTGTTCATCATGAAAGTTGATATATACATGTGATTTTTCATAGAGAGGCGGAGGAAGTGATCGCCACTCCTTAAAATTAACGATGCCCATTCCATAATCAACTAAGCCGACCCTAGAAAGCGGAAAAAGGGCGGAAGATATACAAGAAAAGAAGAAGAGACGATGAGATGAACTGAAGAGGTGGAGTTAGACAGGGCGAGAAGATGGACAATAGACAGTGTGAAGAGATGGGCCTTAACAAGGGAACGAGTAGAAGAACAGAGCGAGGGGAGAGGTAGAAATATACAAAGACAGAAGAGGTGAGAGGATGGGATGAATAAATGCCGGGCAGTGCCGGGTTTTCAGCTAGCAATGAATAATAATCACCCTCTTCACATTGGTCACTGACGAGCATCGGGTATCAACAGGTTATGTGACGCTCTATTGCTCACGTAAACGGCGAATGGGTAAAGTTGAAATGGTGTACTCAGCCGTAATTCGAACCCGGGTCTCCTGCTTGCCAGGCACTTTCGCTGACCCACACACCACTGGGGAAATCGCGATCTTTTTTGTCTTTTTTAGCACTTACTGTGCCAATTACTGGCACTATTTTCAGTTAAAGTTTTAAAAAAAGTTGAAGATCTCATTTACAGTTGCAAAACTCGGTAACATAACCTATACAAACTGTAAAAAGACATTATACATTTCTAGAAAGTGTGTTACATGTGTTATTTGGTCACGTGGTAATTTACTTGGAGCCTATCTAGCCGTACTGTTGCTCTAATCTACAATGTGACTCTCCCACGTGAGAGGACAGCTACGAGACTCTGGCTCTAGAAGCCAGATATCAAGGTGGCTCTAGTCTTTAGCCTTGGACACAAACACACTCACACACGTGTGACGCACACAGACACACACGAACTCACGCGCATTCATTCAAATACAGAAAAATATGTATCTATTACAATATGGGTTATGTAGATATACTCATACACAAAACGAAACAAAACAAAAAAATTCACAATAAACACAGTGTGTGTGTGTGAACATACACACAGACGAAAATTCACGAAACTGAGATGAATACACATAATGTTAAATAAACAACGGTTGAAGTAGAAATACAGAAAAAGTTGGCAACACTTAAAGAAACGAGTGACAGGCTAGACACGGCACTGGTAAATGGGGCTAGAATACAGGGAGACGCTCTTATCCTGAAAATGTGAAATCTACCTCCGCCACATTGGTGAGTACTGGAGGAGTATTCGTGTTGTAGTGCTGATGTTTGACTCACTTAAAGCGGGATAAAAACGTCTTTGATTTAGGCATAATGTACACCAAATTAAAAGAGTTGAAATTAAGTTTTGAAAAATATAATGATATTTATTCATCCACGAAAGTATGTTTGAAAATACATACTCTGCACCGTCTTCAGTATAATGCGGTAACAGTTAAGAAGATTGGTTTAACGCGTAGTTTTAACGGAGAAATAACATTGTATGACCTGCCACGACGTGGGACGGTCTTACACTGACATCTGTGCTCGGCATAGATAACTTTTGGACCGAAATACTATGGTCAACTGACCCTACACTTACAAACTGCTAAATTAAGTCACATCCATACCTGAGGGAGGACTCGAACTTCCAGCGGGAATGGTCGCCCAGTTGTTAGCACGACGCCTTAGACCACGTGGCCATTACATGCGGTTATTTTAACATCCTTGGCAGTTTTAGATAAAGTTTAAAGTAGGAAAGCGAAGTTCTCACGAGCAAATGTGCAACATTTCGATCAGGTAATAACATAAGGGAAATATGAAATAGACCTATTCAGTAAGTACATTCTCGTTTTATTATAAAATACGTAAATGAACTGTTTTACTTATTAACGTATTTGTTTGAAAACCATAACGAAAAGGCGTGTAATATATTGGCGATAACATTGTAATTAAGTCAGAGACAGCAAAGAAATTGGAAGAGCAATTGAACGAAGTATACAGTGTCTTGACACGGAAGGCAATACTCACTTTATGGGTTATCCTAGAAGATAGATTAAGAAAAGGCAAATCTAGCTTTTGTAGATTTGGATAAGGCTTTTGACAACGTTGATTGCAATAAACTCTTTCAAGTTTTGAAGTAAGCAGGAGTAAAATATAGGGATCGTAATGTTATTTACAACTTGTACAAAAACCAGACATTGGTTGTCAGAGTTGAAGGGCATGAAAGGGATGCAGTAGTTGGGAAGGGAGTAAGACATGGTTGTAGCCTTTCTCCAATGTTATTCAATTTGTACATTGAGCAAGCTATAAAGGAAATAAAGGAGAAATTTGGAGAAGGAATTAAAGTTCAGGGTGAAGAATTAAAAACAATGCGTTTTGCCGACGACATTCTAATTCTGTCAGAGACAGCAAAGGACCTGGAAGAGCATATGAACTGAATGGACAGTGTGCTGAAAGGTGCATATAAGATGAACATTAACAAGAGCAAAACATGGATAACGAAATGTAGTGTGAGAAAATCGGGCGATGCTGAAAGATTAGGTAACGAGACAATGAAGGTGGTAGATGAATTTTGTTGCTTGGGCAGTAAAATAACGTACAGTGGTCGTACTAAAGATGATATAAAGTGCAGAATGGTAATGGGAGGAAACGCATTCCTGAAAATGAGAAAATTGTTAACAACGAATATTAATTTATGTGTTAGGAAGTGTTTGCTGAAGGCATGTGTGTGGAGTGGCAAATATAGACGATAAATAGTTCAAACAAGAAAAGGATTGAAGATTTTGGAATGTGGTACTACAGGCAAAGATTCGGTAGATAGATTGCGTTACTAATGAAGAGGTACTTAACAGAATTGCGAATAAAATAAATTTCTGGCATTTCTTGACTAAATTAAGGGAGTGGTTATTAGGATACATTCTTAGCTATCAAGGAATCGTGAATTTAGCGTTGGAGGGAAGTGTGTGGGGTAAAAATCGCAGAGGGAGACCAAGAGCCGGCCGCGGTGCCCGTGCGGTCTGCGGCGCGCCAATCACAGTCTACACGGCCACTACGGTCGAGGGTTCGAATCCCCCCTCGGGCATGGATATTTGTGCCGTCCTTAGGATTAGTTAGTTCATAAGTAGTTTGTAAGTTTAGGGACTGATGACCCCGTAGTTAAGTCCCATAAGCTATACAAACATTTGATTTTGATTTCTGCACGGCCACTACGGTCGGGGGTTCGAATCCCCCTCGGGCATGGATATTTGTGCCGTCCTTAGTATTAGCTAAGGGATTGATGACCCTGTAGTCATGATCCAATAAGCTCTACAAACATTTGGAGACCAAGAGGTGAATACAGTAAGGTTCAAACAGATGTGGGTTGCCGTTCTCATTAGGAGATGAAGAGGCTTGCTCAGGATTAATGTGGAGAGCTGCATCAAATGAGTCTCCCGGTTGAAGATCACACCAAAATAGCATTTCAGGAAAGGGAAGAAGGAGAAACGCAAACGCATGATGAATAAAACAGTTTATCTGTAGCATGAGTTAGGATGCTTTTATTCTGAAGCTGCTACAGTGCAGGTATAAGCAATTGCTACGAAAATGACCATCACAAATAACGTGTTTTATTATTCATTTGTGCTGAGACGTGTTTGGAAGGTGTTGCTATGTGGCGACCTAAATTCCGGGATAGGAACAGTGTCAGTCATCACACATAGTTTATTTTCAGTTCAACACTGTTTTAAGTACACCGTACTATGACACAGTCCACACAGGTTTACCATTACAATGTAAATGAACAACAAGACCGGCTCTTACCGCGCAGAAACGAAGTCCCTACGGGTGTGATCTTATCTTCTGCCGGTCGTTGTCGGAAAGGCTGGAGTCATCATGTAAGTACGGTGGTAGCGATCTCAGGAATGATCCTGCAGCGTACGGGCGTGACCTTAAGTAAAGGCGATCCACTAATGGCGTAGGAATACACCGGTCCGCAGTGAGCCGTGGCCATCTGCATGAAGAGGTACCGTGCAAAAAAGCTGTTATTATGATATATTTTTGACGACGTTAAAGCGTTCATTTTTAATTAAATAAATCGCAATTTGCGTCACTTATGGCTTCAATGCACTAGGTTCAGATGTAATACCAACGTGCGGCGAATAAAAAAATGTGCCTGGCTGGGATCTCCTGCTTACTAGGCAGACCGTGAAGTATCGAAACACAATTAAAATATATAATTGTATTCAAGCCGAGGCTGGGCTCCTGACGACAATTAATTGTGCCTCGATACTTCACGGTCTGTTATCCCCGATGCGGTAATACAGTATTGTGGCTGCGAGGATTACAGATCAAATAGGCTGTGGTAATAGGAAAGAGACAGCGTGGCGAATGGAGATTTGGGTGTGGCAGTAGACGTGCAGGGAAGAGTCCTCTGCATTCGGGTTGCTTACTGTGTCCTCGGTGGCGGAGTGGTCAACGCGTCTGCCTTGTAAGCAGAAGATCCCGGGTTCGTATCCCGGCCGGGCACAAATTTTCATTCGCCGTACGTTAGTATTACATCTAAACCTAAACCTAGTACAGTGAAGCCATAAGTGGTCGCAAATTGCGATTTATTTCATTAAAAAAGGTGTTGTTATTGTTTCCCTTCGGCACGCCCGGCGTGTAGGTTGCCCGGAACTCTACTGTGTATGTTGGGTTGTCGGCCATTCAGGGGCTATGGAAGGCCGGCAGAACAGGTACCTCATAGCCCGTTGGCTAACTTTAGAGTGCGAAACTGCCATTGTGTCAGGTTTAGTAGGCAGAAGTGGATGTGCAGAGCGACCACGGAGGGCCTGGTAGCAGCCGGCGAGTGGTGGGCGCAGGCGGCCGGAAGCGGCGGCGGCGTTTCGGAGCGGCGCATCACTCATCATCACGCGCGTCCGGCCGGGCGCGTGCCGCCCTGCCGCTGCCCCCACACGCTCATACCAATCAACGGCGAGCGTTCGGCGCAGCCCCAACCGCTGCACGCCGCGCCTGCTTGGACACACTCCTAAATGAACGAGCTCGACGAATAACAAGCAGATTATTTGTTACATATTACAGTAGAGTATGTAACAAATAATCTGCTTGTTATTTGTCGAGCTCGTTCATTTAGGAGTGTGTCCAAGCAGGCGCGCCGCGGCAGTTCTTATCTTAGAAGATAGATTAAGGAAAGGCAAACCTACATTTTTAGCTTTTGTAGATTTAGAGAAAGCATTTGACAATGTTGAATGGAATACACTCTTTCAAATTCTGAAGTCAGCAGGGGTAAAATATAGGGAAAGGAGAGTTATATATAACTTGTACAAAAGCCAGACCGCAGTTATTAGACTCGAAGGGCATGAAAGGGAAACATCAGTTGGGAAGGGAGTAAGACATGGTTGTAGCCTTTCTCCGATGTTATTCGATTTGTACATCGAGCAGGCGGTGAAGGAAAGCAAGGAAAAATTTGGAATAGGGATTAAAGTACAGGGGGAAGAAATAAAAACATTGCGTTTTGCTGATGACATTGTAATTCTGTCAGAGACAGCAAAGGACCTGGAAGAGCAGTTGAATGGAATGGACAGTGTGTTGAAGAGAGCGTATAAAATGAACATTAACAAGAGCAAAACAAAAATAATGGAATGCGGTCTTAGAAAATCAGGCGATGCTGAAGGAATTAGATTAGGTAGCGAAACAATGAAGGTGGTAGATGAGTTTTGTTACTTGAGTAGTAAAATAACATGCGATGGTCGCAGTACAGAGGATATAAAATGCAGAATGGCAATGGGAAGAAAAGCATTTTTGAAAAAGAGAAATTTGCCAACATCGAATATTAATTTAAGTGTAAGGAAGTCTTTTCTGAAGGAATTTGTATGGAGTGTTGCCTTGTACGGGAGTGAAACATGGACGATAAGCAGTGCGGACAGGAAGAGAATAGAGGCTTTTGAAATGTGGTGTTACAGAAGAATGCTGAAGATTAGGTGGGTAGATCGCATAACCAATGAAGAAGTACTGAACAGAATTGGTGAGAAAAGGAATTTTTGGCATACCCTGGCTAAAAGATGGGATCGTTTGGTAGGACACATTCTTAGACATCGGGGAATCGTAAATTTAGCATTGGAGGTAAGTGTGTGGGGTAAAAATCGCAGAGGGAGACCAAGAGACTCGTATAGTAAGCAGATTCAAGTGGATGTGGGCTGCCGTTCTTATGAGGAGATGAAAAGGCTTGCTCAGGATAGAGGAGGATGGAGAGCTGCATCAAACCAGTCTCCGGACTGAAGACCATAACAACAACAGTAGAGCCTCGATAATCCGATCTTCGTTTATCCGATGCTTTCGCAGCACCGGGACTGTTCACTGAAGCAGTGTGCTAGCAGATAGGTCAGTGACTAAACGTGCTGTTTTTTTTTTTTTTTTTTTTTTTTTTTTTTTTTTTTTTTTTTTTTTTTTTTTTTTTTTTTTTTTGGCGCGCGGCATTGTCACTCAGTTCATTGTCGCCGTCTGCTACACCTCACTCCTCAGTGCTAACCTAGATCTGTAGTGGAGAACATGTTCCGCTTTGTTTATAAAACGGTGGTCGTTTCAATGGAAGAAAAACTTAAAGCTTTAAAAAGAAAAGACGATGGTGAAACTTTATTAAACGTGGCAAAAGATTATAACGTCGGGAAAACAACAGTTGGAAACTGGAAAAGGAACCGCAATGCAATTGAGAAGTGGTGTTCTCAATGAGCAATCTAGACTGTATAGGAAGATCGGAAAACCATTAAAAACTGTGGTTTTCAAAAAGTAAGTAATGCTTTGTTCTCATGGTTTACTCAACATAGAGATAAAGTTGTATCCATGTCAGATCCTATTTTGCAGGAGAAGGCTAAAAGTTTCGTAACGAACCAAACAAAGGTGAACCTAATATCTTATCACTTTTCTTTCGGTGTCGTCTAATGTACTTGAACGTTATATTCAGTTCTTGTTCGCGTATTTAATAAGTTTTCTAAGTTCAAATAAATTTTTCAAACTTTCTATGTTTTTTGTATTATTTTCCGTGTTATCCGACCTGCCCGCTTATTTGACCTTGCCGCGGCTGGTTTAGGTCGGATAATCGAGACTCTACTGTACATCGATCCAAACGGAGCGAAAAAGTCGTGTGTCAGATGAGGGGGTCAGACTTTCGTGCTTTAGATGAAGGCCGCAGAAGATCACATAGGCCTAACAGAACTCCTTGGATAACACAGGAGATACTGAACTTAACTAACGAAAGGAGAAAATATAAAAACGCATCAAGTCAAGCAGGCAAAGCGGAATACAGACGCCTGAAAAATGAGGTTGAAAGAAAGTGCAGACTGGCTAAGCAGGAGTGGCTTGAGGAGAAATGCAAGACAGTAGGCCCAGGGGAGTGTTATACGACCGATATTATTTTCTATCTATATAAATGATCTGATGGACAGAGGAAGTTGTAATTTGCGGCAGTTTGCTGATGATGCTGTGGTGTATGGGAGAGTGTCGTTTTTAAATGACTGTAATAGCATACAGGATGACTTAGACAACATTTCTAGTTGGTGCGAAGAAAGGCAACTAGCTCTCAATGTAGAAAAATGTAAGGTGATGCGCATGAGTAGGAAAAACAATCCCATAATATTCGAATACAGCATTAGTAGTGAGCTTCTGGATGCTGTCGCGTCGTTCAAATATCTAGGCGTAACATTGCAGGGCGATATGAAATGGAACGAACATGTAAGGACTGTTGTGAGTAAGGCGGACAGCCGACTTCGGTTTATTGGGAGACTTTTGGGAAGATGTACTTCATCTATAAAGGAGACCGCGTATAAAACGCTTGTACGACCACGTCTTGAGTATTGCTCAAGTCTTTGGGACTTGATTAAAGGAAGGTATGGAAGCAGTTCAGAAACGAGCAGCTAGTTTTCTTACTGGTAGGTTCGACCAATGCGCGAGTGTCACGGAAATGCTCCGGCAACTCAATTGGGGATCACTGGATGAAAGACGACGTTCTTTTAGAAATTTCTGCTGAGAAAATTTAGAGGGTCGGAATTTGAAGCTGAGTGTAGTACGACCTTGCTGCCGCCTACTTACATTTCGCGTGGTGATCACAAAGACAAGATAAGAGAAATTAGGGCTCGTACGGAGGCATATAGACATTCTTTATTTCCTCGTTCAATTTGGGAGTGGGATAGGAAAGGAAATGCCTAGTAGTGGTACAGTGTACCCTCCGCCACGCACCTTACGGTGGATTGCGGAATATGTATGTAGATGTAGAAGAATGTATAACTAGGGGAAAGATAGATACCGCCTACAGGAAAATAAGAGAGTGATTTGTAGACAAAAAAAGTAGCGCTATGAATATCGAGAACTCAGATGGAAAACCACTGTTAAGAAAGGAAGGGAAAGCTGAATGATGAAAGGAATATATAGAAGGCCTGTACAAAGACAGTATTCTAGAAACAGAAGTTGAAGATGACATAGGAGAAACAATACTGCGAGAAGAATCTGACATGGCATTAAAAGATCTGAGTAGAAACAAGGCCGCTGGAGTAGATGATGTTTCGTCTGAACTGCTATTGTCGTTAGGAGAGACAGTCACTAACCAATTGTTCCATCTGGTATGCAAGATGTATGAGACAGGGGAAATACCCTCAGACTTCAAGAAGAATAAAGTGATTACAGTTGCGAAGAAAGCAAATGCAGAAAAATGTGAAAATTACAGAAATATCAGTTTAATAAGTCATGGTTGCAAAATACTAACACGAACGGAAAAACTGGTGGAATCTGACCTTGGAGAAGATCAAATTGGATGTAGGAAAAATGTAGGAACACGCGAGACAATACTAACTTTAAAACTTATCTTAGATTGAGGAAAGGGATGCCTAAGCAATTATTAGAGTCGAAGGTCATGAAAGAGTCGCAGTGGTTGTAGCCTTTCCCCAACGTTGTTAATCTATACATTGAGCAAGCTGTGAAAGAATACAAGGACAAATTTGGAGAGGGAATTAAAGTCCAGGGAGAGGGAATTAAAAACCCCGTGGTTTGCTGATGACATAGTAATTCTGTCAGAGATAGCTAAAGACCTGGAAGAACAATTAAACGGAATGGACAGTGTCTTGAAAGGAAGAACATTAACAAGAGTAAAACAAAGGTAATGGGATGTAGTGTCGGAAAATGTGGCGATGCTGAAGGAATTACATTAGATAACGACACAATGAAAGTATAAGCGAGTTTTGTTATGTAGCTAGCAAGAGAAAAAGATATAAAGTGCAGAAGCTCTCGAAATGAGGTACTACTGACGAATGATGAAGATTAGATGGATAGATCAAGTAACTAATGGGGAGGTACTCGACAGAATTGGAGAGAAAAGGAGTTTCTGCCATATCCTGAGAAAGGGAAGGGATAGGTTGCGGTGGGGGGTGGGGAGGGCACATTCTGAGACATCAAGGGATCGTCAACTTAGCATTAGAAGGAAGTGTGTGGGGTAAAAATCGAAGAGGGAGACCAAGGGACAATACAGTAAGCACATTGAAAAGGATGTAGGTTGTCGTTCGTATTCTTAGATGAAGAAGCTTGCACAAGATAGCTGCAATAAACCACTCTGCGTACTGAAGACCACAACAATAACAATAGATGAAGAACCGTCAGAGCGAACCTACATTACTAACGATTCATTATAGAGCTGTAGCGCTATAGTGCCGCGGTGGAGTAGCCGAGCGGTCTAAAGTGTCTCGCTGCGGAGCGCGCGGTTGCTTGCCGTGAAGGTTCGAGTCCTCCCTGGGGCATGGGTTTGTATGTTGTCCTTAGGTTAGTTTACCTAGGTTTAAGTGGTTTGTAAGCTACGGACTGATGACCACGCAGTTTGGTCCGATAGATTTACAAACATTTGAACATTTAGCGCTATAGTGAATTCACTGCCGGTAAAATTATTTGATGTAAACTTTATTTACATAAAATGGAAACAAGCAGCCCCAGAAATTGTTTTGTAGTAAAAAAAATATACCTTATCCAGGTTTCGAAAACATCTGAGGGTGTCTTCATCAGAAGTATAAAATTATAACTCAGCGTTACGGACATAGCGACTACATGGACTGTCTTCAAGCACGTTTCCTCCACATCACATACTTTAATTCTGCCTCAACGTTCCCTGTGAAATACGTATCAAAGTGCCCAGGTTGTCCTACATTGGAATAGCACCACAACAAAGAACGTGAATGGCAGCAATCCCGCCTTGTTCCTCAGGCAGAGGTGATATAAATATCAATAATAATTCAGTTCCTTGGGACAAACATCGTCTCGTTAACCCAAAGTTATTAAATATAGGGAAAGTCAATTGTAATTCAATGCGTATACTTATATTTAATACCTTTGGTATTACCACACTATTTTTGTCTCAAGGAACTGATTTACTGACGAGGTTTAGAAACATTTGAACAAAATTGCCCGAAAAAAGGTCGACAATAAAATCTGAGATCCTGTAACTGGTTGCTGCCTTGTTTGAATTAATATGGAACACTGTTGCTGAGGTGGACAAAATACTCAAACTACTGTACTTTCTCAGCATTCACTGTTTGGCTGTTTTGGAAACTTGTGAAACCATATCATGATACGGGTTTAGCTGTTAGACATGGGAATGATTAGCAGTCATATAAACTGCACAACAATATGATACCTTAAAATATTAATTACATTGAGGACGTCTTCCCCCATTACAAGAATGACTCAAATTTCCTAAAATATTCTACATGTGGTACAATCGAGTGAAAAGCAGTGAATTTTTGTTGTATGGCACGGATAATTACGTTTTTTTTTAATCTGTTGAGGTAATGAGTAGAAAATAAATATCTTTCTGCATTTCTGTGGCCATGATGTCGATAGATGCTGTAAATTATGAAGGGTACTTTTTGTCCTCTATGCCACTACGAGGGGTGTTCAAATGAAAATTGAATATGCCGCTTTGGGATAAAGTAGTGCGACATCTAGGGACGCGAATGCAGTGTCGTCACCGCCCCCTAAAAAATTCAGGGCTGTACCACAGTCTGGCTGTACGCTCTGCAGGCTAGGTAATGCTCACATTCTATTTCGACGTCCGAGTTTCCATACTCATCGAATTTTTCGAGCACGTAAAAACCATTAACAGTGACGTGTACTGTGAGACATTCCGTAGCCTACGCAAGTCTATCAAGAGCGAATGGGCTAGACTGCTCATGGAAGGAGTCTTTCTACTCCATGATGAAACGCGTCCAAACTTCTCACACAAAGTGAACTGGTCAAGTTCAAGTGGGAGCAGCTTGAGAAATCCGCCTTGCAGCCCGGACATGTTGCCCTGTGACTTCTATATGTTTGCTCCTCCAAAAAAACATCTCAAAGAGAAGCGCTTCATCTCGGGCGACGAATCGAAGGTCATAGTAGAGGACTGGCTCTTATCACAGCCACAGGAATTCTGCGAACAGGGAATCCTGCAGTTCGTTAAACAGTGGGTTATTTGTACTTAGTCTTCTAGTGAATAGTTTTGAATTAAGACTGTAAGTAAACCCACAGTGTCGTTTCATACATTTCATTTGAACACCCTAGTACAATAAGATGCAATGTTTTTCAGCACACACCTGTCGTTTTACTGAAACTAGAACATCTTCAACAAAGACAGATATCTTCAATTTGTTTTGATTCCTGATTTCGGATAACAGTTCGCTAGAAAATGTGTAGAATGTTGATTTTTTTTATTTACGGAAATTTTATTTTACTTTTTGCCTAACATCATGAAGCGAAAAAGTGTTGCAAATATCATGACTTTTATTTTTTTTTTTTTTTTTTTTCTTCTCCTTACACCAACCTTTTTCCGTTCTAACTACAGAGAAGTGCAAGCTAGCACGGAAGACATTGGTTGAGGAAGAGTAGTAGTTTTACATTCCGTAGAAAGAAACGCATCAGGTAGTTGCGTAGATGGACAAAATACCCTTCATAACCATAACAATTGTCTTTCTTTACATGCAACAACGTACTTCTATTAACGAACCTTGTAAGATTGAGTACAGACCTCTAACTCTCGTTTCGATTTGCGACTTTCATATGGAATAACTTTAAAATATACATCCAAAGGGTAAATTCATGAAATCAGTCTATTTCTAAAAATGACAATAAAAGAAAGACATAGTTTAAATTACAGCAGATATTTACGGCTGGCAGTCGACTAAAACTTGATGACCCTGGCAGTCTAAAGGAGAGTAAAATATCGGCGCTAAAGGTTTGTGCAGTAGTTCAGGCAGCACAAATTTTTAAACGCCAGTCTGGTAGTCAGTAAAACAGATATCAAGTTCCATCTTAAATTCATAGGGCTCCTTTGCCAGGAATAAAACAGTACACTATTAAATTATGGGGTTTTAAAATACGAACAACAGTTAAACCGGGAATTGGTGAGGGCTCTCACCGGTGTATAATGCTCTTTGTCAAAGGGAAATGCCTTAAACCTATCGTAGTTGATGAGAAACATATGTACCAGTAAAGTAATTCACTAGAGTTGGAACGTCTACATGCGTATCTGTCTAGTGCTATAATCTAGCTGTTAAGTTTCAGAACTTGGACCTTGAGCGGATGTTTTGAATGTAGTGAGCGAACAAATTGGGAAGGAGGGGGTTGCTTATAGCTGGCACAGTACATACGCTAATTGATCAAAAGTATTCGGACATCCCCAACAACATTCGTTTTTCATATTGGGTGAATTCAACTGCTACCTACTGCCAGGTAATCCATATCAGTGACCTCGGAGCCTCAATAGACATAGTGGGAGAGCAGAATAGGGCGCTGCGCGGAGCTCACGGATTGCTAACGTGGTCAGGTGATTGGGTGTCACTTGTGTCAGGAGTCAGCACGCGAGATTTCCACTCTCCTAAACAGGAAAGAAAGGAAAGAGAACTGACCCACACAATTACAGGCCAATATCGTTGACATAAGCATGAGCATATTCTTAGTTCGAATAAAGTAAATTTCCTTGAAACGGAAAAGCTTCATTCTATGAATCAGCACGGGTTTAGGAAACATCGTTCATGTGAAACTCAGCTTGCTCTTTTCTCACATGACATCTTGCGGGACAGGGATGAAGGGCAACAGGCGGACTGTGTTTTTTCCGACTTCAAAAAGGCGTTTGACGTGGTGCCACACTGCAGACTGCTAACGAAGATACGAGATTATGGAATAGGTTCACATATTTGTGACTGGCTGGAAGACTTCCTAAGTAACAGAACGCAGTACGTTGTTCTAGCCGGCGAGTGTTCAACAGAGGCGAGTGTATCCTCGGGCGTGCCCCAGGGGAGTGTGATAGGACCGCTATTACTTTCTATTTATATAAATGATCTGATGGACAGAATAAGTTGTAATTTGAGGCTGTTCGCTGATGATGCTGTGGTGTATAGAAGGGTGTCGTCTTTAACTGACTGTAATGGCATACAGGATGACTTAGACAAAATTTCTAGTTGGTGCGAAGAATGGCAGCTAGCTCTCATTGTAGAAAAATGTAAGGTGATGGGCATGAATAGGAAAAGCAGTCCCATAATGTTTGAATACAGCCTTAGTAGTGAACTTCTTGATGGAGTTGCGTCCTTCAAATATCTAGGAGTAACACTGCAGAGTATTATGAAATGGAATGAACATGTAAGGACAGTTGTGAGTAAAGCAGACAGCCGACTTCAGTTTATTGGTACAATTTTGGGAAGATGTTCATCTGTAAAGGAAACCACATATAAAACGCTTGTACGTCTTGAGTATTGCTCAAGTGTTTGGGACCCGCAGCAGATCAGCTTAAAGCTAGACATAGAAGTAGTTTAGAGGCGAGCAGCTAGGTTCGTCAGTGGTACGTTCGACCAATGCACGAGTGTCACGGAAATGCTCGGGGAACTCAATTGGGGATCGCTGGAGGAAAGACAACGATCTTTTCGTGAATTTCTGTTGAGGAAATTTAGAGGGCCGGAATAAGAAATAAATAAATAAATAAATAAAATAAAATAAAAAACAGCATAAGGCATACAGCTCCCACTACCCGTGTAGCCGCTTCCTGCGTGTAGTGGACTCCTGACCTATTCAGTGGAACCCGGAACCCCACCACCCGATGCTGCAAGTCGAGGAATCTGGAGCCCATACGGTCGCATAACCGTCTGAGGCTGTGATTCAGACTTTCCAATCGGCTCCGTACCCGAGGACCACAATTGGTCCTGTAAACGATGCTTCACATGGTGAGCTCTGCTTTCATCTTTCAAGCAAGACACGCAGTCTTTACCACTTCAGACAGCCGCTTAAAACCGGAGAGAATCTCGTCCGATCCACAACGACACACACCATTGGTACCGACGTGAGCCACGACCCATAGTTGGCTGCATTCTGTACTCTTCATGGTATCTACATCTACATAGGTACTCTGCAAATCACATTTATGTGCCTGGCAGAGGATTCATTAACCACTTTTATAATCTTTCTCTACCGTTCCATCCCCCCCCCCTCCCCCGGGAACGGATGTTTGTGCCGTCTTTAGTATAAGCTAGTTCATAAGTAGTTTGTAAGTTTAGGAACTAATGACCCCACATAAGTTCCAAAAGATCTACAAACATTTGAACATTTGAATTTTTGATTTACGCATACGCAAGGCGAGGTGCGCAGTAGCTTTATTATCTTGCTATGCTTAGGGACCATTCGAGCGTAACCGCAAGGGCTCGAGTAGCCATTGTTAAAAGCAGTGTTTACCTTCGCCCCTCCCTGCCGCAGGAACGCCCATATGCTGCCTCACGGGGGTTGAGGAGGGAAATGTTTCTCATGCAATAAAAATAAGTTGACTCTACATATAAAATGATCTGATAGAAGAACCAAACGAAGAATGATGGTTTATACTTTTTTATTTTATTTATTTATTTACTTTTTTCATGTCTAGGGCTTTTTTTTTCCTTTATTTCTTGTTTCACTGAACCGGTGAATACATAGGACGCACCGCCAGTGAAAACCAGACAGCAGTTATCAGAGTTGAAGGGCATAAAAGGGAAACTGGTTGGGACATATCCGTATCTCTCATCCTAGCTCAGAGAAATGCTCATACGTGCCCAAAATTGACGATAGGTTTCCCTGGAAGTCTTTGCAACCGCCGATGGGAGCACCCTTGTGTACGCGCAGAATGCAATGTTTAACTGCACGCGGAACTAAACTGGCCAAAAAGAAAAAAATAGTGATCGGCCATCTGGCAACGCAAACAGAGGCGGCCTTTCACTCGGGCCGGCAAACACGGGCCGTTTAATTACGCCGTAATGGCGGCCGATATTAAATCTGCGCCCCACACGGCTGCCAACCCCGCGGCCCGAATGAAACGCGAAAGTAATTACTGGCCGGCACGCCGCGGGTCTGTTGGCGGATTGGCGGCGCGTGCGGAACGCGCTGCACGTGACGCCTCCGCTCCACACGTGCACCACAGACAGCTGCCGCCGCCTCGCGTCCTCCACTTGCTCAGTTTCACGTGTCCGACGCACGTTTTCAATAGCAACAACATCCCGTCGAAATAAACTCCACGTCCGACGCGATTGAGATGGTCAAGTTGGGGAAGAGCCAAGAACCGAGATGTTGTGTTCTTCAGTCCGCAGACTGGTTTGATGGAGCTCTCCACGCTATCCTGTCCCGTGAAAGTCTCTTCATCCGAGAATACGTTCGGCAACCTACATCCTTTTGAATTTGCTTACTGTATTCGTCCCTCGGTCTCCCTCTACGATTTTTACCCCACACACTTCCTTCCAATGCCAAGTTGACAATTCCCTGGTGTTTCAGAATGTGTCCCACCAATCTATCCCTTCTATTAGTCAGGATATGCCAGAAACTCCTTTTCGCCCCAATTCGGATAAGCACTTCCTGATTAGTTACGTGATCTACCCATCTAATTTTCATCATTCGTCTGTAGCACCACATTTCAAAAGCTTCCATCATCTTTTTGTCTGAACTCCTTATCGTCCACCTTTCACTCCCAAACAATGCTACACTCCAGACAAATGATTTCAGAAAGGACTTCCTAACATTTGAATTAATATTAGATGTTAACAAGTTCCGCTTCTTTAGAAACGCTTTTCTTCCCGTAGTCATTCTGCATTTTATACCTTCTTTACTTTGACCGTCAGAAGTTATCGTGCTTCCCAAATAACAAAACTCATCTACTACTTTAATTGCCTCATTACCTAATCTAATTCCTTCAGTATCGCCTGATTTCTTGATATTACATTCCATTACCTTCGTTTTACTCTTGTTAATGTTCATCTTATATCTTCCTTTTAATATACTGTCCATTCCATTCAATAGTTCTTCCAGATCCTTTGCAGTCTCTGACAAAATTGCTATGTCATCGGCAAACCGCAATATTTTTAATTCTTCTCACTGCACTTTAATGCCCTTTCCAAATTTCTCCCTCCATTCCTTCAGTGCCTGCTCAATGTACAGTCCGCAGACTGGTTTGATGGAGCTCTCCACGCTACCATGACCCGTGAAAGTCTCTTCGTCTGACAAAGGGAACACCAAGTATGGTACCAATGAATTTTGATGGATGGCAGGTATGTTGTGCGGTAATTCCTCCAGACGACCAAGCTAAAAGGATTTGTTCCAATGCGCCTTGGTTTCCACGAAAATCGCAATCAAAGTCCAGCGCGTAACAGCTATACCTGTACTGAATCATCAGCAGCACAAGAGCCAGCGTGGTGTAATTAGCAAGGTGTTCGACTGTCCCGTGCACAACCCGAGTTCATATCCTGCTCGGATTTATTTATTTATTTAATTTTTTTTACACTTGTCCGGCGATTGACTGTGTACAATTATGTTCCTTATTTCTTATTGCAAAGATAAAGTTATATCGGGTAATTACAGCTACATGTGAACGATACATTACGAATGACTACCGGCGCCGGCCGCGGTGGCCGAGGGGACTGAGGCGCTCCAGTCACGGTCTGCACGGTCACTACGGTCGGGGGTTCGATTCCCCCCTTGGGCATGGATATTTGTGCCGTCCTTAGTCTTAGCCAGTTCGTAAGTAGTTTGTAAGCTTAGGGACTGATGACCTCGTAGTTAAGTCCCATAAGTTCTACAAACATTTGAACATTTGACTACCGGCCTGGCCGCAGCATAATAACCCGCTGGACGCGTCAAGTGGACACACACTGCATTCGACGGTGTAACAACACACGGGCCGGGGACTGTAAACGCAGTTAGCAAATGTTACAGCTGATAACTACAGACGGTTTACCGATCTTTCAGTGGCCGTAAAACTAGGCTTCGAAATAACGAATAAAAATAATCGTGCAGAATACATAACATATTGAGTAATTAACATAACCTATTATCACGACCAATTACTCAAGCATTAACATAAGAGTGGCTATTAAAGCATATAATTATGCACAATCAATCGTCGGACAAGTGAAAAAAAATTGGTTCCAAGCAGGAATCTAACTCGGGTCGTATGCGCGACAGGCTAGCGCGCCTTGCTAATTACACCAGGCTGGCTCAGGTGCTCCTGATGACTCAGTACAGGTATAGCTGTTACGCGCTGGACTTTGATCGCGATTTTCGTGGAAACCAAGGCGCATTGGAACAAATCCTTTTAGCTTGGTGGTCTGGAGGAGTTCCCGCACAATATACCTGCGACTCATCAAAATTCTTTGCTACCATACTTGGTGTTCCCCTTGTGAGAAGAAGTTCGGCAACCTACATCCTTTCGCATCAGCTGACTGTATTCGTCCCTCGGTATCCCTCTACGATATTTACCCCACACACTTCCCTTTAATGCTAAATTGACGATTCCTTGATGTCTCAGAATCTGTCCAACCAATCTATCCTCTCTCTTCGTCAGGATATGCCAGAAACTCCTTTTTGCCCCAATTCTATTAAGCACCTCTTCATTAGTTACGTGATCTACCCACCTAATTTTGATCATTCGTCTGTAGCACCACATTTCAAAACCTTCTATCATCTTTTTGTCTGAACTCCTTATCGTCCACGTTTCACTCCTATACAATGCTACACTCCAGACAAATGCTTTCAGAAAGGACTTCCTAAAATTTAAATTAATATTGGATGTCAACAAATTTTGCTTCTTCGGAAACTCTTTTCTTCCCAAAGGCATTCAGAAATTTTATATCTTCTTTACTTCGGCTATCAGAAGTTATCTTGCTACCTAAATAACAAAACTCATCTACTACTTTTATTGTCTCATTACCTAATCTAATTCCTTCAGCATCGTCTGACTTTCTGACGCTACATTCCATTATCCTTGTTTTACTCTTGGTGATGTTCATCTTGTACTCTCTTTTCAAGACATTGTCCATTCCGTTCAGTTGCTCTTCCAGATCCTTTGCGGTCTCTGGCATAATTACTATGTCATCGGAAAATTGCAAAGCTTTTATTTCTTCTCCCTGAACTTTGATTCTCTCTCCAAATTTCTCCTTACATTCCTTCACAGCTTGCTCTACTCCCTTCCCAACCTCTGTGTCCCTTTCATGCCCTTCGACTCTAAAACTGCTGTCTGGTTTTTGTATAAATTGAATATAACTCTTCGCTCCCTATATTTTACTGCTTTTACCTTCAGAATTTGAAAGAGTTTATTCCAGTCGACGTTGTCAAAAACTTTCTGCAAATGTACTAATGCTAAAAACATAGATTTGCCTTTCCTTAGCCTATCATCTAAGATAAGTCGTAATATGAGTATTGCCACCCGTGTTCATACATTTCTCCTAAATCCAAACTGATCTTCCCCAAGGTTGGATTCTACAAGTTTCTCCATTCGTCTGTAAATAATTCGTGTAAGTATTTTGCGACCATGAGTTATTAAACTGATAGTTCTGTAATTTTCACATTTGTCTGCACTTGCTTTCTTTGGAATTGGAATTATTATACTATTCTTGAAGACGGAGGGTATTTCCCTTGTCTCAAATATCTTGCATACCAGGTGGAACAATTTCTTCATGACTGACTCTGCTAAGGATATCAGCAGTTCATACGGAATATCATCTATTCCAAGGGCTTTGTTTCGACTCAGATCCTTCAGCGAACTGTCAGTATCGTATCTCTTATCTTCCTACACTTTGTCTTCCATTTCTACAATACTACCTTGAAGTTTATTTCCTTTGTACAGGCCGCGGTGGCCGAGGTGACTGAGGCGCTCCAGTCACGGTCAGCACGGCCACTACGGTCGGGGGTTCGAATCCCCCCTCGGGCATGGATATTTGTGCCGTCCTAGTTCGTAAGTAGTTCATAAGTAGTTTGTAAGTTTAGGGACTGATGACCCCGTAGTTAAGTCCCATAAGCTTAACAAACATTTGAACATTTTGAACACAATACTTTGTGAATGGGAGCTAGTTACACATCCTACACTCCCTGCTCTCCTCTTTCTCTCCCCGCCCCCTATCTCTCTCTCTTTCTCTCTCTCTCTTCCTCCTCCTCCCCCTCTCTCTCTGCCTAACTCATCCCCTCTCTGTGCAACTTCTCTCTTTTTCGGCTTCCCGATCGTCTTGTTCATCTACTCCTCCTCCCTCTGCCCTTCTCTTTGTCCATTTGCTCCTCCATTCTCCTCTTTCTGAGCATCTCTATCTCCTCCCTCTTCACCTACTCGCCACCCTCTCCCTGAACATCTACTAACTTTGCCTCCTGTTACACCGTTATCTAACGTAGAACGTTGTTTAGTATGCTGTGCTTTGTATTTTGACACAAAGTTGCAGTGGAATTAGTGTGTGTTTAACGTACCTATTTTTTAATTTATGTCTCATATGAATTTATGTAAATGTTATAATTTCGAATGTTGTTATAAAAATCACAGAAAGTTAAATATGTACTACGCGATTAAAAGTATCCGGACCCTGGCTGAAAATGACTTACAAGTTCGTGGCGCCCTCCATCGGTAGGACTGGAATTCAAAATTCAATATGGTGTTGGCCCACCCTTAGCCTTGATGACAGCTTCCACTCTCGCAGGCATACGTTCAATCAGATGCTGGAAGGTTTTTTGTGGAACGGCAGCCCATTCTTCACGGAGTGCTGCACTGAGGAGAAGTAGGTCAGTGAGGCCTGGCACGAAGTTGGCGTTCCAAAAGCTATTTCTATATAAAGGAAAGTGTCCGTGTGTTTGTGTGTTTTTGTTCCATACCAATCTACAGTTTTGTTCCAGTTTTGATGAAATCTTGCACGCTTTACTCTCAAAAGAAGAGAAAGGTTGCAGTCTACCTAAGAATTCGTGAGGTGCGTGACAGAGGGTACTTTAGAATAAACCTCGACATCTTTTCTTCGATCACCATACAAGTTCGTTGGTATTAGTAACTGGACTCATAGAATTGAGGAGCAAATAAAAAGGGGAGATGGACCGAGGGGGGAGGAGGGGGTGAAAATATGAACAGAGAAGGGAGAGAGAAGATAGAGATAGGAACGAAGAGTAGATGACTAACCGAATATTGAATAAATAAATACCCGGGCAACGCCGGGAATTCGGCTAGTCACAGATAGAATACGGCCTGACCAAATTATTTCCAGAAGTTGTAGACTTTTTATGAATACTTTATTGGGCTAAGAAGCCATACATAAAATCGTAGTTCAAATCTTGAAAGTGAGAGTTTTGCCCACAGGGATAAGAAAATTAGTGGGAACTATTGTTCCCACCGAACTTTGGAGTAACTGGACTCGATAATTTAAAAAAAAATGTATGACCTTTATTTCTTAGTACAAAAATCGTGTTAAACATTTGATTTACTTTTGTGTTAGTTCATATTGTCCATTGAGTTCACTAAGGTGACATGTTATGGAAGTTAGAGAAGCATGGTGCTACACGCAAGGTACACGACAGTTGCTACACATTATTTTTGTACTCTTTTGTTTTTGGTGCTACATTGACGGCACCTTCTGTTTGTAGGACCTTTTGTTGTCAAATGAGTTCCAACTTCCGCCAGACGAACTTCATCTGGAACTCCAGGCATGCCTCTCTTTGGTGTCTGGAAATGAACGGGCCTTCCTCTTTGCTTACGACTTGAGTAGCCGAAGATGAGCTGCCTTGCCAAATGCAATCTAAATGTTAGCTGGTCTGTAACTTCCACATAATGAAGGCATTGACAACTGCCAAATCAACAAGAAAGAAAAATAGCTAGTCTGTGCCACCACTTCAATGAACGACGACCTACAGCATACAGTTCGCGCAGCTGATCAAATCGATCTACTATTGCCACAAGCCAATGGGCAGAATACTTCACTTCTGCTTCCATCTTTGTTTCTTCTCAAAACAGTTGTAATCTTTTTGGATTGTGGTAAAGCGTACAAAATTCTCGCAACCCAATCTGTTGTGAGTCCAGGCATTCTAAAAAATAAGAAACAAACAATAACGATGACGATTGCACAGCCATACACACTGCACTTCACACACGTTCAATGGGAAACATAGTTCCCACTAACTTACCTTGTAATAATTATATATTTTTCATTGCCGGCCGCGGTGGCCGAGGTGATTGAGGCGCTCCAGTCACGGTCTGCACGGCCACTACGGTCGGGGGTTCGAATCCCCCCTCGGGCATGGATATTTGTGCCGTCCTTAGTATAAGGTAGTTGATAAGTAGTTTGTAAGTTTAGGGACTGATGACCCCGTAGTTAAGTCCCATAAGCTTAACAAACATTTGAACATTTTTTATATTTTTCATTGATATTCAGTAAATATACACGAATACTACACATTATTGTAGTATTGTATTGTAAAAGTAGGCCGATCGCGGTGGCCGAGGAGACTGAGGCGCTTCAGTCACGGTCTGCACGGCCACTACGGTGGGGGGTTCGAATCCCCCCTCGGGCATGGATATTTGTGCCGTCCTTAGTTGTAGGTAGTTCATAAGTAGTTTGTAAGTTTAGAGACTGATGACCCCGTAGTTAAGTCCCTTAAGCTTAACAAACATTTGAACATTTTTTTGTAAAAGTAGACAAATACAACACAAGTCACTTCACACGCAGAAATACAACCAATTTCGCGCACATGTTGACAATCTATATGTAGTTCGCACACTAACGAGATGATAGCACAAGTTAGAAGTGGGAACACGGATTACCACTAAACTTATAGCGAGAAAAAAATAAGTGGGAACTACAGTTCCCACTGGTCACTAAAGGGTTGACAGCTTGCGCAGCATTATCGCCATTGTGGCAGTGTATTTCGTTCACTCGGCTGTAATCAGTTGATCGAGCGAAAACGAGGGATGCAAGATAGGACGAGTTCCAAGATGTGAGGGAGTACATGACGAAGACCAGGCTCTTGAGACGCGTTTAAGAAGGGCGAGTGGAGCGGGATAGTCTTGCGTCTGGTGAGCAGACGCTGCCGTGAGCCGCCTCGACCGCATGTATAGGGCCGGCTGGATTTTACGCCCGCGATAAAATCCCTCGGCGTGCGTTTCGTGGCGGCCGAACTCTGAATTTATGCGGAAGCCGTCCGCGTGCGCCGGGATGGGGAGTCCACTCAAGGGTTATGAAACGGCAGCTGCGCCAATAAACTCGCGACCCTTTTTGGAAACATTGCTCCGTAAAACGTGGTCTTACTACTTTCACATCGCCGAATGCACATGGTATTAATATTAACCAACTCTTGGGCGAGTCACATATTTCAAATTTATCCGCGTAACGTATCGAGGCATCTCCAGGAGTGCTTGGGTCACCACTCTGACTTGTTACTAAACTCAAGTCAAGAAATGTATTCGCAACTAGCTCTATCCGGCTACACAGATTAAATGGTAAAGAAATAAGAGAGAAAGCACAAATTTCTAATATTTCTCACTTTATAATGTTTTGTTAATGGAACCTGAATACCCGTCCTGAAACTTTCCCCCCACCCCGTCTCCTCGTTTCCTTGTCTTTTTCCATATCCTCCCTCCTTCTCCCCCTGTCAATGTCAATCTTCCTCCCCCCATCTTCTCCCCTATCTATTTGTCCATCTGATCCTTCTTCCCCCTCTTTATGTGCATCGTCACTTCCTCCATCTTACTCTCCATCTCATCATCACTCTCTCCAGTAAACTCCGGAAGAAAGCTCGTGAAAAAATCGCACTGACGTGTTTTATGCCCACTTTATATTTGTAGTTTTATAAGTTTTTCCAAACATTTTGGACCAAAATAATAATCTAAATAATAAAAAATTAATTAATAAGAGTGTCTGAAATCCTTTTTGGAAAAAAGAATTAGCATCACAGTCCAACGCATTGCCCACTACACTACAGCTAACAATTAGAAGTTGTGCTCTTTAATCTCATACTATTGATGGCCTTTGTTAACTGGTGCTAATATGGTATTTATAGATTATCATTTATTAATCAAAGAACGATGTGTTTTTGTTAATTCTTCAGTGCGCCATTGCTTTTAAATGACAACGTGTAAGTTACAACAAGAAAATCATCAAATACGCAACGCAAGATGGCGTACGCCAGGGAGAGTTCTGGGCGAGGAATGTCACGGGACATCTCCGAACGGCTGGTTTTCGTTAATTCAATGGAGGGTGTCAAATCTCCGTTATTTTTGCAAATATCTCTCAAACGATTCGAGATATGAAAAAACGTAAGGGAACAAAGTTGTACAGAATTTTCTCCTCTACAAATCCGGTTATTCAATTTCCTCATCAGATGAACGGTTTATTTGCAATTAAAATTACATTAAAAACGGCTTTTTTGGTATTACTAACGTATTTCTTGTCCGAAATATTTGAAAAGGCGAGGTTCTGGTCTCTAGTAGCCAACAATTACGTCTGTAAAATGTGTTCCCTATCGGTTGAACGGTTCGACCTAAAAAGTAGGAACACGTTACAGACAGACAGACATCGTCAAATCGCCGTTATTTTTGCAAATATCTCTGAAACACTACGAGATGTGAAAAAAACATAAGAGAGCAAAGTTGTAGAGAATATTCTCCTCTACAAATTCGGTTATTTAATTTTCGTGTCAGATGAATGACAAGCCGTTATTTTCATTTAAATTTCGAGCTGTGAAAAGACGATCGCAACGGCCCACTTTTAGTGTTACTACCGTAACCTAAAGTGGGCCCAAATAGTGAATAAATAAATTAAATAAAATGTTTTTAAACTATTATTATTCGTTTCGTTCTTCTATCATATCATTTTATATACACATTCAAAGTATTTTTATTGCATGAGAAACGTTTTACGTCGCGGAGACAGCGCGTATACGAGTCGTAGCGTAGCCAATTAATATAGGCGTCCGTGGCCGCAGCGTTGCAATGCGCATGCGCGGCTGAGGTTCAAATTCCCTTCTAAACTCCCTGGAGGCAGTATATGGGCGCTCCCGCCACTGGGAGCGGCGAGAGGGAACACTGCTTTTAATATTGGCGTTAGAGCTGGTAGAGACGGCAGCTCCTGCCTACTCGAGCTCTGGCGGTTACGCACGAATGAGCCCGAAGCAAAGTTATCGGAGCTACTGCACATCCTGCGCATACTGCGCATCGGCAAATCCTCCATTAAGGCAACATCCGTCCTTCATATTTGGTTTTGGCCCATTGAAGATTCATCAAAAAACGTCATATTTGGTAAAATATCTTATAACTATAAATTAAAGACGCATCAACTGTAAAAGACCGACAGCGCGCACTTTTTTTTTTAACCCAATCTTTTTTTTTTTTTTGACAGATTGTTATACTCTTCATTGTAACAAATATTTAACTGTTTGAAAACATGTGGGGGAGAGCAGCTTTGCGCATGCATAAGGTAAGGAGGGGATGCTGCTTACAGTGTTCAAACAATGTTCAAATGTTTGTATAACTTATGGGACTTAACTACGGGTCATCAGTCCCTAAACTTACAAACTACTTATGAACTAACTAATACTAAGAACGGCACAAACATCCATGCCCGAGGGGCGATTCGAACCCCCGACCGTAGTGACCGTGCAGACTGTGACTGGAGCGCCGCAGTCCCCTCAGCCACCGCGGCCGGCTGCTTACAGTGTCATGTGATCCGAAGGTATCTTGTCTCTTAATCGTAACAGATGAATTTTGTTACAGTCACTTCACTGTGTAATCAGTTACTGAGCTTTAGTGTTCATGTGCATATTCTTATGTTCTTGGTGTTTATTATCAAAGAAAAATGAACAACGTTCAGTATATTTATATTACTCGGCTTTAAGCTTGGAAAAAGAGTGTGAAAGTACATTCCTGGCCATTAAAGTTGCTACACCACGAAGATGACGTGCTACAGACGCGAAATTTAACTGACAGGAAGAAGATGCTGTGATATGCAAATGATTAGCTTTTCAGAGCATTCACACAAGGTTGGCGCCGGTAGCGACACCTACAACGTGCTGACATGAGGAATGTCTGGACGTCGAACGAGGGGGGGGGGGGGACAAGTGAACCCCCAGTCATCCGAAGCTCCTGCCGCCACTGTTCATCACCTCCCCTGTGTCCAAAGGTGCGTGGCGGAGGGTACTCAGTACTACTACTAGTTACTTGCTTTTCTGTTCCACTCCCATACAGAACGAGGGAAAAATGAATACTTGTACGCATCCGTACGAGCTCTAATCTCTCTGAACGTATCTTTGTTATCTTTACGCGAAATGTAGATTGGCGCAGTAGAATACTTCTCCAGTCCATTTTAAATTCCGGCCCTTTAAATTTCAATAGTGCTTCTCGAAAAGAACGTCGTCTTCCCTTCAGCTATTCCCATTCGGTTTCCTGAAGCATTTCAGTAACTCTCGCGGAATTGATGAAATCTACGAGTAACAAACCTAGTCGCCCGCCTCTGAACTGCCTCTGTCTTGTTTATTTTTATGCTCAAAAACTACGAAAGTTCTTGATCAAATACGTTGACATACGAGCTTGTTTTTATATACCTATATGATTCAATTTTTTGGTTACTGAAATTAAAACAAACTTGAAAAAATATGTTGAATATTTTCTCTCCAACGAAATTTTAGAGGATTCTATAAGCAACTGTAGTAGATATTTATGATAAACCGATTATCTTAAACGATCGATTGATGCTCATAGTTATTGCCTTTGGTTGGTATTGTATGAGTGTATTAACTAAGGCGACCAACCGTTCCGATTTTTTCGGGACAATCACTATCTTTTTGTGTCTGACCCGAATTTTTCAAAGGTAATTCAGTATACCTATTTGTCCCGGAGTTAACAATTATGTTCCGATTTATAAATTTATCTCACCTGTATTGCTCTATTTTATTAAAAGTTTTAATTATGATGAGAAACTGTTTGACAAAAGGTTCGTTAGACTTAAGGTACTTATCACAAACTAAAACCGTTTCAAGCTGTTTCCACTGAGCATACGCGCACAAACTATAGCAGTGAGAAAACCAGAGAATGGACTGCTAACAAAACTTTTCCAGGTCAAAGATGGATTGATATTATTTCTCATTTCAGACAGAATCATGTGCCATTCTCAAATGTGCTTAAGCTAGTGCAGTTTCTCTTCCGCCTTTCCGGAACTAGTGCTGTTACTGAAAGGGTATTTTCCCCACATGAATCGTATATGGACAAGTGACAAAACACAGCTTACCGTAGAAACTGCAAAAGCAATAATAGTAACTAAATTATTATTAAACTTATGTAGAAAACTTATGTTGAAAAATACAGACTTGCTGAAGGAAATTCTCTGCACTGTTAAATACAGTTGTTCTGATCGCATTCCTTCATCATACTAAGTACTGATAAAGTCTAAATTAATGTACTTTTGTAACAACTTAAACTGATATTTTGTAATCATTACTTTCACTAAAATATTCTTCTAATATAATTAAAATATATATGCACCCCCATGAACCACAGACATTGCCGAGGTGGGGTGGCTTGCGTGCCTCAACGATGCAGATAGCCGTACCGTAGGTGCAACCACAGCGGAGGAGTATCTGTGGAGAGGCCAGACAAACGTGTGGTTCCTGAAGAGGGGCAGCAGCCTTTTCAGTAGTTACAGGGGCAACAGTCTGGATGATTGACTGAGCTGGCCTTGTAACATCAGCTAATGTGGCTTTGCCACACAGCTACTGCGACGGGCTGAAAGCAAGGGGAAACTACAGCCGTTACTTTTCCCGAGGACATGCAGCTCTACTGTATGGAAATATGATGATGGCATCCTCTCGGGTCTCCGGGCGGGGACTACTCAGGAGGATGTTGTCATCAGGAAAGACAATACTGGCATTCTACGGATCGGAGCGTGGAATGTTAGATACCTTAATCCGGTAAGAAAATTAGAAAATTTAAAAAGGGAAATGGATAGGTTGAAGTTAGAAATAGTGGGGATTAGTGAAGTTCGGTGGCAGGATGAACAGGATTTCTGGTCAAGTGAGTACAGGATTATAAATACAAAATCAGTTGGGGGTATCACAGGAGTAGGACTGATAATGAATAAGAAAATAGGGATGCGGGTAAACTACTATGAGCAGCACAGTGATCGCATTATCATTGTCAAGATAGATACGAAGCCAACACCGACAACAGTAGTACATGTTTATATGCCAACTAGCTCTGCCGATGATGAGGAGATGGAAGAAATATATGGGGAGCTAAAGGAAATTATTCAGACAGTTAAGGGAGAGGAAAACTTAATTGTGATGGGACACTGGAATTCGGTAGTACGAAAAGGAAGACAAGGAAAAATAATAGGTGAATATGGACTGGGCAGGAGGAATGAAAGAGGAAGTCGCCTGGTAGAATTTTGCACGGTACATGATTTAATCGTAACAAACACGTGGTTTAAGAATCACAAAAGAGAGTTGTATACGTGGAAGAGACCAGGAGACACCGGAAAGTATCAGATAGATTTTATAATCGCAAGACATAGGTACCGGAACCAGGTTATAAACTGCAGGACATATCCAGGGGCAGATATAGACTCTGACCATAACTTGTTAGTCATGCACTGTAGGCTGAAGCTGAAAAAACTGCAGAAAGGTAAGAAAATAAGGAGATGGGACTTCGATAAATTGAAGGAAAGTGAAGTTCTGGAGAATTTCAGAGGGAGATTTAGGCAACAATTGACAGAAACAGGGGGAAATAAAACAGTAGAAGAGGAATGGGTAGCATTGAGAGATGAAATAATCAAGGCAGCAGAGGACAAAATAGGTAGAAAAGCAAGACCTACAAAAATCATTGGATATCACAGGAAATACTAAATTTAATTGATGAAAGGAGAAAATATAAAAATGCAGTAAATGAAACAGGCAAAATGGAGTACAGACGACTAAAAAAATGAGATTGACAGGAAGTGCAAAATGGCTAAGCAGGAATGGCTAGAAGCCAAATGCAAATCTGTAGAAGAATGTATAGCAAGGGGAAAAGTAGGTACCGCCTACAGGAAAATAAAAGAGGAAATTACGGACAAGAAAAGCAACTCTACGAATATCAAGAACTCAGACGGGAAACCAGTTCTCAGCAAAGAAGGGAAAGCTGAAAGGTAAAAAGAGTACATAGAGCAGCTCTACAAACGAAATGAACTTAGAGACGATGTTGTAGGAAGGGAAGAGGAAGTAGATCAAGATGAAATAGGTGATACTATACTGAGAGATGAATTTGACAGAGCCCTGAAAGACCTAGGTCGGATCAAGGCCCCAGGAGTAGATGACATACCCTCAGAGCTACTAAAGTATCTGGGAGAGCCAGCCATGACAAGACTATTTGAACTGGTGTGTAGGATGTATGAGACAGGCGAAATGCCCTCAGACTTCAAGAAAAATGTAATAATCCCCATTCCAAAGAAATCAGGCGCAGACAGGTGTGAAAATTACAGAACCATCAGTTTGATAAGTCATGGTTGCTAAATTTTAACACGAATTATCTACAGGAGAATGGAAAAGCTGGTAGAAGCTGACCTCGGGGAAGATCAGTTTGGATTCAGGAGGAACATAGGAACCCGGGAGGCAATACTCACTTTACGTCTTATCTTAGAAGATAGATTAAGGAAAGGCAAACCTACATTTTTAGCTTTGTAGATTTGGAGAAAGCTTTTGACAATGTTGACTGGAATACACTCTTTCAAATTCTGAAGTCAGCAGGGGTAAAATACAGGGAAAGGCGAGTTATTTACAACTTGTACAAAAGCCGGACCGCAATTATTAGACTCGAAGGGCATGAAAGGGAAGCATAAGTTGGGAAGGGAGTAAGACAGGGTTGTAGCCTTTCTCCGATGTTATTCAATTTGTACATCGAGCAGGCGGTGAAGGAAAGCAAGGAAAAATTTGGAATAGGGATTAAAGTTCAGGGGGAAGAAATAAAAATATTGTGATTTGCTGATGACATTGTAATTCTGTCAGAGACAGCAAAGGACCTGGAAGAGCAGTTGAATGAAATGGACAGCGTGTTGAAGACAGCATATAAAATGAACAGTAACAAAAGCAAAACAAAATTAATGGAATGCGGTCTTAGAAAATCAGGCGATGCTGAAGGAATTACATTAGGTAACGAAACAATGAAGGTGGTAGATGAGTTTTGTTACTTGGGTAGTAAAATAACATGCGATGGTCGCAGTACAGAGGATATAAAATGCAGAATGGCAATGGGAAGAAAAGCATTTTTGAAAAAGAGAAATTTGCTAACATCGAATATTAATTTAAAGGTAAGGAAGTCTTTTCTGAAGGCATTTGTGTGGAGTGTTGCCTTGTACGGGAGTGAAACATGGACGATAAGCAGTACGGACAGGAAGAGAATAGAGGCTTTTGAAATGTGGTGCTACAGAAGAATGCTGAAGATTAGGTGGGTAGATGGCATAACTAATGAAGAGGTACTGAACAGAATTGGTGAGAAAAGGAATTTTAAGCATATCCTGACTAAAAGAAGGGATCGCTTGGTAGGACACATTCTTAGACATCGGGGAATCGTAAATTTAGCATTGGAGGGAAGTGTGTGGGGTAAAAATCGCAGAGGGAGGCCAAGAGACGCGTATAGTAAGCAGATTCAAGTGGATGTGGGTTGCCGTTCTTATGAGGAGATGAAAAGGCTTGCTCAGCATAGAGTAGGGTGGAGAGCTGCATCAAACCAGTCTCCGGACTGAAGACCATAACAACAACAACAACAACACCATATGCAAATTACAAAATTTGTAATGTGTCCCGAATTTCGATGTAGAAAATGTAGTTATGTCCCGAATTTGAATCTAGAAAAATATGCTCACTTTAGTATTAACACAGTATGCAACTTTTTCTCCTTGTGGAGTACACTCACTGAACAGAGATGGTGGTTATGCTGCTGACCTGAATTACGATGTCATTGTTTTTTAGAAATGTTGAGAGCTTTTATTCTTTCTTCTCTATTAGGGATGGTCATTAGGAATTGTTGAAACAACTTGCCCCTTTGTCTAAGTCTTGTTGTAATCAAAGGCTAGAAATACTCCGCCAAATTGGGAAGCAACATCTTTCGACCTTCAAAGTTTTACACGTGTTCCTGCTGTATTAACTCCATCAGCAAAAATATTGATTTGGATCTCAATAAGTACTTGACAGCTTTCAAAGGCCTCTTGATATAATTTTGGCGCAGTATCTTGATCTCTCAGAAATGTCGGACCCTGTGGTATTGGGGTAAAGTGCTCGCTCGACTGGAAACCGGAGTGTCGCGGGTTCGAACCCGGTTTGACCTCGGATTTTTTCAGTCTGCGTTTTATCCTATCCTTCACACCTCAACGATGTCAGGAGTCGCCAGAAACGACATGTGATTTGGATCCACGTTAAGCTGTAGGTGCCTTCTCCCCGGTTGGCTAACTGGGGTAGGTTAGGGACACGCAAGTCGCCGAAGTGGCGTCCAATTGAGAGACTTATACTAGGCCAATGAGCCACACGAAATTATTAAATTATTATCAAAAAATATCGTTATACAGAACAGAGTAATTTCCCTCAACGTAGCGATGCCGGTGATTAACTTAAAGACTTTATGACATTACTTTGAATGAAGAAAATGTAGATGCTGAGGCAGTTGGCATTTCATCAGAGATTGTAAATAGGAAGGCCTTTTTCAAAAAATTGGATAAATATTTACCAGCTTACTATAAAGCCACAAATGAGATAAATATAGAATAGTTTTTGCGTCACTGTAATATTAAAAACACCTAATACATTGTTACGTTCCTATTTCTCCAGTTTTGTGTTGTGCTAGTTTTAGGTACAAGTTCGATGTTTTCAAGCTCATACTGGTATATTTTGTTGAATATTTTCCCTGTTTTAGCTTAAATTTCCCGCGTTTTGGGCATACTTGAACACATACATTACATTTGGCAAAGCCAATTGGTGAACTTTTCGGGCGGTAGTACTGTAGTGATTAAATGCAGAATAAAGATAAACGGAGGTGATACGAAATTAATCTACCAGCTATTCTGAAAAGTACAGCTTAACACGTTATACGCCATTTAAAAATAATTTTAGACTAGAATGATCGAGAGGCCGAATTGGCCCCTTTAACAATTTTTCCCACTGTCCTGATCAAACCATTAAATGAAATGAGTTGACTTCTGTGATTTTTTCATCTTTTACATAAAGTATTGTGCATCCTCTTTTAGAGGGTTGTACTTCAAACAGATTCGTAAATATTTAAGATTACTACCTAGAAGGACCGCTAGACCAATTTGGCCCCTCATAGCGTTTCTCTGTACTTTCGGCATATTTCCTTGTAATACTGTGTATGAAATAAAACCAACTGTTGTCGCCTTGTTATTTAAATATGCGACAACAATGCCATACATTCCAACACTGATTGCGGTAGGGCAGCTGGCGATGGCGGTCATGTAGGGATGAGTTATGCCTGAGTGATTGATTGTGTGAGTGAGTGTGATCTTTTCTGACGAAGGTCATGGCCGAAAATTTACAATTTGTATGAATGTGATTGTGAGTTTGTTGGCAGCACAGCGATCATCTTTATGGCGAATTGCTAGCTATCCTCATATTATCAACATTTCAATCTGGACCTTCATTGTTCAAAATCAATAAAAGTACAGATGATGGTTACACTGATTTATCTTTCACAATCTGGCCGTATAAGCAATAAAGCTGCATGGGGCCAATTTGGCCCCAAAGCTTCTTTTACATAGTAGCCAGTGCATGATTTACGTATAAGCTAAGCAAGCTATAGCTTAGGGCCCCCACTTTTTTGGGGGGGCCCAAAAATTCACCGAGCGAGCAATTGTGATATATACAATTGTCGCATAATTAAACTAATGTGAAAACTTTAGAGGATATTGTTATTTTTGTCTTCGCATTGGTAGTGAATAATAGGTGAATATAGACTATAGAAAAGGACTGGTAGAATTTTGCAGAAAGGCAGATATAGAAGGCGTATCAATGATGAAGAGGATGCTTTAGAGAAGCTTGAGCCAAGAGAAGAGTTCAAAATCGAAACATTTGTATCTATGATTGATGCATTAAATTCAAGTCTGGACATAGTCAAGCCTATGGTTCAGCGAAACATGTTAGTGTGCCACATCAGGATATGTGTAGGGTTATACTTGACGATTGTGTCCAAACAGCATTCCCTAATGTGAATGGAAGTAGTTTTGAGATTGTTTCTTAGTACGATGGTTACAAATTGCTCTGGAGGAAGATGTTTCTCAACTGAAGAGGATAAAAAATTAATTTAGAGCAACAATGTCTCAAGATAATTTATGTTCCCTCAGTCTTATGTGCATATCCAGTGAGAAATTATGCAGTTTCTCATTCGGTGATGTCATCTGTGTCTTTGTTCTGGAAAAGGCAAGAAAGAAAATATTTTAGTGTTAATATAATTTCGAATTCCTTAAAACATGTTTTAAGAGATTAGATTACAAGCCTTTGTAAATTGTGCCTTTTAAAAGAATTTTGTTGCTTTTTACCAGAGTTTAAGTTTGTGATGAATAACAAGATTTTAAGTTAAACATTCATTATTTCCCTATCTATAATTGACATCAATTAAATCCTTTAGGTATAGGAAAATCATATTTGGCACTAACATATATCTGGACATCTAAAGGTCCCCCCGTCTCAAATAGCTTAGGGCCTTTTCAAGTTTAAATCCGGTCTTGATAGTAGCTTGCATTCGATCCTTCTGGTATTAAATGCCAAGTAGACTAGATAGTTCCTATAAAAACATGATATAATTAGTTCCTTTGGCCTTTTTACTCTGGTTGTCATACCACTTAGGGATTCGTTCTCAAGTAATGTCGTTGGCGCAGCAGTTTGACGTTACATCTTGCGTGGATTTTTCGTTATAATGTAGTGATAGATTTTTTTTTTTTTTTCTTTTCACCAACTTCCTACGAAGATGAGATTGACACGTGTGTACAGCAATTCCGCCTTACCTAGCGTAGCGTCTGCCAGAAGTACCAACAAGTGTTCTGTTAAGCTAAACTAGACCTTACTGTGGCCCAGGGACGTAGGTAGCGGGGGGAGGGGGGGATATGAAAGGGATAAACTCCCCCCCCCCCCCCCACACACACACACACCGAAAAGCCTCTCAATTCACCTAATTCTTGATAAAGCAATTCAAAAAGTATGCTGAAGTTGCTCCTTTGAGATTTGTATTGAATAAAATTTAATATTGCCTCTATATATATACATTTGGCCATTAGTTCTCCTAATGTAGTATGGTTTCACAAGTTAGAATACACGTCATAACTGACTCCCCCTCCCCTCCCCCGCGAAACCAAATTCTGGCTACGGGCCTCTTGTGGCCACTGTAAGTAATGTCTCAATTTTAAGTAAAATTAATTTATAAATGAAACTTACCGTATCTAATTTATACCTTTTTATACCAAGTTAATGTAGATTCTAAAAAGAGCATGATTGAGATATGAACTTGCAACTACACGCTTCTGTGCACAACGTCAAAAAATAAATAAATAAATAAATAAATAAATAAATAAATAAATAAATAAAATTTAAAAAATTTAAAAAACCGCCTGCAATCTAATGTGGGAGCCATTCCTATAGAACATTAATGACACTATTTTGGTTATAAATACTTTACTGCACAGCGCCGAAAAGATTTATGAATATCATGGCTGTAATCGTAGAGATAGTACCTCCTGACTTTGCTAGATAGCGGCGTGATCGAATGTTCGAACATCTCCCGAGATTTCCCGAACTGTGCCGGAAATTGTTCGAACAGTTCGAAACATGTTCAAACCAGACGCCAGATGCTGCACGCGGCCGCCACGCGCCGCCACCGTCGCCGTCGCCGGATGCCGGCCATTACCCGCCCACGGCCGGCAGAGGCACGCACAAAGTGCCGCCGCTCGTTATCCCATGCGCTGCATTACTTTTACGTGATGCAGCCACGAGCGAGCCGTTTCCGCCGCTGTCGCTTTCCAGGGGGGTGAAAAATGGAGTGTCTCGTCCAATAAATTTAGCTATTAAGCGGCTAGACATCAGAGGGGCCGTGCAGCCGTCTACTTACTACACTAGCGCGTATGCTGAAACCTCCGCCAGGCTTGTGACACAACAACACAGTGACCGACGGTGCTTTCCAGTCATGTGTGCGTACAGGCTGATATATAAAACGATGCTTTATGTATTTTTCCTCGTTATTTGTATTTTTTGTAATTTATTATGTATTTGTATATTTTGTTTCTGTAAAATATTTGCATTGTCCTGCTAATTTCCATATATGTCAAAAATATTGTAAATTTAGTAGACACGCTGGGTTATTAGCAAGGGCTTTGCTATTGTATAGAATCATCTCTGAGTAGGGAGTTTTATCGCTGGTAGCGCAGAGGCGCACAGCGAGGAGGAGTCGTCGTTGAGAAGTAGCGGCGGACAGACGGATTCGCAAGATGGTGCGCTCCGTGGTGTACGGCAAAAGTACGTGAAGGAGAATGCATGTTGAATTGGCACTAGTGGAGGAGACGGCGAAGAGGCAATATTACTTATTCATACGGCCACAGCTCAAATAATTAATAAACGCATCAAGAGGAATGCTGTGGGCCCAAAATTGTAATTAACATTCGTCACCTAGAAGAGCCTGTGTTTGCCAATTGTTAAGAGCCAACAGTATCCAATCAGCAGCACCACGTCGCACACCAAATTCAGTAAGATCTGTCCAGTTTGTCTTAGCATGTACCAGGGCCGGCGCAAACCCAAGTGCCGCCCCGTGCGAGCTGCTAAATTGCCGCCGCCCCCCCCCCCCCCAGGCGATTTTTTACAAAAAGTTTGTGAAATTTTATTTATACAAATCTACAAATCTGTAGGAAAAGTCAGCAATCAATCGCAGTGTTTGTTTTTACTTTTGAGATCTACCTAGGTTTTGGCCACTGAGTGGCCAGTTTCAAAGCTTTTAATATGTGCTTACATCTAAACCGTCATGTTGACAAGTACGTTCAGAACGACGGTATAGATGTACACATAACTCAAAGCATTGAGAATAGCCCCTCTGCGCCATAAATCTATGAAGATACGGAAAGTAAAAGCAGTTGAAACGGCCATAGTGTGGAGGAAGATAATGGAGAGAGCAAGAATAAGGAGATGGAGTAACATAATAATGCAATAAATACATACTCTGGAATAGACGGGTACTGATGCTAGTCGAAATATATTAACTCACTGCACTGCGGTTGTTCATTTCAAAGAACTGACACTCGCCATCTGTCGTAATTTGCATGTGTCAGTTGTGTCGTGTCTGATTATAGAATAAGGGGTAACAAATTAGTCATCGCCGTATCACGTCACTTTTCTGCGCTTCATTCTAGCTATTGGCGTGACGCGTGCTTCGTTGCCGAGTACCAATTTTTTAAGTAACAGATTTTAAGAAAAATAAATTTTCCTATTCTGTATTCTTGAAGGAGACAAATTCTAACTTATGAGTAACGTGCATGCGCAATACTAGTTATAGGTTATATGAAAAGCACTTACCTATTACATCTCAAGTTGCAAAAATTCTTCTGTTCTTGTGAAACGCAACGAAAGTGCTTCTGACCAATCTTGACTCTCTCGGCCAACTATCGAAATGATTTCTGTAGTTTTCGGTGTAGAGAACGCAACAATACCTATTGTCCGGAAAGGCGAAGTGGTGACGCGGCAGTGCCAGGAACTAGGTCACGTGACGAGGTACAGCGAGGCTACGGTTAAATTAGCGCCCAAGAAGATGAAGCAAGAAGCTCACAATAAGTACGTGACCGATGATATGGATAAATGTATTATCAGGCAGTAATTTTTATAGCATTACGAAGAATAGAAAGAAATACGAACTTTGCGAAAACTGCACAACTTTTGTCAAATAGAAATGAGCTTCAAAGCTAGCAAAGAAACCCTTAGAAGCAATGTTCTGTCTATGGATTTTCGTTTTACAAGGTATCAAAATTAACGTTTTGTTTCACTTAGATGAGAAGGCATTGTTGCTAAAAGACTATACTTCTCAGGTTTTCATCAGAATCAAAGCGACCAGTAGTTTACTTAGACAAAACATGGATTCACACGCATTATACAGTAAATAAATGTTGGCAAAGTGGTAGTGTGTTAGTAGTATTGTCACACAAAAGTGCTGGTCAGAGTTTGTGTTTATGCAGTCGGAGACAGGTTTTTCAAGGCTCAATAGCAAACATTTTCAAAAATACGTCGAACCCCAACTTATGCCAGGCTTACTACCAATGCCTTTATCCCTTGTAATTACTCACAGCGTATTTACCTATTCGGAATACTTCTAGCCATTATAGGCATTGAACATTTTTGACTGTAGTAATGTTCAACAATTTTTTTCCCATAGCGCGGGAAGAATAAAACACACAACTGCCATTGAAGGGCTTAGCAAAATTGCTTCAGGCAAACATGTAACAGCAGTATCGAACATTGCATTGGAATTTCTAAATTAGATTTCGTCTCCTGCAAAATTAGTTGTAAGTAAACGCACGGCGCGTAACACGCTGGCAGCGCTCCACTCATAAGAATACTGGCCGGGCTCATGCGCCAGACTGCTTCCCTTCTGGCATAAACACGACGTCGCTGCCACAGTGGCAAGGAAGAAATCAGTCCTCCTTCCTCCCCTTGTTCAACAGGGGCGGCCGGCAGGTAGTGGAAGCGCCATGCCACAGATCCCGAAGCCGCTCCTTCCGAGGTTTGGTTTCGATTCCCCTCTTGGGAATAAATTTTGAGTTTGTACTACAGAAAGAAAGGGGGGCGGCGGATTTGCCGCCCCGTGCGGCCGCACGTTTCGCACGTGCCTTACGCCGGCCCTGGCATGTACAGTTAAGCAGCGTATTAGAGCCGCCAGAAACGACACGTGGTTCGGATTCCACGTTAAGCTGTAGGTCCCCTTTCCCCGGTTGGATAACTGGGGTAGGCTAGGGACACGCAAGTCGCCGAAGTGGCGTCCAATTGAAAGACTTGCACCAGGCCAATGAGCCACACGAAATTATTATTAGTGATGATTGTTCAATAGCGAGCACTGTTATCTGTGAACCTGTATTTAAAAATCATTACCCATAGTCATTTTCCAGACAGGTACTTTCCTCATCCATTGTTTTTCCGAGAATATTCACAAAGTGATAGAAAACTAAAAACCAAAGTCATTAAAGACAATGTGACAGTCGTTGATAAAAAATGTGTTCAGAAAAGTATTACTAAATGTAGCTTATGCCAGTGTTGCTGATCAATAGGTTTGCTAAGTTGAACGAAACTGCTAGACTGACTTTCAATTTCAAGAGTGCAAAAGATTGTTTCCCACTGCATATTATTTTGAGGTAAAGTTTTAACTTGCAAGTACTGATTAGTGAAAATAGTAATTATTTGCAAGTGTTTGAAATGCTAATAATTCCTGGTTAAAGAAAGAGTAAAAGTTAATCAGAAGGTTAAATAGTTCTTTTCTAAATATGCAGTGTTATCACGACTAGTCATTAATTAATTTTTGAGCTTGCCATTAGTACAGTTAATAGTTCAGTTACAACTTGATTATTGCTAAGGCGCATGGTATACTCGCTGTTGAATAATTTTTGGTACTTATATAAACAATTAATTATTTGAAGCTGTAAATAGTAAGTATTAAGGTGAGAGTTTTGCATGATTTGCTGCATGTTGCATTTGCTTGGCTATTGCTTACATTTCATTGTCTTATATTCAACCACTGTGTTAATGAACTATTTCTCATTAATTTGTATATTGTCAGTGTCTGTTGTACCGGATTTGATGCACATACTGCGATTTTCTGCCCACCCAAATTTTACGATTTTTTCACGTTGTTAATTAACTTTGCTATTATTGAGATCCCACCAAATTATTTGGCGTACAACGAGCTGGCGACCGTAAACCAATAAGTTATACACTTTTTCAAAATTAATCCCGGTGTTCCGTTTGTTCCGCATTTTTATCATTTAAACTTTAATCTTTTTATTCCAAATTTTTCTTTCCACTTTCTTTATTCTTATCGATCGTTGTTGTCTACCAAAGAGGTGCAGCAACGTTCCGGTTATGGCCTCCACTACATCATCGGCTTCATTACCGATAGCTTTTCCACCAAATTAAGATAATTAGGCACGCGGGTCATTTTTCTAATTATCATAATACTAACCGGTGGTGTAGGACGGGTAAGGTTATAGGCTGACCGTGGTTGTTGTTGTAGTTGTATGCAAATACGCTTAGACGCCAAAAAAGATAGCGGAATGAAAGAAGACCAGCAGAGGACGATGCATTTTTGGTCCTCAACTCGGTAGTAGGAAAAGGAAGAGAAGGATGGATGGATGGATGGATGGATGGATGGTTTGATTTTTAAAGTAACTAAACGACTACGGTTATCAGTCCTTGTTCCAACCGTAGAGAATGCAATAAAACTCACTACAATGTCGAATAAAAGGATGTGTTAAAATTCACCAAGCAAAGAGTTTAACACGTCAAGAAATAAAAGAATCAAAGTAAAAACTGGTAAAAGAAGAGAAAGGTGTAAAGAGGATACTAGAGTGTCTTGGATGGGTGACCACAGAAATAAAAGAAGAACATCTGTCTACTCTACTACACGAGAAAACCATCTACCTAAATGTGCTAGGCAAGTGGAAAACAGATGCTGGACACTCAATAAAAGTCATATAGAATGATACAATCCACTCGCACGAATAAAATTTAAAACTCTATCAACCATAAAAGCGTCGTCTCGTAAAACCAAGCTCAGGACATCAGGGAGATTAAAACGACGCCTCTGGGCGGCTAGGTTGGGGCAATCCTGTAAAATGTGGGCTACTGATAAATGGTCTCCACAGCAGTACTTAGGTGGGACCTCGCGACGGAGAAGGTAACCGTGTGTCAGCCAGGTATGGCCAATGCGGAGCCGGCAGAGGACGACAGAGTCCCTGTGAGGGGCCCGCATAGAGGACCTCCAGGTGTTCATTGTCTCTTTTATAGAACGCAACTGTTCGGGATATGTAGGGTACGCCATTCTATATCTCATACACCGCAGGATCGCCTTCTCAGCATTGAACGTAGGTCAGTAGAGGGTATACCGACCTCCAGAAGAGTTTTAGTGCTTGCCTCTTTGGCTAATCTGTCTGCCAGTTCATTTCCTACAATCCCGACATGCCCTGGAGTCCAGATAAATACTACAATCCCGACATGCCCTGGAGTCCAGATAGATACTACTGACCACCCGCATTGTTCAATGGCATAGAGAGACTCTTGGATGGCTATAACCAAAGGATGGCGGAGGAAGTATTGATCAAGAGATCTTAGTCCATTGAGGGAGTCGATGCAGATGACACAGGACTCCCCGGCAGTGCAGGTACGAATGTGGTCAAGTGCACGAAAGATGGCTACTAACTCTGCAGTGAGACACTGCAGCCAGCAGGCAAGGAGCGCAATTCGCTATACCCTGCATGCATGTAAGTGTAGCTAACATGACCACCCATCATCGAGCCATTAGTGTAAATTACTTCGGAGCCCCGTGACACATCAAGGATAGACAGTAATTGGCGATGTATGGCCTCTGGGTGAACTGAGTGTTTAGGGGAGCATGACAGTTCGAGGCGAAGGTGTGGACAGTGTATACACCATCACCATGGTGGAGTATGCGATTGGAACTGGAACAGGGGAGGTAGTGGAAAAGATTCAAGTTCACTGAGGAGTAAGTGGGCATGAACGCCAACTGTCAACCACTACCTCAGCCGCAGTTGTGGGATAGGAAGTGGCCTGATTGGAAAAAGGAGACTGATGATCCTACCGCTGCTACTAGACCATTAATCGCCACTAAAGGTAGAGGAACACTGAGTACAGAGCCTTGGGCAACCCCGTTCTCCTGTACATGCAAAGAGCTGCGAGAAGTGCCGAATTGTACACGAAAGGTACGAAAAGATAAAAAGTTACAGATAAAAATAGGAAGCGAGCCCCAGAGACCCCACCCATGCAATTTAGTAAGGATGTGATGTCTCCAGGTCATGTCACAGGCCTTAGATAAGTAGAAAAAATACGGCTACCTCGTGTTGGCGACGAGAGAAGGGTTTTGATATGGCGGACTCAAGATGGACCAGGTTACCTACAGCTGAGCGCCCCTTACGGAAACCACCCTAGCATGGAGTTAGGAGACCCCTGGACTCAAGGAACCAGAACAACCGTCGACCCACAATACGCACTAGCAATCTGCAAAGAACGTTGATGAGGCTAATCTTTGATCACTTTAACGATCAGACTCTCTCACCACTGTGACAGGAATGTACCATCACTCCAGATGTGATTGAAGATAGCCAGAACATTACGCTGAGACTCAGGTGACAGGTGTTTCAACATCTGATTATGGATGCGATCTGGCCCAAGGGCTGTGTCAGGGCTGTGTGCCAGGGCACTGAGGAATTCGCATTCCCTGAATGTAGCAATGTACAGTTCTGTGTGGCGAGTCGAGAAGGACAATCGCTGTCTTTCCTCCTGCTCTTTCAGGGCGCAAAAGGTCCTTGGGTACCCCGCAGACACAGAACTCTGAGCGAAGTGCTCAGAAAACAGTTCAGCAACTGCATCTTGATCTGTGCAAACTGCTCCGTTCACGGAAATCCCCAGGCAGACAAAGAGTACTCTGGTAGCCACACACACGTCTTATCTTCGCCCACGCCTGGGCTGGAGAAATACGTAATCTAATGGAAGACACTTACCTTTCCCAACACTCCTGTTTGTGTCGTCCAATCAACTATTGGGCTCAGGCACGAAGCCAAATAAGCAATGAGGTTCTTCATAGATGGGTGCCGCTTGTGGCTTTGCAGAGCTCGCCTGCGCTCTCTAATCGCCTCAGCAATCTCCAGTGACCATCAGGGCACTGTCCTCTGCCAGGCAGATCCCAAAGAGCGAGGTATTGCATGCTCAGCCACAGGAATAATGGCCGAGGTAACGCTGTCAATCACCGCATCTATGTTGGAGTGCATAGGAGAACCAACCATGGCAGCAGAAGTAAAAACGTCCCAATTAGCCTTATTCAGCGCCCATCTGGGTGGGCGTTGTGGGGCCTGATGCGGGGATAGTGAGAAGATAATTGGGAAGTGGCCACTACCACACAAATCATCGTATACACTCCATTGGATAGAGGGAAGAGGCTAGGGCTACACACTGAAAGTTCGATGGCCGAGTAGGTACCATATGCCACATTAAAATGGGTGGGGGAACCATTATTCAAAAGGCAGAGGTCGAGTTGAGATAGCAATGACTCAACATCTCTACCACAGCCAGTAGACAGTACCACCCCACAAGAGGTTAGGGGCATTGAGATCGCCCATTACCAGGTAAGGTAGTTCAGCAATCAGTGCAACCAGGACGTGTTGTAGGACTTCACCCTCAGGAGGGACGTAGACATTGCAGATGTTAATGTCCACTGCAGCCCTTACCCTGTCAGCAACGGCTTCCAAAGGCGTCTGTAATGGAACAGCTTTGCTGTAAATAAAGGACATTGGTGCATACTCGACGTCCTATTACAGTCAGCGCAGTTCCTATAATAATCCCTATAGCCACATAAGACAGGGGTGAGCATCACAGGAAATCAAGTTTTTTGCAGGGCAATGCAAAAGGAATCAAGTTTCTTACAGGGCAATGCGAAAGGTAGGTGAAGTGCTGAGGAGTTGGCATAGCTCAGCTAAGTGTGGGAAAAAAACCACCGCAATTCCACTGGAGGATGATATTGTTATTTACGTGAAAGGCCATGATGCAAAAGATAAAGAAAAAGGTTATTCCATAGGTTCACCTGATGCCGCCAATTGCAAACCTACTGAATCCAAGATCATCGACTCTGGAGAGATGGTAAGGCCGAGATCCTCCAGTGACACGAGGATCTCCACCTCATCGTCTGATTTAGAGATGTAGTAGCGTGTGGCTTTAGAGCCACCGGAGGGTCTTTTGTCATCTTCTTTTGCCGTCCCTCTTGCTGGCCCTTAGGTTTGCAGGGCTGGGAGGGCTTCTCTGTAGTGGCGTCAGGGGTAGAAGAAGAGCGGAAAGCCCTTCTACCAACAGGTTTTGGATCCTTCAGCCATTGGCTGGGATCATCTGGAGCACTAGGAGAAGCCTCACAAGGGAGTGCCCCAATGGACCCGAGCGAAGGGAGCCAGAGGAGGCTGCTGCTCCTCCAGCTCGGAGGTGGGGACTGGTGTCCCTGATGGTGAGGGTGGAGTAGTGGGGGGGGGGCAACAGTTGGATGCAGATGAGCTTTGTTGGCCCTTTGGGCCCACGGTTTACACAGATAGGTGGAGGAGTACACTGAGCGTCCTGGTGTGATGGATGCCCGCTCAAATGTTCAAATGTTTGTACAGCTTATGGGACTTAACTACAGGGTCATCAGTTCCTAAACTTACAAACTACTTATGAACTAGCTAATCTTAGGTCAGCACAAATATCCATGCCTGAGGGGGGATTCGAACCCCCGACCATAGTGGCCGCGCAGACGGTGACTGGAGCGCCTCAGTCCCCTCGGCCACCGCGGCTGGCTGGATGCCCGCATTCCCTACATGTGGGGCTGGAGGTACATCTTGAGGACATATGTCCGAATTTCCAGCATTTGAAGCACCGCATAGGAGGAGGGGTATAAGGCTTTACATCACACCGGTGGCAACCCTATGATCCTTCGGACCCCTATGCACACACCAGTCAAAGTGGACACCCCGTCGCTTTAGGTTGGCGCACAACTCTTCATCTGTAAAAGAAGGTCCCTGTGATAGATCAGATCCTGGATCATGTTGAGCGATTTGTGGGGTGTTATACTTACTGACCGGGACATCGCCCAGCTTGTCGCAAGCAAGCAATGCTATCGATTGGGTGGATGATGCTGCTCCGATCAGTACTGAACCGCTCCTTATCTTCGACATGCCGGAGACTTGACGGAGGAGAGCCAGTCATGAAGAAATTGTTCCACCTGGTAAGCAAGATGTATGAGACAGGGGAAATACCCTCCAACTTCAAGAAGAATGTAGTAATTCCAATTCCAAAGAAAGCAAGCGCAGACAAATGTGAAAATTACAGAACTATCGGTTTAATAAATCATAGTTGCAAAATACTAACACGAATTATTTACAGACGAATAAACTCTTTCAAATTCTGAAGGTAACAGGGGTAAAATATAGGGAGAGAAGGGCTATATTAAACTTATACAAAAATCAGACAGCGGTTATTATAGTCGAAGGGCTTGAAAGGGACGCAGAGGTTGGGAAGGGTTGTATCCTTTCTTCAATGTTGTTCCATCTGTACAGTGAGCAAGCAGTGAAGGACTGCAAGGAGACGTTTGGAGAGGGTATTAAAGTTCAGAGAAAAGAAATAAAAACTTCGCGGTTTGCCGATGACATAGTAATTCTGTCAGAGATCGCAAAGGATCTGGAAGAGCAAATGAATGGTATGGACAGTGTCTTGGAAATAGGGTATAAGATTAACATCAACAAGAGTAAAACTCGGATAATGGAATGTAGCGTCAGAAAGTAAGGTGATGCTGAATGAATTAGATTAGGTAACGAGACAATAAAAGTATAGATGAGTTTTGTTATTTGCTTAGCAAGGTAACTTGTTATGGCCGAAGTAAAGAAGATATAAAATGCAGAATGGCTATGGGAATAAAAGCGTTACTAAAGAAGTGAAACTTGTTAATATCCAATATTAATTTAAATGTTAGGAAGTCCTTTCTGAAAGCATTTAAGCATTTGTCTGGTGTGTAGCATTGTATGGGAGTGAAACAAGGACGACAAGGAGTTCAGACAAAAAGATGATAGAAATTTTTGAAATGTGGTGCTACAGAAGAATGATGAAAATTAGATAGGTAGATCATATAACTAATGAAGAGGTGCATAAACGAGGGACTAAGATGAGGGATAGATTGGTTGGACACATTGAGACATTAAGGACTCGTCAATTTAGCATTAGAGCGAAGTGTGTGGGGTAAAAATCGTAGAGGGAGACCGAGGAACGAATACAGTAAGCTGATAGAAAAGGATATAAGTTGCCGAACTTATTCTTAGGTGAAGAAACGTGCACAGGACAGGATAGCGTGAAGAGCTGCAGCAAACCAGTCTGAGGACTGAAGACTAGAACACCAACAACAGCATACTCAACATAAACAAATGTAAGACATTGCAGATAAATACACCAGGGCAGCATTGGATATAGTCACATCCATTAACTATTTCAGATATGTGTATGAAGCGATTTAAGGTCAGATATCTTCACTGAAAGACTAAAGAAATTGCCTAAATCCTGCAGGACATTCGTAAGCACGCGGAAGTGTCGAAACACGACTTGACGTGGACTCAACTAGACTGAAGTAGTACTGGACGGAATAAACACCGTGCATCCTGCAGGGCTGTCCATAAATCCACAAGAGTACGAGGCGTGGAGACCTCTTCTGAACATGTTCGGGAGTTTGGTGGCCAGCAGAGGTGTTTAAACTCATAAGAGTGGTCCTGGAGACATCCCGCAGCCATTCTAGGCGTGTGTGCTATGACTGGCCTGCTGGAATTGCCCAAGTCCGTCGTAATGCACAATGGACCTATTATCTGCAGGTGATCAGGCAGGATAAGTAGGTACGTATCACTCGTCAGTCTTATCTAGACGTATCAGGAGCCCCGTATCACACCAACTGCATACGGCCCACACCATTACAAAGCTCCATCAGCTTGAACTGTCTCTTGCTGACATGCAGGGCCCACGAGGTTGCCTCCATACCCATACACGTCCATCTGCTCGATACAATTGGAAACTAGTCTCGTCAGACCAGGAAACTTGTTTCCAGCCAACAACACTCCAACGTCAGTGTTGAAGGGTCCAGGCGAGGCGTAGAACTTTGTGTCGTGCAGTGAGCAAGGGTACATAAGGGGCCTTGGGCTCCGAAAGCCCATATCGATGATGTTTCGGAAGCTGTCACTTGTTGAGGGCCCAACATTGGTATTTACGGAGGGGCTGCACTTCTACGTTGAACGATTCTGTTCTGTCGTCATTACTCCGTTCTTGCAAGCTCATTCGCAGCCACAGCGCTGTCTGAGATTTGATGTTTTACCGGATTCCAGATATTTATGGTGTACTCCCCACCTCATCGCTACCTTGGAGATGCTGTGCTCCATCTCTCGAGCGCCGACTGTAACACCAAGTTCAAACTCACTTTAAATCGTGATAACCTCTTGTAGCAGCAATAATCGATATGACGCCTGCGCCACCAGTCACCTGTTGTCGTTCTAGGCGTTGCCGACCGCAGCGCCGTGCACTGAGAGTTTACGTATATATGTGTGTGTACACGCATGCCTATACAAATTTATTTGCCTCTTAGTGTAAACTAGCTTATCGCCCAATGCTTGGCATGCGTAGGCTGGGTGGTCTGCACCAGTTGTTTCTCCATCTTAATATAAATTTTCGTAGATATAGCTGAAGTATTATTATAATGAAATGTTGTGATACTACTTGTAGCCGCGGCAGAATGGCCGTGTGTATTGAGACGCCATGCTGTGGTGCGCGCTGCTGTTGGCCGTCGGGGGTTCGATTCGCCCCTCGGGCATGGGTGTTTGTGTTGTTCTTAGCATAAGTTAGTGTAAGTTAGTTTAATTAGTTTGTAAGCCTTAGGGACTGATGACCCCGTATTTAAGTCTCTTAAGATTTACAAACATTTGAAAATTGGATTTTACTACTTGTAACCCCCTGTGACACCCCTTAATAGTTGAATTTCGGAAAATACCCCAGCATGTGCCTTTTAAATTCCAACCACGTATACAAATATTTTTTGTAATTCTGGGTTCAAAATTGGCTTAGTAGCAACGTATTTCCAAAAAATGTTTCATCCCCTATTTCACCACCTAAATGATTAATTTTCTGAAAATACCGAAACATGTGTCTTTCTAATTCTGATCAAGAAAACATATACCAATTTATGTGGTTGTAGCTTCAAAATTGCCTTGACAACAAAAGATTTTCGAAAAACAGCCCAATTTCACCCCCTTGATGGTTGAAATTCCAAAAATACCGAAACACGTATTTTTTAAATTCTAACCAACCACACAAATATCAATTTTTGCAGCTCTAGCTTGAAAATTGTCTTAATAGCAACCTGTTTTACTTGTTGAATTTCCAAAAATACTGAAACTCGTGTGCTATATATATATAATCCCTACCAGGTTTTGTAGTTGTTGCTTAAAATTTGAGTTAACAGCAACATATTTTTGAAAGTAAATTTTTTGCGTCCCCTAGTTTACCCCCTTATTGGTTGACTTTTTAAAAATGCCAAAATACGTGTCTTTTCAATTCGAACCCTGAATTAAAATCAGAAATTTTGTAGTTCTAGCTCCAAAATTGCATAAACAGCAACGTATTTTCAAGAAACGTTTCATCCCCTAATTCACCTTCTTACGGACGGAATATCGAAAAATCGCTTCTTAAATGACACCTACAGAGTAAGATCAACACCCTCTACAAATTTCAAGTTTCTATCTTCAGTGGTTTAGGCTGGGCCATGATGAGTCAGTCAGTCAGTCAGTCAGTCGGGACATTGCCTTTTATATATAGAGATAAATCTAAACCTACGAAAGAGCATTATCTGACAGATACAATTGAAGGCTCGCCCCACGAGGGTAGGATTAATATAGAAGAGCATGGCTTTTAATCTAGGATTTCGATAAAGCTATTTTTAACACTGGTAGCTGAAGACTCTCACGTTGAAGTCAGTATGACCAGTTTGGAGACGAAACATCCATTTATAACCACGACACAGGCTATGTGTTAATTGTGTTCTCCGAGTATTAATTAGTTTCAGTAGAGAGCTGTACGAAATATTTTAATTAATTTTAGTGTGATCTGATAAAAACTCCCAAGAGGAGGACAACTAAGACCTCAGTTTATTTAATATTCCTTTTCATCTTCAGAGCAGTTTAGAATATTTACAAAGAAGCTACGTTTTTAGTCAACCACTCGTACATCGTGGTAAATACCATAAAATAAAATTGTTTTCGTTCAGTGAACGTTGTCATTTGATAAGTGCCTTACCGCATGTTATGCAGTAAACATGAGAGCGTTAATATACAGTAACTAGGTATTTAATGACATTTTTAATTTACGTTTCTTAGAACGATATGCAGCAGTCGACTACAAATATAGCTCCTTTTAAAAATTGTACACTGTTATGAAGAAGACAATTTGGTCATTAAAACCGTTAACCAATTAAATAACGTTATTTTTAAATAAATGGCAATTCTTGACTATGACTTCCTCTTCGGAGTTTTTATCAAATTAAATCGCTCTCCTCACCCTGAATTGTCACGTAGTTTTATTGTGATTCCCCACGTAGTTTGATGCGAGCTTCTAAGACGTGAAAATCAATTTGCTAACTAGCCATATACCACAGATATATTAACAGTGAAATACCTGTGCCTGTCGAATGAGCGAGCCTGTGGATTGTGGTCGATATGCTTCACATCGCGATATTAGATGGTGGACTGTCCTGTCCTCCTTGAATACAACATGAAGAGTTACCTCAGAGAAGGGGAATCGCTTCGGCAATTATGAATCTCTCTAAGGTAGCGGCTAATCATAATCGAGTTCACTATTTTTAATTTTGTTGGCTATTATTGTACATTTCACGTAGTCAGCAGTACATTAAACTACCTTCTACCTGCGGCTGTGCACGCGTTGATGTCCTTGCATCCATCGCAAAAACCATCGAAAATACAATAATTTCATGGCTATATTCGTAAGTTCTGACCAGGATACTTAGGCTGAAACAAAATTTTATAATTTTCCTGGTTAATTATACACATTGCGTATAACAGGGATAAATAATGTTGTCATTTTATCGCGATGAAAATACATTATTATATGCGAAAAGAAACTTCGTTGTTACGGTTCCCGATTATCCGTTAATTAGAGTAGCTTTACTTTCATGGTGGAAAGTAGCTATACTTTATATAACGTGTACATCAGGCAGCATTCAAACGTCATCGATCGCGGTTCGGCGATTTAGTCGCGTAAACTTACAGAGTTTCTTTTCTCATTTAATAATATTAGCGCGGCTCAGTGATCTCTATACTATCTGGATGTTGAACTTCAGTTGTCTGAGCGTGCCAGTCAGACATGTTCCTATTTCGTTTCTTGCCACATTCAAATGTGGCTGCTATGGAGTATTACAAGGAAACGAGGAGAACGTTTGGATCACGCTTCCATATTAGCATGTTACATCGTAAATTGACATAAATTTCAAATCAAGAGGTAAGCAAGCAATTCTTGGTCACGTAATAACTGATAGAAATTAGTATGCCAAATTTAAACATGGCGGATAATGCGAAAACGTGTGGAAAACACCTGAATGTGCAGGCACGCCGTAGTTCTATGCTCAGACTCCAGAGCTGTACATCCAGTTTTTATAGAGATCAATGGCGCGGCTCCGTAGCGAGTACCAGACTGTTCAAACCAATCTTCGGATTGTTGACTGCTCTACTTTTTAATATTAGCGCAGTCGTAACACAAACTGGCGACACCTTTGGTCAGTTTTATTATATAGTGGGATGACAGCGCTCCACGCAGACAGTAAGTTACACTTCTGAATACGATATTGCATGAGTACGAATAGTATCGTCTATACTGATTTCTAACTATTTTTGCAATGGGGAGCACTTTTTAGCGACTTAAAAATCGGCAATAACTAAAAAAATGTCCACATTTGTCTTTCTATAGTTTCCTAAGGAACCTGATACCGTGATACGTATGAAATGGAACACTACATATACCTTTATATACGATTCTCTTGTAACCTATACATATTTACTGAAAAGTGTTCAAATGTTTGTAATTCTATGGGACCAAACTACGTTGGTCCTTACAATCTAGTCTTACAAACTACTTTAAGTTAAACTAACCATGCCCGAGGGAGGATTCGAACCTCCGACGCGGGAGGCCGCGCGATCCGTAACGTGGCGCTCCAGACCGCTCAGCTACTCCCGCGCGGCTGAAAAATGTGTTTTCAGGTTAAGAATACTTCTAAATTACACAAGGTCTTAAGGTCCCGCACTTTTTTAATGTTGTGATGGAGGGGAGGGATTGGGCAGTCAAAGGTATGGTAAAAGAAAAAGGCAGAAATATGATTTTTGCAGATGTTATGGTTATATGGGGTGATAAAGAGGTGGCTGTGCAGTTACAACTTGATACACGGAAGAAATCATGAGAGGTATGGATTAAAATTAATAAAGATAACAGTGAAGTAATGGTATTTGGAAGAGACAAAGGGATCAATCGGAATATTACTTTGAATCGAGAACCCCTCAAAATGGTAAACAGTTTCAGTTATTTAGGGAGTGAGATATCTATTGATGAAAGGATAACAAATGAAATTGATGAGGTTAAAGAAGGGAGGCAATTTTTATCAAAGAATAAAACATCTGGCTAGGACTAAGGAAGTTCAAAAAAAAAAAAAAAAAAAAAAAAAAAAAAAAAAAAAAAAAAAAAAAAAGCAAAAGTTCTTATGTACAAGAGTTGGTACTTTCCTGTCCGTCTGAGAAACATGGACAGTGACAGAAAGGGGCGGGAGCAAACTGCAAGCAGGGGAAATGAAAAGGAAAAACAAGAATGGACAGAGTAAGGAATGTGAATATAAGCACAGACAAATATATACAGACGGGAAACCTCCGTAAGGGCCCGGTCCCACGCACAGGGGTGCGAGGAGGGAGTGCCAGAGCAGTTCCGTAAGATGTCCCATGACGGCGCTGAGGTCAGAAGCAGCCCTTTAAAACTGGCCACAGCAGGCGGCAGGTAGCGGCTGTCCCCACCACCACCTCCCCTCTAACGCCTGCACGCCAGACACAGCCGTGGTCTCGTGGCAGGCTGCACGAGCTCTCCCCTCAGCCTCCCCTCCACGCTGCCCTCAGAAGCGCCTCTACTGTGGTCAACCGGTACTAAGCCGAGGAAGCGTCTGACATCTGCTAGCATCTTACCGAACTACGTGGAGAGCGTGGACAGTTCCTCTCTGTATACGTTACTCTGTGATATAAGGAAGGACATTAAACAGGAAACAATGAGAGAGGAAATCGAAAAACAGAAGAAATTAAGATAGTACATGCATTTGAAGAGTTTATGTGACAGACTACCCAAAATTATGGAGGAACTAAATAATGATGGATGGGAAAAACACCTAGAGGACGATCAAGGACACAGTGGAAAACGGGAGTGAGACCAATTGTGGAAAGAAGAGGTGTGAGCCGGCAGCAAGTGGAGGAAGAAAAGTGGTGGGAAGACAGAGCCTCGTGGAGAGAACTTGCCTGCAGCCACACCCCGCAGTAGTTGAAACGGGATATCATCCCTGTAAGATTACAGATTCTTGGGGCTGACGTGAAAATATTTGACACCATCACTGTAACGTGCCTTTATTCGTAGAACCGTTTTCGGCTGGTACGGCGGCTCTCACCTCAGGTGTATCGTATAATAAGGCCTAATATCAGATATTTGTAGAAAAGGGTGAAGTACTTTTGACAAGCTAGGCGGTACATGTCATCGCTGCTTGTTCACTACCAACAATTTAGGCTGTACTCTTAGGTTCCTGCCTAACCACATTAATGGCGTATCCAGGATCGTGGTCTGGCGGGAGCTGAGGTCGAACACCGATTTCTAAGGAAAAAAAAAAAAAAAAAAAAAAAAAAAAAAAAAAAAAAAAAGGTTGGGGGGGGCGTTGCGCCTTTCCCATATTGGGAGGATTGATCCCTTTCGTTTTTCTCCCCTCCCCCCCCTCTCTCTCTCTCTCTCTCTCTCTCTCTCTCTCTCTCTCTCTCTCTCTGGGAGGCTGCAGCAAGGTCTGGGGGGGGGGGGGGGGATGGCTGCAGCACGACTGTCCCCCCCCCCCTGGAAACGCCACTGAATCACATCCCTTAACGTCAAGACATATTCATAAAAAAGTAGTAAAGTACTTTCGTCAATCAGAATACAGTGCAGCTTGTCAAAAGTACTTTCCCGTTTTCTACGAAAATGTGATATTAGGTCGCATTACACGATACACCTGATGCACTCTAAAACGGTTCTACAAATAAAGGCTCGTTATCACTGAGACACGCACGCCATAACTACGAATTTGACATCAACATAGGGCGCAAAGAGGAATGGTAACTGCCGCTACACAGAAATACATACTAGGCAGAGGCTATGGAATTTATAGTTTCTCAATAAAATCTAATTTGAATAGAGCCATCAATATTACACAGCCTTAAATCTTACCCACAGATGATCAATAATATCGCGCCTAATAAAATATTGCAGAATATTACTGAATAGGGGGTCGCTGAAGATTCACAGACTGCAATTTTGTCTTTTCCGTCGCGTCACTACTCGGCCATCCCGCATGCTTCGTCGTATACAATTCGCAATTGTGTTTCTATTTTGTTGCGGGGTCACCACTTTATAGTATATTAGCTATAAATAACTGACACAGGATTACGACAGAATGTTTTAATGGCATTCGTTAGAATAGAATAATGTCAGTAAGTGACGCAACCTCTCTGAACACGGAAAGCAAATGTTACATATCAAAAGAATAATAACGATGGTCGTCTTGTCTTCCCCAAAGTACAACAGACAATTCACTGCGCGTCTCTTCTCTCTGCCTGCGACGACTTTCACATCCTCTATTGGACATTTTACTCTGACCACAACATATTCGCCTTTTTATGTTGTAATAGAAACAAATTCTAGAATGAAAAATGCTCGTAAGTATACAATCAGATATTTTTTGATCAAAGGATACCAATTGACTGTAGCGACATAAACAGCAAGCTAATCAAAAGAGGTCTCTAAAGTCATTCTACAGTCTTTCAGTTGTTTTGTCACGCTAATCAGGATGGATAATCACCATTAATGAAGTACGCTGACTGAGGAATGTTAACCATTAACAGCTGAAGCTGCCTCAACTTGGTGGGAAGTTACGGAGAGCACTAACACCACACCGCTAAGATGTGTCTGAAATTATGTTGATTTTGTAATTTTCAAATAACCCCAACCCATTTCTTTTATTGAGGGGAGCATTTTTGTTGTTTCGGTTTTTTATTTTTTTTTTATCTGTGTGCGGACGTAGCGGTTTTGGACGTATTCTACACAAATAAGCCTTACAGACCGGTTTACTTAAATTCTTTCGTAATAAAAAAACGTTGTTCGTTGGTAGCGAAAATACAGAAGTTCGTGCTAAACTATAGTGACCAGATTTCCAAAATCAAATTGCGGGACAAATAATGGGGTACCGAAGATTACGAAATCGTTAGCTTTACCTGCTGCGTCATCAACACAACTTAAAGCTTTTACAAAGTGGTTCCCTTAGTGTCACTCATTAACGCAAACATAAACACACGAATCAATACAGGCTCAGGTAAGTAAGAAACAAAGACATTGCTTCTTTCTCCCCCAGTCGCACCCTAAAGCTAATGTATCATATTTGGTGGTTCTCGAATTTAACATTTTCTTCTGTATTTCTTTTATAGTACTGTTTTGTGTCCAGAAAGCGCCACTTTTCAGTATAAAAAACGAGCGAGTTGGCGTGGTGGTAAAAACTCTCGCATTCGGGAGGACGGTGGTTTAATTCCACCTCCAGTCATCCATGTTTAGGTTTTCCGTGATTTCCCTAAAACACTCCTGGCAAATGCCGGGATGGTTCAGTTGAAAGGGCACAGCCGATTTCTTTTCCCATTCTTACTGAATAATCCGAGCATGAGCTTCTCTAATGACCACAAGGTTAAAGGCTAAATTTCTTCCTTCCTTCGAGTACAAGAGAATTACCACGACACTAAAAGTATTTAATTGATGAAATAATATTCAACCAATCGTACAAGCATAGAAATTAAGGATTTTTTTGATACGTCTGAAAATTTCTCGTTATAATTATTCCCTTCAGTCTCCACACTTAGTATGCTTTAGCGGTTCATTCACTATTTGTGATAGAAAGCGCTCTTTCTGTAGCAACATAGTGCCAATATGAGCCGGCACAAACCCAGCAATGAACAGTAAATTTTTGCACCAGGTATCTTTAGATGAAACATGTTTCACTTCTTCAAACAGCTGATCTTGACACATTTCTTTGAAAATATTTTCATCAAAGATGAGCTGAAGCCAGTTATTTGATTCAACCACATGAAGTGTTAACATATCCTGAAATGAACTTAAAATATCCAAGAAATCAGCCTCTTCCAGCACACCATCTTCTAGTGAACTAATTGACTAAAATCTTATAGTTGGAAAACGTGTTCATGTCATTATGTAGCACCATCCAAATAAATTCGGAAATCGTGACTCATTTGAGTTAAAGCATATTTTCTTTAGTGCTTGATTATGGCCACTTTTTTCTCCATTTGGTTCCTCTGTACGTCCAACAGAAATAAGTTATTTGAAAATTTATGGGACGGTTAGTAAAAACCGGGACAATATACGTCCCGTATTTATTTTGTCGGGACAACGGGAACTTCCCCTAAATAAGGGACGATCCCGTAAAATATAGGACGTCTGGTCACTCTATGCAAAACTCTTTTTCCTTGCGAGCGCATAGCCTCGGCGTGACGCAGCGCCTCTATGCGGCACGTCTCCCAACTAGCCGGCTTCCCCCACCAACAGGCCCACAGAAACCAGTTGCTGGCAAACACGGAGCCAGTTCTGCAGTGAGTCACCCTACTCATTCAAATACCGCTATCAAGAACCATCCTCTCGTCTCCCATGTGGTCTAGTGGCTAGGATAGCTGGCTTTCACCCAGCAGGCCCGGGTTCGATTCCCGGCATGGGAAAAATTTTTAACTTTGAAAGACGATCCGTTTGGATTTTCAATATCACCTTCCGTAACACGTGAATGGAAAAAAAGTATGTAACTTCAAAACTTATAAGAGGAAGTTAACAGTGACTAAAATATGCGCCGATTTCATAAGTAAGTACAGTTTTTATCAATTACTAAAACAATGAAGAGAGATACCGCGTAACCTGGATGAACAAAGCTCGTATCACAGCGCTACTAAAGGTTTTGGCAATAGTAGTAGTGGAAAACTAGCTTAGCAACGATACTACATGTGTACACCATTTTGTTAGAGGTACGGTGATTGCTTTGCAATCATAGATGCACCTCCGTCCCCTCTCAAGAGCTCAATGCTGTCCTGAGGAATCAGCGGTGTTTTTTTTAAGAAAGCTTAACTATGCCAAGATCTTTTTTTATCTAAATATTTTAGAGGAAAAGCTAGTTGTCCTCTTTTACATCTTTGACTCTGGTCAGATCATTTAAAGCATTTTTATACTTCTGCTAAATTAATGCGTTTATGGTTATTTTCGTCACCAGTGGCCAAATTTAACACATCTGCGGCTGTTGGAAAAAAAAAATCGAAAAGTACATCTTTTTAGTAACAAAATTTTTAACTTGAAAAATAGCCTAACGTTTCTTACAATTTTAATAAAAGAGTAATGATACAAACATCGGAAATATGTCTTGCTTCTATTCTTGAACAACAGCGATCGGGATATTTACTTACCAGGTTGCAACACCTCCGTTTTTTACTTTTGGAGAATCTTGATATACACAAATTACCTTATCACTAACATCTCTGTGGATCAAGGCCGGTTCGAAGACATTTTTACTCACAAGCGGTAAATCACGTGTTGCCTCCCCGCCCCTCTCCCTCACTGTGCTCCTGGTAAAACTTTTAAAAGTAAATCTAATACTGTTCTAATTGAGATTTTTTATTTTATTCCACTGCGTATGGTTCTTGGGGACAGGGGGAAGGAGAGATTATACCCTATTCTAACACTTCTGTGCGTTAGAGTGGCGTTTTGCACATATATTACTAAATGGACTTGCAAAATTATATCTTTTTGTAAGACATATTTAAGGAGCACAGTGGTAGAGTGCCAGACTACAAATCCATAGGCCGCGGGTTCGATCCCCGTGAGGTCCTAGGATTTTTATCTGTCACTTTCCACTTCTGGCAGTGTTGCTAATGTGAGAAATGCCTAGTAGCACCGTGGTTCGGAACCCACGTCAAACTGTAGGTCCCCTTATAACTGGCTGGGTAAGTCGGCTCGAAGGTCGGAGGAAGGCAACGGCATACCACCTCCAACCAGGACCATGCATAGTAAAGCACTGTGGTGTTCAAACCAATCTTCGGATTGTTGACTGCTTTACCTTTATTTAAGGAGATACGTAAATTTAGATTAACGAAAATCTATCGCATCATGCATGACGTTTAAATATGTTACTTTTTTCAAAAAATATTCAAATGTTTGTAAATCTATCGGACCAAACTGCGTGGTCATCAGTCCGTAGCTTACAAACTACTTAAACCTAGGTAAACTAACCTAAGGACAAATACACACACCCATGCCCCAGGGAGGACTCGAACCTTCACGGCGAGCAACCGCGCGCTCCGCAGCGAGACGCTTTAGACCGCTCGGCTACTCCACCGTGGCATTACTACTCTTTGTTACGTGCTCTGTTCGGAGGAAACTTTACATCCATTATACCCATATGCCACTAAATGTACATATTTACACAATATCTCTTTAAAAGGTGAGTAAACAACAACCAACAAACGCTGTATTTTTAGATGTTTTGTGGTGGTCGTAAGGACCACTTTCTTGGTACCGGTAACTCATATTGAAGGAGGGAAGGAAGTTCAGGGTTTAACATTCCGTTGAAAGCGTGATAATTAGAGACTGAGCACACGCTAGGATTGTTTTGCCAAGGATGTGGAAGGAAATCGACAGTGTTCTTTGAAAGGAACGTTGCTGGCATTTGATTGAAATTATTAAAAGAAATTACAAACCAATTATTGACGAAAGTTCGTTGGCATTTCCACGAGGGTGTATTGAAATATATTTTCGGGTTCTACACCTTACTAACATATCAGTTATCATTAAAATGTGTGTTGTTGCTAGGTAAATAGACAATTTAAAAAATTCGTAGTTTTTCGAATTAATTTGAGTAGAGATCAAGAAGTATCCTCTTCCTCCCTTTTCGCAGTCAGCAATAGGAAAAATAGGTTGGTTTTACGACGATTAACTTTCAGAAATAGAGCGGCCGATAAACTCAAGGCTATCGAACGATATTCTCAGATAACTGAAAAACAATTCAGGCAGTACATGTAGTCTATATTATACCACGAATTTTTTCATGTTGGTACGAGAGTCGCGCGCTCTGGATATCACAACACTGCTATTGATGACGTCCAATATGTCCATGAAATGAACCTACGGAGGGTTATATACGTTTTCCTTCAACAAAAACCTCTCTTTTTTTTTTTAAGTTCTTAGTACATACCAGTATTTTTACGACCTGTAGAGTAGCTTTTAAAAACTTACTGTAATATAACAAATTCAAGCACAATAGTGCATATTTCAAGATAAGTCTTTAAAAAAATTGAAGGATCGTGAAAAGACGCACATAGTACACGAGACAATTTGTCCTTCTCCTGTCCATTATGTAACAGCGATTTACGGGAGAGCCCAACTCTTTTGAAGTCGTAATTTTTAAAGATCATATTCCTTCTACTTTTTCTTAATTGCAAACCATTTGCCGAGTCTAATAATAAAAACTCTCATATAAAATCAGTTCTAATTTTAAATTTCGGGTAATATTACAGGATTAAGGAACTTTGTTTTGCTACACTCAAATAAGTTCTTACCTGCCCCAGCATGATTCTGCTCTTGAAGAGGGGCCGCGTCAGAAGAGCCGTGCGCAGTAAGACGCTCAGCTGCGGTGCGCGCAGTCGAGGGTTCGAGTCCATCCACGGGAGTGGGTGTTTGCGTTGTCCTTAGCATAAGTTAATTTTAAGTTCGTGTAAGTAGTTTGTAAGCCTATGTACTGATGACCAACGCATATAAGTCCCTTAGTTATCAGTCCCCAGGCTTCTAAACTACTTAAACTAACCTAACGACGAAACACACACATATATGCATGCATGCATGCCCGAAGGAGGACTCGAACCTCCGACGGGGAGCAAAAGGTACGTCTCGCAGTATAGCACCTAAGAGCACACGGTCATTCCACCGCGGCATCAGCTAAGCCCACAGTCTCATTTCTATTTAAAGAAATATCATTGTAAGATTTTTCGTTGCCTGTAGAGGGTAATGTAAAAAGTTTGTTATGACCTTAGCTCGTTTTTCATTTTCCTTCCTTTCTCGTGCTTTTTGATTTCGCATAATAAGCGCCAGATGGTTCTCTCTTTTTTTCCCTGTTGATTCGTTTTTACCAACGCAGGATTATAGTCACATCACAAAAGTACTGAACAACCTGACACACAACTAAGTATTAGCTAGGCACACCAAGGTTAATAAATATAAGTTGGGCAGTAAGCGCTCTGCTCTGCCACTGGCTATCACTGTGACCTCACTGTAGGCTGCACGCTCCCAAACAGCCTGCACAGGCTTAGTCCGCTATGGCACAGAATATGCATTCATATTAAGTTTTTGACGAAAGATATTGTTTCTGCCTCAAATACAAAGTGCTATTCTGCTGTAAAATATCACAGTTAAGTCTGCTAGACGTGCGCTTTATGTACAGTAACATAAGTATCAGATCACAAACACATCGACAATGTCTAACACATGAACTGCTGACTTTAAAAGAATAGAAATTTTTGAAACACATTTTTCTGTGGCAAATTAGGCAATTCCAACTGTACATCCCTTACATAATCAAGGGTTTGAAGTGCCGCAAGCAAATTCGAGAATGTGCAACGTTTACAGTGTCCATGTAGCATTTGGAGAGCCACACTTTCTTTAACGTTTCATCTTGAGGAAAAATATGAAACTGTTTCAGTTCCCTTCGAGTTCTGACTGCAGAAATTACAAACCGTAATAGCACATCCTGGTATTGTATAAATAATAATGGAAGTATTTCAAAGAATTACAACAGAAGCAATAGCACGCGCGACAAGCACTCGGGAAATCGACATACTTTCCACTGTAAACTTTTTTACTTCCAAATTATGAAGCAAAACAAACTATTTAATCCTTTCATTCCCACATTATGAATTCAGATTTGGAAAAATAAAAATTGTGTTTTCTATATTAATGCAATGCACTCAGTGGCGTAGCTGTATCACCAGGGGCTCCGGGGCAAAAATAACATTGGGGCCCTCTTCAAACGAAAACTATACAGAAACAAAACTACTTCATCATCAGCTTCTTACCGCCCACTGGAAGACATAATAAGGCATCCCTAAATACGACTAAGTATTAGGTGCTATGCACCAGATAATTTTTAATTGTACACTCTAATATAACTGTGTACGTTTGTTTGTTATGCTTTCAAGCAAAACTTAATGGGTGGATTTGGATGAAATTTTGCACAAGAATAGAGTTCGACCTGGGCAGGACACACATATAAAACGACCCCATGAGATAGTTTTGGAAGTTGCTCCGAACTAGGCGAATGAAGCTGCAGGCAGAAGCTTCGCTGATGACTCGCCGATCAGTAATACAATCCACCTATCCATATTTTCTCTTCTTGTACAAATTTCAGAGTGTAATTGGTTACAGCACTTAATTGGGATTTATGATTAAGGAGCACTCCCTTGGTAGTATTCACAACACAAAGAGGTTAGTATAACAATACTGTTCAAACGTTTGTAGAGTCTATGGGACTTAACTACTGGGTCATCAGTCCCTAAACTTACAAACTACTTATGAACTAACTAATACTAAGGACGGCACAAATATCCATGCTCAAGGGGGGATTTGAACCCCCGACCGTAGTGGCCGCGCAGACCGTGACTGAAGCGCCTCAGTCCCCTCGGCCGGCTATAACAATACTGTTCTGTAATAATACACTATAGAGACTTCATATTCAAATGTGGTCACACCGTGTATTGTCAAACACACTACTCGTAATTCGTTATTTCGCAACTACTTCAACCGACAACACGCTAATAGTGACACGGTACACATCTTAGCGGACAAGCAATAGACCTTGTTATGGTTATATCCTGATGTGGGAATAATTTTGGATTTCACTTCGTGCCTTTGAGGTTTGTTGGTCTAGGGTAAAGTCGAAAATCCTTCATACAACTAAAATATTATATAGAGTAGAACGTCGATTATCCAAAGTAATTGGGAGACATGGATGTTCGAAAAACCGGTTTATACAGATAATCGTGCTGTACACTTCTATTTACCAATAAGAAGTTTATACAGTATTTGGAGGCGCGCGATCCTTCAAACTGAGCCGAGCGGCACGCCGCAACACTTTGGTAAATCTCAGCTGCTGCTGTGAGCAGCTTTGATGCTGCCGCTACTTCTGCAGCTACACCGACTGAAGTGTGCCGATTGTTGTACACAGCGACTGGCGGTTTTGCCGGTCAGCTCCACTTCCTAATGGCGTCACGTGAAGTTAAGGCCCCAATATGAAGCTTTTCCCCGCCACACAGTGGCCCAATGCGGTTACTATTGGAAACTTGGTGGGAGGGGAGGGAGAGGTGATGGACGTTAGGGCGGGAGAGTAAAAAAAAAAAATTATTCGACACACTATTGTAACTTTTTCCAGAAGCAGCTCACGAAGGCCGAGGGACCCCTTAAGCTCAGGGGCCCCGGGGCACTGCCCCGCCCAGCCCTATGAATGCACTAAACATTGAAATATGTAGTTTAAAATTTTTGATGGAACTGTTATTTTTTTATGTGATATATTTTATGCACAACACAGACATTTCTATCGAGGTATTTTATTACTTGGAACGTTTTTTGTTGATAGTTAACACTGCCAGATCAATAATGCCAGCATATTCTACGCCACTGCACCAAAGTCAAGAAATTCACTGTTGAAATAATATAACACGAACCACACTCACAGCCACGTACAAATGACAATGTAACACAACCTCAAAGACGGATAGATAATTGCCTCAGATGTGGCTGGACGCCGTACCAAACAGCAAAATGTCATAATAGAAGCATGTTGTTCACCAGCAACATGACTAAAAACCTGATACACAAAATACAATATAAATGAGCTTTTAATACGTTGTTGATGAGGAACAACACTGGGAATGAAAGGGTTGAGCAAATACAGCAGAAATGGTAACACACACGCACATGAGTTAGCATCCAACATTGCACATTGTTTTACTCCCAGGTGTCCCACTGTGACATCATGTGCAGAATGGTGAAAACGTGTTTCCTTTTGCGCATCGCTTACTGCACCCCTGTGGGAACACAAGCTGTGTAGGAGACTCAACACTGTGATCTCTAATCAAGTATTGCTACCACATTGTTTGGATGTATTCTTGTTTCATTTGATTTGCAATGTTGAAGGTGAGAAGGAAAAGGACGGGGGGGGGGGGGGGGGGGGTTGCCAGACCTAGCTAGGGCAATTCAGTGCGTGCCCATAAACAGTTATTTCCTCATTACTGAGTACTGGTGAAATGCGAAGAGCAGTTGCATGTTATTAATCAAAATGAATAAGAACCCTTTCACAGCTAAATACTAGATTTTACGCTTAATTTAAACCGACACAGAAATAGGATCAGATGTAGACTTGCATCAAGTTGTGATGGGTTCCTGCAAACACAAACTGTTTGCGACATAACTGCGCATGTGTGCTTATGAGTCATCACTGATTTTAATATCACATGCTAGTTCACATTGCCGTATATGAGAAGAAAGTTTTTCTTTAACTGAATTTTACGTCGATCGTTGGAAGAATATAACAGTAGGAAACATTAATAACCTTCTAACAGTCTCCAGAATAGTATTTATTTGGTTACGAACTGGCTTTCAACTAGTCCAACATCATTTGACAACTAAATGTGGCAAGAGATTTTTTAATACATTTATTATAATTCCTAAGAAGCCAAACAGCTAAGGTAATTGGTCCATAGACTTTCATACTACTTAAACTATTTATGGTAAGGACAAAACACACACACACACACACACACACACACACACACACACACACACCCGTACCCAAAGGAGAACACTTAACATCTAGCGGGGACGGCCGCGCAATCCACAACATGGGGCCTCAGACTGAGCTGCCATCCTCACATGGCAAAACCAAATTTGATTAACGTTTTACACAGTTATTACACAAAAGATAAATCATGTTATAATGTCTCCAAAGAAGGGTATTACATGTTTACGTCAAGCAATTTTTTTCTTATTTTGGGAGTCTTCAACGCCACTGTCAGTTCCTCTGCTGTGGAGCAAAGCTAAGCCTGCCAGTCTGTTCTGGCCAGTGATCTGGTTTTGGCCATTGTCTGACCTTATGTAAGATTTCAGCTGAAGCAATGCTCAGTGGTAGTGTTGCTAACAAATGGAGACTGCGAATAAGGATGTAGACGTCTGTGCTGCAAGACTGCAGTGCTCCTATAGCTGATAACGGAAACATTTATCTGTGGTGGCTGTTCATCCAGTTGATCCATTACGCCACATGGTAGGCCTCAAGCAAGTATTCTTAAACGCTGCTGTACATTATTACAAAGCCACTGGTAAAGGTTGCCAAGAATCCCTTTAAATGTAGTTTATCTGACAATAAGGCTGTGTCTAGCACTAGTCAAATATCTGTAAACCTAATGGACCAATCTGCTAAGGTCTTTGGTCCTTAGACTTACAAACTCCGGACAACTCTCACAACAATGCCCGAGGGAAAACTCAAACATCCGATAGGAGCAGCCGGGCAATTAGTGACAAGTTGATTCAGCCATGCAGCGATTATGGCCAACGTCTGGGAATAGAACCGGAAGCTTGTGCACTTGCAAAATTTAACGTGAAAATCTCTATATAATGTACTCCATCTTGTTGTCAAGGACAGGCACATACAAAGTAGTGTTGCCAACTCTTTTAAAGTGCAAGTAAAAGTAAATACAGCTACATCTTGTGTCACGGGTGGCCTATCTTGCTTTTCGCCACAGTTTGACAGTGGACCTTCAAATCACAATGACAGCTGGTGTGTTGTCATACTAATGTGCAATGGCCGCAGCAGAGCTGATGAATCACATGGCTGCTTTCACAGGTGGCCCAACCTCGGATGAGGTAGGATATGCCTATGACAGGACTGGAATAGGAAGTGCTGGGTTGGTGAATTGGACGGTTTTGCATCAGGGTCTCCCACAGGGTTGGGAGTGGCATGCAGATGGACTAGGATGTTGCGGAGGTTGGGTGGGCGACAGATAAAGCCCTGTTACAGTCCTTGTGGTATTGGGTGGAGGGAGGTTTGGTAGTGTGTTTGTGTGTGTGTGTGTGTGTGTGCACAGATATGATACATAAAATCTGTCAAGTAAGTCAGGAGGGTAATGTCTGTCATAAGGCCTTTGTGATGTAAAGGACTTAACATCACTGCAAATTTGCCATCCAGGGGTGGCAATGCTGTATGGGAGAGATTTTTTGATGTGGAATGGATGGCAGCTGTCAAAGTGCAGGCACTTTTCATAATTAGTAAGTTTAATGTGGACGGAGCCATCAGTAAGGTGGAGGTTAACATATAGGAAGGTGACTTGCCAGGTTGAGAAGGACCAAGCGAAACTGATTGGGAGGGGGGGGGGGAGGAGGAGGAGGAGGAGTTGTGGCTGTGCAGGAAAGAGGACAGGGTGTTCTACCCTGAATCCAAATCATGAAATTATCACTGAATGTGAACCAGACCAGAGGTTTTGGGTTTTTTGGAGGCTAGGAAGGTTTCCTCTAGACGGTCCATAAATAGGTTGGCATAGGAGGGTACCAAATGGGCGCCCATGACTGTGCTGCAGATTTAATTGTATAATTTTCCTTCAAATGAAAATTAATTGTTTGTTAGGATGTAATTGGTAAGGGTTATAGGGAAAGAGGTATTGGGCTTGAAGGATGCTGAAAAAGGTAGAGTTCGAGAGCAGCAAGTCCAAGTGCATGTGGTATATTGGTGTAGAGGGAAGTGGCATCAACAGTTACAAGTAAGGATCCAGGAGGTAAAGCGGTGGGTATGGTGGAGAGTCAGTGAAGGAAGTGGTTGGTATCATTGATGTGGGAGGCTAGGTTTCGAACAAATGGTTGGTGGTACTGGTCAACAAAGGCTGAAATTCTTTCAATGGGAGAATAACAACCAACCACAATTGGTTGTCCAGGATTGTTAGGTTTATGGATTTTTTTGGGGCTATGTAAAAGGTAGGTGTGCGGGATGAGTTCATCATGGCACAATTTGTAGGTGGAGGCTCGCAAAACTCTTGTTCACCCTTGTTCAGTAGTCAAGAGTTCTGACACTGACCTCTCATTACATAATTTTTTTAATGTCCTCCGTTGTCAACAATGTCATTTTATCCTATGAATAGCAGTTTTCACTTACTTAATACTACACAGAAATATAATCTGCATTTGGATCATACCAGCTTGACACTCGTGCAGAATGGTTTGCAGTATTCTGCTCCATCCATTTTCAATACGTTGCCACAAGAATTCAAAAAATCACTCCTCGTAGCTCACTTGTTTTGTCCTGTTAATGCATTCCTGAAAAAATTAAGTTAATTCCCGTGTTACACTGTTGATTGTGTTTACTTACACTTAGGCTTGTCATCTGCATTGGAGTCCCTTATGTTTCATTTTGTTTATTACTACTCTTTTAAGTATGTACTCTGGAAACCATATTTAAGTGTCTCGCAGAGGGATTGCCATCCACTTTTATAATATCTCTCTCCCATTGTAATCTCTAATAGCACACAGAAACACCTAAATCTTTCCATTTTTGATCCGATTTATTTTATTATGATGATCATGTCTCCCTATGTAGATGGGTGCTAACAAAATACGTTCAAATTTGGTGGAGAAAGATATTTCGCATCTAGATCATGCCGCAATGAACAATGCCTTTCTTTTGATGATTTTCATCCCAACTTGTGCATCGTTTTCATAACATTGTCCACCCTATATTGTGATAATATGAAATGAGCTGTTGTTCTCTTAACTTTTTCTATGTCCTTCATCAGTCACACCTGATAAGGATCCCATACTGCACCAACAATACTTCACAACAGGACAAGCAAGTGTAGTATAGGTACTTCTTTTTAGTAGAACTGGTGTGAGACGATTGTCTTTGTGAGTTGTCACACAATGTTCTGCAAATTAAATACAGCCTTTCGTTCGCCTTTCAAACATATGTGGGGTTACAGTTTCATGTACTGATTCACCTTGACCGTGGAGACTTCCTCCTCAATTAGGTACTGTGGGACATGATAAATGTAAATAAATGATAAATGTAAATAAATGAAATAAAAGCTTGTCATTGACACTTTGTAGCAGGATCAAAGCAAAGCTAGTGATCATTATTACGTTGTTTTATAAGTTTAATGGTACCAAGGAGTGGTCTAAGTCTGTTGATAAAGACTCCTTAATTAGTGTGGTAATAAGTTGCATTACTTGACTTTTGCACAATGCATCAAGTATCCCAAAGAAAACAGGAAAGTAATTAACACTTCTTAGGAATTACCCTTTAACTATTGGAAAATAGCTGAAACAATTGGAACACAGCTAGTCCATTTGCAATAACAAATAGCATCTTTCATCATTGGAAAAAGTGAAAAGTCACTGGGTGCCAGTTCAGGTAAGTAGGGCCTATGAGAGATCACTTAAAGTTGTCATCATGGAAAAACTGGAGCATAGCATTTGCCCAATGTGCTGGTACAGTCTCCAGAAGACAGAGCACATGTGCAGCCTTTTCTGGTTGTTTTTCATGCATTGTTGGTACGAAATTTCTCTGGAAAACATCTTGTTAGGGTGCCCCTGTCACTGTTGTGCCCTTTGGATAGCCACGAGTGACGGTTAAGCCATCTCTGTCTCAGAATATTTTTTCAGAACTGACACTCATTCAAATTTTGTGGCGGTGAGTCTGTTTGGTTCCACTGAGCTAACTGGGACTTGTTTCAGGACCAAAAATAGCATCCACCTCTCATACATTGTCACAATTGATCAAAAGCATGTCCCATTCATGCCATCATCATGCATCAACATCGCCTGCCAACATGCCATGAATGCAGGCTTGTGGTCATCTGCCAGCATTCGCAGCACCCAAGGAAGAACACTTTGTATTTTCAGGACCTCATGCAGGATTATATGCACAGATCTCACAGAAATGTCTGTGAAGGCAATGCATTCCACAGTCCTTCAGTGATCTCCACAACAATTTTCTCAACTCACTCAATCATGTCGTCAGATCAGCTGCTGACAGGACATAATGTGTCCCTTTTGAATTGCTGCACCCGTGAATGCACATTGTACACATCCATGACATTATCAACACATCTCATACAAATGACGATGAATTTCCATCAGTGGCACCCCATGCAGACAACAAATGATTACATCCTGTTCGTGTAATGAGAATGTAACTCTCTCCACTGCCCCTAGATTTCTATGTACCACACAGTACTGCTATCTCTATCATGAATTCACAATGAGTGTGCACATATTTTAGAATGTATCACGTGTTTCTATCAGTCACCAGTCCTGAGAAGATGAAAAAATAAGGGGTTTTATAACTTAAATTCAAGTCATAAAGTTAATAACTGCCCCATGGGGGATCTTAAACCTAAAATAACTACTTACTGAAGTGACAATCATACTCATATTTATTGTATTGGTTTGGTGTCCGTTCTTTCAGACGTCCGAAAGAACAGACACCACACCAATACAATAAGTATTTAAATGCGAAGACAGCGTTACCTTCAGTTATTTAACTGCAGATGTGGTCATACGTCCAACCTCGCATGGGAATCCGTAATGGCGAGTGTAAGAGGGCATGGACAATAGGGGCGCTTCAAACATAGCGTGCGACTTGTGAGAACTTGAGACGGACAGGAGGCGAGCACGGGTGGCCACGTGGTTCAGGTGACCGCTGGCCCAAAGCGGGAGACCTGTGTTCGATTTCCGGTCCGGCTCACATTTTCACTTGTCGCCATTGCTTAACATCAATGCCCAAATGTGGCCACTGTCAATTCTTTCTTTCCTATCCTCCTTCCTTCCCTTCCTTTAACAATCGTTTATAAATACTCATATTTCTTTGATAGTTATCAGCATACTTTATGCTTCCGTCTGTAAGGTCAACTTGCAGGTGCTTTTTCCCAAAGGTCAATCATTCTTTTAACTGACGCTGAAACACCACTCCACATAATTATTATCAGTGTCTCTTCAGTTTTTAATCACCTTAGGTTTCTGATTGTGTAAATCATGTAATTCTTCTAGATAAGCTTAAGTATTGTGGTATGAAGGGGATAGTACACAAATTGTTTAAATAGTACCTAACAGGAAGAGGACAAAAGGTTGAACTAAGTAGTCTACATAATATGCAAAATCAGCTGATTCCTCAAACCGGGGAACAATCAAGAATGGGGTGTCACAAAGTTCACTCTTGGATCCTCTGCTGCTTTTAATATATATTCATGACTTGCCATTCTATATTGACGAAGATGCAAACCTGGTTCTTTTTGCTGATGATAGAAGTACAGTTATCACACTTCACAGACAAGAACCAACTGATGAAATTGTAAACAACGTATTTCAGAAAATCATTACATGGTTCTCTGTGAATGGACTACCATTGAATTTTGATAAAACACAGTATATACAGTTCCATACAATAAATGGTATAACACCATTAATAAATATACACTAATTAGAAATCTATAGCTAAGGTAGAATATTCAACATTTTTGGGTGTATGCATTGATGAGGGCTTGAACTGGAAAAAAAAAAAAAAAAAAAAAAAAAAAAAATTAAAAACCACACATTGAAGATCTGCTGAAATGCTTGAGTTCAGCTACTTATGCTATTAATTATTAGGGTCATTGCAAATTTTGGTGATATACATCTCAGTAAATTAGCTTACTATGCCTATTTTCATTCGCTGCTTTCATATGGCATCATATTCTGGGTAATTCATCTTGAGTAAAAAAGTATTCATTTTACAAAAGTATATAATCAGAATTATTGCTGGAGCCCATCCAAGATCATCCTGTAAACACTTATTTAATCATCTATGGATCTACACAGTAGCATCATTCATTTATGGAATTTGTTATTACCAATCCAATTCAAAAGCAATAGCAGTGTGCATAGCTAAAACACTAGGAGAATTAATTATCTTCACTATTCAAGGTTAAATCTAGGTTTGGCACAGAAGGGAGTGAATTATGCTGCCACAGAAGTCTCTCGTTACTTACCAAATGGCATCAAAAGTCTGACAGATAACCAAGTAGCATTTAAAAATAAAACAATTTCTGAATGGCAACTGCTTCTACTCATTAGATGAATTTTTAGACATAAATTAGTAAATCTACAAATAAATAAATAAATAAATAGTGTCATGTAATATCTTGAATAATGTAATATCTTGCAAAGACACTTAATTGACCTAACATGTTCCACATCATTACGAAGTGTCATACTCATGATCTATGGAACAAGTACCAATCTAATCTAATCTACCTTTAATTTTTTGTGCATTTTAACTATTCCTTCATGGTCTTCATTTCTGTGAACAAGAAAGGGGAAAGGGGAACAGTTAACTTATGAGAAGGAGTGCCTGCAGGTTCTGATGTCAGAAGGCGTAAAACATTCTTCCCACAGGTGTCACTTAAAAATTCTACAGACATTTATATGTATTTTGAATCATTTTATCAATAATTTGCAAATCCTTTTCTGATAATTTTCTAGGTATTTCAGGCCATAAAAATGGAGGGTCTCTTTCATATCTGTAAACGAATTCTCACTAGGGGCACCAGCTGCCACTGGCACCCACCTGTTGGCACCCCTGCTTATGAACAAGATAGGCCTCCTGGCCCTTTGGTTTGCAAAATCATTCTCTTCCATGTTAAATCTCAAACATAGTAAATAAAACATTAATTATATAAGTTTTAAACAACAAACAGTAACAGATAGCTGATGCTCACAGTACCAGCACCAACAGTATATTATTCTGTACAAGTAAAAAAATGTTATGTACATAACACACTCAACAATATGCCACACATTTACATATTTTACATATAAATTATTTAAAACTTTGAGATCACAATACAACACTTCTTGTATCACAGTAACTTAACAAATGAAAAAAAAAAAAAACTATGGTTAGATAAAGAACCCGTGAAAGTACAGGGAAGGAAGAAGGCACCATCACACACTGAATTAACACACACTAGTCTTCTGAGAGTTCTGGAACTTAGAAACTGATCTACACTATATACAATGTTCGATTACTATAAGTTAATTGTTTTATAAAAATATATAAAGTATCTCTCTGTGTAAAGTAGTAGGAAGAGGAAAGGCACATTATTTAAAACAAATCTCTAACTTGAGGAAAGACTTAAGAGGATGCCAAGACGGTTAAATCATTACACATGAGGAATCCTTATTCTTTTCTCAGGAGCAAACATGTTGCGTTCCGAATGGCTTGCTCTCTGTAGTTCTTTCCTGAAGTACTCAATTGTCTTACGAAGTCCCACTTCCAAAGGCACCTGTAAAAGTCATAATTCTATTGTGAGAACATTACATGACACTGAAAACATAGAAAGTACAGTTCATGTCTCTTTTGTGTTTCATCAGACACTCTTGATAATGGTGTATTGAATATTCAACAAACTTAAGGATATGAAGGCAGGGAAGAGAATCAATGACACCAACATTTCAACTGGAGCACACCCAGCAGCCATTTTCAAGGCAACTGCAGAGAGTAAGCAAGCACTGAACATTTAATACCTCAGTTTTTAATGAAAACAGGAAAGATACCTAACAAGTAAGCATAGTGCAATCATCAGATGTACTGATGTTAAATATGAATTATCAATGGGTGAGGCAACATTAAATCAGACTCTCTCTTCTTAACACACACACACACACACACACACACACACACAGAGAGAGAGAGAGAGAGAGAGAGAGAGAGAGAGAGAGAGAGAGAGAGAGAGGGCGGGGGGGGGGGGGTTTATTCCACACAGAATTTGAACGAAAACCTTCATATTTATCTATGAAGTCTACTTTTTTAATAAAACAACCCCAACAACTGCAAGAGCATGCCAGAATCTCGGTGTTGTTGTATTCCATTGGATGATTTGTGCCTAGGCAATGTTCTGCAATATAAAAAAAATTGCAACCTGCCAGAGGGACAGATTTAATGTCACATCACTCATTTTTAACTAATATTTACCACTAATATTTATGATGATCATCATGTTTGGTTGCTTACGTGTTGTTTGTGTGGTACCTTTCCTTGGAAACTGATGTATTAAATTTGTTTCTTCTCTGAAGCTGTCTTGAAAATAGCTGGGCGTCCTCCTGTTGAAATATAGGCAATTGTCGATCCTCTTACCTGGCTTCATGCCCATAAGTTTTTCTAATACTCTTGATACACAAACATTTCTTAGAGTAAATATTTTTCACACACTAATAAAATGCTTCACTTTGAATAAAATCCTACAAAAAGTACCAAGCTTGAAAGAACACAAGTCTACTTTTTGTAAAGACAAATTCTCCATCTAAACAAGAGCGAATCCAAAATCCTGTGGTTCAATATATTAATTGAATCGTGCCATCGAATAACGCTGTATGGCACATTTTGACATTTCGTAGAATCGCGTGGAATAATGATGTAAGCGGCAGTCTGCATCGCCTGCTGTAAAAGTTGACCGGTTTACCGTCCGAGGGCAGCACTAAACAGCGAGGAGACCCACGAAGTTTTCGTGCCTCCACTGGAACAATGCTGTATGTTACAATAATGGCGGAGTGTAGCAAGGTGACGCTTACCGAAAGCGGTTTGAAACACACTAATAACACACGGAAAAGGAAAATTAACATTGCTAATTGGCAGGATATTAAGAGGAAAGGCTTCGTGATGTTGGAATGGAATATAAATCATGGAAAGGAAAGGTAGTTTTTGGGAAACAACCTCCAACACAGGTGAGTGGAATAATGCTGTATGGGTTCCGTGAACATCAAATAAAAAAATTGACCGTTGTCTTCTGGTTTTCGTTTGCTTTACATTGGGGCACTGACACTTCAGAAGAAGAAAAAAGATCTGTTGGATATGATAAAATATATGGATACAAAATACCGAGATTTTTATGAAAACCTACAGTGTGACAGCTGAGTTTGGCTACCAGATTTGTGTCTCAACTTTAACAGACTCATGTACTACTACTTTTTTAAGACCAATGTAATCAGTTTACAATAAATATTTTTTGTATCTTGTAATAATTTTTTTACTTACACTTTTTGGATTCTAGACAACCTTACCATTAGAGCATGGTACAGAGTGATATGGAATAAAGCTGTATATCCAGTGCTATACAGCGTTTATCCATTTTAAAACTTACTAATTTTCCAAAAAACTATACTTAGTGAAATTTTGGAAAGCACAACCAAGTATTTTTAAGAGTCTGTATGCACAAATAATACTTATCTACTGGTACATTATTCTCTGGAATTAACTGTTTTTTATTTTATTTATTTATTTATTTATTATTATTTTTTTTTATTTCCCATAAACTGCAAAATGTGCCATATAGCATTATTCAATGTGACGATTCAATTACTACTGGCTTAAAAAGTGAATACACACTGTACTTATGTCAAGTCAGTGCTTGACTGAGGTCAGCATTAAGTTCACCCAAGTGTGCTAAACACAAATCAAATTACAGTTATGAGCCCATCAGCAAAAAAGTAAAACAGGTTCTTCTGCTTCAATATCTAGTTTTTCTGTACGTCTGGAAGATACCTGTTACCATGGCCCAAAATCAATTAATACTCAATAGAGTTTTACATATTCCTGTCAAACACGATCAAAATATGGGTAAACATGTGTAAACTCATAATGAGCTCTTAAATAAACTAAACCAAAGAATATTTAATAACTACTAAATGAAACTGCATGTTAAAATACTGTCCACCAAGAATGTATACAACAAAGACTGATAATAGAACTAATCTTGTACAGTAATGTGATCATTGTATATAAGTATTGTTAAAATAATAATAAATAAACTGCCTAAGAATTATCACACACACCTAGTATATTCAATATTTCGTATGTAGTAATTAATTTTATGTCCTTTAAAATGTAAATATTCTAAAGATTTTGTGTTGTCTGACTGATTCCACATCCACAAGAGCAATTACATTTAGGATCTGTGGAAGGTAGAGTAACACTTTGAGCACTGTGCTACAATCCGTTATTGGGTCTGTGGGATCGCAAACATTTTTCACGCAAACCAATATATTTTGGTCATGGGTGATATACCTTTTCTTTTTGATCCTTTTTTTTACATTTTTTTTATTTATTAAAAATGCCCACTGTTGGGCACTTGGTCACAGGAAGCAATTGTGTATCACATACAGCCTCCCACATAGGCAGCCAAATGCATACGTCAGTTCCCCGGGCAGCATAAATGGCGAGGCAGCCACACACGTCATGACAGATACGTACAAACGCCAGGGATTCAACTCGGCAGTCGAGACCATATCTTGCTCCTATAGAGGGCTCCACCTGTGTGCTGTAGGGCATGTTCATTACAGTGCTGTCTATGCCAACTCTGGGACCATCTGACAGCAATATAAGCTGGACACAGTCACCCAGACGGCAGTTGTTCTCGCATCGCTCCTTGGACACTGCCCACCATTGACTATTGTGGAACACTACTGGAATGGCTTGCTCACACTCTGGATTAGACCCTTGGTAAGCTGGAGACTAACACTGCTTTACCTATAGATGTGCTAAATGGTGTTACTGTGCTTGTTATTGTGCAGTGGACTTGAACCTGGCACACTGGCCTTCATCAATATATCTTGTGAACATTGTGGTACATAAATCTGTGATTGTTGATTCTGTGTTGGTTAGAAAATTAACACGTATTTCATTATAGAATTTGAAACAAAATGGCTAACAGAAGTATTGCCGATGCAGAGAGCTATGAAATGCTTTCGGAAAATGATGCATGAGGCCTTTCTGACGATTAAGCTGGAGACCTGAATTTTTCATGTGATGACGAAAACACAGTTCTGAGGATGATGAAGCAAATAATGCAGGATCACTCGATTCTGAGCCCAATGATGGTGTTCTTCTTGTGAATATTTCAGATAGGAACGAATGGGAACCTGTAGTGGTTGACAGACTTAATTTTACTTTTTTGTCTCCAAACACTGGTGTTCCAATAGATGATGTCCAACAGCTTCAAGGTCTACCTCCCATCACATATTTTGAACACTTTATAGATGATAACATTATTTTGCTATTGTTTGAAGAGACCAATAGGCAAAACTTTGCTTTACTCAAGCCTTCAACTCAAAGGCTAGCAAAATGGGTTGACACCAACGATGATGAAATGCACATGTTTTTGGGGAAATGTCTCTGGATGGAACTTGTACCATGTCCCAAACTGAGACATTACTGGTCCAAAAAAAGAATTTATCAAAATGGGATTACAAAAATAATGAGTAGTTACAGATTTGAGCTGTTACTTTCAATGTTACACCTCCCAAATAATGTGGACGAAACATAGCCAGAAGACAGGCTCATGAAAATATCTAAATTTTTTGATATTCTGAGTACAAAATTCAAGGAATCCTACAAACCAGAAGAAGCCATTTGTATACACTAAAGCAATCTACTATTTCGTGGACATATTGCCTTTGACAATACAGCCCTAACAAAAGACATAAATTTGGGATTAAAGGCTTCCAAGCTGTGTGTTAGTGGAGGTTACTCATGGTCATTCAAAGTGTACACTAGAAACGGAAGAACAGATGATATGTCTGTTTCCAAGAGAGTGGTAATGGACTGCTTGACGATCTGGTAAGTGAAATTCACTGTCTGAAGGCCGAAGTTACTCTCCTGAATAAGAAGGTAAACGAATTTGAACAGCAGCGCCTGTTGAACGACTGTAGGCCTAAATTAAAAACCAAGAAAGCTTTCCTGCCAACATTACTCAAAACAGGTTTCAAATTCTCAATGAGATAGTGGAACAGGAAGACTATAGACCCATTTCACGTTTGCCAGCATTCTCAAAAATTCTAGAAAAAGCAATGTACAAGTTGCTTCTCAACCACTTAAGTTTGGATTTCTGAAAGGTTCCGAAATCGAGAAGGCTATTTACACTTACAGTGAGAATGTACTTAAATCATTAGATAAAAAATTGCAAGCAGCAGGTATTTTCTGTGATTTGTCAAAGGCATTAGATTGTGTGAACCATATATCGTTTTAAGTAAATTAGAATTCTATGGGGTCACGGGAAATGCTGCAAAATGGTTCAAGTCATACTTCACTAACAGGAAACAAAGGGTGTCAGTGCAAGGGACTAGTGAATTAAGCCAACAGTCATCATCTGATTTGGAAGAAATTACATGTGGTGTCAAACAAGGATCCATCTTAGGGCCATTGCTTTTTCTTGTGTACATTAATGACCTCTCATCAGTTACACTACCAGAAGCAGAGTTCATTTTGTTTGCAGATGATAGAAGTACTGCAATAAAAAGTATGTCAAGCATAGTTATAGAAAGGTCTGCTAATGATATTTTCATGAACATTAATAAATGGTTTAAAGTCAAATCATTGTTGTTAAACTTTGAAAAGACTCACTACATGCAGTTCAGAATATGTAAGAGATTTCCCGTCAGCATATGCATTAAGTATGAATAAGAGCAGATAGAAGAGGTTGACAGAATTAAATTCCTGGGATTACAGCTTGATAATAAATTTAGTTGGGAGGAGTACACCACAGAACAGCAGAAAAGGCTCAACAAATCTGTATTTTCAATACGAGTGTTATCAGACATAGGAGACATAAAAATAACAAAGCTTGCATACTTTGATTACTTTCATTCCCTAATGTCATATGGTTTAATATTTTGAGTCCAAAAATGTGTAATATGTATTATTTGTGGAGTAAATTCACGGACGTCCTGTAGAAGCCTCTTCAAAGATTTCAATAATTTACCATCAAGTATAAAACATTTAGCCACAAATAAAAAAAATCAGTTTAAGAGGAACCTAAAAGACTTTCTAGTGGGCAGCTCCTCTTACTCTGTTAGTGAATTTCTAAATTGTACCACATGATGCATGCACTCATACTGTATTAGCATTATCAGGAAAAAACTTAAAAAATAATGTACGTATCTGTATTTATATTATTAGTATTATCTATTATTCAACTTCTAAATTTTGTTTCTAGGCATGTTCCACATGCACGAGGATCTTCTCAACATGGATCTACAGAACAAAAAACTAATCTAATCACTCTTAGTCCAGTCAATAAGTGCTCAAAAGAGGGGTGTAGAGTGCATGGAATATGCGATAATTTTTGACTTCAGGACTTTGTTAGGGATAGTTAGGAGGTGAACATACTAAAAGTCCCCGCCCCTGGGGGGTGAGCTAAAGCGGGGGTGGGGGTGGAAAGGTACATTTTTTTGATTTTTCGCTTATATCTCGAAAGCGGTCCGCTTTAAGTAGAAAATGTTCCAAATAAAAATGAAAGATAATTGAATTTGCTACAAAACTGTTTCTATTCATATACATTGTTTCTATCCTTGCGACAAATTTTCTGAGAAACGATCGAGTGAGTCACTAGAAGTAAATGTTTGACAAAATTAGTGAGGTAAAAATGATTTTTTCCGAAATTGTCGATTTTCAGTAATGTATATCTCGAAAACCGTTGGGAATTCGACTAATATGTATAGATACAATTTTATAGCAAATTCAATTACCTTTCATTTTTATTTGGAAAATTTTCTTCCTAAAGCGGACCGCTTTCGAGATATAAGCGAAAAACCAAAAAATTGTACCTTTCCACCCCCACCCCCGCTTTAGCTCACCTCCCAGGGGCGGGGACTTTTAGTATGTAGAGTGAAGCACTGAGTATATGTAAGTGGCAGAAAAATACCACTTCCATTTAGGACCAGAGACTATACATAGCACAGGTAGAATCTTTGGCACAATGTGACAGGCGCCATTTTAAATCCAGCACATTCAGAAACGGTGAACTAAAACTTGCAGTATGCCGTAATGGGAAGTTCTCTTGCCACTTAAATTTTATTTTTTTATTTTATTTTATTTATTTATTTTTTCCATTTTTACATTTTAACTGAACTTCTCTGAATATATTAAAATTTGTGTGTTATTTACTTTTACAACTTATTAGAAAACAAAGGACGAAACAGATATTTGAATAGTATTTACCGAATACGTGATATGGAAGTTTCAGTGGTGTTGTACCTTATAACATCTAAAATATGACACAGCACGAATCAAAATAAGCAGGATGCCCCTTATGTAAATGTCACACAAATATTTGTACTTAACCATCCAGTAAAATCTCAAAAGGCATACTGCAAAGTGTTGTTTCAGTGTTTCATCACTTAAATTGTAAACCTTTCATCAACACAGGTGAGAGAGTAAAGGAGTCAAGTAGCACTACAGGTGGTCAAAACATGAAACGTGAAATAGCTGTTGGAGTTGGTGTTTGCAGTTGCAACTGGCGGAAGTCGCGCATGCGCAGTAGAAGTAGTAAAAAAGGCGAATGGTAAATTTCTCCAACTCAAACGAACCTATTTCCTAGGAAATGCATTGAACCAAGTGGAAGGCAAGCAAATGTTTCTGTCGAAAAGCAAATTGAGTAACACGACTTTCCCAAGGTTTTGGCGAAAAATTTGAAAGTCCCCGAGTTTTCCACAACAAAAAAATTCCCCCGAGTTTTCGTGGTTTTCCAGAACGCTGGACATCCTGAATGATACTCCTAACAACCAACTGCAGTTTATTTTTAAAAGCTCTACTAACATTATTTCCCAGCAAAGCCAAGGTAAGTATTTATAACTATCTAATGTTAGTCCATGTTCTTCACTCTCTATCTGTCGAATGTGGCTTAGTTATTATGAAGTCATGTCTCCTGAATAATATGCCCTACACTAATATAAATTTCCAACCATATGCAATGGAATTATCAGGAAACTGTCTACAAAAGGTGTTGCAATAGAGAAATAAATCACAACCTCATGCATTGCGGGAACTTTTTAATTTGATGTTGTCCTGAATTACATTTTATACTATCATAATTTCTAAGGAACATTCAATTGTATATGTGCACACTGTTTGTAAAATATTTTACAAATAGAGTTAGTAAAGGAGACTTGATTCTATAGATTCTGTATTAGTACATTTCCATTACAACTCAGTACTGTTGTAATACAGACTGAGGAATCTACCCACCTGCAGTATCTCAAAATAAAAACAGTACAGAAATATCTCACCATCATCACATATAAACTCACTTTGGGTTCCCATGAAAGGTATTTTCGAGCTCTTGATATATCAGGTTTTCTTCTCTGAGGATCATCCTCCACTGCTGCTACCTGTTTTATATGACTTGGACCTCCAACCAGGTCTTTTATCATCACTGCAAACTCTGAAATCAAATCAAAAATATTTGTGTATTAGTTCTCAGTTTTAATTTACATATCTTAACCACATATCTAATTCTTTACCTTACAGTGTATTAAAATTATATTAGTCAAACTGAAATAATTTCAAAGTGGATTGTGTTATTTGCTATATATAACAATTCTGAGGGCTCTTTGTAAAACTCATTATTATTTTCAACAATATTGTGACAACAGTATACTGTACCTCAACATAACAAACGACATTCAATATGGCCAAATACACTGGTTGTGTGTGTGTGGGAGGGGGGGGGGGGGGAGATTCCAAATTTTGTGATTGTCTTTTCTTTGTGCCTGCTAGCAGCTCAGCAATTGTCTTTATGGTGAATTGATTCTATTGTTTTCATAATTTTGTTGGTACTGCAACCTAACAGCGAACTCAAAACTGTTGAAATATTTGTAGCAGAACATAATTATATTTCTGACAAGCATGGGTGTGAAAGTGACAGCTGTTTTATGTATGGAATAAAACAGAAGAAAGATGACATGGTCTGAAAAAAAAGGGCAATTAAATACAAGAATCTGATAGTGCACAAAGGAAACTTCGCTTCAGCACAACACTCCGCCAATAAATTTCCTTTCCAAATTATTAGTGTTTCTTAATTGAATCAAAGGGTTAATACACCATTACTGGTGGAACTTATACTGTCACTTCAATCACACAGATATACGAAAATAACCCTGTTTACATGGGCTCCCAAAACTGGATTTCATACACCGATTTCCCAAATCCGCTTTTGGATGGTCATGTAAACAATCCAAAATCGATTCTGGAAATCCACTCCAGTAAAGAGGTTTCCCAGTTCCACAATCGATTTTCATGCCCAAGTAAACACAACTGTTTCTGAAGCATTCTTGGCTTGTCAAATTGCGTTTTCTTGTTAAGAATTTTTGGCACATATGACATTTTCTACCATGCATTGTAAGCATAAATATTAGAGTGAGCATAAATCTGTATACTTAAGTAAAGAAAAAGAGTGATTGTACTGAGTAAATCAGGAACTGAATCAGCTGTTTTTCAGCCACCATATTAAGTGGGCTAGGAAATCCGATTCAGACTGTGACATGTAAAAATGACAGCAAAAAACAGTTTGCGAAAATCGATTTTCGTCTTCCAGAAGATGTGTTGCATGTAAACGTAGTGAATAGCAATTATGCACAGCCAAAGACATCCTTTCAATTTAGTAGCAATAAATTTGTGCAACCTTTTCTCACATCTCACTCGTGACATGAAATACAGAGACAAATAAAAATATTTATGAGATGCAAATTGTGTATTTTAAAGCTTACGACCAGGCTCCTACCTCATCTAATATTCAAAAATTGTAATATATTGCCAGCAACCAACTCACGTGTCAATGGCCCTTATAGGGGCATCTAATCGAGCAGCTTAGCTTCAGCATAAATATAAATGAGGGCTCAAAGAGAATAAATGGGCCTTATTCTGGCATTCGATCGAGCAGCATGGGAATCAAATCGAGCAACACATGTGTCACTTAAATAACCATAAATGAATTCTAGGTGTAACAGAGAGTGCGGGATGAGAGGGAGAAAGAGAGAGGTTGCTTGCTGGGTGAAGGTGCCACATCCCTAGGTGCCAATGAAGGGCCCAGGATCCAGTGTATGACCATAAAATGCAAGGCACCTCTACCCCTCCACCAACCTCTGGAGCAATACTGAATGCTACAGCCAAATTACAGCCAATGCAGGGCGCTTTACTGGCTAGGAATAGTGGGCTAGTTGAGGGACACTGTGTATCGTGGAGCTAGACAGATTATATATATATATATATATATATATATATATATATATATATATATATATATATATATATATATATATATACTTACCAGGCGAAGGGGCACAGGCAGTAATAGCAACAAATAAACACACAGACACACACACACTCAAAAATGCTAGCTTTCGCAGCCTAGCTGCTTCATCAGGCAGAAGGGAAGGAGAGGGAAAAGGAAATGATGAGGGATTTAAGGAAGGGGGTAAGCCTTAAATCCCTCATCATTTCCTTTTCCCTCTCCTTCCCTTCTGCCTGATGAAGCAGCTAGGCTGCGAAAGCTAGCATTTTTGAGTGTGTGTGTGTCTGTGTGTTTATTTGTTGCTATTACTGCCTGTGCCCCTTCGCCTGGTAAGTGTTCATCTATTTTTTACGTATATTTTTTTCCTGTTAGGAATTTTTCCTCTATAATATTCGTATCATAAATTTGAATTCAACAATTACTTCCGTCATTGTTCCGTTACCTTTCGAAATCTTTTCTGTCTTCTAACTTTCCCTTGTTTTTGCGTTTTTGTTTTTATTTTTATTTTTATTTATTCATTTATATATATTTTATATAGCAGTTCCATTCTACATTCCCTTCTTATCTTACTGTTCACTTTTCGCCAATACTTACAACAATACGTCCACTTCCTAACCTAACCTTTGAGTACTTTTATATGATTTTTACCACTTCCATTACTCCTTCTTCCGACTGAAATACGCCGCTCATTAATTTTCCTCGCTATATAACGTAAACATTAATTCACAACTGTAGTTTCTCATATTGTTTATAACCATTTTCGGCATTTCCTAGTCACCTCACGTTTGTTTCCATTCCCGTTTTTCCACATTTCCGTTCGTTTTTCCTACTTTTCCGATCGTATTTCAGCTACTTTACGTTGGTCTTGACTCTACTATTCCATCGTCAGACTATTCTTAGCCTCAATATCGTAATCTGCTACCACTCCACCAATCCTATTTAGACGTTTTCCTTGCTTTCTCACGCAATTTTCTCGTATTTTTTTCCGATTTTTTCCGATTTTCACCATCCTTAAACCTCGTTTGCCCGCCATACCACTACCTAACCATTAACACTACGTGGTTGACCACTTAAGGTGACCACAGTTTCAACAACGAATTTTAACGACTTTTTCTTCTTTTTTTCTATTTCCTTCCTTTTTGCTTATCTGAATTACTTTTCACATTAATTTTTTTAAATTATATATATATATATATATATTTTATTATATTATTTTATTCGTTCATTGCAACCTGTTAAATAGCCCATATTTCTCACTTTTCCTTCATCCATATATTATGCCTTCCTTACAACACCCCTACAACAACCCCATCCAGTTTTATTTACATTCCCTCCGTAAACATGCTTTTTCCCTAGCCAGATTACGGTCCCACATTCTTTTTATGCAGGCTTGTCTGACATTTGGAATCACTCCCAAGGGCCTCACACTGAAAGTTCCCATCTCTGGCTGTAATCCATCCTTTCATCCCGCCCTATACCAATTCCAAACTGAACAATCCATATCCCTCACCCGCCTAATCCTTAACCTACACATCAACTCCGCCAATGAACACACCTGTCAACTCCTATCCCTAATCAAAATCCTCAACCTTTCCTCTCCTACATCTACACCTGCAGTTCAGAATATCCTCCTTCAGGCCAACCACAAATTAGAACAGCATGCCACCCAGCACCTCAAAAAACTATCCAATCTCCTGGTCACCCACCTCCGGAAAGGCAATACTCTCTCCCTCAACAACCTCTCCAGAAACCTCAACCTCCTCTAATTGCACACAAGCCCAGTCTCTCCCATCTACTCAATCTCCCACTCCCAACTCCTCTTCCTCCCAAACCTCAAAATTCCAATCCACACAATCCGGAACCACAACATCCCAATTCAGTGGTCAACCTCTCCTCTAAACCTCTCTCCCAATCTGAAACCTCTGTCCTATCCAAAGGGCTGACCTTTAGCCCTACTCCCAAATTCAACCAAACAGCCCTTGTAAAAGATTTACTATCCTATACTCGCAGTCTTTGCTGGAGATATCACTTTGCCACGAGGAAAAATAATCCTCTTCCTAATGATCCAGCTCCCCAAGACATCATTCAAATCGAACCCTGCCTAGAACAGTTCCGTCCCCCGTCACAGCGAGACCCACCTGCTCTTCCTCAAAATCACCCTCTTCAAACCTTCCAGGAATTCCTTACTTCCAACCTTGCCTCCCAGTCCTTCCTGAGAAACCTTAATCCTACTCCCAACATTACCGCAGCTGAATCCCGAGCTATCCGTGATCTGAAGGCTGACCATTCCATCGTCATTCTCCCTGCCGACAAGGGATCCACGACCGTGGTACTTGATCGGCGGGAGTATGTGGCAGAGGGAGTGCGTCAGCTTTCAGATAATACCACATATAAAGTTTTTCAAGGCGATCCCATTCCTGATGTCCAGGCAGAGCTTCAAGGAATCCTCAAAACCTTAGGCCCCCTACAAAACCTTTCACCTGACTCCATTAACCTCATGACTCCACCGACACCCCGCACCCCCACCTTCTACCTACTTCCCAAGATTCACAAACCCAATCATCCCGGCCGCCCCATTGTGGCCGGTTACCAAGCCCCAACAGAACGAATCTCTGCCTACATAGACCAACACCTTCAACCCATCATGTGCAGTCTCCCATCCTTCATCAAAGACACCAACCACTTCCTTGATCGCCTGAAATCCTTACCCAGCCTGTTACCTCCTGAAACCTTCCTTGTAACCATCGATGCCACTTCCTTATACACTAATATCCCACATGCCCAGGGCCTCGCTGCGATGGAATATTTCCTTTCACGCCGACCACCCACTTCCTTACCTAAAACCTCTTTCCTTAATACCCTAACCAGCTTCATCCTAACCCACAACTTCTTCACTTTTGAGGGCCGGACATACCAACAACTAAAGGGAACAGCCATGGGGACCAGGATGGCCCCCTCGTACGCGAACTTATTTATGGGACGCTTAGAGGAAGCCTTCCTGGACACCCAAGCCTGTCAACCCAAAGTTTGGTATAGATTCATTGACGACATCTTCATGATCTGGACTCACAGTGAAGAAGAACTCCAGAATTTCCTCTCCAACCTCAACTCCTTTGGTCCCATCAAATTCACCTGGTCCTATTCCAAATCCCATGCCACTTTCCTCGATGTCGACCTCCATCTATCCAACGGCCAACTACACACATCCGTCCACATCAAACCTACCAATAAACAACAGTACCTGCATTATGACAGCTGCCATCCTTTCCACATCAAACGTTCCCTTCCCTACAGCTTAGGTCTTCGTGGCAAACGAGTCTGCTCCAGTCCTGAATCCCTGAACCAATACACCAATAACCTGATAACAGCCTTCACATCCCGCAGCTATCCTCCTGGTCTGGTACAGAAGCAAATTGCCAGAGCCACTTCCTCATCTCCCCAATTTAAGAATTTTCCACAAAACCCCAGAAGTGCCCCTCTTGTCACCGGATACTTTCCGGGACTGGAGCGGACTCTGAATGTGGCTCTCCAGCAAGGATACGACTTCCTAAAATCCTGCCCCGAAATGAGATCCATCCTTCATGACATCCTTCCTACTCCACCGAGAGTGTCTTTCCGCCGCCCACCTAACCTCCGTAACCTCCTAGTCCACCCCTATGAAATCCCCAAACCACCTTCCCTACCTTCTGGCTCCTATCCTTGTAACCGCCCCCGTTGTAAAACCTGCCTTATGCACCCTTCCACCACCACTTACTCCAGTCCCGTAACCCGGAAGGTGTACACGATCAAAGGCAGAGCCACTTGCGATAGTACCCACGTGATCTACCAACTGACATGCCTGCACTGTGAAGCGTTCTATGTGGGAATGACCAGCAACAAACTGTCCATTCGCATGAATGGACACAGGCAGACAGTGTTTGTTGGTAACGAGGATCACCCTGTGGCTAAACATGCCTTGGTGCATGGCCAGCACATCTTGGCACAGTGCTACACCGTCCGGGTTATCTGGATACTTCCCACTGACACCAATCCTTCAGAACTCCGGAGATGGGAACTAGCCCTTCAGCATATTCTCTCTTCCCGTTACCCACCTGGTCTCAACCTCCGCTAAATTCGAATTCCCACCCACCATCTTAACATCTTTGCCTTGGTTCTCTGGACAGAGCCTCTGCCTCAAGTGGCATCTCTGTCTAACTTCTAACTTCTTTGCTTTCTACAGTTCTACAGTATGTCTGCCTAAGTGTACTTGTGTCTGTGTAAATGTGTGGTTGTATGTGCATTTATTTACCTCCATTTTTTCCCCCAAGGTAAGTCTTTCCTGTCCCGGGATTGGAATGGCTCCTTACCCCCTTCCTTAAATCCCTCATCATTTCCTTTTCCCTCTCCTTCCCTTCTGCCTGATGAAGCAGCTAGGCTGCGAAAGCTAGCATTTTTGAGTGTGTGTGTGTCTGTGTGTTTATTTGTTGCTATTACTGCCTGTGCCCCTTCGCCTGGTAAGTGTTCTTCATCTATTTTTTACGTATATTTTTTTCCTGTTAGGAATTTTTCCTCTATTATATATATATATATATATATATATATATATATATATATATATATATATATATATATATAAAACAGACCATTACCTGTCTCTGTGTAGGACTTGGCAAACATAGTGATATCACCCGTCAGGGGTGGCTCATTCTAAAGAGCCACTGGGTCCTGGCCCCACCAGAAAATTTGTGATATACTTTTGCCGTATTATATTAAACAGTTGGAGTGTGACATGATCCCCTCTACATATTAACTCAATTTACAATGGCATGATCAAATGGTTTCATTTGCCTCTCGCCATAGCATAGCTGAGGGCCCGCTAGCATGTGCCTGGTGGATGCAGACCCCCTACTGTTTCTTACGCAGCCATGCCAAGAGCCAAGGGCCAGCAGCGAATGGCACTTACTTCCCCTGCACCCCGCACTCCTAAAACTGCAATTGCAGTGACATCACAGAGCTGTTTTCCTTTCTCCATCTCATTCCTCGCTTTAGAGCTGCTTCGGGCCCAGTGAAGTGAGTTGTACCTGTTGCTATCCCACTCCTCACAGGTTCGCAGAGTATGAGGCCAGTGACCCTGGGCCCCAAAACGTATTTTGGAGCTGTGTCGTTGCAACTTTAGTGTTCGTAAATGAGTATAAAATGAATAAAGTACACTCTTTGCTTAAAATTCCCTTTCATTTGTTATGGAAGAGAAGCTAGAAATCAAGCAGTTATGCGCACATCAACCAAAAGATTTTTTGATGTCTCATCTCGATGGAAAGAAGAAGAGAACTTTCTGTAATACATGGTTCAGCAAAAAAGTTATGGCTAACTGTGAGTGAAGAGAAACAAAAATTGCTTTGTTTCTACTGTGTGTTGTTTGGTGGTGAAGGATTGTGGCAGCATTCGGCTGCAAAGATCTAAGGCATTTAAGTGAATGAATTAAGAAACACGAGGAAAGTGGACTTCGTTTAGAATATGCTTGTAAATATAACATGTTTGGCACAATTAACATTGCTGATCAGATTGATTCCACGTATAAAATATCAATTCAGAAACATAATGAATTAGTTATGAAGAACAAACACATATTAAACAGAATATTAGAGTGCTTAATGATTTGTGGAACTCATAAGTTAGCACTAAGAGCTCACAATGAAAAACAAGAGTCAGCAAAGTGTGACAATTTCTTAGAATTGTTATCTCTTTTGGGAAATCTTGACAGAGAATTAGATGATCACTTAAGCACCTCTAGTAATTCCAAGTGCAAATATACATCACACATAATACAAAATGAGTTTCTGGACTGTATATATCAAGTTTACATTGCAGAACTGATTAAAGAGATTGATGATGCCACTTTTGTTTCTGTGCAGGCTGATGAAACAAGAGATATTACACGTAGAAGTCAATTTGTCATTACACTGTAGTATATTAACGGGGGAAAAACCTCTTGAAAGATTTCTTTCCTTTGAAAACATTAATGATAGGACAGCATACGGACTTAGTGAGGTTTTAAAAAGAAGCCTGTAACCTTTCAGTGTTCAAGAAAAACTCATTGATCAGGCATATGATGGTGCCCAGTAATGAGCGGCAGTCACAGTTGTGTGTGGACACTGATGCAGAGTATTTTTCCACATGCCAAGTACGTTCACTGCTATGCACACCAAATGAATTTGGTTCTTCAGAATGCTTGTAGTAAAATCATAAAGTCGATAAGTTTGTTCTTCACAAATATTGCTGGTTTTACAATGTTGTTTTCTTCATCTCCCAAGTGAAGTAATTTGTTACAGACAGACTGCCTTCAGTATCTTCAACTAGATGGAACTTCCAGTCCTGCATTGTAAATACTGTTAAAGAAAACAAATTTCATTTATTGGAAATTTTTCAAGATTGATCAAGAGGATTCCTGGGATGATGTTGCATTTGCCTTAAGAAATTTACTTCACAATTCACACTTTTTGTTCCTCCTAAATTTTTTTCTATGATATCATGAAATATGTTGATATTTTCTATAACACAGTTCAGATGCAGAGGGCAAATGCCCTTACCATATCCAATGAATTATATTATTTTGAGTGTGCTGTATCTGAAATAAGGGAGCACATTATACAATTTCGAGTTTCTGATGAGTGTATTGCTCCCCCAAGAAAACATTCCAAATGTGGCAGTGAAATTAGTCTGACAGCAGATATCATACAAGTGTGTGACATTATGACCTACCAACTGAAAGGAAGATTTCAAAACTCTTCACGTATTTAGCAGCTTCAAAAACATTGATCCAAAAATATTGCTTCTTTTAGGAAACATTTCCCAGCCACTTTAGTCAATACTTTTTTATTAAACTACAGTCTGTTTATTTGCCACGATAAATTGAAAAATCAACTGTTAGTGATTTATTGTATGATACATTTAGAGGTGTACATAGGTTTGTGAGCTATTTACTTTCTTTGTGGAACATTCCTTTGATGAATCGTTCACTGAAGTGCACAAAACATTACAAATTGTGCTAACTACACCAATTTCAACAGCAGCAGCAAAACACAGTTACAAGACCTTAAAAAGAATCAAAACCTTCCTCAGAAACAGTATGAGTCAGTAAAGGCTGAACTCACTGGCTGCTTGTTCCATTCACAAGGAGGACATCAGTGATATACCAAACTTCAACAACAGAGTGATTGACAAGTTTGCCAGTTAGAAGAACAGATGTGCACATTTACTGCATAAATAACCTGTCAGAAGACAGGCCTATTGGTTAATGTGCTAGTTAGGCAAAACACACATGAAACTGCTCATAGCCAAGGTTTTTCCCAGAGTTTCTACCTTGGCTGTAACGCAAAAGCCAGGAGAGCCACCACTGTCTCCCATTAAGCAGTAGAGAAGTTTTATAACCAGTTCTGAATAAACTATTCTTTATGCCAATCCAAAAATTCTCCCCATACAAACTCTGTTATCTAATCCCATGCAAAACTCATACTAGGGATGCAATATATTTGAAAGGCTGCTACATTTGAAGATTATCAATAATGAAATTCTCTTTTCTTCACTGAATGATGCATTAAAATTCAGTGGTCAAAACTCTAATATAACTGTTCTCTAGATTTGTCAACTACTATTTTTGAGCTAGTATCTGTGTTTTAAAAGCATTTGTAATTCTGCTTAATTAGCGAAAGTTAGTTGTGGTGGCTCCTAATGCCACTTTTCTAAACCTCAGTTTGCTTTGCACCCGATTCCAAGCCATAGGTAGTTTTTTGGATCCCGAAAATGGGAAGAAAAAAGTGATTAGGGTAAATATAATAAAACAATCCCTGACACTTGATGAAATTCCCCGATATTTCCGAGTTGCATGAAATCCCCTGAACATTCCTGATATTTCAAGTTTTCCTGGTTTGTGGCCACCCTGTATATACAAAATCAGGATGTCTTAGAATAAATTCCATCAGGTTTCCAAACCACAATTTTTTTTCCCCCTCCATGGTGATTGGACTTAGACTTCAGTTATAGTTTAGTGATGGGACAAGAGCAGAGGACCATGGTGTTGTGAGCGCAGCAGTGGTAGCGAAACAAACCAATAGATCAAAGGCTAAAGAGGTCAACGTTTTTCTGAACAAGACCTGCAGGCTCATCACTGGATGCTTGAAACCTACATCAAACTATACCACCTTGCTGATATTGCACCTCCTGATGCGCGTAGAGATGCTGCAGCCTACAGTGAAAGAGCAAGGTCTGAGTTGTCTGAGAGCCACCTTCTCCACAACATTGAGCCAGCCACCAAACACCTGAAATCTAGACCAACCTGGATCCAGGGTGGAGATGTGGATGAGGTCAAGAGACAGGTACTGGATGAAAGCAAAATACGAATTGGCACCAGACTACAACAAGGACTGGGTGGTTTGGATTGTTGTTGGTTTTTTGGAAGGGACTAAACTGCAATGGTTATCAGTCCCTTGTTGCAGCCTGAGGGGTAAAACATTGTGTTAAGCATTTTGAAGCATATGCTTTAACACGTCAAAGTTTAAAAAGAACATGTAAAAACAAAGAAAGGGTCCACATAAATACGAAGAAGGGATAAAAGTACTGGGACAGGACAAGAGTGTTATTGCTGGGTGATGACATAAATAAAAGTATCACATCCAGCCACTCTGGTACACATTAAAACACCTACCTAGTAGACTTAGGCAAGCGGAGAACAGATAATTGACGGACACACAAGAGACTTTAAATGGATTGGTACAGTCCACACTCACGAATAAAATTTAAAACACTGTCAACCATGGAGGCATTGTCAGCTAAAACAAGTGCCAAGGTGTCAGGGGTATTAAAATTCCATCGCTCTGCAGCTAAATTGGGGCATTCCACTAAGATGTGGGCGACTGTCAAAGGCGCACCACATCGACACTGAGGAGGGTCCTCGCGACGCAGAAGGTGTCCACACGTCAGCCACGTATGGCCAATACGCAGCCGGCAAAGGACCACCGACTCCCTGCGAGAAGCTCACAGTGAGGACTTCCATGCAGCGGTGGAGGGCTTAACAATGCGGAGCTTGTTTGGTTCGGTCAAGCTTGCGCACTCAGAATTCCAAACCCCAAGGACACTGCTACGTAACTGGGATCGGAGGTCTTTTTCTGGGAGGCCAATATTCAGAGACCGTGAAGTGATGGCCTGTTTGGCCAGCTGATCAACACGTTCATTGCCTGGGATGCCTACGTGGCCTGGCGTCGAGATGAAAGTGACAGAATGGCGTGACTCGCCAAAGGCGAAGACAGCATCTTGGAATGCCCGCACTAAAGTGTGCTTGGGGAAAAACTGGTCGAGGGCCTGTGGTCGAGGGCCTGTAAGCCACTCAGGGAGTCGCTGCAGATAACATACGACCCCCTGGGGCGAGCTCTGAGGTGTTCAAGAGCTCTTAAAATAGCGACCAGCTCCGCAGTGAAGATGCTGCTTCCACAAGGCAATGAACGCTGTTCAGTATGGTCACCACAAATAAATGCATACCCAGCATGAGCGTCCGCGAGGGAGCCATCTGTGTAGACAACTGCTGCATCACGGTATGAATCGAGCAGCGCTTGGAACTGGCGACAGAGAGCATGTGCTGGGACCAAATCTTTCGAGTTCCAGGACAAATCCAACCTAATCTACAAGCAAGGGATACAACAAGGAGGGGTACAGAAGGAGATGTGGAAACTGCGAGGGAAGAGAAGGAAGTCAAGGGATGAGAGAAGGGAACAGAGATGGACCGAGATTGGGACATCCGACCTCGGCCGTCGCTGCAGAGAAGGGCAGGTGGTAGTTGGGAAGAGAAGCCTGCGATTCGAGTGGTGAGGTGAGGTGTGTATGCGGGCAGCGTAGGAAGCGAGCAACTGCTGCCGCCGGAACCGCAGGGGAGGTACCCCTGCTTCGACTAGGAGACACATGACTGAACTCGTGCGAAAAGCTCCCGTTGCCAGGCGGACACCACTATGTAAAACAGGGTCCAGTACCCGGAGTGCTGAAGGCGCTGCCGAGTCATACACTATGCTCCCATAGTCCAGTCTTGATTGTATGAGGGTTCTGTAGAGTTGTAGAAGTGTTTGGCGAGAGGCTCCCCACACAGTGTGGCTGAGGCACCAAAGGATGTTAAGATGCCGCCAACATTTCTGTCTCACCTGACGAAGGTGCGGCACCCAAGTCAACTGGGCATCGAGAACCATGCCGAGGAAGCGATGGGTTTCTTCAACATGAAGAGGTACATCGCCAACATACAGCTCGGGATCAAGGTGAAGTTCCCGATGGCAACAGAAGTGCATTAATCGGGTCTTGGGGCCCGAGAATTGGAAGCCATGGGCAAAGGCCCAGGACTCTGACTTTCTAATAGCACCCTGCAGCCGACGTTCAGCAACAGTGATGCTCGCGGAACTGAAGTAGATGCAGAAGTCATCGGCAAATAGAGAGTAGGAGACCGATGACCCCACTGCGGTAGCAAGACCATTTATGGCTATAAGAAACAAGGGAACAGTAAGAACTGAGCCCTGTGGGACACCATTCTCCTGGACATGAGTAGAACTGAGACAGGTGCCAACCCGGACCCGGAAAGAGCGGAATGACAGGAAGTTCTGTATGAAAATCGGGAGCGACCTCCAGAGACCCCATTCATAAAGAATAGATAAAATATGGTGACGCCAGGTGGTATCATATGCCTTTCTAAGGTCGAAAAAGACCTCGACCAGATGCTCATGCCTGATTAAGGCAGTGCGGATAGTGGACTCCAGTGACACGAGGTTGTCAAGCACGGAACGGACTTGGCGGAAGCCCCCCTGTTGTGGGGCAAGAAGTCCCCGATTTTCAAGAATCCACATGAGGTGGCGACTCACCAAACATTCGAAGAGCTTACAGAGAAGGTTGGTGAAACTAATCGGGCGGTAGTTGTCAGCCACATGCAGGTCAGCACCAGGCTTCATCACTGGGATGACAATGCTCTCACGCCACTGGGACGGGAAAGCACCGTCTACCCAGAGGCGATTGAATAAGCCGAGAAGTTGGTCCTTCAAGTCCGCTGGCAGGTGACGAACGAACTTGCTGTGGATTCGGTCAGGGCCTGGGGAGGTGTCAGGATACGCAGCAAGGGCACTTTGAAATTCCCATTCAGTCCTGGCGGTGCGTGCGGAAGGTGAACTGTCGCCGTTCAACCCACTCTTTGAGGGCACGGAAGTCCGCGCCATAAGCTGCAGTCGCAGAAGTCTGGGCATAGTGGTTGGCCATGTGTTCAACAATAATGGCTGTGTCCGTACATAGAGCATCCTGAATCTGCAGACAGGGTGTCCCTGCTGACCGGCGGTACCCAAAAACTCTTTGTACCTGGGACCAGATCCACAAAGGGGGCATGCGAGAGCCGATGGTGGCTACTTACCGCTCCCAGGAGTCGTCCTTGCCTTGCCTGATCAGCCGCCAAGCGCGGGTATGAAACTGCTTGAAGGCTATCAGGTTCTCGAGTGAAGGATGGCGCCTATGGCACTGGAGCGCCCACCAACGATCCCGAATGGCTGCAGCAGTCTTTGGCATCCACCAGGGCACGGACTTGCGCTGAGGGGTGCCAGAGGTGGTGGGAACAGTGGCCTCAGCGGCGGAAATGATAGTAGCAGTGACTTGACAAACCGCCATGTCCACATTGGCAGGCACTGGTACAGCAAAAGTAGCAGCGGAGGTGTAATTCAGCCAATTAGCTCGACGCATGGACCATCGAGGTGGGCTGCCTGCAGGTAGGAAGTGCAGGTGCAACACAAAGATCGGAAAATGGCCGCTGCCACAGAGGTCATTGTAGGTCCTCCAGCGGAAATGTGGGAGCAGACTCTGACTACATAGAGAGAGGTTGATTTCTGAGTAGGTACCTCGTGCCAAGCAGAAATGCGGGGGAGCCCCAGTGTTTAATAGGCAGATGTCCTGCTGTGACAGAAGTGTGTCTACGTCCCTACCGCGAATCGTCGTCTGCGTCCCACCCCACAATGGGTGGTGGGCATTAAAATCCCCCAAAAGGAGGTATGGTGGGGATAGTTGTGCTATCAACGCAGTGATATCGGCGATAGAGACAGCTTCATCCGGGGGAAGGTAGATAGAGCACATGGTGAATTCCTGCATCGCCCAGATTCTAACAACGACTGCCTCCAGAGTCGTGTGGAGAGGCACAGTAGCAATGGGGACAGTTGCGAGAACTTAGATACAGACAACCTCCTGAAGCTCTGTCATATGCCACCCGGTTCTTATAGCATCCCCGATAGCCGTGAAGGGCTGAGGTCCGTTGAGCAGAAAACCACGTTTCCTGTAATGCCAAACAAAGCACAGGGAAGCGGCACAACTACTGCAATTCAGCTAGGCGGTTGAAAAAACCACAGCAATTCCACTGAAGGAGTACATGATTGCCAAGCTTCAAACCATATTAAAGGTTAGGATCGGGTTCATCCATTGGTAAGTCTGTTGCAAACTGTTCGGAATTGCCAGTGTCTGCGATCCTGGATTCTGGAGAACCCAGTATTGCGAGATCCTCAGCAGACGCGAGGCTCTCATCCTCTACTTGCTTTCTAGCCACCAAAGTCTCTTTCTTCGTTTTCTTCTGCCGTCCCTTCGGTTTAGAGGCCTGGGAGGGCTTCTCAGTAGTGGCATCAGGGTTGGAAGAAGAGCGAGAAGCCCTTCTACCAGCAGGTCGAGGACCCTTCAGCCGTCGGCTGGGATCCCCATGTTCACTGTGAGAAGCCTCGGAAGGGAGAGTCCCCTGGGACCCCTTCCGAGCGAGAGGAGCCGGAAGAGGCTGTTCCTTCTCCAGCTGGGAGAAAGGGACTGATGTCCCCGATGGAGAGGAGGTATTTTCTGCCACAGGTGGTGTTGTGGGAGCAACAGATGAAAAAGTGCCCCAACACATCGAGGGGGCAGTAGAACGTTGTTGGCCCATAGGCCTCCATGATAGAGAGAACACTGGTTCTGTTGATCGCAGTAAAGCTGGTGCCGCTGTGACTGCGGCAAAAGATGTTGTCATCTTTACTGGATGGAGCCAATTATACTATTTTCGCACCTCTGAATATGTCAAATCTCCACGATTTTCCTTTCACGATCTAATACGGCAAAGTTCGGCGAGCATGGCGGATGGTGTTGCCCACAATTCACGCAAACTGGAGGTGGAGTACAGGGGGCATCTGGGTGCGATGGTCGCCCACATTCCCTGCAGTTAGGACTGGAAGTACATCGGGAGGACATGTGCCCAAACTTCCAGCACCTGAAACACCGAATAGGGGGAGGGACATAGGGTTTTACGTCGCACCGGTATATCATTACCTTCTCAGGCAGTGTACTCCTTTGAAGGCCAGGATAAAAGCACCGGTGGCAACCCTCTGATCTTTAGGTCCCCTGTACACACGCCGAACAAAGTGAACCCCCCGACGTTCCAAGTTCGCTCTCAACTCTTCATCGGTCTGAGAGAGGAGATCTCTGTGGTAGATTATACCCTGGACCATGTTGAGTGACTTATGGGGCGTGATACTGACTGGAACATCACCCAGCTTGTTGCAGGCAAGTAATGCCCCCGACTGTGCTTGGGACGCCGTCTGTATCAGCAGAGCTCCACTGCGCATTTTCGAAAAGGATTCTACTTCGCCAAACTTATCCTCCAGCTGTTCAACAAAAAAACTGCGGCTTAGTGGTCATGAAGGATTAACCATCTAAACACGCACAAACAAGGTATTGTAGCAAATATGGCTCTGATCTATTACGGGACCTTCGTTCCTCCCATGGGGTGGTGACGGAAGGAAACGTCTTAGGATCATATGTAGATACATTAAACTCTGTTTTGCCATGCTTAGAGACACCGTTTCGCACCGGCCATGCTGCGATTTGCTCATTTCATTCTGGTCCCACGAGCAGCTAGGGAACTAAAGGTCCATCCAGGCAGAGCCCCGCTTGCCTGGGTAAGCCTTATACAACTGAGGTGCGGCCGGTTCCTCAGAGGTTGCTCGCTAGCGGCAGTTCAACCTCAACAGCCATGCATCTCCTCCGCACGTATCACACCTTGAGATTGAGGTTTTTTTATAGAGGTTTGTACCGTCCTTGCGACCTGGGCGATTAAGCCAAGATCCCCAAGCTCTGAAATGTACAATGTTCCACCATCGCGCTGAACAATGGTCGTTCACACAGAGCTTATGGTGTAGCGGACTGTTGGCACGACAGTCCGCCCACGGCTCAGGACCCCGGGTTCGCCAAGCCCATATTCAGCAAATTAATGCTGAGCCCCTGAGGGGGGTGGTTTGGAGGTCACTAAACAGGCTATGCACTAACATTGCATGGTGAAGAGATAATCGTCTGAGGTCGGGATATTCCACTACATCAAACTTATGTGATTGTGTAGACGTGCAGACGACCCAACATATGTATAAGTGCCTTTGAATGTCTTTCACATTGCACTTTACAGGACCTGATGTTGCCACCCCCAAATGCTGTTGACGTAGCCCACTTTTAAGCCAAACGTATTTATGTTTCTATTTGTTTCGTATTTTATATGTACGTAATTAATTAATCAATGTCTGTCTGTTCTACCATTTATACTTATGTATATATGATGCTTCTGACATGAATATATACATGTCAAACTGATTCTGTACTTTGAATGCAATGGACTGGTAAATACGTTGAATAATTGAAAACTAAAGTATTGTTGCAGTTCCTGCTACTGTGTACTATTTTCTCAAATCACATAGTCAATCAGCTGAAACTTCATAAAATTTTTCAAAAAGTTGTGCCTGCAGAAATGTTTATACTGTTTTGAGCTTTTCTTCTGGTTTACAGTTGTGAGGCACACTGTATTTTGTGTTTAAATGTGAAGTTTCAATTTTGTAGCTTACAATTTGTAACTGATGTATAGGATCCTGGAAAGTATGTTTTTCACATTTCATAATTTATGCACTTCACTGTCTTTTTTTGTTAATGTCTTTAAGATATGACTGACCATAAATGAGAAACGTAATTTTAAAACAGTAGTAATATTTCAATTTCAGCTGTTTGAACCTAAATATACTAAAACCTGATGTGGGTCTTTAGGATCCACTTGTACCTTAAGCATTACTATTTTTCGGTATACCACTTACAGGTTAATGACAGCTGTCTTCACTCTGTGTTCTTTGTGGGAACAATGCTACAGTAATCATAACAGATATATTTTTAACAAATTGTGGGAAGAGATGATAGCAGAATATAGAATACCATTAATAATACATAGTTCCACAGGTCACGAATACGGCATGTCGAGCATGTTAGTTTAATGGGAAGTATCTTTACATGATTTTACAAGATGTTCATATTTATTTATGAATTTATTTTTTTAAATTACACATTGATACATTTATTATTTATTGTAAAATACTAATTTATGTCTACGCTAATTTCAGCTGTCGGCCTTGGCAAGCAATTATTTATTTTATACGAGAGACAGTAATTAAACTGTACGTAGTAACTTACAACTATCATATTTTGTCACAAATTTTTGCAAAAGTGTTTTTTTATTCGTCACAGCTTCATTTGAAGCTCTGTTTAAGAGTCGTCCTGTTGCATAGTGCATCGGATGGAACGTGGCTATTATCAGGTATAGCAATAATAAAATACTGTCAGACTTCTATACATGCATATATGATGTGATGTATCCCAGAAAGATATCAAGAAAACCGCCATATTGTGATACCTGTGTACACAGGTACGAAGCCAATAAGCAACTTGAACTCGTGTAAGAGCCACAAGAGGTTTTGCACATCACAAAGATCAGTACTCACAGATTTGCAGCTATACATGTCAGGGAAGTTATTTGTTTGATAAAAAATGTTTGTTGCATGAAGGAGATGTGGACACATCAAATGTTCCTAACATTATCAAAATTAATTAAATAGATAAAAAATTAAAAAGAAATATTAACATAATAGAAGGAAACTTTCCTGGTGGGAATAATATGTATAAAAAATAGAAATTGTTTAACTTACCCAAAGCACAGGCTCATTGACAGATACAAAAATACAAATATAAAAAACACACACACACACACACACACACACACACACACACAGCAAGGCAGACATTTGTAGAAAGCTTGGTGTGTGTGTGTGTGTGTGTGTGTGTGTGTGTGTGTGTGTGTTTTAGCTTTCCTTTTTTCTCCTAAGGTAAGTCCTTCCACTCCTGGGATTGATATGACTCCTCATCCACTCCCTTAAAACCCGCATCCTTCCCTAAAAGATCTCTATTTTTTATACAAACTAAGATATTACTGTGACGTAATAGAAAAGAATGAGATCAAAGTCCATGAACTCAAGTTAATTAAATTTTATATTGTTAATTTGATTAGTTATGTTTAGTGAATTTTCTAGAATATTTTATGTAATTTTAAATTTGTGTAGTGCAAAATACCACCACCTGTGACAAGGAGAATGAGATGCTCCAAAAATTGGTAAATTCATGTGAGGTAATTTGTGGACGGCCCTTTTTAGGAAAATGTTGAAGCCGTAGTCTTTCAACCTGTGGGTCGCGACCCTCGAGCAATGTCTTGCTCGAGGGGTCACCGTCACCAGCGGAAGTACTTGCACCATAAAATAACTAGGGATTCATTAATACAAAAATGTTTGATTAAGTGAAATATAATTAACATTAAAATTATGGAGTTTCTTGTATAATATTCATATGGAGTTTCTTGTATAACATTCATTGTGAATCGAATAGATCATAGATTGTTTTATAATACAATGTTTTAATGATGAATGAGCGAAAGTCTGAAAACTGTTTTCTAGAACCAATCAACAGGTAAAAGAACTCGACACAATAATTCTGAAAAATTTGATAAAAGATCTATTTCTTTATAAACAATTTGTACAGTGGGACCTTCCTTAATGAGCATAATTAGCTTCTGAATCTTGCCCAACTGAATGTTACCTTTGAGATGACAGTTTTGTTACAGTTTATGAGGTCCCCAGAATATTTTTACTTGGAAGGGAATCACATGTTCAAAAAGATTGAAAAACACTGTCATATGGAAATGCTGAAAGTCATAGCCCACATCCATGCCATCACAGAGTCACACAACCAACAGCTCCGGCTGCCGCACTTCAAATCATTTGAAGGATTCGAAGTGCAGCAGCCGGAGATGACAGTTGTGCGACTGTGTAGTGTGACTGTGTGATTGTATGAATGTTCTGTTTTCTGAAGGAGGCCATGGTCAATAGCTGAAGTGTTGTATGTGTGTGCCTTTTTTTGTGTGTCTGTTGCAGCTCGTCTTCATGTCTTTGCTGTGAGTTGTGAACTGTCCTTATTACTATATTGTTAATTCCAACCTGAACTTTTCATTATTAGATTGAAAACAGAAACACTTATTTTAGGAAAAACTAACTCTGTTGCATTTATCAAGTTTTGAAAAACGAGAAGGGAGGGGGAAGCTCCTCAATTGCTTAAGAAATCATCATTATTTTGCATAAGAAAGAAAACGAAGCTGCACTATTAGAATGAATACACCAGTCTAGACAAGCACTGAATTGTGATTGTAAAACTTATCAGTGGACCTGGAACGTGCAACTGCTCTCGTAAAATTTAATTTTATGGGAACCCCTAGAAGACTTGGCAAAAAACAAATGTTATGCTGGGATTGCAGTATTTTCTAACAGGCTAATAACTCCCCTAAAAGGACAACTTTAATATAACAGCATTTTGTAAAAAAAGGGGGGGGGGGCAATACTTAAATTGAGCAAGCATAAATTTAAAACACACAAACTAGTACTATTCACAAATCCTAGGTTCTGACTGCATAAAAAATACAAAACTTCAGTCCAACGATAAAGAAAGCAAAGTGCAGTCTGCACACCAAACACCACAGCCAAAACAATAAAGGAAGCAAGAGTGAGAGGTTATTTCGGTGCAGTAACTCCACTAATTATAATAATGATACTAGCTAATTAATATTGCCATTTACTATCAATACTGGCATCTTTGACACCACAATTAGTGTGGTACATGCAGTTTAATTTCAGCTCAGCGTGGTTCTATTCGGATAGGGTCAGGTTGGCTGGGCGGACTGTCTGGTTGGCCTCTAAGAAAGGGGGAGGGTGGGGGACCCCTACAAATCATCGCACGGCACCTGGTAAACTCTTGGGAATCATTTCACACAGGACTGAAGTAAGTGTAAATGGTGATTGCAGCACTACACAAGCCATGCCTTTGCCCAAATTGAAATCGGATAAGTGTGCGTTGTCCAGGTTTTCTAGGAAAAGTACATAAATTCCCTACCAGAATTTCCAGAACAAAATAAGAATAAAAAAACCCTGAGTTTTCCTGGTTTTCCAGGACAGTGGATACCCTGAAAATTATGTTCCATGTGTGCTCAAATATACCTAGGACAAACAAATATGCACTGTAAAAGAATACACCTGCATTCTACAGCCCAATAAATCTACAATGGCTCAACATTGTATTTTCATTGGTCATTCCATGGATTATGAGAAGGTTAAGATACATCCCACAGCCTCATCTAATTGGGATTCTATGGTCAAGGAAGCTGTAGAAATAATATTATCAGACTAACAGCTTGAAAAATCATGGAACATCATTTTTATGACTACTCTCTGCAAAAGACGTAATGTTCCAAGTCCTCACTACTTAACACATATGCCATCCTTAATGATCAGCCAACTACAGTTATTTCATGATAGCAGTGGATTTGGTATACTTGTCTTTATAAGCATGCAATTTTATATATGAGGGCTGTTTGATAAGTCTGGTAAATTTTTATGAAAGAGCAGAAAATTTTCGGAACCTGCACTGTAGTTGGTAAGTGGATATTACAGTAAGTTTCGAATGGCAGCTGTTATTAGTTGATTGTTAGCTGCCAGCTGAAATGGTAACTGCGTAGTTAGTTCCATAGGATGGAGAAAAATGAATTTTTGTGGCCATTAAACATTTTCATTTGAAGGGTTGGACAGCTGTACAGATCAAATCTGAGTTGCATGAGATCCGTGTGGGTTCTGTGCCAACAATGAAGACCATTTATACTTTTGGATCATTGAGTTTAATCATGGTTGGAGAAGCACTGAAGATGAAGCACACTCCTGTCAGCCTCATTGAAGTCACCAGACAGGCAACAATTGATAAGGTGCAGGATATGGTAATGGAAGATTGAAGAGTAAAAGTTCACAAGATAGCAAACATTGTAGGCATCTCAACTGAACAAGTGCATTAAATCCTCCATGAAAAACTGGCCATGAAGAAGCTCTGTGCATGATAGGTGCCATGCCTGCTCACTTTGGACCAAAATCAGAAACGAAAGAATATTTCTACTCAGAATCTCACACTGTTCAAGCACAATCCACAGCATGTATTGCACAGATTCATAACTGTGGATGAAACTTGGATCTACCATTACACTCCAGAGACCAAGCAACAGTCCAAACAATGGAGAGAGTGCACCAAACAAGGCGAAGACTGTATTGTCAGCTGGAAAGGTGATACCCAGGTTATAATACTGATAGATTATTTGGAAAAAGGCAGATCCATAACTATGCTGCTCTGCTGGTTTGAAACAGGAATTAATTGAAAAAGTCTAAGATTGGCATGGAAGAAAGTACCGTGTTATCAGGACAATGCTCCAGCCCACACAGCAGCTATCGCAGTGGCAAAAGAGCATGACTTGGGATTCGAATTAGTTCCTCACCCACCCTATTCACCAGGCTTGGCTCCATATGACTTCTTCTTCTTCTTATTCCTAAACTTGAAAATTTGGCTTTATGGGAAGAAATTTTCATTGAATGAGGATATAAAATGCAGAATGGCAATGGGAAGAAAGCCGTTTTTAAAAAAAGAGAAATTTGTTACCATTTAATATTGATTTAAGTGTAAGGAAGTCCTTTCTGAAGGCATTTGTGTGGAGTGTTGCCTTGTAAGTGAGTGAAACATGGACGATAAACTGTGTGGACAGGAAGAGGATAGAGGCTTTTGAAATGTGGTGCTACAGAAAAATGCTAAAAAAATAGGTGGTGGATCACATAACTAATGAAGAGGTACTGAACAGAATTGCGGAAAAAAGGAATTTCTGCCATACCTTGACTAAAAGAAGGGATAGATTGGTAGGACACATTCTTAGACATCAAGGAATCGTAAATTTAGCAATGGAGGGAAGTGTGTGTGTGTGTGGGGGGGGGGGGGGGTGTGCAGATTCAAATGGATGTAAGTTGCAGGTCTTTTGAGGAGATGAAGAGGCTTGCTCATGATAGAGTAGGATGGAGAGCTGCATCAAACCAGTCTCTGGACTGAAGACCACAGTACACACAACACGAGGAAGTGTACTTCGCTGTGACAGACTATTTTGTACAGTTTGACAGAGCCTGATTTGCCAATGGGTTGACAAAACTGGAAAATCGCTGGGCCAAATGAGTAGCCTTGCAAGGAGACTATGTCGAGAAATAAAGCAAGTTTTTGCCTTTAAAACAATTTTTTATTCTATTTTTTACCAGAGTTGTCAAACAGCCCTCGTATGTAAAACACTATTGTTATGAGCAGTTTTATTTTGAGGTATACATGTTTAAATCACTGCCTAAAGTTATTTAAAAATATTTTGAGCAAAACTTTTTGAGAATGGCAGAAAGGTTGTAACCTAAAATATTGGAACAAGAATTATTAACAATCCAGAGACCTGAAAGAAGACGGAATATTCAACCTGCTGGGAAAACTTCAAGGAACACCTGGAATTGTTTGTATGTTACAAACTAGTGACACAAGTAAAAAAAAACATTAAGCCACAATGGAGAATACAAATGCCATAGTGGTTGGTTTTATACAGGGTGTATCTGAAATGAATGTAGAAAAGGAGAGGGCCGGTAGAGTGTGTCATAACAAGGATATTTCAAATAGCAACCCATGTGCGCATACCTTAGCGTACGGCACTAGGCGTTGTTGAATAGCATTGCTCACTACCAAGAGGATAGGCACACAGCATGCAATCCAAGTTGGCGCAGTAGCAGGGCAATGTGTTGAAAAGTATTTGTGATGCCAAGATAAGAGAGACATCAGGTTGAAGGTATATTTTCAAACCCTGTAGTCGGCATAGTTGCAGATATTCCAGGTGGGACAACATGTGTTGCTTTTGGTCATTCACATGCCTGTTCATAGGTTTTGCGTAGCCAGCAACACCTGTGCACACTTCAGAATCTGGTTCGTCCTGCATCAGTTTATCATCAAACAGGGACACACTTGTGTTTGTTACTGTGTGGAGCAGACAGGAAATGGAGCACTATTCTTGGACGGAATGGGCAGACATGCACTGTGCTTATGGGGCGGCAGATGGAAATGCACACGCAGCTCCACATTTGTATGTTCAGCAGTTTCTGAATCATCAAATGCCAGAACCATGCCTATTTATTGCCATCTCCAGGTCCCTAAAAGAGATAGGTTCATTTGAGTTAAGTTTTACACTGACACATTTCATAATTTGTCTCTTTAATTTATTTTTATGAAGATGGTTTAAAACCGAAACCGGTAAAGTTATAAATATAATAAACAGCTGATGGTTGGCAACATGCATTTTTTTTTTAAATACCAACGAAACTTTCCCAATCCACCTGCCACTACATTCAGTACTACTACTTCCTCCTAACTTCAATATTAGTGAAATTCTTATGTAGTTCATACATTTTGAAAAATTACCTTCGATAGTATGCTCAGTGGGGTTTCCTAAATTTACAGGTAATGTGAAATTTGACGCCATTAAGGATATCAAACCATTCACAAGATCTGATACATATTGGAAAGATCTTGTCTGTTTACCGTGGCCATATACCTGTAAAGTAACAAATAAGAACATTAACTGTTAAACAATGGAATGAATTTTATATTTGTACAGGATATAATGTTTTATATAGACTTTCATACAAGAGTAACCTTGCTTACCTCTGTTCGATGACTGTAACTGTCATATCCCTTGGTTCATATTAAACCCACATCGAACAACAGTACCTCCGCTCTGATCGAATTATGAATCCCTCACCACCTACACCACCAACTTGTACAAAGCTATTCTCTACCCCAGCTACCTTATAGACCTTCTCTACAAATAAATCTCCCAAGAAGTCCATTATCCCTCCAATAACAATGTTCATACATCCAGACCACTCAGTAGCATCTTCATAGTCGCCCAGTACCATCCTGGCTCTGAATATCTTAATAAATTGCTCTATGACTTTCTCTAGTCCTTAAATGAGATCGTCTCTCAAAGTATCCTCCTAACATCAGAGTAGCCTTTTGCTGTCCCCTCATCCTCCACATTATTATACTCAAAACTTACATAATACCAAAACGACCCTCCCTTTTTAATGGTTCCTACCCCTTTAAATGACCTCACTGCAAAACTGGGTGACAATCAATATCCTGTGGCATAGCAGGCCCTCCAACATGACCTTGGCACATGTTACACCATACATTCCATCTGCACACCCCCAGCTAGCACTACCCCCTCAGAGCTGCGATGATGTGAACTTGCCCTCAAACACGTACTTTCTCCTTGACATTTTCCTGGCCTAAACCAATGTTAACCTCTCCCCTCTGCCCTCTTCAATTCACTTATTCATTCTACTCTTCTTTTAAATCTCCCCCCCCCCCATCCACCCACTCAGCATTATTTGGTTCACATCTTGCTACTTCTTGATCTATCCTCTTTGGTTTGCTACTGACATGCTCAGTACTTATCACGTAACATATTTGAGTTAATCGTATCACTCTTCACACTATCCTTATCTCAAGGCCGAGGCTGTGACTAACATTTCCCTTCTAGCCCTTTCTCTTCTTTTACCCAATGAAAGAATTTTTTTACTGGCAGCAGTACTGAGCTGAGGTAAGAAGTGACTAGTCTACACACACACACACACACACACACACACACACACACACACACACACAGAGAGAGAGAGAGAGAGAGAGAGAGAGAGAGAGAGAGAGAGAGAGAGAGAGAGAGAGAGAGAGAGAGAGAGAGAGAGAGAAATTGCTGCACTTATTTATTCCAACAATCACTATTTTCTGTAAATATTCAAAACAGAGTAGAAACTCACAGTGATAGTTTCATTGTTAAGGGCTTGAAGAATGAAGTTTGAAACCACTCTTCCATCATTCATATGCATTCTTGGTCCATATGTGTTGAATATTCTTGCAACCCTTACATCAACTTTCTCTTGTTTTGCATATGCATAACTCAGTGTTTCAGCAACCCTTTTCCCTTCATCATAACATGCTCTGGGACCTAAACAATTGTTATAATAGCTAATAAAATATGCAAATTTATACAACATTCAGAAAACATATCCAGTCTCAAATTATGCTTAAAAACTAACAATTATATAGAAGAATTGTGCACATCTTTTATAAAATGCAAAACTGCTAGTTCAATAACTACAACAACAAAGCTGAAATATCTTGGTTCCAAAATTCAAGATTATTCTTGCTTGTTATCTATTATACAACAGGTAACTGTAATCATAAGAACTGTGCTTATATTAAAAATGTATAAAACTTTATTATATTCCAGTTTATCATAAGCAATATTATTTTTTTGCTTTCAGCTTGACTCTCACCTATAGGGTTGACATGGCCCCAATATGTTTCTGGTTGAGGATGCACTTCTGGATCACCATACACTTCTGAAGTACTGGCAATCAAAACTCTAGCACCAACCCTTTTTGCCAGTCCTACAAAACAAAATTAAAAAGAAAAATTAATTTGTAAATTCAGTTTAATGCTAATCATAAAGTGGTAAAAAGTTCTTTCTTCTGGCACAAGCAACATATACTTCAAGATACAATTCATCATGAGTATAGAATTTAACAACTATGCTTCCCTGATTTTAAACTTCCTTATATCCTGCTACTCTCTCCTTCTTCCTTGAGTTAGTTTAAACGGAGGAATTCCGAGACTATGAACAGCCAACTGTTGGAGTCAAATACACTTAGAAAGCAGCAAGAACGTCATTACCATGGAACTAATTTTCAGTTTAGTATTTTTGTAATAACTGATATTTATGTGGGAAGAATTATAATTTTTTTTAACTTTGTAATTTTTAATACATTTTTATAACTTTAAATACTGAAATAATGATAAAATTTGTATGCCATTCTAAGGCCTTCAAAAATGTTCAATTTTATATTAAGAGACAGTTTCAATTTTTCTTCTTCTCCGTGCCATATGGGAGAAGTAGGTGTCACTCCACAATGGTCCTCAAGGCAATGTTTGTGTACAGCAGAGCTTCCTCTGCCTGATTACTGTGTTATTGTTGTTGGGGTTAAGACATTCAACAATATGATCAGCACTGCTTTTTTGATTCACTGAATGTACCTCAACTTACGAAATAAAATACAAAGGAAGCTTTAAAAAAAAACTACAGTATTACAATGTTTTATATAAAGGCCAAGATTGTTTTCTTTAATTATTTGATTAAGACTCATTCTGTCACAAAATATTATCACTGTCATTCATTAAATAAAAGGCAAGCACTAGTCTGTAGACGAAATATCAAATTATTATGCGCTATGTCACACAGCAAGTGTGTTGCCCTGGAAGATTTACATGCTGTTGCACAACACCCAAGTGTTACAAATTAACTATAATGGCTTCTCTTCATCCAAGTGATATGGTCAAAGAAACATTTTGTCTGGAAGATCAATTTAATCTCCTGAAACATATTCAGTTACACTTTGCCCTATACAGCAACACCTGTAACAATATTGTTGCTGTAGATGACATAATGCACATGAGCAGAAGTGTCCCATGGCATGCAATCTGCATCCACCACACCAATTGGAGAGAGGTAGCAGTGCCTTCTGTTCTTTGCATAAATTACAAGCAGGAGAGCTGCTGAATTCTGGCAATCTATTACAGGCAGCAAGTCGTCATGCCTGCCTAGATGTCACCACCCACAGACTAGCAGATAGTGTCAATGCTGCACCAAAGAAAGTTTTAATTCAGAAGTAAAGTAAACACTGTGATTGTGAACAGACATTTTGTACATCAAGATATCAAGAATTACTTTTGCTTTCAACTGTATTATTCAACAACAACATTCTCTTTGTCTGGACTTGCAAAAGTTAGGTAAGAACAACATTAGTTTTGTACTTGTGTGCACCTCTTTATTTTGTGTCTGGTATATTTATAGTCTTCCTGCAACTGCCGTTTCTTCCCTTGCTATTGGGCATCTTTGTTTCTGCATAGAATCTATGATCTCTTTTCAAACATTATAATGTAACAAGCTGGAGATGATATTAATAAATAAAGACTGAGTAAAATATGCACTACATGTCATATTCCATAGTCTTTCAAATCCAGATATTGTGATTAAGAGGAGTTTGCACATGAATAAATGCATGACATCCTTTGCCTCAACACTCCCACTTCCGTTCTTCCTCTTCCTTCTCCTTCTTACCATGCCACTCTACATTAATTTTTCTGCTTTATCTTATTTTCCAACTGAAGGAACTAAACTGGAGAGTTTCAACTGTATACCCAGTTTTGTTGTATTTAACACTTATTGCTTTGCAACAATTTATTTAAATGCAAGTGCTTCCAAAAACGGTTGTTTTGAGCCATAAAACGGTAGTTGTAACACGCTAGAAAGCAAAGCTTCCTGATATCCAACCCTTGCCATTTTTCCTATATCTCGAGTGAGAACATTAAAATCCAATGATGTTTATACTCTTTTTTTCAAAAAATACATCTACATACATACTCTGCAAACCACCCAAAGGTGCATGGCAGAGGGTACTCAGTACCACTACTAGTTACTTGCTTTCCACTATCACATAGAAGAAGTGAGAAATGAATGCTTGTAGGCATGCATAATGAGCCCTAATCTCTCTGAACTTATTTTTGCGGTCTATGCGAAATGTAAGTTAGCAGCAGTAGAATCATTCTACAGTCCTTATCAAATTTCGGCTCTTTAAATTTTGTTCAACATAGTTTTCCAAAAGAACTTCACCTTCCCTTCAGCAACTCCCATTTGAGTCAACATCATATTTTCACATTTGGAGGAGAATGTTGACGATTGCAGTTTCATAAGTAGATGACACCGCCGTGATACATCACTGTTATAATGATTCCCATCCCAGATCCTGTATCGTGACAATAGAAGATGAGCTGCCCTTCTTTGAACTTTTTTGATGTCTTCCATCAAACCCACTTGATAAGGATCCCACATTGGGCAGCAATACTCCAAATGAGGACAGACAAGCGTAGTGTATGTAGTCACTTTAGTAGTTTTGTTGCATCTTTTAAGGGTTCTGCCAATAAAACACAGTCTCTAGTTCACCTTTTGCATGACATTATCTATGTGTTCTTTCCAGTTTAAGTCTGATGTAATAGTAATTCCTAGGTATTTAGTGGAGTTTACAGCGTTCCAACATTCTTACAACATCCAACTGTTGTTTAAGAGTTGTCATTCAAAGGTTGGAGACTGAACAGGAAATAAAGTCACAAAACTATAACGAGATTTCTCTGTGGTTCATATTGTGCTAGATATATAATTTACATATAGACAAATTTGTCGGCTAACTATGAAGCTGCCTTAGGACAGTTATTCTCCAACTTGGTGTTATAGCCCACACAGTGTTATATCCCACAGGAGAGTATGGACGTGGGAGATATGGGTATTTCAATGGAAACAAATGACAGGCCTTCTGTGTTTTCTTTGATAATTGTTTGATATTCATCAACAAGACAAAAATCTTAAGATTTTAACTTTCTTCATATTAGTATGGTAATACATGGCAGAAGAAACTAACATCATTACAGAAATGTAAACAAGAGTCTTGAATTAAGCCTTATACCAAAATGCTATCTAAAGGACAGAATGAAGAGCAATCTATGATTGCGGGAAACACAATCACCTTGTCACCAATTTATTCAGCTGTTATTGCCAGAAACTGTATCTTGATAGTGCACCGTTTCTTTATCTAGCAGATCCTCATTTCACCTTGTGAGGCAAGTGGATTCCTTTATAGACTTTCCTATCTTAGAAAAAATATGAGGTGGTACAGATCTTTTCCACAATAAATATAGTAACTAATCATTCAGCTAGGTGGTGGTCAAACAAATTCATTAAAATGATGCTCTGATTATCATTAGGTTTAAAAATAAAACAACTTAAAAATACATAACTTAACTTCTTTGCTTTCTACAGTATGTCTGCCTAGGTGTACTTGTGTCTGTGTGAATGTGTGGGCATGTGTGCATTTGTTTACCCTCCATTTTTTCCCCCAAGGTAAGTCTTTCCTCTCCCGGGATTGGAATGGCTCCTTACCCCCTTCCTTAAAACCCTCATCATTTCCTTTTCCCTCTCCTTCCCTACTGCCTGAAGACGCAACTGGGTTGCGAAAGCTTGCGATTGTGTGTGTGTGTGTGTGTGTGTGTGTGTGTGTATTCATATTTATTTGTGATGCTGTCACACCTGTGCTCCTTCGCCTGGTGAGTAATCTTCGTCTATTTTTTATATTTTAAAAATACATACAAATATATATGTGATTTGAAGTAAAATTATGGAAGAATTAAAATTCAAAATACCAGAGTGGCTGTAATGTTAGCAGGTTTCTCTCTTTTTGAGCTCATTTGAGTGGACAACTGATGATTTAACAGCACACTGAAGCATTAGTACTGACAATGCTAGAATTGCACGTATGTTGTGTTTCAACTAGGTTGATCATTTTGAAAATTATGCCAAACATTAACACCTTATGAAAACACATGTTCTCTAAATGACTGACAAAGTAAGTGCTACAAATATTCAAATGAATATCTTTGTTGCAAATGGATAATAGCAATGTGCATCACTTTGTTAAGACCAATTCTGAAATCAAGTTATGAAGCCTAAATTTAATTAATTCAACACTAACATGGTACATTCACAAAGTGTCTCATCGATACTGAAATAATATTAATTAAAATGGTAAGGTGTGAGTAATAATGAACACACTAATTTTAGTTGCCCACAGCAGTAATAATACATGTTGGTGATCCCTATAGATGGAGCTGTAATAACGAATTGGACAGTAAACACAGATACCAGTATATTAGTATTTTATTATTTACATATCCATTTAGCTGTATATATTACCAGTTCATTTTACAATTGCCTTTTTAGCTGAGGGCACTGGAAACTATTAATGTTTTCTCTTATTGGTTGTTTCAAATGATGCACGAGTGGTATAACTATGCTCAATTAAAATTTAACAGGGTTCCTTAACTGAACATAGTATACATGGGGCAAATGAAACCAATGCAGGCTACATTTTGCTAACTCATTCTTTTACAGAAAAAAAAAGCAAAATGAACAATAAGAATATAAAACTGTTGTTTCACACTCATGCAATGCAGCAGAGCATTTACAAAACAACGGGAACTTTTGCTTTTAATATACTTTTCTGTAGGAAAGAATATGAAATTAAAAACAAAATGGGGCAAAAATAAACTATAGTTACTATCAAATAACTGAAGTGAGTACTACATTTGTTATTAATACCTCCTTCTACATCAAACTGTATGAAATGAAAAGTGTTTTGCGAACTAATAACTGGAGTTGGATGGGTAGCTGATGAAAATACATTTGTATTTAATAGACTTATCATACAGTAAAGTGTAAGAAATTAAAGTAAAATAGAAATTCTGATGCACAATCTAATAATTAAGTAGTAGAGGTCCAAACTCGAAGGAGTGACATTTTGAAACCATATGTCATACACTGGTGTTGGTTGGTCATTTACCCTGGTGAGCCTTCATTTATGAGTAATTGATGAAGTGCTTCTTTACAAGTAATTGCCGAGAAACAATTTCAGAATTGCAACTGATAATCTAAAGCTTTAATACAGGTTGGTATAGCGTAGTGGATAGCATATCTGTACTCTGTACAGGTTCCAATCTTCCCACTTCCCCTACATTTTTTTTATTTCCAAATCTCTATCGAAATTACTTTCATCTCTGTTTTTATTCAGTTAATTTGTTCAAACATCTTTTTTTATTATTAATAATAAACAGATCTTTAACCTTAAAGCTATTTTAAAAATTAAAGCAATCCGGTCTAAACCAATAGTTTGCAAATTCGTTGATTTTTAAGAAAGCATATGACTCTATAGACAGACAGTCTCTATTTGACATTCTCGAAGAACGTGGACTAGACACCAAAACCTGAAAACTAATTGAACAAATACTGACAGAAACCAAATCAAAAATGAAATCCATAGATGAAATTTCGGAACCATTCTTAATTAAAACAGGAGTAAGACAAGGAGATGGGATCTCACCACTATTATTCAACATAGTTTTAGACAAAATAATGAAAGAATGGGAAATTGAACAAGGAAACAAAACTTCTGGAAGCCAATTGAACTAGGAAGAGGTAAAGGAAAATTGAACATCCGTTATTTAGCTTTTGTAAATGACCTAGCAATTATAACTGACAGTGAAGAAACCGCAATAAAACAAATTGAGATCCTGAAAGAATGTGCAGAGAAGGTTGGCCTGCAAATCTCCTTTGAGAAGACAATTTATTTGCCCCCAATTAGATATTCCAAAACTCAAAACAAATTATGATGAAATCAACAGAGTTAAACACTTTTAAGTATCTCGTCGAAGTTATTGAACCAACAGGACTCGAGAAAATAGCACGAAACAACCGATTACAGAAAATCAAGAAAGCATTTGGACTTGTTCAAAACATATACAGTAGAACCTCGTTTTTTACGCTTTTCAAGAGACAAGTAAAATGGAGTAAAATGCAGGAAATGATGTTTTAAATGGTAATGTATGCTTACTGCATCAGCCTTGCATTTTCGTAGTTTATTTGTGCATACTTATATGCATAAGTATTTTTGTGAAGTTTCCATAGGATCGACACCTCCCACTATTATCGCTTTTTTGAGGCTGTGGGTATTATTATACCCAACTTTGACAGATAACGTTCTTTATTAATCAGAAATATGTATGACAAAAACAATGCAACTCTTTATTCTCACTTCAACGAAGCAACTGGTTCTGATTGATTGAGTAGACACCAGCCGCTCTGGCAAAGAAGCTAGCGGAAAGAGGAACTACACTGCCACAAATCAGTGTTATTTTCATGCCAAGCGCTCTGGCAAAGAAGCTGGTGGATAGAGGAACTACATCACCACAAATCAGCGCGTCGTAAGTCAACAACGAAAGGCGAAATATACATTTTAATAAATGCAAAGTGTCAGGAAACTCGACTGCGAATAATTTTTAAGCACTATACTTTATGGGGAAAGCCATGCTAGCGTCAATTTATGTACATTACCTCATTTTTCTTCACGAAAATTCTTTCGAAAAGCATAAAACACGGGAAAAGTGTATATATGTTAACGCAAAAACGAGGGCGAATTAACATTGTAAACATAGGAAATTTGACGGGACCAAAAAAAAAAAAAAAAAAATGGTGTAAATGATGGGAAAACGTAAAAACCGAGAATGTAAAAACCAGGTTTTACTGTATAACAAAAAAATGCCTGTCAAAAGGAAATAAAATCAGACACTACAACACAGTTATCAAACCTACAGTCACATATGCAAGTGAAACGCTCTCACTGAATAGAAAACTAGATTTACAAGAAATTAAGAAAGTAGAGAGAAAAATTATTAGGACAATTCTGGGACCACAAACACGCAAGATGGATACAGACTGCAGACCACCGAGACAACCGAAAAACTATCAAATATCGAAACTGACATCAGAAAGAGACGAGTGAAATTTTATGGACACCTAAACAGATTACCTGGAAACAGGTTAACTAACTGGACTATGTGACATCACTTAAAGCAATAATACCCTGGGTAACTGAAGTTAAGAAGGATTTGACAAAAGCAAAAATTGACATAACAAACACATCAGACAGAGATACATTCAGAAGAAAAAGTGACAAGTGGAAGTTCACTTCAGAGATGGCACCAAAACCATACCGACCAAAGTGGACCAAAGAAAGAAACAAGGCCTTTGGGGAGAAAATTAAGAAATATTAGGAAAATAAGAACCTGCTTTCGTTCTTCCATGGTGACAATTGCTAATAATAATAATAAAATTTAAGTAATTAAATTGAAGTTAATACATAATAGTGAGTAAATTACAGACACAAGGATTCCAAATAAATGTTTAATTTTTATATTCTTCACTGTTGTAGATGCACATTTATTTGAAGTAGTGGCTAGTTTTGGTACAGTGGTTGAAGCAGAGACAAATAGTTTGAAAAGGGACAAATCTACCAAAACTAGTAACAACTTCAGATAAATGTGGAGCTGCGATGGTGCAGAATATATAAATGAAACAGTTGCTGATCCTGTTCCATCTTGCAATGAATTTTCACAAATAAATAAATAAAGAAAGGAATAAAAATGTGAACTCATTACAAAGGTTTCTACAACGTTCACAATAATGTGAAAAATGATTATAACTAAAATATCACATTAAAACAATTAATTGATAAAAATTGTAATCAAAGTATTTTCAACAAAGAGATGAAAATAATAATACTTTTTTAAAAAGGCTGAAGTACATAAAAACCTCTGAACCTCTTTCACAGAAACATCCACTGCACTATGCTAACTACTAAAATAAGTGTTCTGTTTTAAAGCTTTTGAATCTTGTCCAAAATTCTGTACTGTTCTTTGTTTATTCCTTTTGAATGAGGATCCACTGAACAATATTATTTATTAGACCTTTTCCATCTGAACATACTCTTCGATCATGTATATTTGCACGATGCCTATCCATTTCAGCAGAATATGCAGCCACACTACAACAATAACATCACTGTACAATACCAAGATGCGGTGATGATGTACTGTCAAATACTGTCAGACGCCTTCGCCCACATCTGGACATAAAGTTTAGTTCTGCATTCTGCCATCAGCAATTGTAAAGTGAACACATAATACCTATTGTGAAAAATGTTTGTGGGTCTTTGTATAGAAATCTGTAAAACAAAAATGTAATTGACAATACATACATTGGATAAATGATGCAGTTGTGTGTTGAACAACTTGAATCTTCCGTATTCCAAATACCACTGTCAGGAACACCAAACACATCACATTCAACTGGAAATGTAGTTTTCTTCCAGGCATGATTGATCATGTTGTTGACTGTACTGATTATGGACAAGTGCATGAAGGCCAATGATAAGTGTTGCAACTGTGGAGATCAATATAAAAGTTTTTCAGTAAAGCTCACTCACAAAAAACTTGTAGAGAATATTTTCCAATGAGGAAAAAAAGTATACATTCAAAGGCTGAACAAGGAATGTTGTGTCAGCTGGAAAGGTTGTTGCCTTTATGTGTTTACAGTATTTGGAATTACAGATTCTGTTGATGTAGTAAAAATGAATCCAGAACAAGACAACATTTTGTTCCAACATTAGGAAAGAGGAAATCTTCCCATTTTTCAAGAATACACCTGTCCACTTTGCTTAATTTGAAGCTATTATGTATATTTTTGCAAGATGGTGAACGTGCAAGGAATCTAGAGCACTTGGAATGACAGTCACAACACTAACAACAACCTTCGTGCTCTCATCCATAGTCAGTCCAGCGCACCCATATTAAGAAGCACGATCAGGCACGCCTGGAAGAAGCTACATTTTTAGTTGCATGTGATGCTCCCAACAGTTTTCTTTCGAATACAGAAGAGTCAAGTTGCTCAACACCCAACTGCAGAACTGTGTCATTTACACAGTGTGCATATTGTTGGTTACATTTGTGTTTAACACATTTCTATATCAAGATCCACAAACCTGCTTCATAATAGCTACATACAGCCGAATGCAGTTAATAAATAAATTATTACTCTTATCAGTGTTACACTGGTACCTGTGTTTCCTGTACTATTCATTATTACATCTATAAGGCTGACCAAAATGTGCAATTACCTCTATGGACAACTAAAACTGGTGTAGTAATTATTAATTACACCTCACATTTCCATTGTAATTAATATTGTCACATTGAAATTGAAGCAGGCTTGACTTCGAAGGCAGGACTGTCGACTGAACACAGCAATTATACTGAAAGCAGGTTTATTGCTAACTGAAACGTACACACAGCACTGACTACCTTTCAGGCAGAGTGCTCTGCTGTTTACACACAGACAGAATGTGCCAGAAATTAGAAAGATAGTTAACATAAGAAACAAGTAGAAATTACAAGTGAACATAAGAAAAATTTAGAACATTCTGGAAAAATTAATTACAAAGAATTAAATTTTTTTCCGGTGGACGGGATTGAACCGGCGACCTTCAGCACCCCAATCAGTGACGCTATCCCATGCGCCATGCCAGCAGTCAGTTAACGTGAGGTCTCGCAGCATTGCTCCCTCTCCTGAAAAAACAACAACCCGCTGTTAGGTTCCCTTTGGAGACAGCTGCAATGTCCTCGATCTTGATCTTGTCATGGGTCCTCTGTGTGGCAGTTCTGGAAAATCCTTCCCTTCTGCACAATTATCGACGACAGACGTTCCTGTCGTGGCTTCATCAGTATCATTACCGTCCTTAAGAGTCCTTGAACAAGCAGCCATTTTCGCCTATCTGCTCTTCAGGATCGTAGTAAAGCTTCATGCGGAGGACGTGAACAATGTCTCTTCGTTTTTGTCATTTTGATGACAGCTCATAATCTTGAACTTCATATGTGACGTCTGACAGATGGTGTATGACGTGATACGGACCAAAGTATCGCTTCAGTAACTTTTCTGATAGCCCAAGTTTACATACAGGGTTAAAAATCCATACCAGATCTTCTAGGCTGTACACAACAGGTCGGTGCTTGTCGTTATACCGCTGACAGTCCGTCTCCTGGGCGTCCAGTGTACGTATACGAGCCAGCTGTGTTGCTTTTTCAACCCTGGTGATGAGCTGTTTCACAGTCATCCTGACTGTCTTCCAGCTGGAACGGGAACAGCGTGTCCATAGTCATTTTAGCTGCACAGTCACGGAGCAGGAAAAATGGCGTGAAGCGCGTGGTGTCTTGTCTTACGGTATTATAAGCAAATGTCACGACTGGCAGTATTTTATCCCAAACATTATCCTCAACATTGATGTACATCAACAGCATATCTGATAATGTCTTGTTAAAACATTCTGTAAGACCATTTGTCTGAAGATGGTATGCAGTAGTCATTTCTGTGGACAATGTCGCAATGTAACATTACCTCTGATACTAGTTTTGAGTGGAATACCTTTCCATGATCAGATATAATCACACATACTGCTCCATGCTTCAAAATAATGTCTTCTACAAGGAATTTTGCTATCTCTGGACCTCCGGCATCGGCACAAGTTTGGTGACAGCATAGCGTGTGAGGTAGTCAATGCAAACTATTAGCCATCGGTTACCGACTTCGGGAACCTCCCTAAATGATCGATCCCAACTCAGCAGAATGGAGCTGCTTCAGGTGGCACCGGCACAAGATGCCCTGGAGGTAATTGCGGCACATGCTTCTGTCGCTGGCACTCTTTACAGTGACTCACATAGTCCTTGACAGATAGGTAGAGACCTTTCCACTAATATCTGCGTCTGATTCTGTCTAGGGTCTTCATGAATCCCAGATGACCGGATATTGGAGCATTGTGAAAATACTTGAGAATTGTTGGCTGGATTTGAGCTTGAACGACCAGTAGCGATTTGGGGCCTAGTGGATCGTAGTTGATCTTATACAATGTCCCGTTTATAAGTTGGAGCTCTCTGTTGGTCGGTACTCCGTTCTCCACGGCCTCTATGGTTTTTAATAGTGCTGGATCTTCCCTCTGTTCAGCTGTAACGTCATCTAATTCAGTAAGAGCTGAAATTTCATTAATGCTGTTGTGTTCCACTAATGGATTCCTCGAAAGGCAGTCAGCATCCTTGTGTTTGCGCCCGTTCTTGAATACCACTGTGACATCGCAATCTTTGAGTCTTAGTGCACATCTTGCTAGTCGACCCGATGGATCCTTCAAGCTAGTCAGCCAACATCAAGAATGGTGGTCTGTCACGACGGTGAATGGTTTGCCGAATAAATACGGCCAGAACCTGTTGATAGCCCAGATAACCGCGAGACATTCTTTTTCAGTTGTAGAGTAGTTTATCTCGGACTTCGAGAGTACTCGTGATGCATAGGCACCTTCCTGAACTTGTACAAGCACTGCACCAATCCCATAACCACTGGCATCTGTGTGATGTTCCGTTTCTGCATTCTCGTCGTACAAGGCTAGCACTGGTGCGGAAGTTAGAGCCTCCTTAAGTGCCGGAAATATCTTTCTTTTGTCTCATCCCAGTAAAATTTGGCATCTCCCTGCAGAAGTTCTTGTAATGGACGTGCCTTGTTACAAAATCCTTTTATGAAACGTCGGTAGTATGAGCACAGCCCGAGAAAACTTCAGAAATCACGAATGTGCTGAGGAGTTGGAAATTCTGACTGCTGTTACTTTATCTGGATCAGGACGGACACCATCTCTGTTGACTAGGTGCCCCAGTACTTTTCTCTCTTTGGCGACGAAGAGGCAGTTCTTTGGATTAAGGCGGAGTCCTGCAGTCTGAACACACTTCAACACAGTTGACAAGAAACTCAGGTGTTCTTCAAATGTTATGAGAAAATGACACACAGGTACAGCAGTCAACAATCCGAAGATTGGTTTGAACACAACAGTGCTTTACTAGGCATGGTCCTGTTTGGAGGTGGTATGCTGTTGCCTTCCTCCGACCTTCGAACTGACTTACCCAGCCAGTTATAGGGGGACCTACAGTTTAACGTGGGTTCCGAACCACGGTGCTACTCGGTATTTTTCACATGAGCAATACTGCCAGAGGTGAAAGAAGTGGAAAGTGACAGATAAAAATCCTAGGACCTGGTGGGGATCGAACCCGCGACCTTTGGATTTGTAGTCTGGCACTCTACCACTGTGCAACCGAGGCGCATGACAATGTCATTTAAATATCAAAGACACGACATCTACTTTAGGTGTCGAAGCAAGTTGTATATCATGTGTTCAAATGTGGGCAGAGCATTACATAATCCAAATGGTATTACTTTGAATTCATAGAGGCCATCAGGTGTAATAAAAGCCGTCTTCTCCCTGTCAGATTTGTCAACCTCGATTTGCCAGTATCCTGTCTGCATATCCATAGTTGAGAAATATGTAGCTCCTTTCTAGCAGTCTAAGGTGTCGTCAATGGGTAGACATCTTCCTTTGTGATTTTATTCAGCCGCCGATAGTCAACACAGAATCGCCATATGCCATGCTGCTTCTTTACAACAACCACCAGAGATGACCAAGGACACTCTGAAGGTTGAATAATCTCATGGTGCAACATCATCTCCACCTCCTCCTGAATTATCCATCTTTCAGCTGGCGACACTATACAATCGCTGGCTAATTGGTGGATGATCCCCAGTATGATATGGTGCACATGGGCTGTTTCATCTGACTTTTCCCCTGCTGAGGTGTGAATGCGCCCAAAAATTGGCGTAGTATAGCTAACACCCACTGGCATTTTTCCTTGGTCAGTCCGGGCCCTATTGGCAGTTCCACGGTTGTTTCCTCCAGCATGTTGTCTACTAACAGCAGAGCATGGGTCTTCGTTGATTATTTTGAACTCACCATCCTGGATTGTTTCAGTTTGTCCCGATACAATTAGTGATCCAAATCTCTCCTCAACCACCAGAAATGCTTCCGACAGCCACTGATATGTAAATTTCTTTGGTGTGCCTAATAAATTTTTTACTATCAACAAGCACTTCACAGTTTAACCGGTCATCTGTGTTGGTGACTGCAACTCTTCTCATTGTCAATGGCAGGATCGACACATTGTCAACGGCAAATAACTTCCCAAAAATTCTGATTTACGTGTACCCATTGAAACAACTTCCTCAATTTGCAGCTCAGATCTTCCACATTCAATGATAGCTTGGGATGCCTGAAGAAAGTCTCATCCGAGGATGACATTATGACTACATTCTGTTAAAATGACAAATTCAAACAGCTGGGTCCTGTTGTTGATGGTTATTCTTGTGACAAGTTCCTGCTGGCTGGACATACTTTCCATTTGCGACCTTCAGCACAGTTGCCCCCTTATGACAGAACATTGTCTTCTTCAGTGTGCGGCAGTAATTATCTGCCAATACAGAGAAACAAGCTCCTGAATCAACCAGTGCCCAGACAGGTTGGCCGCCGATTATGACATCGATGAGATTTCCCGACATCTTAGTGACTGTTGTATTTTCATCTGCGGTGGCCTAACCTCCGTAGATGATTGCCTCGCTTAGTTTTTCTGGGCGTGGCGGCTAGGGGAGCGGCTGGTACCTCTGCACAGCAATGGTGAACAGCAGCGGCATGTCGGGGAATGACTTCGTCCATGGTACAGCGATAGGCTTTTCTCCATAGGTCAAATGAACTCCTCAGCAGGTGACTGCCAGGGATAGAACAGCTCTGATGGCTGACGTCTTGTGGCAAAATAATCGTCAAATACTTGCCTTCTCTCTCTGCAGTAGCGCACGACATGTCCAGGGCACCCACAGTGGAAACACATTGGGGTGTTGTCTACTGTCCTCCTGCGGGGCATCATAGATGCTGGAGGAATTGGTTGTGGTCACGTTGGTCAGTTCATAGGCTGCCGTTTGGCGGCCGCAGCGTAAGTCATAGCAGGGCGATGCTATTCTTCACATCAGGTGCAACTGGCGGGGCAGACAGGAGCTAATGTCTGAATTACCTCTTCCTCAGCGGTGTCAGCTCCCTCGTGACTTAACAGGGCTTACATCCATGGTCATAATCTGATGCTCGCTCGGTCTAATATTCCTTGCTGCCATAAATTGTAATAATTCTATCACAATTTGTCGTATGGCAGAAGCGAAGTCATGCTGGTCTTCCACAACGGCCATAGGGACTACATCAAATCCTCCTTTATTGCATCTCTTCAATACGCTGGAACCACTTGATGAACTCTTCCATCGTAATGACGTCTTTTATCAGAAGAGCTTGGTACATGTCTTCTGTAATACCCTTCATCAGGTGCATGATTTTGTCGGCCTCAGTCATATTCAGACTGTCTATGTTACACAGGGCCAAAACATCCTGTATGTACGACTGTGTTGGCTCACCATGTCATTGGGCCCGGTTCTTCAGTTCTTCCACCGAGCGGATTTCTCGCTGGGTCTCCAAACGTCTTCTTAAGTTCCATCTGGAACATTTCCCAGTCATTCAGCTTCTCTTCATTGTTTTCAAACCATTGCTGGGCTGTTCCGTCCAGATAGAAATAAACTTTGACCAAGCACTTTGTATGATCCCACGTGTTATACTTGGCGACTCGGTTGAACCCTTTTAGTCATTTGTTGGGTTCCTGTCCGAGAGTCTCCAGTGAACACTGACAGGTGTCTGATGTGCAGCTGGCTTACTGCTGGTTTCGTGTCCATGGTTCTTCTGATGATATGGACTTTCGGAAGGATGTACTTGATTCTAGTCCATGTAAGCGACGGCTTTCACGTTGCCCAATCCGAGCCATGGTGATGCAGCTGTTGCATAGGGTACCCGTCGCCTCCACCAAACAATGTCACATTGAAATGGAAGCAGGCTTGACTACAAAGGCAGGCTTGTCATCTGAACACAGCACTTATACTTAAAGCAGGTTTATTGCGAACTGGAATGTACATGCAGCACTGATTGCCTCTTGGGCAGAGTGCTCTGCTATTTATACACAGACGGAATGTACCAGAAATTAGAAGAATAGTTAACATAAGAAACAATTAGACATTCCAAGTGAACATAAGAAACATGTAGAACATTCTGTAAAAATTAATTACATGTAAAAAAATTTTGCCTGTGGACTGGATCGAATCGGCGACCTTCAGCACTGCAATTGGTGATGCTATCCCTTGCGCCACGGTGGCAGTCAGTTAACATGAGGTCTCGCAGCAATATTATTTTAGTATCAATGAGACACTTAGTGAATGTACCTTGTATGTAAATCATTTAGGGAAACTAGTACATGCAAAAGCCTCGTGGTGGTGGTGGTGGTGGTGGTGGTGGTGGTAGTAGTAGTAGTATACCACCAACCATCTACTATTTATGTAGCAATGTGGTTTCATACCCCTTTTCAAAATCTGTTATACCTGACACTAAGATAATCCACACATGGCCTTGGGACAACTTGAAGCTAGAAACTGCACAAACATATGCACTACATCACAGATGCTGTTACAAGCTGCTGTTTCCACAAACACTGTAAAGAAAATGATAAAGAATTCAAACGTTTTCTCCAACACACTGGGATGAGATCATTATGAAGTAAAAAGCATTTGTTGCCATTTCTACAAGCATTTCAATACAGTAGTTGAGTTTCTTTGGAAAAATTACCAAAGCCATTATGAGACATTCAAACTACACCTTGACATTGCCTGTCTAGCAGATATAACTTACTAGCCAGAAAAGGTCACAACATTGCAGGGTGACAAGATTAATTTCATTATGTGTAAAGCTATAATTTATTAATAGATGAATCAGTCAATAATTGTGTTACTCATTTCTACTGAGTATGACCAATTTTGGTATATTACAGGTCATCAATTTCATGAATAAATAACGTAATCACTGACTGATTGTTCAAAAAATGTTTGTTAAGCTTACGGGACTTAACTACGGGGTCATCAGTCCCTAAACTTACAAACTACTTACGAACTAGGACGGCACAAATATCCATGCCCGAGGGGGGATTCGAACCCCCGACCGTAGTGGGCGTGCAGACCGTGACTGGAGCGCCTCAGTCCCCTCGGCCACCGCGGCCGGCCTGACTGATTGATCAATCAATAAAACAATAATTAATAAAAATATCCCTGACTCTCCCTAACAATGCTCAAAAAACTTTTAAAGCTCTAATATCTTCCTTCACTTTTAAATTGAAACTTAACACTAACAAATTGAGAAATAGCACACCCTTATTTTCCAAATCTTCAAGAAATTACACACAATGAGAGAGAGACAAGTTTAGATAGTTTCTTCTCCAACCCACAACAAGCTAAGGGATGCAGCAAACCAGATTCCATTATATCTCTATGAAATACCAACACGGGTGCATATTTTCAGTACTTTCAGGAGAATTTAATGAGCCAGACTCTAAAGACAACTGTTAAATCTGAACACTTCTTCATAAACATGGTTATGAATTATTCTGGTTCAAAGATTAATAAGATGATTGATAAACTGCAGGACAGCCACATAGCCATTTTTGAACACAGTCTTTATTAGAAAGAGACAGCACACACACATTCACACATGATCTGTTTAGCATCGGCTGGCATTTCAGCAGTGAGGGGGGAAGCACGAGGAGGGGAAAAGATGCATGGTAAGGAAGGGGATAAAAAGAATTATGCTGCTTGGCAGTCTGTACAAGTGCATATAGGTGGGAATATAAGATGCAGCTTGTAACACAGAGAAAAATGGGGGGGGGGGGGGCAGACATGGAGCATAAAGGGAGAAACAGAAAAATGGAAAAAAGTTGTGCACAGCTTAGAGAGAGGGATGAATTGAGAAGAGGTGTAAGAAGGAGGGAGTGGGAATGTACGGACAGTAGAGCCCACCTTTCTCCTCTGCCCCCTCCCCCCCCCCCCCCCCATTCTTTATGTCTCCTTACTGTGTGCCACTTTTTCCTTCTCTCTGCTCCTCCCCTTTCCACTAACCCCCTCCCCCCATTTAAACTGATTCCAGGCCACTTCTTGCATTCTCACCCATCAGTAACTGCATGATCCACCAGGCAGCACAGATCATTCCATTTCCACTCTTGCCAGCATCCTTCTCCTTCCCTCACACCTCCACTACTGAGGTGCCAGCCGAACCAAGGCACTGGAAGACAATAGTCACATTGCATTAGTTTTGTCTGTGTGAATGTGTGTGCACACTCTTTTTGTGATGAAGGCTGTGACACAAAATTTAAGTAGTGTGAGAGTGATTGCCTTTTCTACGTGCCTGTCTGTGTCTCAGCCACTACCTTTACAGTAAGTTGCAGCCTATCCTCATTATATTATTGATATTTCAACCTAGACTTTCTATTGCTAGCTTCTGATTGAAAGTTCAGAATTCCTGTCCTCTTTATGCAGCTTGGCAGATTGTACAAGTACAGACAGGTGGGAATGTGATTTGCAACTTGGAGCATAGTGAAAAGCAAGGAGGGGGGGGGGGAGGGGGGGATCTAAATACTTAGTGGGAAGGGGCTTCAGAATAGAGTGGCATTTCCTCACAGAAGCAAGAACCTAAGTGCAGATATGTGAAGAGGATTATCCAAGATGCCAGTTGACCAGGACAGAACAACAAATTGTGAAAATTGTATTCAGTAATTAATTGCAAGAGAGCCACAACACAAGGCAGAGTCAAATGTTTCTCTCTAAACTATCTTTAAAAATAAATTTTTATTGCTGCAATTTATATTTCATTAATTAATGTCTGGATGCATCACTAAAAATATTTACAATTATGTAACAATTGAAAATTCAGGTTGGAATCTCAATAATAGAAGACAGATAGCAACTTGCCATAAAGACGATCTCTGAGCCGCAGAAAGCCGCATAAAATTGACAAACACATTCACACAACTAAAATTTTCAGCCATGGCCTTCATCAGAAACACACACAATCATTCAGACATACCTCAGGCACACATGACCACTACCATCTCTTGTCACTCCAGTGCAACATGCATCTTGACAATGAGTGAGGAGTGGAGCAGAGAGTAGTGGTGAGGGGAAAGGGGAGAGAAGGATGCTGGGCAAGGGTGAGTATGGAATGTTTCACAAAAGACTGTGAAGGCTCTATTAGGTGGGAATGTGAGGTGCAGTAAAGGAAAGGGGCAGGAGAGTGAAAAATGGAAGGTGAACATGTGTATGTGGGGAGGGGTGGGGAGGAAACTGTACAATGATAAAGATAAAAATAACAATAAATAAATAAAATAAAACATAGCAAAAAATGAAAATAACAAAATAAAAAATAATTAAAAAACCAAAAACAACAAATGTCAATTAATTATAGGGATATTGAAATATTAAATAAGTATAATAAAATACAAAAAAAGGTGTCACACACACAGTTGGAAGAAAGACATGAATTTGAAGGAGATACAGGATGGATAGTGAGGGAGCGGAGCTGTTGGCCATGAGGTGCAGGGACAGTAAGTTTTCTTAGGTTGGGGACACGATTGTTGTGCGACCATAGAATGTGTTGTAGGGACAGTTTAGAAGAGCTGCTCTCAGACGAGACACACACACACACACACACACACACACACACACACACACACACACCTTTAAACTACCCCTTTTTAGCTCTTCTGTCCGTTTTCTGAATTCCAAACTGCATCTCATATTCCTGCCTATCAGAAGCTTTACAATCTGTCATGCAACATGGAAGGTTCCATCCCTATCCTCTTTCAGCATCCTCCCATTCCCTCCCCACTCACTATCAAAATGCTTGTTGTACTGAAGTGACAGAGATGGTGGTCACATGTGCTTCAGTTGTGTGCAAATGATTGTGTGAATCTGTGTGTTTCTTTTTCTGATGAAAGACACGACCAAAAATTTAAGTTGAGTGAATGTGAAAGTCTGTTTCAAGTGCCTGACAGTGGCTGAGAGATCATCTTTATGGTGAGTTGCCATCCACTACTTGGACTACTTGTACTTTTTCTGAGACTAGTATTGGACTGTTTGTCTGAATTATTGTGTACAAGACACTTCTGCTATTGCTAAATTTGTGTGTCAGTTGTGTTTGGTAAGTGTGGTTATACGAGGTGGAATCCAAAATTTTCAAAACTGGTGCTGCCATCTGGAAAGTAGTAGTAGTATATCTTTATACTGCTAGGTGGTAAGAGCTGCATATCTGATGAGTCATTGTGCATAGTAGCATTCATCTGGGACACGTTGAGTGTCCGGAGTGATTTCTGTAATACCTTATGTTTGGTGTGCGGTGATTTTACGATGGATCCACAAACAGAACAGCGTGTGTGTTTCAAATTCTGTGTGAATCTTTGGAAAAGTACTACAGAGACCCTTGCAATGATTCAACAAGTGTCCGGGCTCTCCAAGACCCAAAAAAGTGAGACAGGTGAAGAGCAAAGTGAAGAGCATGATCATCAGTTACTTTGATACCAAGAGAACTGTGCACAAAGAATTTGTCTCACCCATCCAAACAGTGAATTCCGCATACTACTGTGACGTTTTGCGACTGCTCCATGAAAACTGTGGCAACGACAGCCCAAACTTTGCCATCAAAGGAACTGGCTGCTGCATCTTGACAATGCACCCTGTAACACATCCTTGCTCACCAGGACCTTTTTGGCAAAAAATAACATGGCAGTTGTACTCCACCTACTGCAATCACCAGATTTTTTGCACTGTTCCCAAAACTAAAACGCAAGTTGAAAGGCAATCAGTTCGACACTTCAGAGAGGAAACAAGAAGCATCACTGGCGGTGCTTAACTCCCTCAAAGAACAGGACTTCAAGAAAACATTTGACCAGTGGCAGAAGTGCTTGGACCATTTTGTATGTGCAAATGGGAACTACTTTGAGGGTGATGGTGACCATTAGTCCAAAGGTAAGGTTTTCAACAGATGGCAGCTTAGTTCCAAAAACATTGTATAGTACCTCATATTGTTTAATGTTTTATTGTAATATGTATAGAATGTGAGCTTTGCAAACTTGGTATGTACCGGGTTGGTTTACTAAAGTGCAGTTGCTCATAGAGGTACAGTTTTGCCTGTAATTATTGCTTGTCAGAGAAACTTGGTACATATGCTAATATTTTCATACAGGAGCAATCTGCAATAAGCAGTGAGGGGTTGGGGGAGGGGAATGAGGAAACAACAGTTCCTGTTTTAGCCGCCACTAGGATATCTGACACGGTAACTATTCTTCTGATCTTGTTGACACCTCCATTGTTCATATTGAACAAAGTGTGTTAGCAGAAGTTAATAATAAAATCAACATTATGACTTTCTCACTTGTTTGACCTTTTTGTTCACTTACTGTTCCTAATGTAATCTATGACAAATGATAACATTTGAGTATTCTTTCTTGTATTCTTAGTGCCAGATTTGTACCAGATGGACACAACTGGAACTAGTCCTCCTTCCCCTCCCGTTACATAAATCAGTTCTGTGTTAACACATTAGCATAACTATTAAGTTTCCCTGCCATTCAATAATTACAGCCCACAGTGCATCTCTGCATGTTAATCATAAACATCCAGTATACTAACATTGGTGTTGAAGCAGCTTTAATGAATTTGACATGTTGTTAACAGTCAGTAATTATGTTGGGTTGTGATTTTTTTGTTTTGCCCAGAACGTCTGACAACTTCATTGGCAGAAGAACTACATATGTCATCCCACCATCTGAAAGTGGGAAACTTATCACATTGGAACCAGAAACTTCTTCAAAAAAACATAGGACAAATGTATGTTCAAAGATTATTAAGTACTATTACTCTAGAAACAGGTAACATTGTATAAAATAACAACCTAGTAAACATAGAAATGAGTTTTAGAAGATTTCCTATTCAAAACAGAGTTGAACTGGAATACTTGCCCAGCATATTGATTGTGCCCACTGTATTTGTTTTTATTGTTTTCACTGGATTGTACATGTAATGTGGTGGCGATGCAGGGCTTGCTAGATGATAAATTTCATCAACTTCAATGAATAAAGGATTCACAATATCGTGGTGTATTAACTCGAAGTTCTCATGACCTATCCAATGTTCAACATTGCGCTTGCGTCCAGTGAAAAAATTATCGACCACAATAACTTCGTGACCAGTCATCATAAGTTCATCTACCAAATGTGAGCCAACAAATCCAGCTCCACCTGTAATCTGGAGAAAAATATATGTGATACGAACTATTGATTATAATTTTGTTTGTTGGCAAAGTAATATTAGAAGTTTTTTCTTATCATGTACTTAATTGCTTTATGCACGGTATGTTTAGTTTACATGTAGTGTATGCTGAGGAGAACATTTGTGGCAAAACAGCAAACCAGACTTGAGATTAATTTTAACCATAGTGCCCAATCAGAGTATAAAGAGTCAGTCCAGCTCCTGCAAATAGTTTTGTCACAAATGTTCATTTAATGGTGTTAACATTAACTTGTTACAATGCACAAGAAACATTATCTACAGCATAAATATATCGATCAAAAGCACCAATTCATACTTCTATAATCCTAAATACTGTTTCCATCACCACATAACTAGATTTGCATACATTCATAAGGCATCAAATGTACAAAATTACCTTCCCTACACATCCTGAATATTATTTTCATTTTTATTATAATTAAAGAAAATATTTCTGGATGTGATATAATGTGTTTTATAAAAATAAAACAATGATTGTGCAAATTCCTAAGGTGAAACTATTCCACAAGTTTGTCTACATACCTACAGATAAATCTTAAACGTAATTAAATATTAGTAATTAAGGATACTGACTACATTGGCATAATATAAACATCTCTGTTGCCTTACTAATATTAACATTTACATACCATTTCAGAAATTTGAAAACAAATCATTCTCTTAGCAAGTGAACTTTTGTTTTGTCTGTGAAACTAATTGACTGTTAAAATCACAAAACCAATTGTTCCATTTTCAGTAAATAAGGCAATTTTGTTAGTTAAAGTGAAAATAAAAATAACAGACTTGTTCCTGTATGTACTGCCAATTCCAGTAACACGTCATATCTGTGGGAAAACACAGTGTCAGAAAAAATATGTATAAGAAAAGATTCCACAATGTGCGAAGGATATTTTACTGAAAGGAAAAAATGCAACAGCTTCAATAATGTCTCAATACTTCCATATTACACTTACAGATCACATAATACAATTAAGCTGTACTGGAAGTGTACCTCCCCATCAACAGAATTTAAATGGAAACATCTACCACATTTTATCTTGAAAATGAGACTAGAGATGGAAATGGTGTTCTTAACATTTCCAGTCAAAAAGAATCAGACTTATTGTGTATTTAATTTATGAGGGATTGATCAATGTTGACGCAAATGCATATTTTTCAACTGATCGTCCTAGGAACTACAAATCAATAGCCCTTCTGTGAGCTACAAGCACTTAGAAACATGAGTACTTTAACAACCATGGTGAAACAAGCCAAAACATAGCTGCACAGATCAATGTATATCATTCACCACCTGATCAAAACAGGATATCAAAGACAACTTAAAATCACAGCTGCATTTACTGGCTTATCAGTTGAAAGATGATATGAAAGCTGCTTCATACCTAGATGCAGTAGAAAAGTACTGTCACAAAAGGAGAAATCAAACACTATCAAAATAGAGGTCTACTGCTTGCACCTAAATAATATAACTCACTAGAAGAAACCTAAACATACAGTTTACGAACACTACACTTAGCATAAAACACCAAAGTAGATGGAGGTAATGCTTGATAGAACAATCTTTCAAGAAGTGTCTAATAAAAACATGTGAAAAACTTGTCATCAGTATAAACCCTATATTGTTCTTCTCTGGGTCTTATCTAAGCTGGTGAACATTGTTGTTGGCATCTTAAACCAACATCTAAGGAATAGCAAAGTACTGAATGACTTAAAAAAATCCAGGATAATGAAAATCTTACAGGCCATCAAAATGAAAATGATGATACACAAATGACAACTGATTCTGCTCTAAATGAATGTTAATAATAACAAGGGTCACTATGGAAGATGAGTTCATTCCTAATGCATGGGCTCAAGAATGGAGTGGCAACTATTACCACAGCCTGAATTTGAGTTGCCACACAAAACATGGTCAAAGCTGAACAGAATTAGAACCCAACTTGGAAAATGTGCATAATTTTTACAACTACTGACATTCAGACACATCAGAAAAGAATGCCCCACAAGATCATGCAAAGGTAGACTAAAAACTTCCTGCTGGTGACTCCAAAATTGATAGGTAACAAACACACTAGATTTTGCTTCTAAATATTATATTGTAAATATTATGCTCTACACTATGTATTTTTTCAACATATCCAAAAAGCTGTACAATAAATAAACAAATGATGGTGAGAACAAAAGTAGGAAATACCATAGATACTTCATTACTGCAAGCAGCAGCAATTTAAAAAATTCGGGAATGTTTAGTGCTAAACAAAATATGGTACAAATCTAAGATGACTGTACCTCAAGTTATACATACTTCTGTATTTGGTTTTCATGTCATAGATATGTAACTGTTTCTAAATAATGGGCTGTGAATTCACATAACTTTATATACTGTGGCCATTTGTAGAGAATTTAGGCTGTTTCTTCCTTATACTTCTAGGCCTAGACAAGCCATCCATGACCAAGGATCATCCACAGTTTTCATGAACATGGTTAGAGCAAAATCTGGGGTCTACACATCTCAGTGGTGTCCTGGGTATACTCAGTAGGATTAGAGTATGGTGAAATGATAAGTTTCATAACAGAACTTTCACGTTAGTGAACTACTTTCCAACACAATATGACAACTCCAAAGTTTTATGGTTACCTGAAATCAAATGTCAGTGCAGGAGGCAATCTATAAACTTGTACAGTGGCCGCCTTATGAAAACTTTTTATTTATTTTCAAAGATTAACACATTTGTGGATTACTAGTTTTAGCAGTATGAATTGTAATTTTCAGATCAATAAAGAAAAGAAAATAGGCCAAATTTACAGGAATAAAGGAATAAAAAACAATAGCTAGCTTTTACCCGTGGCTTCACCCACACTGATTTCTTTGCACATGTCCAAGACCATTGAAAGTACAACAGTTTGATAATGTTGCTCTTAAGTCCTGACCGGGATCATCAGGATGAAACAAAAGTTTCTAATTTTCTAGTTTAAATATATACCTTGCATACAATGACATTAAATGGTGTCCCCCTTTGTCGAAATGAAAAGAAAATCGTATCCAGGCTCTATTAAGCTTTTTTTGCACGATTTCCAACAAATGACTCAATTAACTGAAATAATCCAAAATAAAGCTTCTGAGCTTTAGTTTTACTAAAAAATTACAATATGCCTTATTAAGAAATCTATCTACAAACTAGATCACATAACTAATGAGGAGGTACTGAACTGAAATGGGAAGAGGAGGAAGTTTTGGCATACTTGACTTAAATATGAAGTCGACAGGTAGGACACATTCTTAGACATCAAAGAATCATGAAATTAACACTGGAGGGAAATGTATGGGGAAACATAGCACGAGACAAATACAGTAAGCAGGTTCAAATAAATATTGGTTGCCATTCTTATGAGGAGGCTTGCTCAGGGCAGCATAGGGTGGAGAGCTGCATCAAACCATTCTCCAGACTGAAGAAGACGACGACAATGCTGATATATGCTATGTTATAAATCCTTCAATTTGGCACTATCTGCCTCTGTAGTCTAGTGGACAATATGGTGGTTTACTATTAAGGGAGCCCGGATTTGATTCCCTGTTGGGTCGGAGAATTTCTCCACTTGTGGACTGGGTGTTGTGCCTCATCATCATCAACAACAACATCATCGACACGCAAGTCGCCAAAGTGGAGTCAGCTGAAAAGACTTCCACAACCACATCTACATCTACAAGGATACTCTGAAAGTCACATTGAAGTGCATGGAAGAGGGTTTATCAAATCACTTTCATGATTGTTCTCTGTAGTTCCATTCTCTAACAGCTCGCGGGAAAAAGGAACAACATAAATCTTTCTGGTTTTGATCTGATTTCATTTATTTTATTGTGGTGATCATGTCTCCTTATGTAGGTGGCTGGTAACAATAATGTTCACATTCTGAAGAGAAAGTTGGTAAAAGAAATTTTGCAAATAGCTCTTGTTGTAATGAATAATGCTTTCCTTTTCATGATTTCCTCCCCAACTCGTGCAACATTTCTGTGAGACACTCTCCCCTATACTGCAATAATACAAAACGAGCTGCCCCTCTCTGAATCTTCTCTAAATAGTCAGTCAGTCATGCCTGGTGTAGATCACACAATGCGCAGCAATATTCCAAAGTGAGACACACAAGTGTAGTGTAGCAGTTTCTTTAGAAGGACTGTTGCATCTTCTAATTGTCCTGCCAATGAAACATAGTCTTTGGTTCACCTTCCATAAAATATTTTCTGTGTGTTCTTTCCAGGCAGGCTGAACATGATCCCAGTTGGCGCTAACAGCCATAAATGCCACACTATCATCATCATCATTTGGACACTAATAAATACAAATTCTGGACACTGGACACACATGCTACGTAGTTGTGAATGGCAAAAAACCTGATTTTTTCCAAATGCAACCTTGCACTTGCCCTTTATTAACAGTACTAGCGAAACTAGGTCTGATCAGAGACTGAAGCAGTTTGACTTGAAATGGTAGGTCAATGGTGATTATTGGCATTTCCCTTTTTCTACATGTGTTAAAATATTGGCACCCAGTATATTCTGCCCAAATTGTGTGGTCTGAAATCATGTCCCAATACAGAACTGAGGTGTATCTTCATTCCCCATAATCATTATTTTAGTTAGTGTTCATGGAACCACCTATTCAATACTTTGTCATAATTTTTTATCTAATTAGTTGTCTACCAACATCTGTAGTGACTATATCAAAATTAAACATCTTTATTTCTATAATAAATATGAGTTGGCAATCGCACCATAATATAATGACATAAGAATAAATATAATGATCTGGCAATTGCACATCGTCATAATGACATAACAATAATTTATATTCTATTATGTAACCTAACATAATCACATCCCTCCTCTCCACCTGAAGAAGGAACGCAATTCCGAAAGCTTGTTTAATTTCGTCCTTTTTTCTGTGTGTTACTATCAGTGTTGCAGCAAAACGGGAAGTACTGGCCAGCCAATCTACCTCTTTTGAAAAATAATCTTATCATCTCTGTGGAGAACTTCCATCATTTATTGAATATTTGAATTTACTTTTAGACTTTAAAAAGATTTTATACACGAAATGTATTTAATACTGCTATCCTACATTGTGTGGCAGCTTGTTTTACAGGTTCCTATTACACTATTGTCAAATCTGCCCTCCTTCAGTACCAACAAAACTGGCCAATAAGAACAAATCATATTTATTTCTCAGTAAATGTGGGCTGTGCAGTTTACCTCTAAAAGCATTTCTATTATACATTTCTTGTGTGATGTTACATTAGCTTTGTTAAAGTTATACAAATACGGAATTCTATTCCAGTATTTCGAATTGATGTCATACACTGTGGAGTGCAATCTCTTGGTATCTCTCAATATTTCTGCTGTATGCTAAATACAAAGGATTCAACAATATTTTGGGAAGGATGGGTTGCTACTCATCACAGAGACGTCCGACGAGTTGCAAAAAGGCACACATAAGAGAACAAACAAAACTGAAGCTTTCGGCTGTTAAGCCTTCATCCACCAGAGAGAACACACACACACACACACACACACACACACACACACACACACACACACACACACACACACAAACAAACAAACAAACCCAACCGTCGTCTCCAGCTGCTGCTGCAGATGGCAGTTGGGTTTGTGCGAGTGTGAGTGTGGGTGATGAAAGCTTAACAGCCGAAATCTTCAGTTTTGTTTATTCTTTTATGTGTGCCTTTTCACAACTCATTGGACATCTCTGTGGTGAGTAGCAACCTATCCTTTCCTTTTATTTCCTAAATGCTTGGCCATCTGGAATTCCACTTGGGGCACTTTTGTGTCTCACCACTCCCTACATATACCATAAATTTTGACAATGACAAGTAGGCGTTCTCTCCTTACTAATTTTATGACATATTATGTTTTTCATTGCTTTAAGCCTGTAACCTAGGCATACCTTCTTTTTTAAAGACATCAAGGTGGTAATTTATATCATATTGCTGAATTAATAATCCACTGAGGTATTAACATAGCACTCTTACCAAATAAACAAATGGTTTTCCAAAGGTAACTACTGTAAATAATGTTGAGTATGTATAGTATTTCAAGCATGGTGGTCTAGTTAGGGAAGTTAGTGCCTGGAAACTGAAAGGTTGTGGGATAAAATCCCATCTGGACACAAAATACGCTATCATGTCTCAATAATGTGAAGATCTGCCCAAAATCACACAGTTTGCACACTAAGTTTAACTGTAAGAAGACTTGCAAATAAACCAATGAGCCATACAGATTTATTTTTACTACTACCGAACACAAGGTGATGAAGGGACTTGACCATATAGCAGGTATTGCTATCAGTCACTGGTGAAATATATAATCACCTCTTGAAGTTACCTCTGCCACATACCAGTTAGAAAGCAGGATGCATTGAATAATGAGTTTGAGAAGGGTGTATCCAGCCATTGCATGCACCAATGTGACTCATCACACAAATTTTTGTGACCTGTTACACGTCATGAGTATAAATGTGCACACTATCAAGTTACTTATTACACAATTATCAATTTGGCCTTTGCTGCATTCAACTGGCACATTGTTAGATATGCTTTGAATACCTTCCTGTGACAAGTCTTACCAAACTATTCAATTTATGGTGGCAAAAGAAGTGGTTATTGCCAACCTCCAAAACACACACACACACACACACACACACACACACACACACACACAAATTAATAACATTAAATTGGAAACCAAAAAAAGAATATATACTAACAAGAATTCTTTTTCTCAATTTGTAGTTCAAGAAAGTAACATCTGGATATCTCTGTGGAATTCTTGCTTCTAGCTTCTTAATCTGAGCTTCCAATTCCTTGATCCTCTGCTGGGCTTCAAGAATATTTTTGGCAGCATGATACTGTTCATGTGAACCTGCCATGTCCACTGGTGACAGATGTGTAACATATCTGCTGTCAGAGCTGTGCAATCTGGAGTATGCATGCTCGTAAGTGTATAGTTCTTCACTGTGGACCCAGTTTTTATAGAAGCACAAAACTGAAAAGGAAATGACAACTTCAAAAACATTGAACATGCCTTAAATCATATTTTGTAGAGAGAGAGAGAGAGAGAGAGAGAGAGAGAGAGAGAGAGAGAGAGAGAGGGGGGGAGGAAGAGATTATGTTAAAACAATATGTACACTTGAATTCATAAGATGTTCAAATGTTTGTACAGTCTATGGGACTTTACTACGGGGTCATCAGTCCCTAAACTTACAAACTACTTATCAACTAGCTTATCCTAAGGACGGCACAAATATCCATGCCCGAGGGGGGGATTCGAACCCCCGACCGTAGAGGCCGTGCAGACCGTGACTGGAGCATCTCAGTCCCCTCGGCCACCACGGCCGGCGAATTTATGAGAAACAAAAACCTATTTTTCCTATAAAACTTTTACAACACAGATCACAGACAGTAATTTAATTGGATATTCCAAGGTGTTGATGCCACTTCAACTGTTCTATTTTGTCATTTTACTAAAGGAATTGAATTTTGCATATCGCCAATACAGGCAATACCAGTTGGTATGTCTCCTACAATTACAGCTAAGCAAACCAGACAACTTTCCTTGATCCACAGTCACTTGAAAATCAATGTATAGCTATGAGTTGCTGGTTTTTTTGTACATGACAGTGTTTAAAACTTACTGTTATGCTGCTTTTTTAAAATTGCATCTCTACATCTCTTGCCTGCCAGTCAACAGGAAATGATATTTGAAAGGTGGTTTCCAATGCTAAGAGCACAACCTTATTTATTATTATACTCACATGACAGGTTTTGTGAGTTGAAATTATCTTTGAATATGGAAACAAGGACTTAACAATTTTAAATGTAAATGCCTGAACTGTTGAGTTCATGGTTTCACAATTGTATGTTTGATTCAGGTATGACACCCAACATTTGCCAAAGAGAATGGCATTATGTTGGGTGTCATACCTCAATCAAATGTACACATGTGGCACCATGACTGTTTTAATGCGTATCTTACAGTTGTTCAGACATACCACAGTGTTCACTATTGAGGTAGAAATGGGCTGAACACTTCAGGTGCACACATATAAATTTGTGAATGTTTTTAAACACATAAATAAAGGAGGGTGGGGGAGGGGGATTGGAGTTATCTAGGCATTGGAAATATACGAAAATTAATAGGTTGCTCCCAATCACAAACATGTGTGACCAACATAGGAAAATAATTGTTGGCGATGGTAGTGAAACTGGATGAAAAAAAAAATTAAAAAAGCTGTTTGCAATATAAAGAGTATTGCAATTAATTCCCTATTGAGAACAAATTCCTGTTGATTAGATGGGATATACAACTCTCCTTTTGAAATGTATGGTCAATTTTCTTGATAAAACTGTCCTAAAAGCACTTTATAAACAAAATTGAAAACTCTTTAGGATACATGTCCCTCAAAGATGAACCTACAATGATGTCCAACTTTACTATGCTTTTGAGGAACTTGAAACATCGGTGATTCGGTAAATTTAAGAGCTCCTAAGAGTTAAAAGAGCAATATTACAATAAACTCACTGCTAAGCACATCTTAGTCCCTGCAAGTCTTTTAAGGGGGACAGTAAAAATGTATATCTTCAAGAATTGAGAAACTGAACACTCTAACATACCACTTAAGAAACTTTGTCCCTCCCTGTCGTCATTATGGTCATCAGTCGAAAGACTGGTTTGATGCAGCTCTCCTAACTACCCTGTCCTGTGCAAGTTTCTTCATCCCTGAATAAGATCAACAACCTACATCCTTTCGCACCGGCTTATTGCATTCATCTCTAGGTCTCCCTCTGTGATTTTTACCCTCACATACTTCCCTCCATTGCTAAAATGACGATTCCCTGATATCTCAGAATGTGTCCCGCCAATCAACCACTTCTCTAAGTCAAGATAGGTCAAAAATTTCTTTTCTCTCAATTCTGTTCAGAATCTCCTCATTAATTACACAATCTATTCATCAGCATTCAACTGTAGCACCACAATTCAAATGCTTCTGTCATAAGTATGTCTGAACTTAGTATCGTCCACGTTACACTCACATACAATGCTACACTTCAAACAAATGCTTTCAGAAATGACTCCCAAACAGTTAAATTAATTTTGGATGTCAACAATTTCTGCTTCTTCAAAAATTATTTTCTTTCCATAGCCATTCTGCATTTTATCTTTATTTTGCTACCCAAATAATAAAACTCATTAACTACCATTATTGCCTCATTGTTGTTGTGGTGGTCTTCAGTACAGAGACTGGTTTAAGGCAGTTCTCCACCCTATTTTATCCAGAGCAAGCTTCTTTATCTACTCATAAGAACGGCAACCTACATCCATTTGAATCTGTTTACTGTATTCATCTCTTGGTCTCCCTCTGCAATTTTTACCCCACACACTTCCCTCCAATCCTAAATTCAAAGTTACTTGATGTCTAAGAATGTGTCCTACCAATCAATCCCTCCTTTTAGTCAAGGTATGCCAGAAATTCCTTTTCTCCCCAATTCTGTTCAGTACCTCCTCATTAGTTATGTGAGCTACACGCCTATTACTCAGCATTCTTCTGTAGCACCACATTTCAAAAGCCTCTATCTTCTTCATGTCCACACTGTTTATTGCCCATGTTTCACTCCCATGCAAGGCAATAATACACACAAATGCCTTCAGAAAGGAATTCCTTATGCTTAAATTAATATTCAATGTTAACAAATTTATTTTTTTCAAAAACAGTTTTCTCTCCATTGCCATTCTGCATTTTATATCATCTGTACTATGACCATGATAAGTTATTTTACTGTCCAAGTAACAAAACTAATCCACCATCTTTATTGTTTAGTTACCTAATCTAATCCCTTCGGCATTGCCTGATTTTCTTAGACTGCACTCATTTTACTCTTGTTAATGTTCATCTTATACGCAGCTTACAACACACTGTCCATTCTATTCAACTGCTCCTCCAGGCCCTTTGCTGTCTCTTGACAGAATTACAATGTCATCAGCAACACACAATATTTTTATTTCTGCACGCTAAACTTTAATTCCTTCTCTAAATTTCTTCTTGTTTACCTTTATAGCTTGCTCAATGTTCAAATTGAATAACAATGGAGAAAGGCTACAACCCTCTCTTACTACCTTCCCAACATCTGCATCCCTTTCTTGCCATTCAACTCTGATAACTGCTGTATGGTTTTTGTAAAAAATTGTAAATAACCTTCCATTCCCAATACTTTACTCCTGACAATTTCAGAATCTGACAGATTGTATTCCAATCAACATTGTCAAAAGCTTTCTTAAAATCTACAAAAGCTAGAAATGTAGGTTTGCCTTTCCTTAATGTATCTTCTAATATAAGCCGTAAAGTTGATATTGCCTCCCGTGCTCCCACATTTTTCCTGAATCCAAACCGATCTTCCCCGAGGTCGGCTTCTACGAGCTTTTCTATCCTTCTGTGAATAATTCGTGTTAAAATTTTGTAACCATGACTTATTAAACTGATGGTTCTTTAATTTTCATGCCTGTCTGCACCTACTTACATTTTTCTTTAAGTCTGAGGGTATTTCCCCTGTCTCATATATGTCTTATGCACCAGGTGAAACAGTTTTGTCATGGCTGGCTTTCCCCGAGATTTCAGTAGCTATGACGGAACATTATCTACTCCAGGGGCCTTGTTTCTGTCAAATTCATCTCTCAGTATCATAGTATCTCCTATTTTATCTTCCTCTACTTCCTCTTCCCTTCCAACAATATTGTCTAAATTCATTTCCTTTGTAGAGCTCCTCTATATGCTCTTTCCACCTTTCAGCTTTCCCTTCTTTGCTAAGAACTGGTTTTCCATCTGAGTTCTTCATATTCATTCAACTGCTTTTCTTGTCCCCAAATGTTTCCTTTATTTTCCTATAGGCAGTCTCTATTTTTCCCCTAGTTATGCAGACTTGCACTTGCCTTCTAGCCATTCTTGCACTTCCTGTCAATCTCATTTCTTAGTCATCTGTACTCCAATTTACCTGGTTCATTTATTGCATTTTTGTATTTTCTTCTTTCATCAATTAAATTTAGTATTTCTTGTGAGATCCAAGGATATTTTTGTAGCTCTTGCCTTTCTACCTTATTGGTCTCAATGTTACCCATTTCTCTTCTACTGTTTTATTCCCCCCCCCCCCCCCTCCCGTTTCTGACCATTGTTGCCTAAATGTGTGTCTGAAATTCTCAAGGTTCCTTCAATTTATCCAGGTCCCATCTCCTTATTTTTCTACCATTCTGCAGGTTTTTTTCAGTTTCAGCCTCAGTTCATGATGAATAAGATATGGTCAGAGAGTATATCTGCCCCTGGGTATGTCATACAATTTAAACCTGGTTCCAAAATCTATGTCTTACCATTATAAAATCTATCTGGTACCTTCCAGTGTCTCCTGGTCTCTTCCAGGTATACATATTTTTTCAAGATTCTTGCCTCATTATGAAATCTAATTCCTCCAGCATTGTCTGATTTTCTTACACTACAATCAATTACCCTTGTTTTGCTCTTGTTAATGTTCAATTAATAACCTCCTCTCAAGACAATGTCCATTCTGTTCAACTATTCTTCTAGGTCCTTTCTGTCTCTGACAAAATTACACCATCATCAGCAATCCAAAAAGTTTTTGTTTCTTCTCCCTGAACTTTAATCTGTTCTTCTTTACAGCTTGCTCAATATAAAGATCAAATAACACTGGGGAAAGGCTACAACCTTTTCTTACTCCAATTATACATACATATATATATATATATATATATATATATATATATATATATATACACGTAAAAAATAGATGAAGAACACTTACCAGGCGAAGGGGCACAGGCAGTAATAGCAACAAATAAACACACAGACACACACACACTCAAAAATGCTAGCTTTCGCAGCCTAGCTGCTTCATCAGGCAGAAGGGAAGGAGAGGGAAAAGGAAATGATGAGGGATTTAAGGAAGGGGGTAAGGAGCCATTCCAATCCCGGGACAGGAAAGACTTACCTTGGGGGAAAAAATGGAAGGTAAATAAATGCACATACACCCACACATTTACACAGACACAAGTACACTTAGGCAGACATACTGTAGAACTGTAGAAAGCAAAAAAAGCATACAGTTCTACAGTATGTCTACATATATATATATATAAAATATAAAAAATAGACGAAGATTACTCACCAGGCGAAGGAGCACAGGTGTGACAGCATCACAAATAAATAAATGAATACACACACACACACAATCGCAAGCTTTCGCAACCCAGTTGCGTCTTCAGGCAGTAGGGAAGGAGAGGGAAAAGGAAATGATGAGGGTTTTAAGGAAGGGGGTAAGGAGCCATTCCAATCCCGGGAGAGGAAAGACTTACCTTGGGGGAAAAAAAGGAGGGTAAACAAATGCACACATGCCCATATATATATATATATAAATAAAAATGAAAATTGACAAATTACAGCGTTCAAATGAATGAAATAAATCGCAATTTGCGATGTTATTGCTTCACTGTATGAGGTTTAGATGGAATACCAAACTGTGGCGAATGAAAATTTGTGCCTGGCCGGGATTCGAACCCGGGATCTCCTGCTTACAAGGCAGACATGTTGACCACTCCGCCACCCGAGGACACAGTGACCAGCCCAACTGCAGAAGACTCTTCCCTGCACGTCTCCCACCACACATAAATCTCCATTCGCCACGCTGTCTCTTTCCTATACCACGGCCTATTTATTGTATAATGCTCGCAGCCACAATACTGTATTCCCGCATCAGGGAGAACAGACTATGAGGTATCGAGACACAATTGTGTCACTGTGTCCTCGGTGGCGAAGTGGTCAACGTGTCTGCCTAGTAAGCAGGAGATCCCGGGTTCGAATCCCGGCCAGGCACAAATTTTCATTCACCACAGTTTGGTATTCCATCTAAACCTCATACAGTGAAGCCATAACATCGCAAATTGTGATTTATTTCATTCATTTTCTTACTCCCTTCACAACCACTGCATCCCTTTTATGCCCTGCAACTCATTAAGAAAAGACAAATGTACACTTATGGCTTTTGTAGATATGGAAGCTTATGACAATGATGAGTGGAATACACTCTTTGAAATTCTGAGGGTGGCAGAGATTAAATATAGGGAACGACCGGTTAAATACAACTAGTACAAAAACCAGATGGCAGTTATAAGTATCAAGGAGCATAAAAGAAAAGAAATCATCGAGAAGAGCATGAGATAGTGTTGTAGCTTATCCCCACTGTTATTCAATTTGTACACTGTTCAAGCAGTAAATGAAGTCTAATAAAACTTTGGAGTATCAATAACGGAGGATAAATAACAACTCACTGCAAAGAGGCTCACTGAGCTGCTGACAGGCATGAAAAATAGACAATCGGAAAAAGAAACACATGTTCACACAATCACTAAGACAACTGTATACACAACAAACACCGTGTCGAGCTGCACCATTGCCACAGGCATCTTGATTGTAATGAGAAGAGAACTGTGTTTGTGGGGGGCGGGAGGGGGGGGGGGATGGAAAGTTCTGCACTACATGATGGACTGTGAAAGCTCTTATAGGTGGGAATGTGAGATGCAGCACTGAATACAGTGAAGGGATGGGAGAGGATAAAAGGGAGGTGTAGAGGAGTGTGGGTATTTGAAACAATGAAAATAATAAGCAAAAATAAAAAAGTAATTAATTAGGAGATATTGTAAGGGGTGACACACAGTTGCACAGAAGACATTAATTGTAGGGATACAGGATAATAAGTGGAGAAGAGGGAAGGGGGGTTGTTTAATGTTAGGCATAAGGTGTAGGGATGGGACGTTATCTTAGGTTGAGGTCAGGATGGTTACGGGACTGTATAATGTGTTGAAGGCACAGTTCAGAAGAGCTGGTGGTGGAGGAGAGGATCCAGATGGCTAAGGGCAGTAAAGCAGTCTTTGAAATCAAGAGTGATCCATCTTGATATTTGCCACAGTTTGAAGGTGGACATTCATCCTGATGGACAGCTGGTTTGTTATCATACCAATAAAAAATGTTGTGCAATGATTGCAGCAGAGCTGGTAAATCACATGGTAGCTTTCACAGGTGGCCCGACCTCTGATAGGATAAGCCTGTGACAAGACTGGAACAGGAAGTGCAGGGTGGGTGAATTGGACAGGCTTTGCATCAGTGTGTACCATAGGGATATGATCCCTGTGGTAAGGGGTTGAGGTTGGGAGTGGCATAGGGATAGACTAGGATGATGTGGAGGTTGGGTGGGCAACAGAACACCACTTTAAGAGAGATCGGGAGAATCTTGGGTAGAATGTCTCTCATTTCAGAGCATGATGACAATCAAAGACCTGACAAAGGATGTGATTTAATTGTTCCAGTCTGGAGTGGTATTGGGTGACAAGGACACTCCTTTGTGTTGGAGGGAGGATTGGTGGAGTGTGGGGATATGACACGGGAAATATGTTTTCAGAATAGGTCAGGCAGGTAATGTCAGTGAAGCCCATTGCGAGGTCTTCAACATATTGGGTAAGCGACTTCACAGCAAATTTGCCATCCACGGGTGGCAATGCTGTATGGAAGGGATTTTTTATGTGGAATAGATGGCAGGTTTCAAAATGCCTGTACTGTAGGTAATTAGTACATTTAATGTGGCGGGAGATGTGGATGAAACCGTCAGTGAGATGGAGGTTAACATCCAGGAAGGTGACTTGCTGGGTTGGAAAGGACCAAGTGAAACTGATGGAGAAGGAGGAGTTGAGATTGATAAAAGAATGAGGATAGGGGGCCCTGGTCCAGAGTCAAAATCATGAAAATATCATCAATGAACCTGAACCATACCTAAGGTTTGTGGTTTTGGGAGGCTAGAAAGGTTTCCTCTAGACTTCCTATAAATAGGTTGGCATAGGAGCATGCCATATGGGTGCCCAGGGCTGTGCCTTGGATTTGATTGTATAGTTTTCCTTCAAAGGAAAAGTAATTGTTTGTTAGGATGTAATTGGTAAGGGTCAGAAGGAATTAGATACTGGACTTGGAGTCTGAAGGGTGCTGAGAAAGGTAGTGTTTGAGTGCATGTTGGATATTGGTGTATAGCACAGTGGTATCAACAGTGACAAGTAAGGATCCAGTAGGTAAAGGTGGGGGGATGGTGGAGAGTTGGTAAAGTAAGTGGTTGGTATCTTGGAGGCTAGGTTTCAAACAATTAGTTGGAGGTGCTGGTCAACAAGGGCTGAAACTCTTTCAGTGGAAGCATAGTGACCAACCACAAATGGGCATCTAGGATTCTTATGTTTATGGATTTTTGGGAGCATGTAATAGGTAGGTGTGCAGTGTGGTGGAGTGAGGAAGTAGATGGATTTAGGGGAGAGGTTCTGGGACGGGCAATAAGTTTTTAGCAGGGATTGTAGGTCATTTTGGATTTTTGGAATGGGATCGTCCTGGCACAATTTATAGGTGGAGGAATCAGACAACTGTTGTAGGTCTTCTGTCACATAATCACTGTGATTCAGCACAACAGTGGTGTAACCTTTGTCTGCAGGGAGGATGATTAGGTTGGGATCTGTGTTGAGGTTGTGTAAGGCTATCCTTTCTTCTTTTGAAAGGTTGATATTCTTAAGAATGGAACTTGGGGAAAGGTGGTGATGCCAAGTTGCAACTGAGGAATTCCTTGTATGTGACCGGAGTGTGGTTAGGTCGAAGTGAGAGAGGATGACAAATGGTGGTGTAAATTGGGAGTGACAGGGTTTAATGTTGGAATTATATTGGCTTTGATTGGAGGGTTTGGTGGCAAAGTGGTTTTTCCACTGTAGGGATTGACAGGAGATGAGGTCTTTGACAAATCTATTTTTCATGTCTATTTCTGGTGCCTGTCAGCAGCTCAGTGGGCCTCTTCATGGTGAGTTGTTGATGAGTACAATAAGCAGGTTCAAAAGGACCTAGGTTTCAGTAGTAATTCAGAAATGAAGTGGCTTGCAGAGGATACAGTAACATGAAAAGCAGCTACAAACTACTCTTTGTACTGAAGCCCACAACAACACTGAAATATTTTGCGGTCTACAGAACAGTACTCTTCAAACCACCAGGGGAAAGGTACTGTACTGGTTTAGACTGTGAAATGAATGTTTGAAGAACACAGTAAACATGGACTATAATACAGGCAAAATCACTTGTTCAGAGACATTGCACTGGTGTTCAAAATCGCCTATTTGGTTTGTGTTACTGATCAAGAGTAGTTTCCAGGATGAGATAACTACATCTGGTAAAAGTCTCGACCGGCGACATGGCCTAATGTACTTACTTGATATAGTGGGCTAGTGTTGGCAACAGTCACTGTGGATACTGGGATGAATGGCGGCACACAATGTTTACAAGATGTGAAAATGAATGTGTTAATATCATGTTTCTGTGATTTTATTTTCGAATCACAGCACTGGAATATAGAACATTGCACACTACAATACTACACTTCTCAACATGCAATGCCTTTCTGTTCAGATGTAACACTTAGTTGTTACGTAAATCGAGATGTATATGCCTATCTCTAAAATGATACGAATTACTATGTTTTTTTTTATGTCTTAATTTGGTAGAACAAAAGCAACAATGTAATCTATCTGTACTCTTCGATTCCTGCCTCACCACATCCGTTACAATCACGACATGTTCGTAAAAATCATAACATTCGCTCACATCAACTGAAGCTGTACTCTTAGGTTCCTGCAAAACCACAACCTTGAAAATCATGACATATTCGTAAAAGTAATAATATTTTTCGATGTACTCCTGTCCAGTCAGTAAAAGTAATTGGCCTCGTAAAAGGAAGGTTAAAACTCACTCCAGTACTGTTTCATACAGATCATACATTGCCAACCTAACGCTGCTACAGACGCACTGAGACACTTCTCGTGCCGCTGAGCGGGACTTTAGCCACTACATCTTTACAAGAGATGATTTAGTGACTTTTCCAGTATCTTTATCCCAGTAAACCACAGTATATTCTTTTCTCAATCCTAAGGAAATTTCTTTGATACTGGTTTTCATTTAATTAATTACTATTTTTGTACAGAAGTAATATTTCTTATTCTTCTTAAGCTTGATTGTTTGTGCTCACCCTAACACATTGTTGTAGTGTAGTTTTAATCAGTAGCTTTTGCCTCATGTAACAACATAATATTCGATACATTCAAGACCTAAAGATGATGTCAAATTAACATTTTTAGTTCCTTTTGTCCTGTTTTTCCCACAATTGCTATATTATAATATTATAGTGTAGGTATTTCAGTTATCTGTCTATGCAACTGATTTTATAAAATATGTTATTGCCATATGCATTTCACATTTATTTGGAAGGCATCATCAGTGGAAATATTTCATGGATATAGCTTTACATCTGGTGCTCATTGGTTGCTTCCAGCTGTTCTGCTTCAATTCTATGCATTTTGCTGTTTTTATTGTTCCAGCACTTCACAGTTAGTACCACTAGGCACATGCCATTTTTGTTTGTCATGGCATGTGCCAGGTGGTGCTAACTGTGAAGTGATGGAACAATAAAAACAGCAAAATGCACAGAATTGAAGCAGAACAGCTGGAAGCAAGCAATGAGCACCAGATGTAAAGCTATATCCATGAAATATTGCCACTGATGATGCCTTCCAAATATAGGCGAAATGCATATGGCAATAACATATTTTATAAAATCAGATGCATAGACAGATAACTGAAATACCTACACTATAATATTATGATGTCAAATCTTCTCTCATCATGTACCAATATGCTAATGGCATATATTTACATTGAAATGAGGTAATTTGGTAGAATCCGTGTACATCGAAGGAAACGGCATAGCCATCGATATATATCGAATATTCGATATAGTGTTTCTGAACCGGAGATTCGGGCGCTACGCGCCCTCACGTACTAAAAAAAAAATTTCTTGTTGAACCTATACCTAACCTTCTTAAGGCTACGCTACAGATCAATTTTTTTAAGTCAAAGTTAGGTTAGGTATAGTTAGGTTAGGTATAGGTTAAACAAGATTTTTTTTTTTTAGTACGTGAGGGCGCGTAGCGCCCGAATCTCCGGTTCAGAAACACTATATCGAATATTCGATATATATCGATAACAAATGCCGTTTCCTCCGATGTACACGGATTCTACCAAATTACCTGAAATGACAGTTGAATTTGCCATGTCCAAATATATATAAACTGGTTTTAAACTAAAACACATGCCAACCCTACCAATAAGACTAAACCCAAGATCAACTCAGATTTCCTCCATCCAGCCCAGATCCATCACCTCTGTCCTGAAGTGATATATTCTTAACCCAACTATCATCATTCCCAAATCCCTCAATCCACAGAAACAATAACTCTTGACCTCCTAAAAATTGTAGCCAATCTAATAATCCTACCTGCATATGAAGGCCCCACCACTGTGGTTATTATTGGCAGGGACCACCTGATGGTGAGACCCTGCTAGCTTTCAGATACATCCACATACACATTCCACCTCACAGACCTCATTCCAGAAATCCAGCAGGCTCTTTGGACCCTGCTCAAAATCTTTAGGTCCATCATACAGCCACTCACCTGAGTGCAAATCACTCCTCAACCAACAACTCCCTGACCTGTCTCTCCAGTAACACACTACCTCCAACATACTCATCGTGTAGCCACTTCTCTTGTTACCCACAAGGAAAACTCCCCATCACACCCTTCACCCTCCTCAGACTTAGTGGTAAGATGGCACAGTGGATAAACCACAAAAGAAAATAATAATAATAAATAAATAACAAGAAAGCTGAACACAGATAAAACAGAAAGAAGGCATACGGAACTATAAAAAAAAAAACCAAAGGAAAATAGAATCAATGAATAGTCCAAGGACATGATGTTTAACATCAAGCAGGCAGCAAGAACGAAGATGGTGAGTGGTCACGGTGTTGAATTGCCACACTAGAGATCCACGTTCTAATATACCTCCCGATCTATATTTACATCTTTATTCATAAAATTGTGAACTGTCCATCCAATCATTGTCGTCTCTGTTCTATTTTTGTAGCCTTGGCAATTGTCATACTCTACATTTACTTTAGAATAAGAGTCTTGTGGTAAGAATATATCACCACTGCATGTAAATGTGATAAATAGTAGGTACAGGCGAGATGTCACAGACCACTTTCAGCAACGGAATCAACTCTACCGTGCATTGTAGTCAACAGAGGTATGTCACTTGAAAACAACTCTACCACACATTGTAGTCAACTGATGTTTGCTTAGGCGTAGCACCCCCACACATCAATGTGATTATCTCACATTGAACCTACTGGTTTCAGTACGGTCCAAACCACTACCAGGTTTGTAGCCAAGATCTTGGGTGTTATCACTGGTACTCCTCACTAGGACCTCGTGAAGTTACAAGGTGATGAGCCTCCAGACATATGTAACTCCTATTTGTTATACAAAAGTACAGTGTCTTATGTACGACTCTTGCACTCCTTTTAACAGATTTGGCTGCAGAAGTTTAGTTTCGCTTGCTGTGGGTGACTTGATGTCACTGTCCAGCCTGATTTTCCCCACCCTACCTCAAACAGTTCAGCTGGTTAGGCACCACTGTTCCCACCTTTTTGGTAAACAGCACCACATGGTATTAGATGTTCACTGTAGTCCTGTAGCACACACTGGCAACTACGCTCCTCCTCCACTCTCTCCACGCCGACCTGTCAAAAATCACAAGTAATTTTTAACACACTAGAATTAATTCCTTTATTACAATGTAGTTCACACCAGTTTGTCGTCGTCTTTTCTCTGAGAGGTGTTGGTGTCATTTCACCTGCAATTACCATTTACTGGTATTATATTACTCACAACAGTAATATACTCTTACCACATGCTTCACATGCTATAACTTAGTATGACATCTGCCAAGCCATCAAAAAGAGGAGAGAAAATGAGGAAGAGTTTAACACAGATATCCCACACTGCAGTCTAAGACCATATCCACAATGACATGTTTATTGATACATTCTCAATGTAGCACATCATTCTATTTCTACTTTGCCTCCCCCCCCCCTCCCTTTCAGAGTTTCTGTTTTCATGCTTGATCTGTGTGTGGTATTCAATTGGCGGTAAAAGTGCAGTTTCTGAGTCTGCGAGTGGTGCTTCATGCGTTGACATTTGGTAACAACACGATGAATGATGCAGATGAAGGCGGCCAATCCGGAGTGGCAGCCCGGTGGTCAATAAGATTCCATGTTTCATGTGTTGTGTATTTCGGATTTCTTCACATGCATTACTTTTCCATTCAGATTTAATAATTTCTTGCATGGTAAATTGAAAATTTGTGTTTCTCTCTCAAGTAATATGACTGACAATAATTTTTCTAGTGTGTTGCAATACGTGAATAATGAATGTTATTAAAATCAGTGTTCACTTCCCTAAGAAAAAACCAAACCTGTATCTCTAAGTTCCAGTTCTGAACCAGAGATTCGAGCGCTACGCGCCCTCACATAAGAAAAGATAAATTCTTGTTTAACCTATACCTAACCACCTCAAGGCTACACTACAGATTACTTTAAGTGAAAGGATGTTTCCACCACACTTTCAGATTATTCTTTAACACACTATTGATAACTTCAGAAACAACAACAGGCCAGCACAGCCTTAAGGTTAGCCATAGGTTATGCAAGAAGTTTTTTCTCATATTACCTGTAGCATCTAAATCTCTGGTTCAGAACCACTCAGTGAAAGTAATTACACTCGTAAAGGCTGCAAAAGTTATGCAATCACCACAATTAAAATCATTGGTGAAAATAATTCTGACTACTAGTACAGCCAGGTCATTATCTAATGCTCAATGTAATGTAAATATCAATTTCACATTTACTGAAATGCAACGTACTGATCTAAAGATCTTTACATCCAGTATGCTGATTTGTTTACAAACCATAAAGAGCAAAGCTATTTCTTATTGGCTGCGTGAACACGACTCCTGATTGGCTGCGGCGCCATTGCCAACGTCTATATGTGCACTGCCACTCATGGATTCACAAACTGCACTTCAGCCCAATTGGCTATCCCTTGCACCATCTTACCACTTAATCTGAGGAGGATGCAATGGGAAGTTTCCTTTGTCAGTATCACTTCAACTGGTGTAATAGATATTTCTCTGTCACAATTCTGACTACTTCCCATCCTGCCTTGCAAGGAACATCTAACCCACTATTCTCCCCATCCCTTCTGAAGTGGTATTCTTCTACCAACCAAACCTATGCAATATCCTTGTCCATCGTTACTTCACCCCAACTTCCAACTCCTTCCTAACAGCCCACTGTCCCAATCTTCTTTTGACAATACCACCCAAGACTGGTGCAAGTGAATCTCATTCTATGCCATGGATTTAATTACCTCTTGTCAGGCCCTGAAATGGGGAATTTCCCAACACTGGCTTGGTAGCACAGTGGTAGAGTGCCAGGTCTAAAGGTCGCAGGTTCAATCTCCTCCGGGTCCTATGGTTTTTACTTGTCACTTTCCATTACTTTCACCTCTGGAAATGTTGCTGATGTGTAAAATATTGAGTACGATAGCACCGTGGTTCGGAATCCACATTAAACTATACGTCCCGGGCCTATAACTGGCTGGGTAAGTCAGTTCAAGGTGGGAGGAAGGAAACCTCCAAACAGGACCATGCCTAGTAAAGCACTGTGGTGTTCAAACCAATTTTCAGATTGCTGACTGCTTTACCTACCTTATACTACTCTACCCTTCCATGGTGATATTTTACAACCCCCCAAATCTGCATGACATCCTTTTTCTTTCCTAAGCTACACCTACTTGTCACCCTTTGTGTCATGGCTCATATCCTTGCAATATACCTGTTCCTGCATACTCCCACTATCATCTACTGCAGTCCTGTCGCAAGCAGCTCCTAACCCATCAAAAGCAGGGCTACCTTTGAAAGGAAACATGTGATCCACAAGTTAAGCTGGAACCTCTGCATGACAACTAACAAGATTTCTGCCAACATGAACGGACTTTAACAAAATGCTACGAGACACTGAAGCAGCCAATTGTTGCGCAATAAATATGCGTCCCTTCACTTCACTTCAATGAGTACTGCACAGGTTACAATACCTAGATTCTTTCTAGCTACAACTCCTTTTCTTGATTGTACAGGTAGGAACTTCCCCCATAACAAATACTTTGTCCCTTAAACTCCCCTTTCCCAAACAACCTTTGCTAGTCCCTGCCCTCCAACCAGCTATCGTCTTTCCTATTCTAGCTCCATACAACACACACACAAATTCCCCACTTCCTATTACACTAGTTTATTAATAGCAAATAACAGTCACAGTAGGAGATTATAAGTTCTGATTGATCATTTCAAACATAAGAGGAAAAAATAAAAAAGGTTTGTGAAGCTTATGGGAGTTAACTGCGAGGTCATCAGTCCCTAAACTTACAAACTACTTATACTAAAGACAGCACAAACATCCATGTCCAAGGGGGTATTCAAACCCCTGAGAGGGAACAATCTCGCACATCGCAGCATAGCTTCTCAATGCACTTGGCCACTCCGCCGCGGCAGAAAAATCATATAGATCTGTTTAAAACATACGCAGTTGGCTAATCTTGCAAAACAATGTTTGGAAATCTCTAGGAATTAACTTCTTTAGCCATTAGACCCAATGAATGTCACTATACAGCTCACCTGTAGATGGGGATACCACCCGTCAGCTTTGACCTGTGACGTCATCGCAGCTCAGTAGTTTTGAGGTGTGTGCGTGTTTGTAGAAGGCGTGAGTGATTATGTGGTGGTTGAATTAAAGACGATAGTTTGTTTACAAACAAAACAGATTAATATTGTGTGTTTAAAAAGTGATCTGTAGCTTCTCTCTGGTGGTTAGGTGTAGGTTAACTGAGAGGATTTTTTTATTTATCCCTCCCCCCCCATATGTGAGGGCAAATTTCTGAGCTAAGACCTGTGATCGATGGTACATTCTGTTATCTATAATGAGTGGGTGTGTGTGCATTTGTTTACCCTCCATTTTTCCCTCAAGGTAAGTCTTTCCTCTCCCGGGATTGGAATGGCTCCTTACCCCTTCCTTAAAACCCTCATTTCCTTTTCCCTCTCCTTCCCTTCTGCCTGAAGAAGCAACTGGGTTGCGAAAGCTTGCGTTTGTGTGTGTGTGTGTGTGTGTGTGTGTGTGTGTGTGTGTGTGTGTGTGAATTCATTTATTTATTTGTGATGCTGTTACACCTGTGCTCCTTCGCCTGGTGAGTAATCTTCGTCTATTTTTTATATTTAATAACTACAGATTACTTGTATCTACAATATAGAAGTATTAAGATAAGCGTATACTGGATTTCCAACATCTTGATGACGTCACGGATCAAAGCAGACGGGTGGTATCTCAGGCTACAGTTATGCCCACAGTACAAGAACAGGTGTGGTGGTGATTTTGTCAAAATGGAACATTTGAAATGACTGAAGTGTTTGATAAGTTATTTCTTTATTGTTTGGGATCGAAGTGGTATCACTGTCTTCCTTTGAGATGTATTATAGGTCAATTTATGTGATATTTTAATGTTGATGGAATTTGGGTGGGGGTTGATGGGTACCATTTTCTTGATTTTAGATGTAGTATAGGTTAATTGAGATATTGAATATTGTCTTTATGCTTGGAAAAGGTGTCAATTAGTATTGACATCTTCATTTGAGGCCTCTTTTATGTCAACTGAATTGTTAGATAACATGTATAGTTTTTTGGACGTTTTCGGTTTATTTATTGCCTTTTTTTGTGTGTGTGTTTCCAGCTTAGAATGTCCCCAGCCAAAACATCCCCGTGCTTGTCCCAATAGCAACATTTTGTCAGTTTTAAGATAGTTTTCGCATGTTTAAATGTGGGTTGCTGGTGTTTTTCATGACTTATGGTTGCCATATTGGCTAAAAGTTCATGTCATTGCCACCTTGTTGATGGCATTATGGGTAAAAGCCAATGGCTGGTATCCTGGTCTTCAATTATGCACACACACTAACAACATTTGTCAGTGGTGCATAAAGAAATTGGCCATGCCCTCTGAAAAGAACCATTTCAGCCTTTGCCTGGAGTGATGCACAAAAAAACACAGGATGACTGGAAGTGGGTTTGAACTATCATCCTCTGAAATGCGAAGCTAATATATTACCACTGTGCTATCTTGCTCAGTAGTGGACAGAGGACACTGCAATCTTAGTAAATGTGCTAAACTGAGCTTTTGGTTTGGACCCAAAGCATGTCTGGGTAGCCAAATTGGTTAGGGCGAATGCCAGCCTAAAGCAGAAAATCTGGGTTTGAGTCACAGTCCTTCACCACTGACTAATTCACTGTCCTGTAACAGCCGAGATGTTGAAATATTTCAGAGTTACTGTTGTTTTCTTTGTGGTATAGTGACAAGATCTTATGTTTGTTACACCTTTTCTGGGCAGGTGAGACCTTTCTCAAGACTAAATACAGCTAGAACTCCATCCAGACACACCTCTTTTCGGTGTTTGGAAATGCATGGACATTCTTCTTCACTTAGGCCTATGATTTGAGAACCCAGGAATGAGTTGTCTTGAAAAGAATAACCGAAAATTTAGCTGGTCAGCTTCTGTCTTTGAATTTTCTGGATGATAAATGAATTGACAACAGCTGAATGCATTAAAATGAAAAACAGCCTGAAATTATTGTGTTGCACTGTATCACAGCCAAAAGGTAAATTACAAGTGGGAACACTGAATGTACCACTAAACTAGAGGTAAAACCAAAACCATTGGTCACTAAAGGGTTATAGAAATTAACTCTGGCATAGAAAGGGTGAGAATTGAATCTAAAAACTCTTACTCATTGCAAAAGGTTTTACAAATGTAGCTTAGCTAAAAACTCTTATGCCCAGTAATTCCTTCAGTGCCTGAACAAAACTGCTTGGTCACAGTTAATAACAACAAACACTCAACATATACCCCTAAAATACTTATGTCCTTGTTTAAGTGGTACAATAGCCTAATGACTATGTAACCAAAGGAGCATGTCAAATATTTCTAGTGCAATTCAGGGAACAGCAATTGACCTTTTTTTGTATCAAATTGCTGCAACATACTAGTCTCGTATAGTTTTTTCACGATTTTATTCCCCCAAATCAACTTAGAGGATTACACAGAAGGGAAAAACAGGTGAAAAGTAGCCCTAATGAAAAATCTTCCTGTGAAAATGTTTAAGCCATATGACACGTGCGTGCTGCAAATACGGATAGACATATACAGCCAGACGTATGAGTTGCACTCGAGAACACTGCCGCTGGAGTCAACAACATCATGTTTTGATCTTATCACCAAAACATAACTTTCACTTTTCTACAATTCTGTACAGCTGCGGGCAACATATGACCTGTTCACAGTGGAAACCTTTGCATTTAGAAGGAATTATAAGCTCAAACTTACGTATAACAAGCACAACTATGCAAAGTAATAATTTTTTCACATTTCTATTGATAATGTTCATTTCAAACAATGTTCACCATCCTGACCAGTGACAACTGCACTCGAAGAGCAGACTACACTGCAGAATTATAAGTCGAGATAATCGAAAGTTGTACGATAATCGATAATGAAATATTTCCAGTAAAAACCAACTTCGTTCAGTTCGTAGTATAGCCATGATGAGTGTGGAAGCAGGAAAGCTCACAACTGCACTACAAGGGCAACGGAATAACAGAACTGTCCCTAAGTAGCCATAAAGTTTACTTTATAGTTTTGCAAGTATACTCAATTCATAAGTCGCGCCACACTATGATAAACATGTTTTTTTTTTTTTTTTTTTTTTTTTTTTTTTTTTTTTTTTTTTTTTTTTTGCATGTAGATAGGGCACAGGTTTCCACTCTCCACATTAGTAACCTCTCCACATGGTCCACTGTTCATTTCATTACGTAGTACTGAGTTCGACTAATAGAACTTGTACCGATTTCAGGCCAATTCACACTGTCCGTCACGTCACGTCACGTCACCGTCCGTCAGAACATTCCACAATGTATTTCTAATGGCGGCATTCACACTGTCCGTCACCGGACCGTCACGTCACGTCAACGTCCGTCAAGCTTTCTCGGGAAGAATGTTTTGACGGAACGGCCGTCTGCTAACATCGGAAGTTAACCTATTTTCGTCACGCGAATTACATGTTGCAGTCGACGATCGCACTGTTTACATGCAAATGTGTTTTATTCATCTTTGTGTTGTTGTTGAACTTGTTTAGGGGTAAATCTCAAATGTTTCATGGCGACTTGAATATTTTTGTCAATTGAGTGTCCCACTAAAATCGAGGTCGGATATTTGAAATCAAAAAATGGTTTATGTTACGTAACATTGTAAAAGAAACGACTGAAGCAAACTGTTCATTTGAATAAGATTGTAATTTAATTACGCATTTTTCATTAAATAACACTTTAAATGAAAATGTCAGTTCTAATGAAAGACAAAAATTCAGTTTTTTACGACGATATTAACAATGGCAGCGAGCAAATCGTAATGATTAAAGTATACAGGCGCTATTTATGCTCTTACAAGTATGGTTTGATGTCTTCATATGTTTATTTTATCGCTTGAAAATAGATGTCGATGTTTTGAAATGTTGTTTCAGTTTCCAGTAAGTTGGCCACAAACATACACTGTAAAGTTTTCTTTTGCCATTAATAACATTTAGCGTTGTTGTTCCCCCTTTCTAGTATTAAACTACCACTTTCTACACAACAGATCGCCACTTATAACCTCACTTTCAACATCGCGTATTGAGATGAACGAATTGACGTGACGGACACGGACGGACAGTGTGAATACAACTTGACGTGACGGTTCCGTGACGTGACGTTGACGTGACGGACAGTGTGAATTGGCCTTTACGAATAGCGTTTCTTCGGTTTTATAATTTCGACTTTACATTCTGCGCAGGATTTCTTTTTATCACTGTATTTTTTTGATACTACGAGGAAACTGTAAGAAATTGATTCCAATTTGAAAGATTTCTGTGAAAATCATATTCTTATTGTGAAGAAATCGTAATCAGTCCTAGATTTAACAAATTATATATGAGAAAAAAATTAAGAATCGTTAATGGAATTATTTTTAATAAAACTGCCAAACTAATTGCCCACTTAATTGAATCACAAGAGGAAAAAATCAGAGTGTATGTCGACTTTTAAACATAACGTTCTTTATAACAACAGAAGGAAACTTCTGCTGCACATTATATCCAGAAAAACCAAATAAAAAAGCATAGAGAAATGAAAATCGACATGTGCCTTTTGAGAAGTTTGGTTTAGGCAAGTGTAAAACTATAACTATGAAATCAACACTTGGTTGTCTTCTACATCTAGAAAAAGAAATGAACAAGTGCCTGGGTTTTCCTGAGATATGACATTTGATAGATGGTCACATTGTATATGGATATTACTTTGGCCACATAATGAACTAGAGATTTATTCTTCTCAAATTTGATGAGGAGGAAATTACCAACAGTTATTATTTCAGGACTGGGAGCATGGAAGGGTCCGCCACCTTCTGCATCAGATTGGCATTACAAACTTCCTCTGGATTGTCAGTTAATACCAATAACTTATTTTGACTTGAATCGAAATCTGGTAGTGATCGTACTCTGGAGCAGACGCTTTTCTTTTTAGGCTTTCTTTCTTCAATAAGCCCCAATAAATTCTTTCCTATTTACAACTCCTTTGCTTTCTGCTTTATCAGTTTCGCGTCATTTTCGCCCCCTTTCTTCATGTATCATTAGCAGTTTATCCTTCCGGGGTTTTCAATACAAACCCTAGATTTTCCCTTATTTCTTTTAGACGCTTTTCAGTAATAACTTTTTCTGGGTACAGTGTTGCTGCTTCTGGTGAGATCAACGTGTTCTTAAGGCAGGTCCACACGCAATGGTCTGTCTGTGCACAACATCCGTTGCGTGTGGACAGATCTTTAGTTCACTGAAAACTCTCCCACCCACCATCTGTCGGTGTAGAGAAATACTTGAGCAGTACAGACTACAGCCACACTGACGATCGAATACGCTCTTTTCCGGAGTTTTTCTTCTATCAGCGATGTAGAAAATTCGGTTATGGTTGCTGTTTGCATCGTGTCTTGCAAAAATAATGCAAACAAAACGCCAGAAACAGAAAAGCCGTATGCAATGGTCTAGACAGTGGCTGCTAAGCCTATGAAAATACCTTAGGCTTCGTCTCTACACTTCGTATGCGCCTAACCACATCGAAGAGCTTTTGAAGCTTTCCAAAGTTCTTTACGATGCACAATTCAGAACCAATTTTATTTATATACTTATTTATTATTATTTGTTATTAACATTCCCTGTTGCAGCAGGAACAACCAATCATAATTTCTCTTTCAGAGAACTGTTCGCAGCTGCTTAAATTGTCTCTTCACTATGTTCTTTATTTTTCTCTTACAATAAACAATTATAGCTTCAATAATTATCAATAAATTTGGCAGTGACTTCCCAAGTCCATTGATATATGTCAGCCATTTTTGTTCACTTGTGCATACACAAGACAAAAAAGGCCTAGACTGACTCAAATTTGCCGCGATCTCCTGTCCATAAGTTCTACCTTGTCGGCATGTATATGATTTGAATCCACATATGTCAGTAATTTTGCTTAAACCTCCAACTCAGAAATTATAAAACCTCTCGAAGATCGACGATCTTCTGGAGATGCAATAGAAACCTATCCTTTGCCTAGAAGCTCCACTCAATGTGTTGCCATTTCCATCAGTATCAGTAATTTCATATTTCGACAGCTTCTCACCTGCAAATAATCTTCTTTCTGTCTTTCAATACCTTGTCTATTGTCATCATTTATCTTTTGAGTACCCACATTAAAAATTTCTATCAGCTCAAAATCTTCTTCCCCAAATGCAAACTTGTTAAATCGCCAAATTCCTGGTTCTGATATGCCACTTTTGATACTCTATTGTATAAAATGTCCCAAGAAGGCTAACTTTGAAGGTTCAGCTTTGTTATATTCGCTCAAACTCTCTGATGCTTCGAATGTGCACATTATTGAAAACAATTTTTAGGCTGGTTTTAAATGGATCAAAAAGGTGACAACCAATTGTTGTAGCTTGTGGGACATGAACAATTCCGTTGTCATCCAGTCGCTTCTGTTTGCCAAACCTAAACTTCGTTATGGTCAGGGCCGGATCTAGGGGGGGGGGACAATGGGGGCAATTGCCCTGGGCGGCAGAATTTGGAGGGCGGCAAATTTTGACCGACTGCAATTTTTTACAGAATGTATCTTTCTGGAATAATTTAATGAAATTAACTGACACAGAATAATTAAAAGTAAAATGATTGCAAGAAATACCGAAATCATTTAATAAAACTAAAGTTCCTGGTTGCAGAGTTCAGTGTTGCTCTGTCACAGGTACTTCAGCTAATCAAACTTTAAAAATCCATTAGATTTTAGCCAGAATGAGGGAGATGTTTACGTTATTGCATAATGAAGTGCACAATGTTCATTAATTTGCATAGATTTCCTTTTTCAGGTAAATGAATATTCACATTTCATATCAAGGTAATATTTGTAGAACAGGTGAATTTGAATAACGATCCAGTCCTATATATATAAAATGTTTCAGGTGCGCAAACTTCTTATTGAAAGTCAAAAGAATTAAGGATCTAGAGTCCTCTCTCGGTAGCGGTGGAATTGATAGACATCTACACAGGATACTCTGTAAATCACATTTAAGTGCTTGACAGAGAGTTCATTGGACCCGAAAGAACATCTGAATCTCTCTCTTCGAGCTCTGATTTCACGTATTTTATTCAGATGATCTTTTCTACTTATGTAAGTGGGAGGCAACAATATATTTTCGCATTCGGAGCAGAATGTTGACGATTGTAGTTTCGTAAGTAGCCCACGTCGCAGCGATAAACGCCTTTGTTCTAATGATTCACATCCCAGATCCTGTATCATTTCCGTGACACTGTTTCCCCTGTATCACGACAATACAAAACAAGCTGCCCTTCTTTCGACTCTTTCGATGTCTTCCGATAAACCCACCTGATAAGTATCCCACGCTGGACAGCAAGACCAGATAAAACAGGAGGAATCTCACTGGAGAGGAGTGTTGCACTGTATTATTGATGCTGTCCTTTTTCTAGCTAACCAAGAAAGCCCTTTTAGAGGAACAAAAGAAGTTGGTGATTTTGGTGATCCACATAGCGGCAAATTTCTAAATACCATTGATCTCATATTATGCTATAGTGTCCCCCTTCGTCTGCGTATTGAATGCCAAAAGAAAGGCCAGATAAGCTATTTTTACAAAAATTTACATGATGAGTTCTGTGATTGATTGCTGTCAAAATAAAACAACATATAATTAAAGATATGTTAGCTGCTAAATACTTTTCACTGATGTTTGACTGCACTCCAGATATCAGCCTTAATGCGCAGATGACACAAGTAATTCGATATGTCAAGTCGAATGACTCAGGAGGTTGTGGAAAGTTTTACTGACTTTTTTTTATAGTTACCGACAAAACAGGAGAAGGCCTTAGTCAAGAGATACTGCAGAATGTGGAACAAGATAAGTTGAACATCAAGTACTGAAAAGGGCAGTCTTATGACAATGGGCCAAACATGGCTGGAAAGTACAAAGGCGTCCAGTCAAGAATACTCCAGAAGAATGAACTGGCCTGTTTCGTAACATGTGCTGCTCACTCTTTAAATTTAGTAGGAACAAATTCAGCAGACATCTGCGAAAGCTCAAACTTTTTTTGGAACTCTCCATCGTTTGTATCAATTCTTTGTAGTTTCTACATCAAGATGAGAACTCTTACAAAAATATGTACCCACAACTTTAAAACCCCAGAGCAAGACTAGGTGATCTGCCAGAGTAGATGCGGTTGAAGCTGTTTAAAAGCATTTTCATATCTATAAGCAGAGGTACTGAAGTAAAATTTGTGCTGTGGCTGGGATTCGAACCCAGGACCTCCTACTTAGTAGGTAGGCGCTTTAGACCACTCTGCTAACTTTTTTTTTTTTTTTTTTTTTTTTTTTTTAACAAAAACTTTATTTACTAAATGTGTTTACAAATAGTTATAATTTTGTGAAACAAGTTGTTTTCTTACAAAAAGTGAATGAAAGGTGCAAATTTTTCTCTTTTCCATGGATCGTTGAGGATTTCTCTTCTTGCACGGAGGATGTATTGTCGAAAGTCGCTCACAGATCCACCTCCCGCAAGGGCGTAGTTGATGAACGAATATATGAACCAAGTTAGAGTTCTGGTCTTGGACACTGGGAAAGCCTTTACATCCATGTACACCAGTTTCTTCGTGTTGATGTCATTGACACTCAGAGACAGCAATCCTGCCGATTTAAACTTGATCCATTTCCACAGATCCGCTATTTTGGAGCAGCCTACTACACGGTGGATGGCAGTATCGACCAATCCGCAGTGCTGGCAATACGGGTGACCGGTGAGCTTTATTCTGTGGCGACGGCCAGCAGTCGGGATTAAATCATTTATAAACATGTAAGCTGATGAGCGCAACGTTGAACATATCGATTTATCTGCAAAATTGGACCAGACATGTTTCCAATTTAAGTCTTTGTGTTTCTTTTGGATTGCTGGAGGATATGGAGCTTTTACACCAATGGTCTCGAGTATTTTCTTTGTCGTATAGAACGTTACGTTTGGAGAATTCTCTAAAACACATGTTGCTGTCTGCAATGTACGCAGTAGATTTGCCGGTAGCCTTCTGTCACCTGTATTGCCTGTTACGATACCCCACCCAGCCTTTAGCAAATCTGACTGACTAGCCGGTAATTTTAGGGTATGTATGAGATTTTTCACAATCAGGGCTGAACATTTTGCCTCACAATCAGTTAAAGATAAGCCTCCTTCAGCAAATGGTTGTGTCAACTGATCCCTGGCCACCCGGAATAGTTTACCTTTCCACACAAACCAACCTATGTACTTCTTTATTTGTGCAATACATTGTCTGTCGATAGGGATGACTTGTGCAACATACCACATTTTAGAGAGAGCCAGTGTATTTACACATTCGATCCTCTGTATGATGTTCAGTTGCCTCGTACTATTTGCAATAAGAGCTCCCCGTACTTTGTCCACTATGCTTTTAGAATTATTGGAAAGGAGCTCATTTACATCCTTTCGGAGTTTTAGTCCTAGCACTTCCATTTCAACAGATTCAGTGAAAGTATGTGCGAAGGGTTGGGCACCTTCATTGAGCCACAGGAGATGTGTTTTCCTGTCGTTAATGGTTGCCCCTGCTGCATTTTTATAGTCGTTTAGTATTGCTGCCACTTTTACAGTATCTTGGGGTTCTGTAATTATAATGGTAACATCATCAGCATAGGCATTCAAGGTAAACCGTTGGGCACCAACCTGCAACCCTGATAGGGAGGTGCTAACTGTGCGGATTAGTGGCTCCAAGGATATGACGAACAAAACCATAGCCAAAGGGCAACCCTGTCTAACAGAACGTTGGATTGGGAACTTTTCCGTAAAGTTCCCGTTGATTTGAACTTTGGCAAACATTTGGTATCTTGTCGGTAACAGTAAGTCTATCGTTGCCTGCGGAAATTGGAAATGCCGTAGAACTGTCCTTAGGTATTGGTGACTGACGTTATCAAAGGCTCTCTCGAAATCGATGTTCAGAAGCCCAACCGTTTGTTGCTGATTCTTCCATGCGTAGAATGTTGTATCCCTTAACAGACAAAGTCCATCTATAATCCTTTTCTTAGGTACGCTACACGTCTGTTCCGGTCCTATGATCTCTGGAAGTGTGCGCTTTAGTCTGGCTGCCATGACACGAGAGATGATTTTCGAGTCGGCGCATAACAAAGTTATTGGTCGAAAATCCGTAATTCTATGTGACACCGTTTTCTTTGGAACGAGTACAATAATTCCAGGTTCAGTTTCGGAATAGAGACGTCCATACCTTTGTTTCTCTCTCGTCACCTCCATAAACTCTTCTTTGATAACCGACCAGAAGGATTTATAAAATTCATAGGGGATACCGTCTACTCCTGGACTTTTACGTTTCGGCAACCTTTTGATAACATCCTCAATTTCTTCCTCAGATATCGGATCCAACAGCATAGTGACACTTTCGTTGGTTAATTGCGACGCACAGTTTTCCAGCAGTGTGGCTGTTGTAAGAGCATCAGATGGTTGTGATCGGTACAAACTTTCGAAGTGTTCTTTAATGCCTTCCCGGTTAATATATTCAGAGCCATCTGCAGACAGTATGGAACTTACATATCTCTGTTGGCACCTTCTCCTTTCTCTTGCGAGATGATAAATACTCCACTTCTCGTCTGGCAAATGCCCGTGGTCTTTGCAAGTGATGATTTTCCCATCCAGTTCTCTTTCCTGCAGTTCTAAAATTTTATTTTTTATTCTTTTCAAATCACTTGCTCGATCTTCCCCATTGTCGATTTTAGTTTGCAGTTCACGGGCAATAAGATAATAGTACTCCATGTTTTTCCTCCTGGTTTCGTTTATCCTGTAGGCAGCATTGGTAAATAGTTTCCGAATACCGGGTTTTACAAGATTCTCCCACCACTCAATGGAATTCCGGAAGAAGCGTTTACGGCGAACCCACGATGTGTAACGGGCGTTGAACTCCATCTTTACCCATGGTTCGTGGAGCAGGTTGCAATTTAACTTCCAGTATCCCCTGCCAAATATTTTAGGACGAGGGAAACCCTTTATTCGGAGAATCACGCCGTGATGATCGGAAAAGGTCACAGGGATAACGTTGTAATCTTGCACGGCCATTCCCGTTGTAATGTAGATTCTGTCAATCCGGGACGATGCGACAGTCGAAACATATGTGTAGTGTGGACGCGTGATGCCAAGTCGCTCAACCACATCTTTCAAGTTCAGTGCGTCAATCAGGTTTTGCAGAGGACCACAAAATGGTGTTGCTCCTGTAGAGTCTATCGCCCTTAATATGCAATTGAAGTCTCCTGCCATGATGAAGTTATCTTTCGCTTGCCGAAGAAAATATGGCACATCTTCGGTAAAAAACGTTGCCCTTGCAGCCCTATTATGCGTTCCGGAGGGAGCGTAAAGATTTAAAACAGTCACCCCATTCAGAACACCTTTGACTATACGTCCTCCAGGTTCTTTTTCTACGTCCTGCAACTCCAGTCCGTGCCTGGTTAAAATACAGCAACCCCTCCCTGCCGAGCCAACATTGTTGTATGCGTTGTATGATGAAAAGGAACCCACCTCTTCACATACCACTTCTTGTAAAAAAGCAATATCAATATCATTAGTTCTAAGAAATTTCTCTAAAATTTTAATCTTTTTAGCATTACTTATCCCACAAATATTTAGAGTCAAAAACGTGAGTACCCTTCTATTGTCCATGTGGCGGGTAATTTATTGAGACCACCTAGTCACGAGGTTTGTGCTTTGGTCCAGGATCATGTTCTGTTGTCTCAGTTTGTGGGTCGTGCGTTCTGTTGTCTACGTGCTGATCTTTTACGCCTTCACTCCTCATTTTATTGCGTGCCACATTCATGTTTGGTTTTGGTTTCACGCGTGTAGATTTTGTGGTACTTTGTGGTTTAAGAGATTTCTGACTGCCGGTAATTTTTTCGGGGTCCCGAACGCTGCCCTCGGCTGGGAGGTCAGCGAGAGCAACACGTGCTGCCGAGGCGTGTTGCACTCCGCCTCCTGGTGTGAGCTCTGCATCGGCTAGTGGGGCCGCGCGCTGTTGACGCTGCGCCGTGGCCCGCTGTGCCTCTGCCTCCGTAGCCGGCTGTTTACTTGCACTAGTGACGTCACTCAGGGGGACAGGTACATCTGCTGCCGGCGTCTGATATACCGTAGCTTCTTCCATGGGCACATCTGGGGGCGGTTCCATATTAAGTGTGACAGGCATCACGGGCAATACCGTTTCCGGTTTCTGTTTCCTCGGTGTTTGAATTGAATTACCACCGTAGTCGCCTTCTTCCGAGTCCACGGTTTCCGGTTCCAGGGGTCGTTTTTTGGTTTTCTGAGGCTCACTGGTAGGCAGATGAACATCCACGCTCATTTCAGCGACGGATTCTTCTCGAAGAAGTGCAGTGTCATTTAATTTTATGCCGGTTTCTTGCAATAAACTTACGGGGTTAGCGTTGGTACGACTCGCACTGTTCTCGCCACCTGTCTTCGGAGCGAGTGATGCATTTATTTTTCCTGTCTGCAACGGAGGGAAGTCATCAAAGGTTATAAGAGGTGGTTCGGTATCTTCCTTTGCGGCAACAGTAACGGGTCCGCGTAAAGTGGCTGTGGGTGTTAAATCCTGTAACTGTAATCTGGAACGTTTTTGCAGGGTGTTCTTCAGAACAAATGTCCGCTGCGGACAATTTTCACGGAGATGTCCCGGCTCGTTACAAACATGACATGTTGCTTGCTGCCCAGAGTAGATAACATGAGCCTTGTATCCCGAAACCATAATGTGGGAGGGGATGTCAGATTTTACACACATCTGTACGGACCGTATGCCATTATAGCACTGTATTTTATATCTGCTGGACCATTTTTCAAACTCGATGCGTTTCACCTGGCCATACTTCGAAAGAACCTGTTCTAAGTCAGTATTCTCAAGTTCCGGGGGAAGATTCAGAATTAAAGCGTTGCAGCCAAAGCGACTACACAGACCTTCTTAAAGCACGTCTCCCTCCACACCACTTACTTTAATTCTGCCTCAATGTTCCCTGTGAAATGCCTACCTAGGAAGTAAGAGGTCCCAGGTTCGAATCCCAGCCATAGCACAAATTTTAATTCAATGTCTCTCCTTATATTTAATACCTTTGGTGTAATGAGACAATGTTGTCTCAAAGATATGTATTATTTGTTGACATTTTCATAAAGTTTTGAAGGCCCTGGAAGAAACTGAAACTTATAAATTGTCAACACCAGAAACAAAATCAGAGATAAGATCTATTTTTAAAAATATAAGAAATCTCAAATTCATTAAACATGTTTCTGGTATGCAATATTAAAATAAATTGCTCGTGTTAATCAGTTTCTGCAAAGTTAAGACTTTACTATTGATAAAGCTGTTCGAAACAGTCAAGGACTTTTGTGCTTTCTCAAACCTTCCCAGGATTCTTGTACCTCTGAAGCTATTTCTGAGGCAAAAATGCTAGCAGAAGATAACGAGGTATCAACGGTATTCTCCGAAAAAAGGATTAGAAGAAAGAAGAAAATGGCCGATGAGCTTTGTGAGGATGAAGTTGTAAACTATGTCGTTTATCTTATGGCCAGAGTTGCCATATGTGAACAATATATATATATGACAGCAATTAATTATCTTGGTTTGCCACGATATTTCTCAAAATATGGAAAATTAAAATGTTACTGATCAGCTGTGATGTGATCATATTTTCAAACATATAATAAATATTCCTACTCTATTGCAATGTATCAGTTGTACAAAAAATATGTACTTGAAAAATTATTGGTAAACTGTGGAATTTAACTATTCTGTTTCCCCTCCAAAATAGTGAAAAAAGGAATGTTCTTAAATGAAAGACAATCTGCTCAAAATCAATTTATTACAATTAAACATGAAAAATCCTATCTTGACACAAAATTAGATGACATTTCCTATCATGAAAAACAGATAATGGTATTCAAACAATCTTTTACAAATGTTAAAATATTGAGACACAAAAATGACTGTCTGAGTCAAAGGTCGGAGGTTTTGCAAAACAGAATGCTATTAGATTGGCTACACAGGGGGTTGAAATTATCGTTAGCCCTAAGCTCCCCAGAGTAAATAGGCAGATCTCAAAAGAATAAAATAAGGGACAGAATCCAACAAGTCTGATTCATATAACCCCCAGCAAGTGCATCACCTTACCCACACAGATGTTCATTGATGGCAGCGTCTCATGTTCGCAGGCAGCAGGCGGTGGGAGCAGATGAGCTAAAATTTTTTATCCGACCGTAATTGCTGCGAGCTGTTAAGCAGGGTCGACATGTAACTTAACATAGCGTCACTAGTGTCGGCGTCGCTAGGCAGTTACTGTGCGACTCTATCACGCTAGTAGACTAATCAATATTTTGGTCAAGTGACACAAAGGCCACTTGGCACAAATCGATCAGTCACTTGTGTAATAAGATATGTAAAAAAAAAAGTGCCCGATTCGCAAAGGCGCGATTGCTCAAATAGAGACTTCTAGCAAAACGAAAACTAAACTGTGGCCACTCACAGCGTAAACACCGACAATGTAACGTCCGTGAAGTAAACACAAGCTCTACAAGGTCCAAATCTTCGGAATCTCACACAAGTCTAACCAGAGGACAGTTTAAGACGATGTCCTCCCCGTGAATCTAAACGGAGTATTGCGTGTCTCCCAAGGTCCGTACACTTCGGACACTCAAACCAGAGCCTTCCGAGGTCCGTACCCCTCCAACGCACAAACACGAGTCTCCTGAGATCCATACATTTCGGAAGCTCAGACAGGAGTCTTCCGAGGTCCGTACACTTCGGACGCTCAAACCGAAGTCTCCCGAGGTCCGTACACTTCGGACGCTCAGACACGAGTCGCTGTCCCTCCTCGCGCTCTGCCTCAGCTCACGGCAAGTGACGGGCGGCCACACCCACGCGAAAAAGACGGACCAATCTCTGCTAATGGGTAATAGTCTAACCAATGGGATGGCGTAGCGCCGTTGACAAATTGTTTAGCTGTCATACTAAAATAATTTGCCGAATCAGGACGCGTTCTCCGCGGCTGCGAAGAGACTCCGCCCACGCCACCAAAGCTTCCCGCGGATTTCACCGTTCCCAGGGTGAATGCCCTGCAAGGAATTTCAGCTTGCTCCTAGCTACGGTCACACGACCTAAAAATGTTAACGTTGTGCTATATATACAGCCGCTGGAGCCAAACCCCTGGGGTGCCAGATGGGCAGAAAGCTTTCCTCTCAACCTAACCATTTGTCACACTAACTATGTTCGAACTCTGCTGCTTTCAAGGAAGCTTTTTTAGATAACGCCTAAGGCCAATATGTCTCCATAAACAGCCCGGGGCCCAGAGCACTCTGCTATTGTTTGTATCCGGCAAATTCCTCTCTTGTGAAACGGCGGAATGACTAAAAAGGCAGTCCCCACTATCGCCCACCATAAACCACGGTCCAGCATTGTGTAAAGCGTCCCACACACTCTAAAAAAATCTGCCAGGTATACTCAGTCTCCCGGACGTAGCGTGGCGCCAAAGAGGTCAAGCCAGCCACTTTCGTCCTTCGCTGAAGGCGAGCGAAAGTTGGTGGGAGGGGGAGACCTCCAAGAGCTTCTCTGCTCTGCGCGGCCTGACCGTACCCAACACGTAAAACCACTTTTTAGCAGCCCAGCTGCGCCAATAAACATTAAATTTTTTATATAAACATAGAATGTACTACAATCCCAGGAGCCTATAACGCCTGATGTGTCCCCAAAGGCACAGAAATCAAAATAAAGAAAGATCTACAGAGAAAAATTTTATATATTTCAGTAATTAGGGTAAAGAGAAAGATGCAGTAACACAAGGTTAGTATGAAAAATAGACTAATTACAGCCCCCATCTCACAACACCCCACACCTGTTGAAAATTTCGAGTGTGGAGTATCATAGCTAGAAAGTTGCTATGATAACGAAGCAGGAGAAATTCTATAAGTACATAGGGGTAGCCAGTCATTTGCACATAAAAATTAAAATTTAACATCCCAACAGATAAATATGTAAGAAATAATAATACGATCAATGACTTTCTTACTAATTTCATCACACTAGAGCCCCAATCACTCTCCCTATCTTTTTTAGTTGGGTCATCTTTTCGTTGGGGCTGACCTCTATGGCATTTCAATACCCCAACCCCAAACTGAAACAAACTATCCCCTGTCTGAACATTCATACTATTAAGATGTCTGTGCCCTACCACACTCATGATTAATGACATAAAAACAACATTCATTCCTCCAAAAAATAAAGAAACTTAACATTCTAAATATAAAACAAATCTTTTTAGTAAACAAGAGACTCAGATTTAAATAAACAATGGACATTATATTCAGTTCTAGGCAATGAGTCAAGTGTTTAGAAATTTTGTAATTATTATTCTATTAATAAACAATGTTGAAAAACAAACATGTAAATAAGAAAGAAACATCCTAACTAATAAATGCAAATGGCGACAGCATCCAGACTCCTCTTCGCTCCAGCCATTTTTCACGTTTTCTGCATCATCCCTTGGAGTGCACGTGCAAAAATAGCAAACGGCCTATGTCCTTTATCTTTGCAAAAGCAACGACAATCGTGTACATTCTTTGATGTGATTCAAATGTCCCACCAAAGCATCTATGTCCAAAAGCCAATCACACCACCTTCTACATATGGTACCAAACAACCGCCACACAAGCTAATGTCTAGCCAATGAGCATCCGGATACTTAGAGGCTTTTCAGAACAAACAGACGTCAGCTTCGCTGGGCAGTGAACTCGCAGGTACAAACCTAACACCTGGCGTCAGTTAGTCGTGAGGCCCTCAAACACATGTTGTAGCAAGACATGTTGTTTTCTGCCATCCAAAGCAACTTCTCACTCTACATATAACCCCTCTCTGGAGGACTCATAGCCTCCTCTGGCTCACAATGGATTCAAATCATTTCCCCTGGCACGCAACAGCAATGTGTGATGACAGACCCACTGGCTGTTCCTTGGCAAACAGCCACTGATTTGCCATGGTCCCTATATCATTCGCTCCAGCTGCCCAGGTGCGCTGCTGGCTGGCTCACTATATTTTGTACATGCTCTCCTTGAAAATTACTAGCTATACCTCAGCATTGTCAAAATCGTATCTACACTGCAACTTGTGCCATACAGTAAAGTTTCCATAATAAATAAACTGAAATGACTCATTAGATTAGATGTACTTTTCGTTCCAGTTGAAACAAATTGAGGAAATCCTCTTGGATGTAGAACATGTCAGAACAGAATACATAATATATACTTACAAAAAGAGGCCACATATGTTTTACATGTTCCCCTCTTCTGTGAACTATTTCTCAATTATAACTTGTCCATAACATGTAAAGGTAGCAAGAGGGCAAGACTGCTACATTCCAGTTTCTCAAAATTTGCAGTTTTGTTGAGTGACCCTATACTCTAAGGCAAATTTATATTTCAAGTTCTCTTACTTTTTACACTAAAATGTTTTTGACAATGTCATCAAAGTTGTTTTGCGTCAAATGCCAAGGACTGCTAAAGCCTTTAAACTGATCTCTGACATTGTGTTTCTGAGAAATTTTTTGATCAGTTTCAGATTGGAAAGTGATCTTTCTTCATAGAAGGAGTAACTGACAAATTCAGGTACAGATGAAGAGATGTGTGCACATCTGAGAGACTGCGTGCCAGAATTGTCAACAAACAAAATTTTGCGAAATCTTTAGTTGAAAACAGGTTTTCTTTCTTTTCAAATTCTCTCAATACAAATATTTTGAGACTTAATAAATTCATTTAAGAGATTTATGGTTAAATCTAATTCGTACTTAGCCAAAAGATTTACTGCTCTTTGCTGAATATCTTTATTTTCTAGCTTAAAACGATTGTTTACTCGGGTCGAGGAAGCACTTCATGATATTTTTCGGCCAAGAGTTGCGGTGGAGGGTTAGCTATTATGAATGACAAGAAAGGCCAAGTCTGGAGTTCGACGGGAGGCGTCGTCGCAGTAGACTTGAGCTCTGCTACTGGAAGCTGTGTTTCGATGACAGATGCTTGCCATTAGGAGTTAGTAGAGGCATCTGCATTACCATGTCATTTCACCATAAACAAAATTGTCTGAGCCTTAAAGGGTTCAAACAGCGTACACGGTCCAGGCACTTGTGTGAAACTTGCACTTATGCACTTGCTTGACCTATCCTAGATTCCAGACACATCTAGACTGCTTTTGTGTCTATGCAGGCAAGAGCCGTTAGTGGGTTGCAAAACTACCCTAAAGCTATCCACACATGGTACACGTTTCTGAACTTGGGCGGTTATTATTCCTAGTCCACGTCCAGCTAAAACCTCAGAAATGATGTGAAACGTGTATACAAGACATGTGCTTTAACGTACTGCAAGCGAACGCAGTACACCCCAGCGATCATTGTAGCACACATTCACACATCCGCTCCTGTGCATATGCTACTCATGTTGTTCTGTCTGTGGTACAGAGTTATATAAGTAAGAACTTCAACACATATTGTCATAAGGCTATTAAGAAAATTGCATCTTCAGTAAATAAAGGCAGTGGCTTACAAACTTTTAACGACAAATTGTGGGATATAAAATTGGAATAGGCCTTCAGACAAGACAAACATTATTACACCAGCCTCGATTTTTAGTAAAACGTATCCACGGTGGAGTGGCCATGTGTTGTAAAGCGCCTTCCTGCAGAGCACGTGGTTTCTCGCCGTTGGAGGTATGAGTCCTCCCTTGGACATGGGTGTGTGTTTGGCTTTAGGTTAGTTTAACTAGTTTGTAAGCCTAGAGACTAATAATCAGAGTAGTTAAGTCTCATGGATTTACAAAAATTTGAACATTTTTAAGTAAAAAGTAAAGGTCTTTCTTTTTCGATGACTGATACTATTTAGTAGTAGAGACTTTATAATGTGTAAAATACGTGACTTAAGATGCAAACTGACTTTTCATAAAATCAAACAATTTCACTCTTCACAGGACATGCACTTATAATTATACCACATCAAATATCATACAGTATACTTCTATCAAATTAATAAGGAAGACTTTGAACCTATCAGAAAACGCGATTATGAGAAAAAATATTTGGTTATATTGAACCAGCTCCACCTAGTATGTTCAGTTTTATTGTCCGTGACTCTACTCAAACTTATGTCTTACTGAGTGTTTAATATACTATTCGTAGATCTGTATGCAAGACATACACAATAAACCTAAACGGTACCCCTACGCAGGGCTGCTGAGAGCAGCACCAGGCCTGGGGCAAGAAGCAAGATTGGGCCCCAACTCAAAATATAGCAGTCTATTTTTAAAAGTAGGTTTTACTTTTTTTTTAACCCTTTATCCCAATAGGGTATTTGACTGTTTTCTGGAAATCGGTTTAAATTGTTAATTACGTCATATTATGGTCCGAACTTGCTTTTTTACCGCGTGGATTTCAGTACTTTTCTTTAAAAAAAGAAATGAAATTCAAATAATTTGAAATCCCGCTAAAACGCTACATTTGAGTCGCGTGATGCCTGTGACGTCATACAACACGCCGCCGCTGCTGGTGCTGCTGTTGCTATCGTAAGATAAATACCTGTATATTGTTTGGGCCGAGGCCTCGTGTTTGGGCGTTAACCTTTGCATAATGACCTACAAATATTGTTTAGTTCCGTACTGTACCAATACATCTGTCAAGACGCCGGAAAAATTGTTTTTGCAAGTACCAAAAAATAAGAAAATACGCAAAAAGTGGTTGACACTGGGGCGAAGAGATCCAAATGAAATAGCGGCTACTTCATGTGTGTATTTGTGTGAGTTAGTCGACTGTCTAATGAGTAAGGCAGCAGGACAGTGTTTCGACGAAAAACATGGTAGAATATAAATGTTTTACTAAATACAAATAAAATAACGTAAGCCTTTTCTTCTGCACAGGGCTCTACCAAGCAATTTTCATTGCAAGTAAATAACGTTTGAACTGATTAGCGTTTTTTTTATTATTATTATTTAAATTAAAGCATGGGGCTTCGTATGTGGACGAGTAAACGTAAATGGATTAGTTTGTAGTGTCAAAAGTAGTGACACATTCATATCTAACCAAATCTTGAATAGGTAAGGAAAATACTGATATGCATGGGAGAAAGTTTACACACAATCGCAAACATTCACTCACAAAAACAACAAACCAGAAAAGCGCTGTAATTTCGGCGCTATAAATTTATTCCGTCGTGTCTCGCTCGCAATGTTTACGTGAAAGTGACATGCCTTTGGCCACGCAAAATGTGCGTTGCCAACCTACGAACGATATGAAAACACCGCCGACGCAACCCGTTGTTCCTGTTCTAGACTATAGATATATTATATAACTATACACAAGGCATTTTTTGCTGTATTTTACAGGTTATGATGTTTCACTTTGCACCAGTATTGAAATAAAATTACTCCCTTAACTGCGTGCTTTACTGGGTTAAATTTTACTATCTATCCCGGCGGCTTCCTGTGACTATGTTGGCAACAGATGCTGAATAGCGAGAATCATGAGACGTCGCCATTAGCCAATCGCGTGACAGCGCAAATATTTTGCCGTGAAATCTTTGATTTACCAGGGCAGTTACTTCTTTTACAGGCCGGACAATGGTACGTACAAGAATCATAGAGCAGGAACAGCATTAGTTATTTACTTCATGGTCTGTACGATACACTAATGTAGTCATTCTATGTGGTCTAAACATATGGACAAAGATTTTCTATCGTGTTGTTAAAGTTGCCAACAATCACTCAAGGCCGCTTGGATAGAAGATAAAATTTCACCCTTTATTGCATAATATGGTGACTTCAGATTAAGTCTGCTGACATCAACAAATAGGGTACTTTTTTCGAATGGCATAAAATATATCTCGAAATAATTAGCTTTAAAATGTAGGTATGCGTTACTTATAATGCAGTTTTCACGTTTATTTCTGGCTCGTAAAAATTTGGTATTGTTTTTAAAGAACGAAAACACCATAATTGCATCAACGTTAGGGAGGTTTCCGCTGTCAGCCTTCACATAACCATCTTCCATTGTGGTATAAAAACTGTAATCGCGTTTAGATCACAAAAAAACTGAACTTAAAGCTGGGAAATGGAGGAAACACATACAATAATACAGCTGCGACTTATAGTTGCCGCGCTGTAGGTGTTCTACGACGTCACCAGTACTTCAGCCAATAATCGCGAAATTCGAAGACTTTTAAGCTTTAATTACGTAAAAATAATAGATGTTTTGTAAGAATTATGAGCGAAAATGCTGTCTGAATGTTATAATCATTCAGAATAACAACAATTCATACCATATTTTTAACACAGGAAAATACCCTATTGTCGCAAATTCGCTTCATAGCGTTGTAACCTTTAAATCTGGAAGAATAAGTATTTTCGAAAACCACTGCCGACTAAAGCAGATTCTACACAAACAGGCCCAGTGCGTGCAACTGTGCTGCCATTAACGGAACGTTTATCGAGCTCGTGTTGCGGAGAAAGAGTTGAGTTTGTGTTCATTCTTTATGACATAAAGCTAAATACATAGGGAAGTTTCAGTCTGAAAATAGATTGTTTTGTTAGGAGTTGCAATTCACTTATAGAAGTGATAAAACTTTCAGTGGACACGAAAGTAATGTTTATGTAAAATACTATCATCAGGCACTTAGGCATCTTTGTAGGCACATGCAAGAGATAAAATAAAATGCAGGAAGTACTTTAATTTGCATTCATCTTTGGTGCTAACGTACTTCATTGTCAGATTTTCTTTTGATTGATGTTTTCGCAGTTTTCAATACAAGAAGCATCGGGCTCCAACAAAACAAGCCCCCAGGTAAGTCTCCCCTTATTGATGGAGTAGGTCATTGGTCCTGTGTAACAGGAAGGCAAAGATGCAAAAGATCCAGCTGTAAAGGGCAGACAGTCGTTATGTATACAGAATGCAAGACTCACCCTTGCAAACAAATACTCAGATTGTTTCAAGCGATTTCATGAGCAAATTAACCTTTATCCCACGCATTAGGTTTAGACGTAAACACACATGTAATTCAAACATAAGTTAACTATTTGTTCTATTCTTATAAGAAAGTTCATTAAAAAAATTCCCTCAATGAAGTATTGTAAGCCTTTTATTTCTCAAATACAGGTTGTCCACAAATTTAAGAGGTACCTAATAATACCAACTATATGTAACATGTTTCACATTTGATATTATTAATCGTTTAACATCCAAAATACTAAGCACAAAAAGATGATGTATTATTTTTTTCTTGCAGTAGAAATTAATTCAGGCACTAAAGGATTTAACACATCATCATTAGGGAACGTAGCAAACGCACAAAAAATACTTACTGTAAAGTAATATAATTATAAAAATCTAATTTTTTACTAAACATTTTAGAAACTGTCAAGCATACAACTTTCAAGAGGGTTTGACATGGATTCAACACATCGCAATTACGTAAACAATAAAAATACACTCATTAAGAAACCAACAGAGAGATACAGTAATAAATATTGGTTAGAAGAATAGTGATCGAGATTTCAGGGAGTGAAGACAACGACAGCTAAGTGATAGCTCCACTGAGACGTACAAGAAAAGAAAGCAAACTGATACGACTTACAAATTAGATTTCAGATGATACTCAGTAACGATTTATTTTTGTTAATGTTTATCGTTTCATTTTATTCTGTTTAGAAATTTTGTTTGAACTTCACTTTTAAATAGCCAGTCAAGAATTACACTGCTTAGTCAGTGAGCTAAACATTTCAGTATATCGCAATGAGTCGTGCAGTATGTAATATATTACAAGCTTTTTGCCATTAACTCTGTCAGTGGTGCTTTCCGAGCCTTCCATTCAGCAAACGTGCGAATTACATTATCAAAGTCTGGCTACCTTACCAAATCAGATTTAATAGTTAAGGTTCCCAAATCTGTGAGATGTTGACGTCGTTGATGCACAGTTGATCTCAGTTTCTGACATGAGCCAGAGTGCTAAATGATCTCTCTACCAGAACGATAGTCACTAGAAGAGAGCAAGAGATGTGCAGAGCTACGCTATTATTCAAGAGTTTGAATGGTTTCAAAGAAGTGCATTTGAAGTTTGAAGTATGCATTATTTTTAAATATTTCATTTCTTCTTTTAAAACTATTGTAACATCATTATGGTATTCAGTGATGAATAAACTGCATGCCTCAGCGATCTGATCATCAGTCGTCTTTGCATATTACCACAAAAGTGCAAATGTGTCATCTAACAGCTTTAATGCTTCATATCATGTTGTTAAGTTGGCGACTAAATTGTCAATAATGATATAAAAAACATTTACCTTGAAGAGATATGAATCCAGAACTGTTACTTCATTCATGCCTTCGTCAATGAATGATTTCCTCTTCATACTTAGCTTTATGTTCACGAAGAACTCGATATACAGACGAGCTGCTGACAACAAAAAGCAGTGTGCCTTTTGCAACACCACTGAGCAATAGTCACATGACGATAGAAACAGTGAACATTATTCCATATCTACCGTATCAGTCACCTTGCAGTGTACATGCAGTTGGACAGCCCGCTCAGTGCACAGGTTGTTTTATTCATTCGTAGAACACCCAATCTAAAACTGAACTGCCATGTGGAACTTTATGTTAGTGGGGATATCATACAATATCGCTTACTTCACAACAGAGACATTTGTCATCTACAAATAAGTGATAAATGTTCCCATATGTGTAGATATTTTAAAACTCAATATGTTAAAAAACTTATTTTACAACAGCTGTCTGATATTCGCCATTTTAGAAGCCTGGGCCCTCACAAGGCTCGTTCCCCGCCCCCTCCTCCCCCAAGGCCCAGGACCTGGAGATTTTGTCCCCCCCTGTCCCTCCCATTCCTCGGCCCTGCCCCTACGACAGTCTCATTCGATATGCTGAAACCCACCTATAATCTGCAAGAAATCAGGCCTCCCATCTCGACCACAATCATAGTCATCACCCCACAGAATGACTGGCGTTGACGCCATCGCCCATTATGCCGATCCCCTTTACAAAAAATGTTCAAATGTCTGTAAATTTATCGGACCAAACTGCGTGGTCATCACACCGTAGCTTACAAACTACTTAAACCTAGGTAAACTAACCTAAGGACAACACACGCACCCATGCCCCAGGGAGGACTCGAACCTCCACGGCGAGCAACTGCGCGCTTCGCAGCGAGGCGCTTTAGACCGCTCGGCTACTCCACCGCGGCAATCCCCTTTACACATTGATAATAATGCCGAGCAGACAGCTGGAAACGCACCTATCTTCCAAACGCAGCCCCTAATCCAGTGGCTGTTGTCAATGCTGACAAACGCAGCCTGATGGCACAGACATCCACACCTTTTACCTGCCCCTCCCTTGCAGGGTATGCCCGATGCGACAATGCTACAGACAGGCAATGCCAAACCGGCACCCCTGCTGCCTTCGCCATTCCTGCAACTGCGTTTCTTCAAGCACTCTCAGTGCCGATCTTCCACCGCCAGTTGTCACACTGTAAACATCAGTAATTGACTTGTGTACCCTCCAGGGCCTATCTGTCACACAGCAGCCCACAACTGCCGTTTAGCAGGCGCCATACCCACATCATGGCCAGGGTCTAAAACACACAGCACATGTCCTCTTCTCGCGTCCGTTATATGCATTGTCGACAGCACCTCCTGTGCCCTCACCACTGGTGCATGCTTCCTCACTGGTACCAGAGACTGGCGACAGCACCACACTCTGCTCTTGCATGGGGGTGGATCTATTTGGTGGCCCCTGGCCACACAGTATGAGACTGCAGTTGGCACGTTGCAACTTGCAGCACCTGCCTGCTAGGCGTTGACAGACATTTTTTCTAACGGCGGCCCAGGCGCCGGTCACAGAGAATAAAGCATGTCCAGACCAAGTAAAAGCATTCTGTGGCTGGTGCTCGTCAGTTCGCGCATTTTCCCCGCGCTGTACACATGCAAATCGGCGAATCTCGCACATGTGCCGAAAGACACAGCACGTGGCTGAACAGTGATAGGTTTCTCACACCACCACGATGCCAGCGTGCCTCCATGCCACGACCCCTGGTTCCTCAGACGGCTTTCGTCCTCGCACCATTCCGTTTTCGCATCACGGGTCCTCGCCGCATTTGCACCGTCAGCAATGCCGCATTGGTGCCACGACTGTTCTACTGGAATGTGCTGTGAAGGACTACAGTGCATCGTTGTGTGCAGTGAGTTAACTGTTACATGGCACAGCTCTCCCTGGTCATGAATTGGTACAAGTTGGCAGACATCAGGAGGCTTCCACCAACAGTCATTGTTTCAAATCTATGACCAACATTACTGACTGAACGTGCTATGTGTGGCAACCATTGTGGACTGCTTTGTTATTGTGTGCAATACGTAATTAAAATGAATGATTTCTGAACGTTATCAAACATGCTTACATGGCTTACATGTAAGATGTTTTATTTTTGATCAGCAATGTGTATAACTTGTCCTTTAGTGGAAGCATGCCACATAGTATGTGGTATTAGCACTGCAGGATGTAGACATGGCTTGTCTACCCCACTCGTCTCTCTCCCCACAGTTGCTGTGGCGTTAGGTGGGAATTCCTTCCTACGTGGGAATTCCTTCCTCCATACCTACAACACTTGTATTTTCTATGGACCAAATCTTTTTTTTTTTTAATTCTTTGAAAAATTACAATTCAAGTTCTAATGAAGCATGTTGGGATTTATTCCCATCTGCTTGCATTACTGAACCTCCTGATACCAGTGTTGCATAACAATAGGTATGAATGTAATTAATCTATTATCATTTTCTTTTCAAAAACTGTTCTTATTCTTTTTTCTAACATAACTAGCTGCAGTTATTTTCTTTTATTTGACATTGCAGAGGTTTGTTTAATTAGCAGATATTAATTAGGTCCTGGAACAAGCATATCAGTATAGTTCAGCTATTAGGATAATTAGTATCTCTGATGAAACTAATTAAATTCTTTTCTCATAATATTAAAATAGGTATTATTATGTTTCACAATTAAACTTAGGAAAGTTTTACCCTCATTAGTTCCTGTATAATTACAGTTTATCCTATAAGTATTGTTTAGAAACATACTTTATTATATTAATAGGTGATGACATATTAAAATAAACAAGATTTGTATATCAATTTACTCAGTATTATTGAAGCTACCTTTTACTACAGCCAGTTGCAGGTAATTTTTTACTTTTCCATTGTAATGAGTTTAATTTACCTAATTAACTATACATAATTTCCAGTGACATTGTTTGGATGATATAACTAGGATGCTTTCTCGCCACGTAAATGAGTAGTGTTTCATCTTTGTTAGAAGTCACAAGCCACGTCAGTAGGGTGTATTGTTTCAAGTCTGGTTTCATCTTTGATCTGAGGCACAATTCACGTCACTATGAATTATAATTTGAACAATTATGCAAAAGTTCTTCAATGTTAGGACGCTAGAAAGTGTGTCTACAATTATTCATCCTTCATATTCATGCCACACTAAAATGAATAACTCGGACTTCTGTATTGCACACAAACTGTAAATTTGTATTATTGATGTGTGAGTTATGGTTATTAATGAAACTTGTATGCTGGCCATAAAAGGGGACACTAATAGTTCATTAAAGTGTCTATGAACTGCAATTCTATGTGTCGCCTACATTATTTGTAGTGGGATTAGTTTTGCCCGATGAAATTTCAGCTAGCCGTTACTGAGAGCACCAATCAATGAGAACTTCAAGAGGCAAAAAACTAGGACCCGGTAACGCCACAAAATGGTGAAATGATAGCACATTGTTTAGCTATAAAAGACTGAACTTACAAAATAAAACAATATTTCTGGAACATAGGCCATTTGAAAATTATATATATGATGTCTGTTCTCTTGGAGATTTACAACTGTATATATGTGTGTGGAAGATTGAGACATCCAACATAAGAGAGACTCATATCTTTAGTAGAAGATCTTAGCACGACCTTTGTTACAGTTGGTTCCCGCACTTGTTCTTGCTACATATCTGCTGTAACTCAGATTCTTTGTATGGAATAAATGTGTTCTAATCAAGTGGGTAGTGATTTATCAGTTGTAACGACCTTCACCTACCACAGTGGTGACCTTAGACATTCGTTTGCACATCATTATCGGATGTTTAGTCTGTGAGTTGACTTTCGTCAGGAACTCGTTGCATCATCACGCGCTATTCTCGACCATGTCTTCTGCACCGGTGAACTTTAACATTCCACCATCGACAACATTGATGATTCATCCAGCCGTGGATCTCTTCAACAGTTCAAGTGTATCACACAGTGACTTGCAACGTGCCTTGATTTAGTGACTGTTGACAGTGTTACAAATAAGGTGTAGTGGATTAGCCGTTTGCACTGGGGCGCAGTGCTGTGGTGCACTTAGCCGTTCATTGTTGGGGGCTCAAGTCCCCCCTTCAGGCATGGGTGTGTGTATTGGGCTTAGGTTACTTTACCTTAGTTTAACTAGTTTGTAAGCTACGAACTAATATCCAAGCAGTTTAGTCTGATAGATTTACAAACATTTGAACCTTTCATCTGAGATACAAACAAGGCTAACATGTCATGTGTACTTCCTACACACAATCTTCAATACATGGCTCCTCCACAACAACGGCCAGGTTTAGTATGTATGTGCCCCTACGGTGCACTACACCAAGACAACTTTTCATGTTGAGAGCAGGGCCTGATGAACTTCTTAAACAACCAATTTTTCCTTCGTGGAAGACTTCAGCAAGTTGCCCGCAGATGCTGCACTGCCATTTTCTTACAGGCGGCAGTATCGTCCGTGCTCTCCAACAGGGTGTATCCTTCTGCTATGTTTACATCTGCTCCTACCTCGCTAATCTTACTTCTGTTTCACCACGCATGCCTTCCACGTAAATCACACATGCGACTCAGCCTGAGACTATGTTCCATGAGCGTCCACCACCACTGTTACTCACACTATTACGCTGCAGCAACAATCAGAGCTTCCACTAGCGCATCACGACTCGGAACCAGACCAGCTGCACTGTGCGGTGTCAGTTGGTGCCCTTAACTGTTCACTTTCACAAGTGATAACCCTCAAACGTGGTTTGCTCTGGTCAATCACATATTTACAATGCATGGTATCACCAGCGATACTTCTCGTTTTGTGTGTCTTCTATCAAATTTGCACAATCACTTGGATCTTCTCAGTGACTTGGTACTCATCCTGCTTAAAGAGGACAAGTACATGAAACATGTTATCATAAGACTATCATATACTGATGATCAGGCTGCGCACAGTGAGTCGACACCTCTGTCATTCCAGATGTCGCGCTCTGGCCCCTCTGACTCTTTAAAACGCCTGTCGAGCTTCAGCTGCGACTCTTTCTCGTACCAGTGATACAATAGACCAGACACTATGTCTCACAGATACAATGTATTGTCTACTGACCTCAGAAGGTGTACAACTGACACACATGCCCACCTTGCAGGTTGTCACCCACCCATCAATCAGCAGGGGTCATATGAGGAACGCCCCCTTGGATACAACTGCACACTCCAGGTCACACGGCATCTTCTCCTTCCTCACCCGCTTCAGCTGCACCACCTGCTTCGTCGACTCCAACTGATCAGCGCCTACAGGAGAGACAACAACGTCCTACCTATCTGCTATGCTGGTTTCACTCCAGATATGGCGACGCAGCATGCGAGTGTCGCACACTTTGGACCCATCCACTGCCGCCCATTGTGGGTGCAGCAGCACGCCTCGACACTTCTTAGTGCCCACCCATGGCATCTCCGCAAGACTGTACTCCAGGACGACACTTGATCATCAACAGTCTTACGCAAGGAAGGTTTGTTTTCAACGCTAGAGGATTGTCGGACCACTTCTACCTAGTTTCTTACCTTTTGCTTCCGTCGACAACTCTTTGATCGAGGTTAATAGCGTCTCAGAACTCTCCATCCATCCCTTCAATTCCTTCCATCTGAGGTGGACCTTTCGACACCAAGTGCTGGATAAGGTTTTCCTACGCCACTTTGCATTTTCTGTCAACGAAGTTACTACAGCGCTTTGTCCACGTTCAGGCCCTCCAATACCTCTAAAATTATTACAGACAGTCCGATGCTGGACAAGTAGCATGCATTGGACGAGTACATCACCACCCAATTACCACAGCTCGACATCCTCATAGCGCTCGTGGAACTTCAAGTGGATACAGCTGTCTTTCGGCCTTACAGGAGCAAAACGCTTAATTAAGCAGCAGATTGGATACAGCTTCGCAGGACTTGACCAATTCACGTGCTGTGCTTGCCCGCCTCAGCAAACTATCAAGACTGTCTAGTCTACACAACGCACTCCACACCCCCATTGTCAGAGCGCCCAACATGGATGTCGAATGCCACTCATCTGCACTGATGCCACCTGTCTCTGATCTCGGAAGATGCGTTGACATGTTCCCACTTTCATGCTCAGACATTGATCAATGCATCACCAGAGTTCTGGCTCATGATGCAGACACCGAGCACCTCACTGCTGCAGCTCCATCACAGGTTAGTCCAACAATGGTAGCAGTTGCTAGCAGCAAGCTCCCATCCCCACCCCTCTGCATTGCTGTTGTCATGAATGGTACTTGCTGTGTATTGTTACCACTCCTGGCCTTTTCCAGCCAAGGAGGCTGTACTTGACCTGCTTAATTCTGGGGTTATGCGTGCTTCTTGTAGCGACTAGTCGTCGCCCATTTAGTTAGTGCTCAAGAAAGACGGCTCCTTCCGTCTTTCTGCCGATCATCGAGTATTGAACGCCTCCACGATTATGGACAGTTATCCCATTCCCAACCTACAAGATTTCTCTGCAGTACATGAAAGTGTCAAACTGTTCAGTGGGCTCGACTAAAAAAAAAAGTATACGATCAGATCCCTATCTCGGTCTGCTTCCAACGATGATAATCGTCTTCATTCCATCGATACGATCCTAGTCTTAAATGACGTTGACATTAACGAATCTAAATCACAGATTTTTCAGTTAAGTGTGGTTTTCCTCAGCCATGAGGTTTCTTCCGACAGCGTCCATCCAAATTTGAACTGAGTCACTCTAATTCTCTCTCTTTCACAGCTGTCTATGTTCAAAGAACTCCGACGGTTCCTCATGATGCTGAATTTGTATTTTAAACATTTGGCTCAAGTGGGTTTCATACATATTCCTTTGACTGACGCCCTCAAAGGCAAAGATACATGTGGGTCCCATCCTGTATCTTGGACTGACGAGATGTCGAGGGCTTTCTCAGATCTCCAAGTCGCCTTATCTAACGTTGTACCACTATCACAGCCCTCCCCTGGTGCCTTCCTTTGTATTACACTGGGCACTATCGACTTTGCTGTGGGTGCCTTTCTGCAACAACACATCGGCTATGCAGTTCAGCCGCTATGTTTATTCTCGCAGTAACTCACTCTTTCACAATGTAAATAGTTGGCGTTTGACTGTGAGCTCCTGGCAGTATATGAAGCTGTCCAATACTTCCACCACAATGTCGAGGTCCTCCGTTCACGACATTCACTCATCATACACCACTAGTAGATGCTATTAAAAATCCCATTGTGGATCTCCCACCACACTGGTTCCATTATATGGACCTCATCTGTCAGAACTCAACAGACATTAGAGATGTGTGCGGCACAGACAATGTTGTGGCAGGCTACATTTCTATCGTTGATGCTGTTTTGTCTCTCATCGGCCTTCAAGAAATTGCTGACCTACAAACTCAGGACGATTCCATTCATGCCCTAATCGCCCCATATCGCGCCACATACCCTACCACGCCATATCTGCCCCTTGGTTCCAGGCCCACACAGGCAAAAGATTTTTGATTCTCTTCACTGTTTGTTGCACCCCAGCATGCGAGCTACCACAGCACTGTCACAGATTGTTTCGTCTGGCCTGCTGTCTGTCGCGACTGGAGCTGAGTCTGCACCCCTTGCCAATGGGCAAAATATCACTTGGCACAGTTCACCATCACCCGACCATTTCTCCACTCCAACCGAACGCCTGAAACATGTCCACTTGGTCATTGTTGGCCCCTTCTCCATTTCAAAGGATTACCGATAAATTCTTTCTATATGAATTAATTCAACAGTCTAAGATCACAATATTTTATTTAAAATGCCTGGTTTTGGCAAAAATCTTCTGGTATCTTCAGATATATAGCCCACCTTTCGACTGTTGCTGGTAGTCTTGACCACCAATGTGCAGTCACAGTCAAGTTACTGATCGTGACTTCACGATACTGTTCAAGACCACCAACAACATCCGAATGGTGGATTATTTCTGAAGGCAGCAAAATATTTTGCCAAAACCAGTCATTTTAAATTAAATTTTGCGATCTTAGACTGCTTAATTAATTAATTAAGCTTATTGTAACAGATTGCTTAACCACCATAACAGTGTTTTCTAAAATTATTCTTTCGATGATCGACGGATGCACCCCATGGGTGGAAACTACCCCTCTTCCGGATATAACGATTAACACCGTGGCACTCACTTTTATCCACAGCTGGATTTACCGCTTCGGATGTCCCTCATCAATCAAAACTGATCACGGCCGTCAGTTTGAATGTCAACATTTGCTCTGCGACGTCAATTTCCACACAATCGCCTACCATCCCCAACGCAACGGTTTAGTGGAGCCCTCACCTGCCATGGCAGCGAATGGTTTCACGCCCTCCCTTGCACATTATTAGGTGCGAGCTCCATTATGGCGAGACTTTACAGCTTCCTGTCGCTTTCATCAAGCAACCGCTCTTGTTCCTTAGCGGACTCACCAGCGCTCGTTGAACGCGTGCGAAGCAGCAGTGAGGTTTGCAGGATTCCTCGTCATATTTGTTCGTCTACTGCAATTTCAGTCCCAATGTAAAAGTGCTCTTGGAATTAGCGACAAATTTGCATAAGTTAATTAATGCTGTTCCAACTCTGTAGTTGACAGGTTCGCAATGTACCTTTGTCTGGTCAATAAATCAGCTATCCTCGTGTAACACTGCCCTCGGAATTCGTGACAAATTTGCGGAAACTAATTAATGCTATTCCTGCACTATGGTTGAAAAGTTCTTGATGTACCCTCGTCTCGGCAAGAATCAGCTATCTTAAGAAAGCAAATCCTTTAAAATGATGGCATATCAGTAAAAAGCAAATATACTTTTGACAGTCATCCAAATAAATGTGCCGGCATAGCATGTGGAGGCATAACTTTGTTTCTTACTATACAGCATGCATATTTAAACTTGAACGATAACCACTCCTATTTGCATGTTGCCATGGCGAGGAAGTGATGTGATTAACAGATTTTATTATTGTACCTGTATGAATTTGGTACAAAGAAAAATGTTTGGGATAAGAAAGTGTATGTGCTTCCAATCATCTTAATACTCTGGTGAAGAAACATGATTAATCGGAAATTCCACGTACTACTTTTTGTTTTAACATGCAACAGATTCATTACACGCCATGTTACATTTGACATTATTTTGAGTTCTCAATGAAGGATATAATATTTCTTCTTGTAAACATTGAGACAGCCTCCTCTGAAAGAACATTTAATCCTACGCTGCAGTAATTTTTATTTTGGCGCATATATGGTAGAAAATGTTCACCTATGCAGGGAAAAAATATTGAAAAAATTATATAACTCGTTGAACAATCTGAAAGTCATTATTTACCTGTTGTCATTGTCAGCATCATGCTCTTAGACATAAGTCACTCTGCAGGAAGATACTGGTACCTAACGATTTCTACTCCGATTAGATGTCTGTAACATGATTTTTTTTTTTTTTTTACTTGACACAAGTCGTATCAGTTTGTAAATACATTAATGCTCAACAGTGAGTAAAATCCATTGGAGCGCTCTTTGTTGCATTTCTCCTCAATTCATGACTGCACTGCCTTCTATGGAGGAAACGATCAACTAAATGCTTAGAACAGACTCCAATATATATGATATGTATGGTGTTGCCATCTGTCAACAAGAAGTATGTCTGAAAAAGTAACAGAAATTTGCATTGCTAAACGGCAACACCATGCAGTGTAGGGTCAAAGTGTATTCGGTTTTCAGCAACATATTGGCAAATATTTAAAATGATTAAAAAATAAAGTAGCTAATGTATTCAGACATGAAACCTGTAATGAAATAATACGCATTTTGTAGCTTCAAGTTCAATGATTTTTTTAAAATAATTTCTTCACCTGTTTTCAATTCACATTAAGAGAGAGAGAGGGAGGGGGAGGGAGGGAGGGGGCGGCAGTAAGTATAGCTTTCCCCACTATAATGTTTGTACATTATTGCCTAGTAGCTTAGCAGGTCGAATAAGTTTTCATGGACGCCATTGTGTAGGTTTAAATGCAGACCGTTTCGTCTTTATTTTATTGATTTTTTTCTTTTTCTTTAGTGTCATTTCATTCCCCATGTGGGGTGGGCCGGCAGCATCTGGGGCGCTCTTCTGCCTACAGAAAAGACAAATGGAGTACAAAAGGAGGCAATACATAAAACACGGTGAGAAATTGGAAGACGAGCATAAATTTGATATGGTGTTTGGTGTGCAATACATAAAATCACATGGCGTCGAAAAACGAAGAAACACTACAATGAAAAACTTAGACACGCAGATAGTTAAAAAACACAGGCGTTAGCTGCGGGATGGCCATTCCCAGTTACATTAAAAAACACAAAACACTGATGATTTACACTCCAACAGAGACACATGTGATGCACATGTGAATGAGATGAAAGTAACGGGTGTAGATGGGGAGGGAGAAAAAGGGAGAGGGTGAGGGAGGGGAAGAGAGGAAGGGGGAGGGAGCAGATGAGAGGCTATAGGTGGGGACAGGGCGAGGAGGGGCCACAGGGCCAGGGGAAAAGAAGGGGCTGGCCGCACCTGGTAGCTGTAAGGAGTGGGAGGTGGGATTCCGGAGGGACCGGCAGGAAGAGGGGGGCGGGGCAGAAAGAAGTGGAGTGAGACCCTCTGGTCGAAGGAAGAGGAGGAGGAGAACGTGGAGGATCATAGCTGGAAGATGATAGATGTCCTGGCTGAGGGCATCATTAGGGAGGGGATGGTGCAGAAATTGCCATGGGAAAGGGTGAGAAGGGTGGACAAGTGGAGAGCTGGAGGGATTCACTGGAAAAGTCGCGGCAACGGACCAGGATTGGGAGTGAGGGGGATCCCATTTTTGGTAGAGGAAACGGAGACAAAGGTGCTCAATGAAGCGGACAAGGTGAGGGGAAAGGAATGAGGTCATAGAGGAGCCGTGTGAGGGGTAGGAAGGGATACGGAAGGCGAGGCGCAGGGCTTGCCGTTCCATGATCTCTGGGGACTTGTAGAAGGATAGGGGCAGAGATCCAGGCAGGATGGGAGATCACTGAAAGACACTGTCTGATACAGAAATTGTGGTGTCGCACAAGTACAAAGTGCGCGCCACCTACTTTCGCCGCGCGCCGCCATGCACGCACGGCGCGGCGTTCTCACGACGACAGCCACGAGCGCCCTCTGCTGCAACCCCGCTCGTGGCCACCACGGAAAGATCGGTCACTTGGGACTGAGTTAGCAACCAGTTAGGACCTTCGTAATCAGATAGGCACCAGTGAGGACTCTGCTATCGTACAGGCACTAGGCAGTCCTCTAACAACTATGTATCAACATTCTGCAGTACTATGTAAAAGTTAAGTATTGTTACATTCTGTGCAATATATATCTCTTTCTAATTTACTCTAGTGTTTATAGTTTCTGGCTGCTCCCCTCCGTGCCTACACCAGCGGGCTATCCTTATTCCTGTGTCGGTCTTATTCCACTCGGCCACCGACACCTACGACGAGGCTGGGACACAAAAGCGGCGACGAAGTTGGGACACAAAAGTGGCGACGAGGAGTGATAGAACCTTGGACCAGCCCGCTTACAGCAGCCAGACAGCAGCAGTCGGAGCACGCAGAAATTGCTCCCGCCCACCCACCCTCATTATAAGATTTTTGGGGGAACATTTTCAGTTACGTGTTTGTGGACTTTTTTGTTGCAGAGCGTCCTCTTTCATATTGCATTTGTGTTTTGTTATAATTTACTTGTATGCTCGGCGCCTAATCGGTCAGCATGGCCACTACCCCGAACCCAAACTTAATGGAAATTATTCAGTTACAGACGGCGCAAATCACTCAACTACTGCAGGCCGTGTCGCAGTTGACGGCACAGGCTGCTCACCAACAACAACAGCCGTCACATCAGCAGCCCACACCTGCCGCTGCACCGCTTCCTATGTTTCGCCAGTACAACGAATGTGAGGAAGAATGGAGCGACTATTTCGCACAGTTTCAAGAACTCGTCGCGGCTCATCAAATTACAGGTCAGAGAGTGAAGAACCTTTTCTTATCGATTGTGGGCCCCCAGACCTTCGTACTATTGCAAAAACTTTTCCCTCTCGCATCTCCTCATGATGTAGACTTTGAACAAATTGTAGATGCACTGAATGCTCATTATGAGAGAAAAGTTCTTGTAGCCGCTGCACGATACCGATATTTCAGACTTAAAAAATTACCGCAGCAGTCACACCAAGAGTGGATTACGGAATTGAAGGGCTTAACCCGCCGATGTAAATTTACTTGCTCTTGTGGACTTTCGTATAGTGACGTGATGTTGAGGGCAATTACGCAGAATATTCAGGACCCCAGAATTAGAGCAGCAATTCTGAAACAGTCTGACCCCTCATTAGACAGTGTACTGCAGCTTATAGAAGCGCATGATACTTTTGACTTAGCAGATGTAGAAATGCAAAGCCACAGTGTTAATTCAGTGCGCCGCAACGGACGCTTTCCTAGTCATAGTTCTCAGTGTAGCACTAGTGATTCTTACAATAGCACAGGCCGTACTGAACAGACAGTGAACAGTAGCCAGTGTAAAAGTGCGACACAAAGGTCGCCCCGTCGTGTTAGAAACAGTAATTTGAATAACGGGCGCCAACGCTCATTTCAGAAAAATGTACGTAAATCTTGCCCCCAGTGTGTGTCTCGCCACAAGCGTGCTCATTGCCCTAGTCGCAACGCAACCTGTTATCAATGTGGCAAATCGGGACATGTGCAGTCTGTGTGTATGCAAATTAAAAACTCAAAGAACAGTAACGTTAGTAACGGTGCTTCGCAGAGTGCGAGAACAGTTCATTCTGTAAATGTTATACGGGCTGTGGAATTGAACAGTGCTTTCCTTGGATCTCAATTGCAAGAAAGTAGTTCTGCAACTATGGCAAAACTATATAGTGCACCACGTAGCAAGCGCCGACGAGCGCGTAAAACAGCGCAACGGAAAAGGGTTCGGGACAAGCAAAATGACTATGAACAGTGCATTCCTGTAGTGAAAATAGTGCCTTCTGCAACTGCTCCTTGTAATAGTGCCCAGTACTGTGTAGCTAGTGACAGTAGACATCAAGTAGCTACTCAAAAGTGTAGTGCAGTAGTTAGTGACTCTGTAGTAGCCTCGCATTGCGCGGACGCCGATCCGATCCGGCGGTAGTGCCATCTAGTGACAGTGTTGTTAATCCGCTGCGTGCCGAGTCTGCGCCGCTTACTTCACTACGCGGCCCGCGCAAGCGCAGTAAACAAACCGTAGCAGACGTTGCCCACATTCGCGCACCTGTCGAGCGCCGCAAGCAAAAACTGTTTGTGACTCTCTTCATAGAAAATAAGACAGTGCAATTTCAGCTTGATACTGGTTCCGCTGCCACATTAATAAATAACGATACTTATGAACTTCTGGGTTCGCCAAAATTGTCGCCGTCGCAGCAAGTGTTAACAGCTTATACAGGTCAACATATTCCCGTGCTAGGAACGTGTAGCCTGCCCGCCTCTTTTCAAGGTGTAACAAAAACAGTTGCTTTTGTAGTTCTTCAGGCCAAATCGACACAGAACATTTTTGGACTAGATGCTTTTGACTTGTTTGGTTTATCAATTCAAAGAGATGTGCTTCAAATTTCGTCAATAGTGCCTCAGGATAAAATCAATGCATTGTGTGACAAATATAGTGACTTGTTTTCGCCGGAACTAGGTTGTGCAAAAGACTTCGTGGCACATGTAACTTTAAAAGAATCTGCAGTTCCAAAATTTCGTAAAGCTAGACCAGTGCCTATCGCCTTGCGTTATACAGTTGCCGAAGAACTTTAACGTTGGCAAGATAGTGGGGTGATTTATCCTGTTTCTGCGAGTCAGTGGGCCTCGCCTATAGTAATTATACCCAAGCCGTCAGGAAAACTTCGTTTCTATGCGGACTTCAAATCAACAGTGAACAGTCAAACAATTGTAGACACTTATCCCCTGCCCAGACCTGACGAACTAATGGACAAATTAGGACAGTCTCGTTTCTTTTCCAAGATTGATTTAGCTGAGGCATACTTACAGATTCCACTTGATGACGAGTCAAAAAAGTTTTTCGTCATTAATACTCACATGGGCCTTTTTCAATTTCAACGCCTACCCTTTGGCAGTTCTTCCGCCCCCGCTATTTTTCAGCGTTTTTTGGAACAGCTGACAGTTTCTGTACCGTGTTGCTCGAACTATTTAGATGATATCGTGGTATCCGGACGTACAGTTGAAGAACATTTAGCAAACCTGGAGTGCCTTTTCAAAGTTTTGACTGCAGCAGATCTACGTTGCAATAAAGCAAAGTGTTCGTTTTTTCAAACTGAAATAGAGTACCTAGGCCATGTGATTAATGCCCAAGGAATACATCCCTTACAGTCACATCTTCGAGCAATCAAAGACTTGCCTCCTCCTAAGAATGTGCACGAATTGCAAGCAGTAATGGGAAAGCTGAACTATTATTTCAGGTTTATTCCCAATGCCTCTCAGATTGCAGCTCCACTGCATCACTTACGTAGGAAGAATGTTCCTTTTGTATGGTCTAAAGATTGTCAGGTTGCCTTTGACAAACTAAAGTCTGCACTACTCAGTGATGCATGTTTGATCCCCTTTGACCCACAGAAGCCTGTAGTGCTAGCAGTTGACGCCTCGTCGTACGGTGTGGGTGCAGTTCTGTCACATCGTATTGGATGTCATGATCGTCCTATTGCCTTTGCATCCAAGCTCCTGACGCCGACGCAACAAAATTACAGTCAGATAGAAAAGGAGGCCTTAGCAATCATTTACGGCGTCACAAAGTTTCATCATTATCTCTATGGCAGAAAATTCTATTTGTTGACGGACCACAAGCCTCTCACGTCGTTGTTCTCACCCACAAAGCCAATTCCGCCACGAACGGCACAAAAGCTTCAGAGATGGTCCTTGATATTGTCTAATTATCAGTATGAGATTTTGTACCGACCTACCACTAAACATGCTAACGCGGACACACTTTCCCGACTTCCGGTTGGCCAGGATGTATCGTTTGATTCTTCAGAAATGGCATGTTGTCAGATAGACTCCAGAGATGCTTCCGCTGTCGCAAACTTTCCTTTGAACTCTCGTCGGGTTGCACAGGAAACAGCTGCGGATGCAGACCTAAGTGTGGTAGCACGTTTTGTTCGCTCAGGGTGGCCTGCCAGAGCCAAAGACATTGATCGGCCTCTGGTTCGACGATATTTTGCACAACGTCATGCATTATCTTTAAGTCAGGGTGTACTGTTGTTGCATACCGACAACGACCAAGCAAGAGTGATTGTTCCTCGTTCCCTGCAACGAGAAGTGTTACGCCTCCTGCATCAAGTACATTGGGGCATTGTTAGGACAAAGCAACTGGCCAGACGTCATTGTACCTGGGTTGGTATGGACGCTCAGATAGAGAGCATGACGTCACAGTGTACAGTTTGTGCGGAGTATCAGGCGGCTCCTCCGCAACGTTTCTCAGACTGGCCACGCCCCAAGGGACCATGGCAACGTTTACATATTGACTTTGCCGGACCTTTCTGGAATACGCGCTGGTTAATTGTTGTAGACGCTTTCAGCAAGGTTCCTTTTGTGATTGCCATGAACTCAACGACAGCGTCTAGTACAATCAGTGCCTTAACATCAGTGTTTTGCATCGAAGGCTTGCCTGAAACTATCGTCAGTGACAATGGACCTCAGTTTGTTAGTGCGGAATTTCAACAGTTTTGTCGTGTGAATGGCATTCAGCATATTACCACTGCACCTTTTCACCCTCAGTCCAATGGTGAAGCAGAACGTTTCGTTCGAACATTCAAGTCTCACATGGAGAAGATGAAAGGTCAGCACTCCAGGCAGCAAGCTCTTCAAATTTTCCTGTCTACGTATCGGTGCATGCCACGTGACGGCCCGTCTCCTGCCGAGCTGCTACACGGCCGCCGTCACCGCACTCTCCTTCACCTGCTGCAGCCTCCCACGCACCGAGTCGGTTCGTATGGCGCTACGCGTTTTCAGGTTTCCACGCCGGTGCTGTACAGGGTGTTTGCTGGAAACAAGAAGAAACTATGGATGCCGGGCATCATTCAGCGCGTGCTCGTCGCAATATGTATGTTGTACGTTCTTCCACAGGGTCGGAGCTGCGGCGCCACGCAAACCAATTGCGCTTGCACAGGCCACGCGATCCTGTCTCCGGTTTCTTGATTCCAGACCCAGTTCACCGCCAGGGAGCACAACCACATCGTTCGTCCCCGGACTACGAGATCGTCCCGATGGAGATCGACGCGACGCCGCCGCTGTCGCCGCCGCAGATGACAGCGTCACCGAGAGGGACTCCGGGACCGTGCGTGCCGCCGCCGCCTGGTTCCACGCACCTCAGAAGAAGACCTGCTCCCTCTGGGCGGGGGCGGGCGCCCTTCCCCAGGTTTCGGTGGGTTCCCTGGAGGATCGCAAGGCGGATGCCGGGGCGCGGACGGCGTCTCGATCCCAGCCTCAGCTACGACGCCAGTCCCACCAGTAACGCCCCCGCCCAGGCCCTCCTCCCAGTGCCGTCGCCGTGGCCCTCAGCCCTACGCCACGAAGGCGCGGCGGTTTGGGGGGGAGGGGTGTGGTGTCGCACAAGTACAAAGTGTGCGCCACCTACTTTCGCCGCGCGCCGCCATGCACGCACGGCGCGGCGTTCTCACGACGACAGCCACGAGCGCCCTCTGCTGCAACGCCGCTCGTGGCCACCACGGAAAGATCGGTCACTTGGGACTGAGTTAGCAACCAGTTAGGACCTTCGTAATCAGATAGGCACCAGTGAGGACTTTGCTATCGTACAGGCACTAGGCAGGCCTCTAACAACTATGTATCAACATTCTGCAGTACTATGTAAAAGTTAAGTATTGTTACATTCTGTGCAATATATATCTCTTTCTAATTTACTCTAGTGTTTATAGTTTCTGGCTGCTCCCCTCCGTACCTGCACCAGCGGGCTATCCTTATTCCTGTGTCGGTCTTATTCCACCCGGCCACCGACACCTACGACGAGGCTGGGACACAAAAGCGGCGACGAAGTTGGGACACAAAAGAAATTGTGTTTATTGACAAGACTAACTAATCATCTTCTGGAAACAAAATAAACTAATAAACTTCTGAAACTAAGGCAAAAACAACAAACATCAACTAAAAGTTTTCTTCTTCACCAATTAGGTACTAGCCAGGGAGATAACGAGAGCGTTGAGAGAACGGCCAGGAAGACGGAGCGAACGACATATTCCACTGCAGGAAGTCCTGGAGGCGTGGCGTCGCTGGCAGGGACTCTTCCCCGGAGCCGTTGGTCACAATCACTAAGCTATGGTTCTCGTAGGCGGTCGGTGGAGAACTGCTGTCGTGTTGCACTGCGCCCCCCTAAATAGTCGGCACGTAATGATACGCGGCAGTCTCGAGCTGGTCTCACATGGCAAGAAAATAGTTCAGGTTTAGTGGACTTTCTGGCAGTGCTCGTCGCGTCCTCTGGTGACTCCAGAATCGCCGCTGTGGGACCCTCACTGTTATGCATCCATGCGCTTGTACCCTGCATTGCGGGCTGTTCGCTCGTCAGGCGAACCACCGGCACATGACATCCATCCCCCACAAAGAGATGAACCAGGCAGAGGCCAGTGTCGGAGTCTGGATCGACGTGCATGGCGTCAGATGAGCCCGGCAGTGTGTGGTTCGCCAGAGGTGTGTGGTCGACGTCCATCGGTATTGACCAGGATGCAGGAGTTGGCTGCCCACCATCGTCTATTGACATTGGAGGAGGCACAGATGGGGTGGTTTTGCAGGGTCTCCCAGCTGCCTGGTCGATGGGCCAGCAACAACAAAAGGCAGTGAGCCGACTGCAGTCATCAACTGATGGCTCCTGGGGCGCAACTGGTTCAGATGCTTGCGGCAAAGGGAACCATCTGAAAGTAGAACCTCCACCATTGCTCGTCCCAGTAGTTTCGTGGCCACCGCTGGATCCCAACGGCGGCCGGAGCGGGAGAACGTCAGGACCCAGACATCATTTTGGATAGCAAACCGGTTTCACTGACCTTGCCCAGTGTGCTCTACAAGTCGTTGTGGATGGAGGAGGGAGAGGATCGAATGCTGTGGGCGCCCATTGAGCCACTCTGCTGGACTGTGGAGTAGTTCTGAAAGAGCCCAAGATGGACAAAGCATCATCCAGTGAGTGGTGTGTGGAGAGCTTCGACATTTGATTCTTGAAAGTCCACACGAACCACTCTGCCAGTCCATTAGATGCGTGGTAGAAAGGCACCGTGTGTACAAGGTCTAGCCATTGGCTGCACAGAAGGCCGTGAATCCTGCGAAAGTAAATTGAGGGCCATTGTCAGTTAAAATTGTCTCTGGTAGGCCTTCAACAGCGAAGATGCTAGTGAGCGCCTGGATGACATGGGTCGATGATGTGAAGGACATCCGGGAAATGTAAGGAAACCTAGAGCCAGCATCGACTGCAATAAACCACGACGGGCCCAGAAAGGGGCCTGCAAAGTCGAAATGAAGCCCCGACCAGGGAGCTGATGGCTCTGGCCATGGGAAATACTGACGTGCAGGAGCAGCTTGTTTGCTTCGACAGAAGGGGCAGGCTGCTACCATAGAGGCGATATCTGCATCGATCCCCTTCTAGTATACATGTTGACGTGCAAGGCGGTTTGTTTGCACGACTCCCCAATGACCCCGGAAATGTTTCAAGAATTGGGGTGTAAATCATTAAAAGAAAGACGTTATTCATTGCGGCGTGACCTGTTTGCGAAGTTTCAATCACCGACTTTTAGTTCTGAATGTGAAAATATTTTGCTAGCACCCACCTACTTAGGGAGACATGACCATCCCAATAAAATAAGAGAAATCAGATCGAAAACGGAACGATTTAGGTGTTCTTTCTTTCCACACACTATTAGAGAATGGAACGGTAGAGAAAATGTATGAAAGTGGTTAATGAACCCTCTGCCAGGCACTTGAATGTGATTTGCAGAGTATCTATGTAGATGTAGAAGTGGCAGTACATTTCTGGTTTAGCATCAAATGAAGGATCCTGACCTAATATAAGCCAGAAGAGGAGATCAGTATTCGCATGGTTGTAGTCGAGAGATACTGAACATCATAAGAGTAATTATCCATAAATATGGCCCACCGTTGGAGGCATCTAGACGTTTTGGTAGGTATGTTTACATCACACCAAAAGAGAAGCAGCAGGGGATTGTGGTCGGGAAGATGGTAAAATGACGATCATAAACATAGTCATAGAACTTTTTTAAAGTGAAGACTATGGCCAAGGCCTCCTTTTCAATTTGCCCATAGTTGCACTGTGCCGGTGTCAATTTTTTAGAGATGAAGGCAACTGGTCATTACAGCCCATCGACCCTGTGCGAAAGGACTGCACCCACACCATAATCAGAGGCTTCTGCTGCAACAATCACAGGGAGCGATGGATCAAAGACCATGCCCTGTATTCAAATATTATGAATTATCTCGAACAGAATGATCTATTGACCCAGAGTCATCAAGGGCTTAGAAAATATCGTTTATACGAAACACAAGTAGCACTTTATTCACACAAAGTGATGAGTGCTATCGACAAGGGTTTGCAAATTGATTCCGTATTTATTTCCAAGCGGATTTTGAAACCATACCTCACAAACGCCTTTTAATTAAATTGTGTGGCTACGGTATATCGCTCCAAATTTGCGTTTGTATAGGGGATTTCCTGTCAGAGAGAACACAGATCGTAGTAATCGATGGTAAGGCATCGACTAAAACAGAGGTGATAGCGGGCGTTCCACAGGGTAGTGTTATTGGTCCTCTGCTGTTCCTTATTTACATAAACGATTTAGGGTAAAATCTAAGTAGCTCCCTTAGGTTGTTTGCAGATGACGCCGTCATTGACCGTCTAGTGAAATCATCTGAAGGTCAAAACCAACTGCAGAACGATCTGAATAAGATATCAGTATGGTGTAGAAATTGGCAATTGGCTCTAAATAATGTGAAGTGTGCAGTCGTCCACATCAGTACGAAAAGAAATCTGTTAAAGTTTGTTTACAAGATAAATCAATCAAAAGTTAAGACCGTAAACTTCACAAAATACTTAGGAATTACTATTACTTCAGGCTTAAAGTGGAGAGAACACGTAGATAATGTCGTGGGAAAGGCGAACCAGAGACTGCGTTTTATTGGCAGAACCCTTAAAAGATACAACAGAACTACAAAAGAAACTGCATACACTACGCCTGTCCGTCTATTTTTGGAGTATTGCTGCCCAATGTGGGATCCTTAGGTGGGTTTGACAGAGGACATCGAAAGAGTCCAGAGAAGGGCAGCTCCTTTCATATTGTCACGATAAAGGGGAGACAGCGTTACGGAAATGATACACGATCTGGGATGGGATCATTCCAACAACGGCTCTTATCACTGTGGCATGGGCTACTTACGAAACTCCAAACGCCAACATTCTCCTCCGAATGTCTTGCAGTCATCACAATCACCACATACACGGATGGAAAAATACGGTTTGTCTACCATACTATGGGCGTGGCCCATACACTGATAAAGACAGATGTTAAGACGCCCGCTCCCTCCAAACGTTGGAGCTCTGCTTGCAATTTGTCGCGAAGAGCGAATGGCACAGGTTGGGCTTTGAAGAACCAGGGTACGACTGTCGGAAGGAGCGTGATGTGTGCCTCAATCCCTTGGACACCAGCAGTAGAAGGCTCGAACACGGAATGATACATTGTGTGAAGACTCTGAAGATGGCAACTGGCAGCTCCCAGCTGGATGCTCCTAGTGGTATCGTGAACTTCCAGACCCAAGGCCCCAAAAAGGTCAAGTCCCAGCAAATTCATCGCTCCCAGTGTATCCACGACAAGGAGACGCTCCCTGCAAGTGTGGCGCCATGTTTGACGAGTGACGTAAACTGACCTTTAACCCTCACTAAGTCATTGCTGTAACTTCGAAGGCTGTGGGTGAATGGTTGAAGAGGGGGAGAGACCAAGCGTTGGTACGTTTTCCACACAGTGACAGAAGAGGTAGACCCAGTGTCTACCTGGAAGTCGACTGGTTGGCCATTGACCAACACCAACAGGGTTACCTGTTTATTGTGAACAGGAAGCACTGCATGAACATGGAGATACTCCTGATAAGCCGTGCCTGGGTTGTCGTCTGAAGCTGGATCACACTGAGTATAGTCAACTTGGATTGCTGGAGGAAGCACGACAGACTTTGGCCCTGTGCCCTGTTTTGCCACATGAGTGACTTGGTAAGGCGAAACTGACACTGTTGCCTAGGTTGTGTGACAAAACAGTCTTCGCAAGAGGATAACTGCATAGGGCCGCGAGTGAAGGTTTGTTTACCAGAAGGAAGATGGGGAGGTGGTTTCTGAGGTGTCTGTCGGCGGGTGGGGCAGGCTGCATGCACTTGACACGGCGGACGCTTGGAGGGACTGTTCAAACACCCGAATGACTGCAAGACATGTTTCTAAGGAAGGGTCCCAAAGCTTTAGTAAGTCCTTGCGGAGGCCCTCATCAGGGATATGAATCAAGATCATATCCCACACGAGCGATGCCGCACAAGATTGTTGGCAGCTTTCATTGGCACATCGAAATCTGCAGTCCCGAGATGAGCCCTGGAGGGTAGCGATCCATTCCCGATACGAATAACCTTGCTTCTTGTGACATCTAAAAAAATTGTGTCAGTTTATCGTAACATGCTTTTGTGAGTCAAAGTACTACTGCAAGCAAAACTTCAATTCGTCATAGGGTATGGCTTGTGGTTCGTGCTCCGGTTTTAATTCCTGAAGAAGATGGTAAACCTCAAGACTAACGTAGGAGAGGAAGAAAGGCCTACAGTGGGCATCACCAGAGATACCGTACGCCAAGAAATGATGTTAAGGCGGGTCATGTAGTTTGCCCAAGATTCCACATGCCTATCAAACGCTGGGAAGGGCGGAGGGGTCCCCCGGAACCCTTTACTATCCAAGAAGAGAACGAGGCATGCGATGGGCTCTGTCCATTGCTAAAGCGCTAACGGCAGCAATTGCCTGTACACGTTCCTGGTGGACAAACTGCATGTCCCGTAAGAGTTGCAATATTTGCTATAACACGTCAGGCGTTGTGGTGACTGGTTGACCGTCCATGGTAAACAACGACCAAGACAACAAAGAAGACTACCTACTTGACTACCAGAGTCCGAAAAAAATACTCGTCGCCACTGCCAATATATCGCAGGAGATAGTAACCGAAAGACTCTGTCTGATACGGAAATTGTGTTTATTGACAAGGCAAATTAATCATCTTCTGGAAACAAAAAAAAACTTCTGAAACTAAGGCAAAAACAATAATCATCAACTAAAAGTTTTCTTCTTCACCAATTAGGTACTAGCCAGGAAATAGCGGCAGCCTTGAGAGAACGGCCAGGGAGACAGATGACGTATACCGTTGCAGGAAGTCCTGGAGGCGCGGCGTCGCTAGCAGGGACTCTTCCCCGGAGGCGTCGGTCGCGATCCCTCAGGTATGGTTCCAGTAGGCGGTTGGCGAAGAAATGCTGTCGTGTTGCACTGCACCCCCCTAAACAGTCGGCACGTAGTGATACGCGGCAGTCTCGAGCTGGTCTCACATGTGTTATTTTGTAAAGCTAAAAGTATTCACGGCTTTTTACTAATAGAACTGATTTCTCTGTAACTAGGGCAAAGATGCAAAATAGCTGCGACTAAATATCCTTCTCTACCGAATTAGGGCGAACCTTTAAGTATTTCTAGAGCCACAATACAAAGTGACTTAATAATTTATTTATCGATGGTGATGTAGCGAAGATTGCTTTGCGTAACGAAGTAGGCACGAGGACAACGGAAAGTCTCGCGGATGTGCAGAAAACAAAGGGAAGAGGCGACACAACTTCACTGTTTCCTATTCCACGGTGCTGACGAATTACAGTGGTCGAAATAATTTAAATCGAAAGTTTGATAATATTTATCTCGGGTATGCAGCCGGATACCGTCGTAAACCAGACACGATATTTCAGCAGACCAACTGGCTGCCATCTTCAGGTGAGAGCGCAGAACACTAACTCGCCGGAAACTGATAAAGAACAAGAAACAGCAGCCCCTTTATACACTGCTGACGACCCACCGCGCGTGCGCGAAACCAAAGTAGAAGCCACCTAGGCGCAATAGAACCAGTAGCGCGCCGGTGGAGAAAAACGGCAAAAACGATGGGTCGAAAACAAGGCTAGTTAAAAGAAACAGCAGGTCGAAATGAAGTGTGTTCCACACACCGAACCTCAATTTTAAGAAGATTCGACATTAAAAGTGTTTTTATGCCCCCATCTAAGACCAGGGCCCTCCTTGGGTCAGTCAAAGATGATTTAGGACTGAGGAAACCCGGTGTTTATAGTATTCTGTGTTATTGTGGTAAAACTTACATTGGCCAAACGATCCGCACAGTTCAGGATCGGTGTGTGGAACACCACCGTCATACTCGTTTGTTCCAACCTGAAAAGTCGGCTGTTGCTGCACATTGTTTGAATGAGGGACACAAGATGTTATACGATGAAACTAAACTAATTGCTCCTGCTTCCCGCTACTGGGAATGTGTTCTCAAAGAATCCATGGAAATTCGTATGGCCGATAATATTATTAATAGGGGCAAGGGTTTTCCACTAAGTAAAACTTGGAACCCGATTTTATCTGACATCAAGCAACAACGGTTTTCATTTCGACCTGCTGTTTCTTTTAACTAGCCTTGTTTTCGACACATCGTTTTTGCCGTTTTTCTCCACTGGCGCGCTACTGGTTCTATTGCGCCTAGGTGGCTTCTACTTTGGTTTCGCGCACGCGCGGTGGGTCGTCAGCAGTGTATAAAGGGACTGCTGTTTCTTGTTCTTTATCAGTTCCGGCGAGTAAGTGTTCTGCGCTCTCACCTGAAGATGGCAGCCAGTTGGTCTGCTGAAATATCGCGTCTGGTTGACGACGGTATCCGGCTGCATACCCGATATAAATATTATCAGTTACTACGCCGGGAAAGTCTACGCAACTAAATCGAAAGTTTACTTGCAATATCTAATTTCCAGCTCCTGTATTAGGTATGGATGTACTACCCAGTGGAGACACGAAAATTTGTGCCTCGCTGCGACTCGGACCAGGATTTCCTGCTTTTCGTGATCGGTCACCTTTCTAACTTTCGGCTATCGGGTAACGTTTTCAGAATCAACCACAGTGTCCATGTATACGACAGTTAAGTTCCGGATTCGTTCATCTCTAATGACCTAGCTATCATTGATATGGTAGGAAGTGGGGAGTTGAAACACGAGGCTATTCCAACTCAATTCAAGCTAAAATCAACCATTCACAAAGACTTGATTAAGTAACGTAAAATTGAAACACCAGTAAATAGTGGCTTAATACACAAGGCAAAACCTGCACCAGAAGGGCGAAATTAAAAACAACATGAACAGGACTGAACAAACAAGAAAGCTACGCCGGAAGGGCATTATAATAGAATATGTGCCATAAGGGCAAATTTAAAATAAAAACTTGAATACTTAATACACAGTTCAAGTAACAATCACTTTATTATGTCATGTAAAAGAAACACTAGTAAATAGTGGCTTAATACACTCTGTTAGAAATAACCTGCGCCAGAAGGGCGAAATTCACCAATGACGTGAACATGGCTGAATAAACAGGGAAGCTACGCCGGAAGGGCGATCTTTAGATTAACAACAATAGAATATGTGCCGGAAGGGCAAATTAAAAAAAAAATTGAACACTTAATACATAGTTCGAGTAAAACTATGCCGGAAGGGCGATCTTTAGATTAACAACTATAGAATATGTGCCGGAAGGGCAAATTTAAATAAACATGAGTCCGTAAGGGAAGATACAACAATAATCAATATTTGCTACTTAAAGGCAAGGTTTCACAACAACATAGGTGCACTCAAAACGAATACCAATTACACCCCACCCAAGGTGGCAATACAAGCCACATGGTGCTAGGCCAAATACTTAGCAGTGTGACACACGCAACTTTCACAGGCTGCCTAGAACAGACAAGACACAATAACAATTCGCGGTATCAATTCACTACACTGCCAGATTAGGATGGCACCAATATATATATATCCTGATACCAGGTCTCTCCAAGAGGAAGACAACATATCACACTCGGACGAGCAAAGACCGAAAGGAGGAGAAATGCACACACAGATCTTCAGTAAACCTGGAAAGAGGACTTAGCACATGCAGGCGCTGCATGCGAAGGCAGATATGTGAGGGTCCGATTCAGCACACCAGGGTGAATCGGTTTATCCACAACATCGGGTAGCGAAGGTGGCCATCGATGCAGTTAGCACAGTCGACGGCCGCGGTAGGATATCACACAACAGTACTCAAGCAATGAACATGTCGGACGACGCGACATCTCGTCCCGGGTGTAAGGGCCCAACGGTCCTCTTAGAGCCACTAGCTACGTAAACAGGCCACGGCCATGCGGCCGCGCCGACACTGCTCACTCCCCTCGTCCAACCTTCAGACTGCAGACGATGTAACCCGGAAAACCGACTGACTGCTCGCCGCTCAGCGCGGCAGCTATAGGCCACTTCAAAGAGGGAGCGCTGCAGCGCGCAAAGGGAGGTCACTAACCCGCGTATGAGGCGCCATCGCCGGCAGGCACAGGAAGGCCAGTCGATAACTAACATGAGCAAACGAAAGAAGATGGAAAGCACGAAACAGACCAAACAGGAGCCGGCACGGCTCAACCTCCCTCCCCTTAAACTAGACAATCGGGCGAAAGAAGAGGAAGGGGACCCGAAATGCAAGATAGCCCTGGACTGTCAACCACTCCCCCTCCCCAGGGGTAAACTTAACCTGGCTGACATGTACTTTAAACTCCTTCCCAGTACAATATTCACGGACCAGGAGGTTAACCGGTCCCAATATTCGTACTACCACACAGGGTCCAACAAACCTAGGGGAAAACTTATTACTGGTGGCAACCTGCCTTCCCATCGCGTGATAATTAAAGATATAGACGGTATCGCCGACTTTACCATCAAATTGTTTACGCCCACGATTATACCTCACCGCTTGATGGTGGTGTGGTGGGCAATCTGAATATTAGTCTGGGCTCGCCGCCAATCCTCTTTAATAAGGCTAGGAGTGATAGAAGCCGGTAGAAGATCCTCGATCCCCCATAAGTTCGACAACGGGGAATTAAGGGGGTACGCAAACATCAAGGACGCTGGTGTGGCCTTAAATGCCTCATGTTGGGCAGAGTTAAAGGCAAGGTTGAGCCAGGGAATACTATCATCCCACTTGCCAGGCTTATTGCCATGATAGATAATTAAGGCAGATTTAACATTCCGATTTACTCTTTCAGCAAACGAGCCCTGGGGGTAGTAAGGGGTGGTGGTGACATGTTTAATGCCGTTGGCGGCACAAAATGCTCGAAAGGGGGCAGACACAAAGGCCGGAGCATTATCGCTAACCAACTGTTTGGTCGGTCCAAAAAGGCTGAAGATCATAGAAAGGTGGAATACCGAGCTCCCGGCGTTAACGTTACAGCTGGGCAACAGCCACACAAAACGAGAAAAAGCGTCTACCACGACGAAGATATATAGATTGCCTTTCTTGGTACGAGGTAAAGGACCAAGATAATCAATAAACAGCTTGTCCTTGGGGCGTATTTCTCGCTCGGAACTAAGATGACCCATCGGGGAACAACTATTAGGTTTAGCTTGATTACACGAACTGCATCCGCCGACCATATCCCTAATATCCCGGGCCATATTAGGCCAGAACAAGCTTTCCTTGATACGCTGAAGCGTATTATTGATACCAAGGTGACCACCCAACAAATAATTATGATAATGGAAAATAGGTTCGACAAGATTACGTGGGACACAAACTTTCAGATGACGACGTGGTCCAACCTTCTTACAATGGCGTAGAGAGAAGATCCACGATTATCCAAAAGAGCCTTCCAAATCGGACCTAAGTCGGGATCCTGCGTTTGCCTCACCAGAAGATCCGTAAACAACTGAGGGATCTCTTCCAAACCCGGGCACATGACTCGGGCAGCCTGGGACTCCACCTGATCAGTATCTTCCTGGGAGAGTTGGAACATGTGGCTCAACGTATCAGCCAAGGCATTATCAGATCCTTTGATATGGCGGACGTTAAATTTAAAGGCCGAAATTCTTACCGCCCAACGGGCAATGCGCCCGATTTTGCGCGGCCGGGCTAGGACCCAGCTAAGGGCTTGATTATCAGTTTCTAAGTCAAACTCTCGATGCTCAAGGTAAAAACAAAACTTCTCGAGAGCGAACAGAACAGCAAGGGCCTCACATTCGTAGACAGAATATTTTAACTCGGCTTCGGTTAACCGGCGAGATGCGTAAGCGAGGGGCTGACGCTCGCCATCAACAAGCTGAAGCAAAATATGGTGTCGCACAAGTATGAAGTCTTTTGTAAATGACTAAGTAGTCCAAGTAATTATAGACACACGACAACTTCAGGTCGTCCAAAATATAGTCGAGGAGTTGAGATAGAACAGCGGCTCCAGTGGCCAAACCGAAGGACACCCGATTGAACTCAAAGACGTTCCAATCGGTGGAAAAGGCAGTGAAGTGCTTGCACTCCTCGGTTAGGGGGATCTGGTAATAGGCCTGGTTTAGATCCAACACCGTAAACCACTTGGCACCCGAGAACCAGGTAAAGGAATTGTGAAGGTGAGGGAGGGGCACAGATTCAAGGACCACCTTCTTGTTTAAACGCCTATAATCCACGACCAGGCGAAAATCCTTCACCTGATCCTTAGGCGCCAAAAATATGGGTGACGCGTACGGAGAAGTTGAAGGTCTTATTACGCCTTGCTGGAGCATTTTATCTAACTTAGTGCAGAGAATTTTTAACTTGGGAGGAGATAAGCGATAAGGTGACTGCCTAACCGGTTCGTTGTCAGTCAACCGAAGGTGATATTGGATGACATTACTTACTCCAAGCCTCTCGGAAAAAGATCTTTAAATTGTTCCAACTTGTCCCGAAGCTGACACGCTTGGTGAGGACTAAGGTGACCAAGTCCAAACTCATCATCAACACACACTGACCAGGCTATTCTCGCATTCACAAAGGCCAACACTCTCACCGGGGGCGAAATTGAAATGAAAGGTACGTCTCCCCAAATCCAGAATTAAACCTGTTCTCTGAATAAAATCACAACCAAGAAGTAATGAGACCGGGAATCCACGTACCAAGGCAAACTCAAATGTCCAGGAGAAATTAGACATAGAAAGGCTCCCCTTAACATATCCCTGCAGAGGGAACAGCTCACCATTAGCTAGACGACATCTACGCTCGGGTTTGGTAACAAAGGACAGCATAAGCAAATGTTGGAATTCCAAAAACAATTCGTAATTAATTAGAGAAAAAGGACTCCCTGAATCCAAAAGCGCGCAAACCGGTTCACCACCCAAGCGACAACAAACAGACGGCACGGGGGAGATAGGCCCGGCATCGATTTTAGCGCAGAAACCACTTTTACGCTTGCGACGGTTCCCACCCCACCTCAGCCTGGCGTCATTCTTCAGGGCGATCTCTCCGAATGACCGGGCAATTCCTAACCAGATGAGCATCCGACCCGCAACGGTAACAACGCCGATTCCCCCTCTCTTTAACATAGCGAGCAGCACCCGAGGAGGGTTCAGGAGTTCTTGACTGCTCGATCTGAATCCTCTGCTGGTCGGCATAAGAAGTCTTAACTATTTCCTTAACCCCTTTTACCAACCGCACCCAGGTGTTCGAGCGCCCTAAAACCAACAAATGGGTTCTAAACTGAGGACCCATACCATCGACTACCCAGGCCACCACCCTGTCCTCCGACGTCTCAGGGCGCAGAGCTAAGTAAGCCATTCGTGTTCTAAGAATATAGTCATTTAAGGGTTCGGCGGACCCCTGGAGGCGCCACAAATACTCATCCTGTAATTCCTTACACAATCTCGGGGGGTAAGTCCTGTTTGACAAGTATCCGCCGAAAATCTTTAAAGGACCTCCCCTCAAAGCTTGCGAGACTACAGACCTAAAATCGTCCTGTGCCAAAATATACAGAACGGTAAGGATGATCGGGTCAGAAACCTTTAAATTTTCCACGTGCTCCTCCAACTCAACTAACAACCATAGGAGACTCTTAGCGGAAGGCTTATCATTGAAGGTTATATACCCTTCAATAAGTACAGGATGGGGTTAGGTAAATCAGCAAACTTGACCGCGCTAGTGGTCGCGCCTACTCTAACCTCAGAGGAAAAGTTAATACTACTCCTTACCTCCTCTGCAGTACCCTGCTCATCTGGTGATAACTGTTGTCGATCTTTATCACTACCCGAATCTAGCCCCAGGGCAGAAGTACCCAACAACAAGTCGGTAACACTCTCAAACAAGGAACGAACAACGCCTTTGGTTGCGGTATCTAACGAAAGGGTCTCCAAATCCTTAACTCGATTTCGCAAATGAGTTAATTGCGCTCTGATCCGATCTAATTGTTTGGGAGTAGTCTGATCAATGACACCAAGGGTTCGGGAGATATCATCAACATAGTTTGGCGTCATTCTTTAGGGCGATCTCTCCTAACCAGATGAGCATCCGACCAGCAACGGTAACAACACAGATTCCCCCTGTCCTTAACATAGCGAGCAACACCCGAGGAGGATACAGGAGTTCTTGACTGCTCGATCTGAATCCTCTGCTGGTCGGCATAAGAAGTCTTAACTATTTCCTTAACACCTTTTACCAATCGCACCCAGGTGTTCAGGCGCCCTAAAACCAACAATTGTGTTCGAAACTGAGGACACATACCATCGACTACCCCGGCCACCACCCCGTCCTGCGGCATCTCAGGGCTCAGAGCTAAGTAAGCCATTCGTGTACTACGAATATAGTCATTTAAGGGTTCGGCGGACCCCTAGAGGCGCACAAATATCTTGTAATTCCTTACACAATCTCGGAGGTAAGTCCTGTTTGACAAGAATCCGCCGAAAATCTTTAAAGGACCTCCCCTCACTCAAAGCTTGCGAGACTACAGACCTAAAATCGTCCTGTGCCAAAATATACAGAACGGTAAGGATGACTGGGTCAGAAACCTTCAGCCGCGGTGGAGTAGCCGAGCGGTCAAAAGCGTCTCGCTGCGGAGCGCGCGGTTGCTCGCCGTGGAGCTTCGAGTCCTCCCTGGAGCATGGATGGGTGTGTTTGTCCTTAGGTTAATTTACGTAGGTTTAAGTAGTTTGTAAGCTACGGACTGATGACCACGCAGTTTGGTCTGATAGATTTACAAACATCTGAACATTTCAGAAACCTTTAAATTTTCCACGTGTTCCTCCAACTCAACTAACAACCATAGGAGACTCATAGCGGAAGGATTATCATTGAAGGTTAACCGTTCTATACCCTTCAGTAGGTACAGGATGGGGTTAGGTAAATCAGCAACCTTGACTGCGCTAGTGTTCGCGCATACTCTAACCTCAGAGGAAAAGTTAATACTACTACTTACCTCCTCTGCAGTACACTGCTCACCCGGTAAAAACTGTTGTTGTCTTTATCACTATCCGAATCCAGCCCCAGGCCAGAAGTACACAACAAGTTGGTAACACTCTCAAACAAGGAACGAACAACGCCTTTGGTAGCGGTATCTACCGAAAGGGTCTCCAAATCCTTAACTCGATTTCGCAAATAAGTTAATTGCGCTCTGATCCGATCTAATTGTTTGGGAGTAGTCTGATCAATGACACCAAGGGTTCGGGAGATATCATCAACATAGTTTTGCAGGGAATCAAGGAGAGGAGAGATCTCACCTGCTGTCAGTGAAGGCACTAAGATTGGTTTATCCAAGGCCTCCCTCAATCGTGCTGCTAACTCCGGCACGGTTCCGTCTGTTGGTTGCCCACGACATGCTAATTCGTAGACTAGCATGTCCTTCCGTAAATAGTCAACGCCGGGACACTTGCGCGCCATCTTGGACTCAACAAAGCTGAAAAACAAGCGGCGCAGTGAATTTTCCCTTCATCATTTTTTCCTTTTTAAAAAAGAAAAAAAAAGCCTTTAGTAATTTCTATCCAAAGTAGCTTGAATTGAGCTCCCAGAGCCAGCAAGACTCCAACCACGTTCTGCTACCACTGATATGGTAGGGCGTGAGGAGTGGAAGGCACGAGGATATTCAAACTCAATTGAAACTAAAATCAACCATTCACAAAGACTTGATTAAGTAGCGTAAAATTGAAACACCAGTAAAAATGTTCAAATGTTTGTAGAGTCTATGGGACTTAACTATGGGGTCAGCAGTCCCTAAACTTACAAACTACTTACAACTAAGGACGGCATAAATATCCATGCCCGAGGGGGGATTCAAACCCCCAAACGTAGTGGCCGTGCAGACCGTGACTGGAGCGCCTCAATCCCCTCGGGCACCGCGGACGGCGAAACACCAGTAAATAGTGGCTTAATACACAAGGCAAAACCTGCACCAGAAGGGCGAAATTCAAAACAACATGAACAGGACTGACAAACAAGAAAGCTATGCCGGAAGGGCGATCTCTAAATAAACAATATGATAGAATATGTGCTGGAAGGGCAAATTTATGAGGCGCCATCGCCGGCAGGCACAGGAAGGCCAGTCGATAACTAAGATGAGCAAAGAAAAGAAGATGGAAAGCACAAAACAGACCAAACAGGAGCCGGCACGGCTTAATCATGTCAAATAGAAAGCAACGATATCAAACGAACTTACGCTATTGATATAAAATGTAAGAATATTTGGTCTATAAGCATGTAATAACATTGATTATTTGTAATCTCCTTTTGTTTTATATATACAACTAGCTTAAACCCGCAGCTCCGCTCGTGTATTGGTTGATTATGATAGATGAGCTATCTTTCAGTAGTGTGCTATAAGACTTCGATAAATATAACATTATGAGAAAAAAGGATATGGACAGTGCAAGAAAGGATAACAGAACTGAAGACTTGAATAAATAAATACCCGGGCAACGCCGGGTTTTCAGCTAGTATATAGATAAATAGCTATCCGATCGCCATAAAACCGTGCCTAAAGTCTTCCCCGGGTAGACATTAGTAACTGTACAAATTTTTAGCTCTTTATGTCTTGTGGTTCAGACGTGATAAATGTACACCGAACAGACATTCACATATAGCTATCCTATCGCCATAAAACCGTGCCTAAAGCCTTCCCTGGGTAGACATTAGTAAGTGTACAAATTTTTAGCTCTTTATGTCTTATCGTTCGGACGTGATAAGCGTACACCGAAGAGACATCACATTAATATAGATATAGATAAATAGCTATCCGATCGTCATAAAACCGTGCCTAAAGCCTTCCCCAGGTAGACATTAGTAAGTGTACAAATTTTTAGCTCTTTATGTCCTGTGGTTCAGACGTGATAAACGTACACCGAACAGACATTCGCATTTATAGATATAGATTTGTTTTGGCCGCCGAGACACTTCACCGATACTTCCTCATGCCTGCAATTGGTCACTCTCCTTTGACCATACCAAACACGAGCCATTTTGAAAGCAATTACAATTATTATTGCGAACATGTGTGTGTCACAAAATTCTGGCATCAGTCGCTATGTTTAGGAGCGGTTGCATTGATTTTCATATGTTTTTGACTAACATATGCAGAACATGGAAAGGAATTGCAAGAATCCCCTCCTAGTGACTAAAGCTATGTTGAAAATATAGGAGTAGTTAGGATTCCGTAGAAGATGTTATAGGGGGCGTGCGGGTTTACCGGCCCACACTGTCCATCCTGGATCTGCAAAGTTAGTCTGATCTACGTTCGAGTCAAACTTGCGAGCCGACGTGTAGACGTTCCTCCTACCTGTTTCATAGGAAGGGCTCTCGGCGATGTAGTCCCATCGCAGCTAGACAGCACACTGGACTATTGCTGGAAGTGCTATTAATAGAGCTGAAATATTGTTACGGGTAGGTGTTTCATCTGGATTAAATCCAGGATGCCTATTATGGGGCTTTATTTCTAGCCACACCATACTACAAGACTGATAACTGATTTTGAAATTAATGATTATAGTTTTAAGACGGTGCTGAGAGCATGGTTCGTACGAGACCTGTCCGGATTAGGTCCTAACGCCGACTGACTGCAGAGGCGCGCAGCCGAGACCTCCTATAAAGTTCGTTCATCTTCCTTAAAGTAGTTGGAATTCACTTATTTGTTTGAACACTATTAAAGCACCTACTTATGTTGACGCTTAGTCTGCTACTAATGTCTGCATGCCACGAAAACATTGTTAAATAAGAAATATTAATAAATGAAAGATGTTAGGTTCACGCCATATTCTTAGTACTTCTCAAATTTATAGACGCAGCGGCTACAACTGACCATCCCACGGATAGCGTCGTTCTGAAGCTTTCGCTAGGATGCGCCTGTTACTGTAGTGCCCTTTGGAACGCAATGGGTAAGGATTACGCCCTCGCTGTCACAGAACATGGACACCATCATTTTTTCAACATTGGCGGTTACCCGAAATTTTTTTGGTGGCGGTGAATCTGTGTGCTTCCATTGACTGGCACTTTGTTTCTGAATTGAAAAATGGCATCCACGTCTCATCCATAGTCACATGCTACCGTTGCGCGTCAACATTGCTTGGCAACATGCAGGTTGTTTCGGTTTGTTGTCACACGGTGTTCTGCCTTCATTAAAGTGTCGCACCCACGGACGCACTTTCGACACATCTATAACTCCATCACCACATGTCTCCTTCAACTGTCGATGAATTTCAGTTGTTGTCACACCACGCAAATTCAGAAAACGAATGATTGCACGCTGTTCAAGTAAGGAAAACGTCGCCATTTTAAGTATCTAAAACAGTTCTCATTCTCGCCGCTGGCGGTAAAATTCCATCTGCCATGCGGTGCTGCCATCTCTGGGACGTATTGACAATGAAAGCGGCCTCGTTTTAAAACTATGCGCATGTTTCTATCTCTTTCCAGTCTGGAGGAAAAAAATCGGAGGCCTTAGAACTTGAATGCACCTCGTATTTGCAGTCTTTATCTTGACGTTAAAGTTTTATATCAGCTGTTATTTGCCATGCTCTCTATCTATAAGATAAACAAGCTGATAATGAATAAGAAAATAGGAATGCGGGTAAACCACTATGAGCAATACAGTGATCGAATTATCGTGGTTAAGGTAGATACGAATGCCGATGATAAGGAGATCGAAGAGAAATATGAGGAGCTAAGGGAAATTATTCAGACAGTTAAGGGAGAGGAAAACGTAATTGTTATGGGAGACTGGAATTCGGTAGTAGGACAAGTAGGGAAAGGGAAGATAATAGGTGAATATGGTTTGGGGGAAAAAAATTGAAGAGGAAGCCGCCTGGTAGAATTGTGCACGGAACAGAATTTAGTTATAACAAACACCTGGTTTAAGAATCAAGAAAGAAAGTTGTATACGTGGTAGAGACCAGGAAACACCAGGAGAATGTTCAAATGTTTGTAGAGTCTATGGGACTTAACTACGGGGTCATCAGTCCCTAAACTTACAAACTACTTATGAACTACTTACAACTAAGGACGGCACAAATATCCATGCCCGAGGGGGGATTCGAACCCCCAACCGTAGTGGCCGTGCAGACCGTGACTGGAGCGCCACAGTCTCCTCGGCCACCGCGGCCGGCTAACACCAGGAGATACCAGATAGATTTTATAATGGTAAGACAAAGATTTCTGAACCAGGTTTTAAACTGTAAGACATACTCAGGGGCAGATATAAGCTCTGGCCATAACTTATTGGTCATGAATTGTACGCTGAAACTAAAAAAAGACTGCAGAAAGGTAGGAAAATAAGAAGGTGGGACCTGGATAAACTGAAGGACCCTGAAGTGCTTAAGAATTTCAGAGGGAGCTTTAGGCAACAATTGACAGAAACGGTGGAAAATAAAAAAGAGGAGGAATGGGTAGCATTGAGAGATGAAAAAGTGAAGGCAGCAGAGGACAAAATAGGTAGGAAGGCAAGACCAACAAAAAATCTTTGGATATCACAGGACATACTAAATTGAATTGCTGAAGGGAGAAGATATAAAAATGCAGTAAATGAAACAGGAAAAATGGAGTACAGACGACTAAGAAATGAGATTGACAGGAAGTGCAAAATGGCTAAGCAAGAGTGGCTAGAAGCCAAATGCAAATCTGTAGAAGAATGTATAAGAAGGGGAAAAGTAGATACCGCCTACAGAAAAATAAAAGACATTTGGGGACAAGAAAGAAAGCTCTGTCAATCTCAAGGACTCTGATGGAAAACCAGTTCTCAGCAAAGAAGGGAAAGCTGAGAGGTGGGAAGAGTATATAGAGAGGCTCTACAAAGGAAACGAAGTAAGAGGCAATATTGTAGGAAGGGAAGAAGAAGTAGACGAGGATGAAGTAGGAGATACTATACTGAGAGATGAATTTGACAGAGCACTGAAAGACCTAAGCCGAAACAAGGTCCCTGGAGTAGATGACATTCCCTCAGAGCTACTGAAGTCTCTGGGAGAACAAGCCATGACAAAACTGTTTCACCTGGTGTGTAACATGTACGGGACAGGCGAAGTACCCTCAGACTTTAAGAAACATGTAATAATCCCCATTCCAAAGAAAGCAGGCGCGGACAGGTGTGAAAACTACAGAACCATCAGTTTAATAAGTCATGGTTGCAACATTTTAACACGAATTATCTACAGGAGAATGGAAAAGCTGGTAGAAGCTGACTTCGGGGAAGATCAGTTTGGATTCAGGAGGAACGTAGGAACCCGGGAGGCAATACTCACTTTACGACTTATCCTAAAACATAGATTAAGGAAAGGGAAACCTACATTTCTAGCTTTTGTAGATTTGGAGAAGGGTTTTGACATTGTTGATTGGAATAAACTCTTTCAAAAAAGTTCTGAAGCAAGCAACAGTAAAATATAGAGAGCGTAAGGTCATTTACAACTTGTACAAAAACCAGACAGCAGTTGTCAGAGTTGAAGGGCATGAAAGGGATGCAGTGGTTGGGAAGGGAGTAGCCTTTCTCCAGTGTTATTCAATTTTTACATTGAGCAAGCTATAAAAGAAAGCAAGGAGAAATTTGGAGAAGCAATTAAAGTTCAGGGTGAAGAATTAAAAACATAGCGTTTTGTCAACGACATAGTAACTCTGTCAGAGACAGCAAAGGACCTGGAAGAGCAGTTCAACGGAATGGACAGTGTGCTGAAAGGTGCATATAAGATGAAGATTAACGAGAGCAAAACTAGGGTAATGGAGTGCAGTGTAAGAAAATCAGGTGATGCTGAAGGAATTAAATTAAGTAACGAAACAATAAAGGAGGTAGATGAGTTTTGTTACTTGGGCAGTAAAATAACTTATCATGGTCATAGTACAGATGACATAAAATGCAGAATGGCAATGGGAAGAAAAGCATTTTTGAAAAAGAGAAATTTTCTAACATCGAATATTACTTTAAGTGTAAGGACGTCTTTTCTGAAGGCCTTTGTGTGGGTTGTTGCCTTGTACGCGAGTGAAACATGGACGCTAAACAGTGCGGACCAGGAAGAGGATAGAGGCTTTTGAAGTGGGGTGCTGAAGAAGAATGCTGAAGATTAGGTGGGTGGATCGCGTAACTAATGAGGAGGTACTGAACAGAATTGGGTAGAAAAGGAATTTCTGGCATACCTTGACTAAAAGAAGGGATTGTCTGATAGGACACATTCTTAGACATCAAGGAATCGTCAATTTAGCATTGGAGGGAAGTGTTTGGGGTAAAAACCGCAGAGGAAGACCAAGAGATGGATACAGTAAGCAGATTCAGACAGATGTAGGTTGCCATTCTTATGTAGAGATGAAGAGGCTTGTTCAGGATAGGGTATTGTGGTGAGCTGCATCAAACCAGTATCCGGACTGAAGACCACAACAACAACAAAAACGCCAAAGCAATTTCAGTTCAACACACGATACACGTAAGACAACAATTTTCAATATAGATTTCACCAATAAATACCACATGAAAGAACATCGAAATACTACAGTAACACACCAACATGGAAAACAAAACATACACTCAATATTAAATTTACATAGAATTTATCAAAGAACATTAATACTCAAAAATTTTTATCGGCAAGTTTATGCATTTATGTGGCCTTTCATTTACTTTTGTATCAAACATGGAAACCATATTTATAAAAAAAATGTTCAAATGTTTGTAAATCTATCGGACCAAACTGCGTGGTCATCAGTCAGTAGCTTACAAATTACTTAAACCTAGGTAAACTAACCTAAGGACAACGCACACACGCATTCCCCAGGGAGGACTTGAACCTCCACGGCGAGCAACCGGACACTTTAGACCGCTCGGCTACTCCACCGCGGCCATATTTATTACTTGCACACGAGTGTGATCACATTCTTTCAACCACAACAGCACCAAGCCGTTTACTATTATTTTTTAATATGATTTATTTATTTATTACTTTTTTTTAAATTAATTTTCGGTTCTAGGTCGTTCAGTTTAGTTGAAACACACGACTTTCTTCAGTGATACTAGCATGTTGTGATGTTGAGGGATCCTTGTCATTATCATCATGCACCTCCCATATTGGCAATGGCTATGGCGTAGATTCCATCCACGTCCTTTAATTTGCGCGTCCGGATCCTCTGCATCCCACAGTGGCTTACAGTGAGTATCGCCTCTTCCACATATCTACATCTACACGGGATACTCTGAAAATCACATTTAAGTGCCTGGCAGAGGGTTCATCGAGCCACCATTATACTATTTATCTCCCATTCCATTCTCGAATAGCGCGGCGGAAACGAAGAACACCTCTCCGTTCGAGCTCTGATTTCTCGTATTTTATTCTACCTATGTAAGTGGGAGTCAACAATATATTTTCGCTTTCCGAGGAGAATGTTGGCGATAGGAGTTTCGTAAGTAGCTCACGCCGCAGCTATAAGCGCCGTTGTTGTAATGATTCCCATCCCAGATCCTGTACCATTTCCGTGACGCTGTCTCCCCTGTATAGTGACAATACGAAACGAGCTGGCCTTCTTTGGACTATTTCGATGTCATCCGTCAAACCCACCTGATAAGGATCTCACACTGGGCAGCAATACTCCAAAAATGGACGGACAAGCTTAGTGTATGCAGTTTCTTTTGTAGTTCTCTTGCATCTTTCAAGGGTTCTGCCAATAAAACGCAGTCTCTGGCTCGCCTTTCCCACGACATTATCTATGTGTTCTTTCCAATTTAAGCCTGAAGTAATAGTAATTCCTAGGTATTTAGTGGAGTTTACGGCCTTCACTTTTGATTGATTTATTTTGTAAACAAAGTTTAACGGATTTCTTTTCGTACTCAAGTGGACAACTTCACACTTCTCATTATTTAGAGTCAATTGCCAATTTTTCCACCATACTGATATCTTATTGGGATCGTTCTGTAGTTGGGTTTGATCTTCAGATGATTTTACTTGACGGTAAATGACGGCGTCATCTAGAAACAACCCAAGAGGACTACTTAGATTTTCCCCTAAATCGTTTATGTATATAAGGAACAGCAGAGGACCAATAACACTACCCTGTGGAACACCCGATATCACTTCTGTTTTAGTCGATGCCTTACCATCGATTACTACGATCTGTGTCCTCTGACAGGAAATCCCCTATCCAATCGCAAATTACCATATATACCATAACCACGCAATTTGATTAAAAGCCGTTTGTGTACGGTGTCAAAAGCCTTCTGGAAATCAAGAAATACGGAATCGATTTGCGGACCCTTGTCGATAGCACCCATCACTTCGTGTGAATAAAGAGCTAGTTGTGTTTCGCATGAACGATATTTTCTAAATCCGTGTTGACCTTGGGTCAGTAGATCGTTCTGTTCGAGATAATTCGTAATATTTGAATACAGGATATGTTCCAAAACCCTGCTACAAATTGACGTCAACGAAATAGGCCTGTAGTTTAGTGGGTTACTCCTACTGCCTTTCTTGAATATAGGTGTGGCCTGTGCAACTTTCCAATCTTTTGTTACAAATCCTCTGAGAGAGCGGTTGTATATCGCTGTTAAGTAAGGAGCTATCCATTTCTAGTAGGGCAATATTCGATACACGTAACAAAAGCACTATTTCAGAAACTAAGTTACGGCCTCAACTTAACAACTAAACACAGGAAACATGGCATAAAACCAATAAACATTATTGTAATAATTATTTTTAATTACTTTAGGTAACATTAAAAATACAGCTCATCGGTTGCAAATTTACAGTTTAATTACTTAACCATGGTTTCGGATCCAACTAAGAAAACCTTCATCAGAAATTAAAAAAAAATTTGCTACCTAATAATAAAATAAAAATTATTATAAAGGAAACAATATGAATACCATAATTTAGGGTATGAACAAAGGAAATTTGACTTACATTAAATGGACAAAGGTTCTTGAACAACAGAGCTCACGTTCAAGTTACAAATGTAAAGTTACGAGCATCAAGATTAAAACGAACACATTCCATGTAACTAAAACGCGCCGCTATGCGGCCAGCACTGCAGGTGTCATCTAAATGACAGGCAAACACGCACTCGATGCTATGACGTAGACACGATATATTCACCACCACCTAGAGAGAAGGCCGCGGCGCTCTCGTGTGACATCAGGCAGAGTAGGTTGCGAGCGCATAGCTGACTGGGTAGCTACTGGGGCACGGCCCACTATGCCGAAGCAGCGAGCCAGTCAGCTATTCGCACGCAACCTACTCTGCCTGACGTCACACGAGAGCCTCGCTGCCTTCTCTCTAGGTGGTGTTGATATATCGCGCCATCTAGTATTAAATAGTAGTAATTCAACTACAAAGAAGTGACAACTGTTATTAAATTGATGAAGGTACATAGTACGTTTGATACAATACGCCAACGACTATAAAAACAAATTGAAAATTTGAGTCAACGTGATATTGTGTAACATAAAAAGAAGGGCGAGAGAAATCAATATCTGAGTCTACAGTGCAGGAAAGTGTGTAAACATTTCATATCGAATGATTCTAAATAAGCGCTTTACGCCATCAGAAAAGATTTTATCGCGTAATTTCAATTTTTCATTAAGAATGAAATGGTCATTTCGGGAAGAGTGTTTGAAAATTTCTAACTGCTCGAGCATATCAAGTTTGAAACCTTTCTTTTCCGTGTGGTCATGAACCTCTTTAGGTTGGTGGCCTGTAATTAAAACATGGTCGGCAAAGGGCGACTTATGTATGTTTGTACCTTTTTTCCATAAAAGATGCTCTTTATATCTGATAGAAGAGACTCTTCCAGTCTGTCCTACATAATAGACTGGGCAAGTATCACAGGTGATTTTATAAATGTCAGAGTTTGCAAAGGCGAATGGCTTGATTTTGTGTTATAAATGTTCAAATGTTTGCAAAAGCAAAGCAAATGTTTGTTAAGCTTATGGGACTTAACTACGGGGTCATCAGTCCCTAAACTTACAAACTACTTATGAACTACTTACGAACTAGGACGGCACAAATATCCATGCCCGAGGGGGGATTCGAACCCCCGACCGTAGTGGCCGTGCTGACCGTGACTGGAGCGCCTCAGTCACCTCGGCCACCGCGGCCGGCTCAAATGTTTGTATAGCTTATGGGACTTAATTACGGGGTCATCAGTCCCTAAACTTACAAACTACTTATGAACTAACTAATACTAAGGACGGCACAAATATCCATGCCCGAGGGGGGATTCGAACCCCCGACCGTAGTGGCCGTGCAGACCGTGACTGGAGCGCCTCAGTCCCCTCGGCCACCGCGGCCGGCGATTTTATGTTATACATAAGCCTATCTTTGAGACGGTTATTAGTAGATAATACTATATTGTAGTAGTTATTATTTTTAAGAGGACGTTGTAATCTGTATGATACTGGTCCTACATATGGTAAGGAAAAGTATTTTTTCGAATCATCATGTTCGTTACTTGCAGTGCCAAGGATGGCAATTCTGCTATTGGTTTTTGGTTTGTTGACATCATCTACTATATTTGGTTCATAACCATTATTAACTGCAATGGTTTTAATGAGATTCAATTCGTCTTTTAAGTCTTCAGAGGAAAAAGGGGTAGAAATTGCTCTACGGACAGCAGAGTGAAAAAATGCATTTTTGTGATATCGTGAGAACGTAAGATTTCGTAATTAAACAATGCTGTAAAGGACGCTTTAAAACATGAAGGCCACAGTTGGTGATGCGGCTGTTATGTATTGACGCGTTTCGACTGTCATCGTCAGAATCTAAAACATGGGGTAAAGTTTCGTACAGTTGTACCACGTCGTGGGTCTGCTGAACTATACTGAAGCTTTGGCCCATGTTTTAGATTATGACGATTACAAAGTCGAAACGCGTCAATAAATAACAGCCGCATTACCAACCAGGGCATAAAATAACATGTTAACTGGGCGACACTTGTGTCGCCCAGTGCAGAGATTTTGTCGCCCAGTGGCTATGGGTAGTGGCGGAAATTTATTTTTATTGAATGACATATCAAATGTAACGGGAAATACGCTCTTGTAAATCTTTTAGAGCATAGGTTCCCAACCTTTTCAGTCTTGTTACCCCTAAGACCTACTAGGGAAACTCATTCTACGCCCCCCCACCCAAAAAAAAAAAAAAAAAAAAAAAAAAAAAAATTAAAAAAAAATTCACATTAAAATATTATGGAAGAAAGCCAATCTTTGTTAATCATAATACACTGCATAAGACATATCTTTTACACTTTCGATACAGCAATGAAACAATTATATTCAATGAAAAGGTGGGTACTATTTAACAGTCGGTTGGTTTTGTTTTGTTTAGGGCGAATCTTATGTCATGTTCCACATTGAGACGTTTTCTGGTCTCACTTTTTATTGTCAGTAGCTTTGAGAAGCCACGCTGATATCTATAAGTGGTACCGAACTGTCTTAAAGTTCTTAGAGCTCTGTCAGCTATAACAGGATATTCCGCTTCTGCTTTTCGCCAAAATCTACCAAGGTCATAATTTTGAAATTCCATTTTGAATGTGCTATCTTCGAGCAGGTTTTAATGATGACGTTGTAGGGTTGTTTGCAGTAGAAAAACTCCCTGCTCCGTCTAGTATGACATCATCTACTGGAAAGCTGTACCACTTTTTGAAAGTATCTCAACCTCACTCGATACTAAGAAAGTTGGTGCAGTCGTATATTTCTCTGACACCGCACAGTGCAGGTCCTGAAAGATCAGTGTCACTACATACGACTTTAAAATCAAACAAACAATCGGGCCTCTCACGAGAAGCTCTCAACTGTAGAATGCGCATCGCTTTCAACGGTGTTGGGACAGCCTCTTTCGACCCAAGGCCATAGGTGACGAAGTTCCTAGAGAAGAAAGAGAGAAGAAGGAAGCTGCCCGGTTTTGAACTGTATCAAGACCAATAGTTTGTAAAAAAGTTTTTTTGCAAATGACAGTAACCTTTAAATTTGATGTTCTTTGATTCTTTTAGTTAGGGACTTTGTAACATTTTTATCAAAATACTTTGTAAACCCAGTAATTTCATTATCCTTTAAAATTTTGTTGTAGGCCTATTTTAAAATATTTCTTAGAAATTGTTTCTTATGTGCATTAAAACATTTATGAAAACGGCAAAAGAATTGTTTTTACGTACAATATTACAAGTGAAGGTATAAAATTACTGTTCAATACTCTTTGAAAGAAAACTGTTACACTAGAACTTTTCGTTCTTTAAAGACGTTTTTAACACCAGCATCTCATTTTCTTCAAAATTAAGTACTTTTCTTAGATAGCATAAATTGTAATTGTGTTTCTTTCCCGTTGGTGTACAGAATTCTCTAGCGCAAAAATACAAATTGAGGAACCATAACGAAATATGAGCTTTTAAGACAAATAATGATTTATTAACTTTTACAGAAAGTGCACAGGAAGGTATTTTAAGTAATCATAGTACTGATATTAGTTTGATTTAAAACTACTTTCATTTAATAGCCATATCAAAGTGAAATTATAACAGGTACTGTATTCTATTTAACTACTTAACAAATAAGACAACAAAAACAACTGAAAGATTGATTAACAAAATTAGGAGACATCAATGATTTCTTCAAAGTCCAAATTAAGTATTCTTCCACAAACATTTTTATATATCATTAAAAACATATATGAATAAAAATCTATTATGGAAAAATTAAGCAGCTTTGATTTTAATAAAAAAAGGCTCCAAAATACGGTTTTAGGCATCAATATTTTGAAATTTTTCCGGGGAAGAGCCCCCGGAACCCCCGGATCATCCTTCCAATGTCGCCAATTGTAAGCAAAACTTTACTGCTGTATGCATACTTTGCTTTCTTCAGTTCTCATCTTGCATATGGAATTTTACTATGGGGAAACTCACCTGTTTCTAAGGCTGTATTTAAATGGCAAAAAAAAAAAAAAAAAAAAAAGGCCATCAGATGTGTAGCAGGACTGGCACCACAGGAATCGTGCAGACATTTCTTCAAAGAAATGAAAATCATGACCGTAACTAGTTTATACATTTATATCTGCTTAGTATATGTTAAAGAAAACCTCCATAAGTATGATCTTAGGATGTCAGTACACAATCATAACAAAAGACACAGACATGCAATTGATAAGCCACATGTCAGACTTGCAAAGGTCCACAGTAGCTACAAGTACCTTGGACCCACTTTGTTAATAAACTGCCTAATGAAGCTCACTCAATGCCTCTAAATAAATTTAAAAATATAATATCAAAATGGCTAAAAAGTAAAGCTTTCTATGCCATTAAGGAATTTGAAGAAAAAAAGTGTTCAAATGTTTGTAAATCTATCGGACCAAACTGCGTGGTCATCAGTCCGTAGCTTACAAACTACTTAAACCTAGGTAAACTAATCTAATGACAAACACACACACCCATGCCCCAGGGAGGACTCGACCCTCCACGGCGACCAGCCGCGCGCTCCGCAGCGAGGCGCTTTAGACCGCTCGGCTACTCCACCGCGGCAAATTTGAAGAATCTACAATAGATGACTTATAGTTTTGATATAGACGTACACAGAATTTTAAATTGTAACATTACCATTGTGATATATTGAGTCACTGTTCTATATTGTACTGTACAACAATGAGATAGAGGACTTTGACCATTGATGTAGATGTATACAGAATTTTAATTGTATTTTTCTAACAAATTTACTATTGTTACTAGTTTATTCATTGTACTGTATTGTATTAGGAAAATTTAAAACTAAGTATATGATAATTGTACCTATTATAAACACTGCTAATTACTAGCTGTTTAGATATGTATATAAATGTATATGACGACACCAATTACATGTAAACATGTTTAAAGGTGAATAAAATATTCTATTCTATTCTATTCTATTCCATCCCTTAAAATATGCTCTGTTACCAACTGTGGCCTTTATGTTTTTAAAGCGTCCCTTATAGCATTGTTAATAACGAAACTGAAAATGGGCGCATACCTTATTCGTGACTTCATGTCAAATTTGGAGTACGTAAGATAGTATTTTCAAGCCCGCCTATACACAAACATTGACTATTGCTTACAAACACGAGCCGCGCCCATCTATTACGTCACTAGGTCAGTGCTTCGGAAGGTCAGCTGTTCCCTCTTCCACGACCACCGGCTACTGCCGTTACGCGTCAGCTGTCCTTTCAAATGGCTCTCTTGACAGCTGTGCATCCCTGACCTACAGCACTCCCGATAGTTCATTAACCTCTACTGAACCAAAACATTAGCGTGACTCTACAGATACTTCAATAGTTTAAACAAGAATAACTACTGCTTTGCCGACCACGGTGGCCGAGCGTTCTGCGGCGCGTCAGTCACAGTCTGCACGGGCTCTACGGTCGGGGGTTCGAATCCCCCCTCGGGCATAGATATTTGTGCCGTCCTTAGTATTAGCTAGTTCATAAGTAGTTTGTAAGTTTAGGGACTGATGACTCCGTAGTTAAGTGCCATAAGCTCTACAAACATTTGAACTACTGCTTTCACATTATGTACTAACACTCGAACATATTTACAATCGTTATAATTATGATTTATTTACAAATTGATGTAAACGAGAAGATATCACTTCAGTGGCTGTCATTCACGCACGCCAGTGCCAGAATACCCATGCTAACCACTGATGTATCAGATTGATTAATTTTCTCAGGGAAGCCAAAACAGTCAATTTCTTCGGGTCTGGTTGTCCCAAATGTTCTGTGCCTTATACTCTCCAATGCAATGCATTCGAAGATTAGATGTGGTACAGTTCCATCACCGTCATCACAGATCCTACATTTAGGGTCCTCTTCTGTTATTCCCATTGTATGTAGGTGGTTTTTTTTTTTTTTTTTTTTTTTTTTTTTTAAAATTCCCTTGGCCTGTCAGCAATCCAACCATGAGTCTAATCTCTCTCCTGTTCAGGCCCAGGATTGCAGAGCTTCTTTTAAAACATGGCTTTGGCATCATTACCCTGCCATGTTTTTGTTGATAGACTTTGGTCCAATATTCTACGTGCTGTCTTCTGAGCCAGTTACGTAGCTCCAATTTGATCATTGCCTTGATGATTGTCAGTACAGGTTCCGGTCCAATGAATGGAGTCTCTGCCCGCATCCTGGCTAATCTGTCGGAATGTTCGTTGCCACTGATTCCCGAGTGGCCAGGGACCCACAACAGGTTTACTCTATTGCTTTCCCCTAGCTCCACCAGAACCCTGTGACATTCTGCAACAATTTTAGACCTTGTTGCAGGAGCTGCCAGTGAACTCAGGGCTACCTGGCTGTCTGAATAGATATAGATGCTACGATCTTTGTAGCACCTAACTGATGTATCTAATGAAAACCATTTATTTTTTATTTTTTCGTCACACTTGCACTTTTTAGAAGTTGGTAATAGTTTCGGACTTGTTCGTCCATTTTCAAACCATAGGCCTAAAAAAAGAGAGTTACAAGCATTAAGTTACACTGTTCACATTAAATAACCATAAACCAGCAGTTGGTATTGATTCTAGAAAAATCACATTTGCAGTTTACCTTATTCCAACTGTAGCAATACACAGCATGAAGCAAATGACTGATAAAATCTGTACGTTGTCCACTGTTAATACATGATTGCACTGAAATTTAAAATAGGTTAAAATAGATGATGCGTTCACGGGCCTCCAACGTGTACTGTGCATGTCAACGTCGTGATACCTCGTGGCTCTGTTAGAGGCCGCCACCTGTAGTGTGCCTTACAATAGTGTTGGCACCATTATGGACAATTAAAAATAAAATACATTGACGTCTTTATGTAAAAATTATGGTATTGGTCTGCAGAACGACCAGCGTCATAATTTAGGTATTACCAGTAAAAAGTAAAATATTAAAAATGTAAAACAAAAGGTCTCCGGCAGCGGCACATAACGCCGCTGCCTTCACCGTCTCGTATGACATTTGATTTTAATTTGAACACTTACAAGGAAAAGTATTTTTGTAAAATATTATGAAATGTGAAACAAACGGTCTATGGCGGCGCTATATATAGGTACCACTGTCACATCCAGTGTACAATGCTGCACGTATCATAGTGCAAAATTACATAGGAAACGTTGTAAACCATCTACTATGTTATACACTCCCATAATGGTCTCTGTTTCAGGGGTGCCATCTCTCTAGCATTGGGATGGGGTACCTTACTTACTACAAATGGCCCTTCAAAAATCTCCTAAAAGTTCTTTATTTTAACATCGACCTTGGTTGACTGCCTGTGAGCTCTGATCAACAGTACATCGCCCACTGCATATAATTTAGGTACCACCTCTATTCGTGTCGAGCTTTATGAACCTTACCTTTTGCTATTACCTTCTCTAATACAAATTTTTTTCTTTTCCTCGATGCTCATGTCAGTCCTTTTCGAGAATTTTACGACTTGTTCAATTAAACTTTTGGGTCTCTTACCTGTTACTGTTTCATCATCTACCGATTCGATTTCAGCCTGCTTATAAAATATACTTTCCCTGTCAATATTATTAGTAGTCGTTAAGATCCCCTTGGAAGCAATCACATATTACTGTCAGGTAGCCCCTGTCGTGTGGCTCAAGTGTTCGAAAATGTTCGTTAAAGGCGTTGTAATTGACTTATTTGTTTGAACACTATTAAAGATTATGAAATGATCAGCACCTACTTATGTTGACCCTCAAGTCCACTACTAATGTCTGTATGCCACCAAAACATGGTTAAATAAAAAATATTAATAAATGGAAAATTTTTCGTACTTCTACCAATTATAGGCGCGGCGGCTACAATAGACGATACCACCATCTCTGCCAACGCCATATGGTGCGTCTTGGCCATGGAAACTATCTGTAAAGACTCCTGAAAATATATTCCTTTTTACAGTTTATTTTGGTCCAGGAATGAGAATTAAAGTGATCTGATTTCAACAGGATTTACTTATTTAGAAGTAGAAAATAATTGTCGTAGGGCAACGAAAAATATTAGGGGAGGTTAAAATGTATCTGAATGCAACATAATAAACACACCTTTTAATTTTCTGACAAATCTGTGTCTTTGTACTCTACTGTATAGAGAGTATACTTGATATCGCCGAGTAAGATGTTCAAATGTTTGTAGAGTCTATGGGACTTAACTACGGGGTCATCAGTCCCTAAACTACTTATGAACTAGCTAAGACTAAGGACGGCACAAATATCCATGCCCGAGGGGGAATTCGAACCCCCGACCGTAGTGGCTGTGCAGACCGTGACTGGAGCGCCTCAGTTTCCTCGGCCACTGCGGCCGGCTAAAAAATGTTCAAATGTCTGTAAATCTATCGGATCAAACTGCGTGGTCATCAGTCCATAGCTTACAAGCTACTTAAACCTAGATAAACTAACCTACGGACAAACCCACACACCCATGCCCCAGGCAGGACTCGAACCTCCACGGCGAGCACCCGCGCGCTCCGCAGCGAGGTGCTTTAGACCGCTCGGCTACTCCACCGCGACTACCGAGTAAGACCCACCTCGGTCGCTTCCTGTCCCCAAATAAGTAACGTCCGGGGCCATGCCCCCCCCCCCCCCACCCCGATACGCAGCTGGACTACATCGTTTGTCCGCATGCATGATGCAAAACGATACAGAGTGAGGTTCTTTGTCAAATAAAACTAGCAATTTTAGTCTCGTTTTCTATTTTCTGAGGTCTATTGACATTTGGATAAGCTGTAAACAACAAATCAACAAGATCAAAATAGGCATTTGCATTCAAGTCATGTAACGTACAAAACAATTTCCATGAACAAATTATTTCAGTTTACAATTATCATGTTTAGCTGATGGGATACAATTCGATTTTCCCCCAGTATACCAAGGAACTGGCCCCCTACCTAACACCAATGTACTAAACAAGGAGGTTAAAATACCGGGTGATCAAAAGTCAGTATAAAATTGAAAACTTAAATCACGGAATAGTGTAGATAGAGAGGTAAAAACTGACACACATGCTTGGAATGACATGGGGTTTTATTAGCACAAAATAAAAATAAAAAAATAAACAAAAAATAAAAAAAAGGACCGACAGATGTCGCTTCATATGAACAGAATAATTAGCATAACAAATTAAGACAAAGCAAATATGATGTTCTTTACAGGAAATGCTCAATATGTTTATCATCATTCCTCAATAATAGCTGTAGTCGAGGAATAACACTGTAAAGCATGGCCGGAGTTATGGTGAGGCATTGGTGTCGGTTGATGTCTTTCAGCATCCCTAGAGATGTCGGTCGATCACGATACACTTGCGACTTCAGGTAACACCAGTATTGGAGCAAAGCCGGTTCTACCTCAGGGTACCCATAATGCACTGCGCGATAAGAAAATAAACGATCTAGCCTTGAAAGTTAATACTCATGAGGATGAAAAAATCGAAATTGGAGCACTCGTCATTGAGAAGAAGAAGAAGAACAAGAATGCGCATATAAATTCGCACATTACACTGAACCCTGTTTAAGTGAGAGCTAGAATGTCGAGTAAGCAGAAACTCATCCAAGTGCGAAAGGCTGTTCGAGAGAAATTGCGATTGTTAAAATTAGGACAGTTGAACCTAGATCAGTCATTAAGAGAAACCTTTAAACCAGTTACTGACTCTCTCAAACATATCAAATCGATGTAAACGAAGGCTTCCGCGGCCGTTGTCATTGTATATAAAACTCTTCTGGGTTTTGGACGGCATCGTCAAAATATCAAACACTTCACCGACGTTTCGGCCACTATCGCAAGTGGCCATCTTCTGGGTGTTACATTTACTGCTGGGTGACGGAAAGCTTTCCGTCACCCAGCAGTAAATGTAACACCCAGAAGATGGCCACTTGCGATAGTGGCCGAAACGTCGGTGAAGTGTTTGATATTTTGACGATGCGGTCCAAAACCCAGAAGAGTTTTATATACAATATCAAATCGAATTCACGTAAAGAAGAAGAAGAAAAAGAAGAAGCTGATCGCATTACTGAATTCATTGATGATGAAATTAGGATCGTTATCCAGCACCAAGACGCTTTAACTCTCCCAAGCAGGAGTTTCATATATCTGGATGGTGCCTTTAAGGAGAAGAAAGATGGTTCTGCTACAGAAGGGTCGAAGCTTACACGTAATGCTCTAGCGTTCCTGTTTCAAGAGATTAGGTATGAACTTAACGGTGTTGAGATTGACCGTACACGCAATGTCGGCATAACATCAACCCTTAAAACATACATCTCTGCAAAAAACATCTTCCAATGTTTGTATAGTGTATGGGACTTAACTACGGGGTCATCAGTCCCTAAACTTACAAACTACTTATGAACTACTTACGGACTAGGACGGCACAAATATCCATGTCCGAGGGGGGATTCGAACCCCCGACCGTAGTGGCCGTCAGACCGTGACTGGAGCGCCTCAGTCCCCTCGGCCACCGCGGTCGGCCATCTCTGCAAAGCCCTCAGACAAGAATGAACTAGAAAATGCAGGTTTCTTCATCAACGAGCCCACAGAGAGAACATCTGATGAGTACAAACGGTTTACAGTATGCATACCTCTAAAAATGCTTATGGGGTATTTTGAAGACATGACTAGAATTATCATGAACGCTAAGCAAGAACTTATTCTGATACGAAGTGCATCGGATAACAACTCCTACATTCAAGGAAATCCTCCAGAAGAGAACGAGATAATCATCAACGCACTAATATGGAAAATGCCTCACATCTCTGTAGCAGACGAAGAGCGTTTGAAACTTTTAAAAGTTCTGAACGCAGGTACATATCTACCCTTAGCGTTCCGTTCCTGGGAGCTGTTCGAATACCCTCTGTTACCGACAACTAGCAGGCAAACCTGGGTTATTAAAACATCAGTTCAAGCGGAAACGCCAAGATTCATCATACTAGCATTCCAGACAAAGCGAAGAGGGAATCTAACAAGTGATTCAACTGTAATCGATAACTGCAAGTTAACTAATGTTTACCTGATTTCTGAATTCTATCCATACGACAACTTACAGTTGCAATGGGACAAAAATGTTTACAGTCTAGCATATGAAATGTACGCGAGATTCCGCGATTCATCGATTCATACTATGATGATGACTCAAAAGAAAAGGATGGGTGTCTACTTAGTCCAAGGAAATTCAAGGAGCTAGCACCAATAATTGTAATAGATTGCTCCAAACAGAACGAGATTGTACTTAAATCTGGACCCATAGATGTGAGAATCGAATTTGAATCTTCAGTAAATTTCCCCGACAGCACAGCTGCGTACGCATTATTTCTACACGACCGAGTTATTAACTACAGTCCACTCACTGGCATTGTGCAGAGAGCTGTATAAAGAATCATTACATCATGAAAGTGTGAACATCATCGTTGCTGACGTTCAAGGTTTCTACTACTATGAGTGCAATCGTTACATATTTAAAGACCTAGCATTCAAAAATTGTTCTGAAGATGATGATGTGATAAAAACATTAAGAATTGCGTCACCAAGATTATTCAAGGATGTGAAATGTGTTAAAATCCTGAGGACCGCAAAATGATTGACACGAAACTACGCCGGTTGGGGGTTCGAATCCCCCCTCGGGCATGGATATTTGTGCCGTCCTAGTTCGTAAATAATTCATAAGTAGTTTGTAAGTTTAGGGACTGATGACCCCGTAGTTAACTCCCATAAACTATACAAACATTTGAACACGAAACTACCATGGAATTCATTGGGACGAGCCTGGTGTACCTTATGGAGAAATGTATCCACACTTAGACTGCATTTCGACTACCCTGGAACACTCACTTACGTTAAAGGTAAAGAGAAGCTTACCTGGATGTTGCAGATCTTCAAGTATGCTGTCGTTCAAGACCTGGAACCTCTAAGATGTCCTGCTCTCCATAAACTCAAGAACATGAAAAATAGTGTTGTGTGTGCATATAATAATCTAAAATTACTTTTAAGTTGACTGAAAAAAGAACAAAATAAATTAAATTTTTCCTATGAAACCCTATGTGTTCTTATTTTTTCCCCTTTCATTATTTTTTTCTTCAATTTAAATCTGAAGCACACTGTAAAGCTCTGCTCCTTAAGTGTGTAATTGCATCTCTACTTATAGAAGAGTGCGTGCAATGCAGATGTTTCTGCATACTGAACATATATTTCTTTTTGTATAAGTATCGTTATGATTAGGTTTTTTTTTAATGAAATAAGAATGCTACCTAAGTATGGTTAACATTTTTTTTAATTCACAAAAACAACGTAAACGTTCTTAACATCACATTCACAGATGTTTGAGCGTTAACAATTCGGAGTTAGGTTAATTTCATGAAAATTTTGTTTCAGTACAACATCATATGTTCTTATCATCACATACACAAATGTTCGAGCTCTTAACAAATCAGAGTTTGGTTACTTTCATGAAGAATATATTTTTCTTTGGTTTCAGTGTACACAGTACAACTTTATCTAGTTATCAATAAAGATGTTTAACATCAGCTTGACTAATGTTTGAGCAATACATTATTGAGTTCGCAAAATATTTTTTCTCTCTCTGTGTTTTCTTTTACAAGTTCTAAACCTTACAGAGAGAGACTTCTAAAGCAGAGATACGTTTTTCAAATTGTTACCTTACGGAATAGATAGCTCAATCAGCAGAAGAAAAAAAACTTGTTACTAAATACACTGAAACTAGTGAAATTCCACCCAGACAGCACACAACGGTTAAAAAAAAAAAAAAAAAAAAAAAAAAAAAAAAAAAAAAAAAAAAAAAAAAAAAAAAAGAAAATCTGCTGGCGCGGTTGCTCCAGTATTACAGTACAGAGGGGTTGTTCCAGGCATTTTTTTTTCATAACAATTTGCTGGAATGCTTTTCATTCCATACAATGAATTGGAGTGCGTTTTGCTCCGGAAGAAAAAAAATATTAACAATGAGCTAAATTGGTTCAGACATGAAAAATGTATATAGTTTTGTTATTGTTGTTGTTGAGATGTTTCTCATTAAAAACCTAATACTAATTAATTACACAATGAAATGGTGCTGCCTTTATAATGACTATAACAAATGGGTGGAACTCACATAACGGGATGGTTAGTGGTAGTGGAAACTTATTAAACTAATGTACTCATTCACCCAAACGAAATGAAACTATAGCACATAGTGCTTACTTCAATTATTTTAATCTGATTTTTTTTACTCTGTTTTATACAGTAAATTGTGGACTATTTACAAAGCATCGAATGTCAGCAGTTTTTATAATTTTATACTTATCTCTTTGATTTTAAATATATTTTACACTTTTTTTTTTATTTTCAGCCTTCAAGGCAGCTACATATACGTTTTTTTTCTATTTGCTTGTTTTTTTAATATTTACACAGAATCACGCGCGCGCGCGCACACACACACACACACACACACACACACACACACACACATACACACATAAACCACCCCAAGCAACACAATCATACTCTCCCATCTATGTACAATATGATAAAAGAGCCATACTATTCTATACAAGCACACACATAGACACACAAGAAATCTTTCTCTCTCTCTCTCTCTCTCAGTCTCAGACACAATTATTCAGGCAGTGTCTCCCCAACACCCTCTTTCTCCCTAAGCGAATAGTGTGAGTATGGCAGAGCTACTATACCGCAATCACATACGACTCTTTTATCGTCATAAGGACAGAAACCAACTTTAGGCTGTCGTAGAGCGTACACCTCGTATCCTATCGATCGAATACTAGCCTGCTGAACTCTGTGAGTAGGCTGCAGTGGGGCACCGCGAACACCTCCGTACAGACAACGCAAGTAATCTTCGATCGTCAGTACACAAGATGCCGATCGTCTAACACCCTTAGCTCGCCTCTGATTGTCCCCATCTATTGTGCGATATGCATACATCTTTGCCCTGGGGCCTACAAACTCCACAATCGGTGAACCATTCGATTCATCCTTCATAAGACCGATAACCTTCTTGTTCTGACGAACAATACCATAAGGATTATCGGCCCTATAACTGGAAGTATCGAATTCTTCACCGATACGTTTCATTACTGCATATGGATCACAGTTTTTCACCCAGTAGATAAAACTATCTGTATCCATATACAGTAACTTCGGTTCCACGAAATGAGGCTTAGCAATCTCATAGTGGAACCTATACATGTGGAATTTGGACAGATCAAGTATGCACATCCCCATATAGATAGGTTTTGTGAACTCTTCCGAAGCCTTCATCATCTCCGCAGCAACAAAGTTTTCATTAAATATGGTGAGCCTTTTAAAGTTTGGTGACGAAATTAATTTTCGCACACCGTAATGCCCATCCCGGATAAGTCGGGAAGCTTGGTTTCGTGGAGTTTCGCCATAGAGCCCATGTACTCGTATGGGAAAACCCGTTTTCGCGTTACAAGTTGAAACTTTTCCTTGTCAGAATATGCAGATCTTGTGATGTGCATATCTTTCTGAGGAAGAGTCTCAACAAGTTTGGAAAGCGACGACTGCATAAAACGAAGCGCAGCGTAATTTTTGGTGTCATTCGTTTGGAGAAATAAATGTATTTCTCTGTGCTGTCAGGTAGGACACTAACCTGATCACCTTTCCTACCGAATTTAGCCAAGTGCTCAACTAAAAAGTGAGCATCGTAGTTGGAAAGATTGTGGAAAAAGACAGGTATATGGCTTGGGACTTGGTACTTCAAATTGCATGCATTGTGGGCTGCTCCACGGAACTTTCCAGTTAGATGACAGTGGTCTCTACGGGGAGTTTCCACTTTTCTGTCAAACGGCAACCCACAAATATGACAATCTAATGCCTTTTCAAACAACTCCTCATCCTCCCGCGACATAGTCATTGAAACATTTTGACTGTAAAGTTTGTCAACTTCCCAGGCAACCTGTTCGAGCTCAGTGAGCAACAATATCGCAGGATCGTTCCCTACATGAGATATGAATTTATTCAGAGAGGGATCGACTGTGCATACAACTTGGAACGCTGCTGCATAAGGCACTAGTTTTTGTGTGAAGGTGGTTTGTGAGGCCATGGGATTACCTTCACGTCCAGCAATTGTAGCAAGTAAGCACTCAAAATCACTGTAAATGGCTACGGCGCATCTTTCTTGATGGTGAGCATTCTTGAATTTAATGAAATTATTTTCAGGGGTTGGCATAATAACACGTACCGGTTCTTTGGATTCGCTTCAGTAAATACTTTTCCTCAGTAAAGTTACTTAGACATCTGTAGCATACGTGGATTTTGTGGTTATGATTAGTCAGTTGGGAGGAAATGAGGCATGACATGCCTCTGATCCATACGTAATGGTGCTTTTCACCATTGCGCTAAAATCCTTGCTGTTGTGTGCCCAAAACATCCTATCCTATCTATCCTTTTCACCATTGGCGATAAGCATCATGTTTACGTGAAGGTCGCGCTCACCTGCAAATTTTGAAAAATGGTAGGGTCCGACTACAATATGACTATCAGGTTTATTTTCTTCTTCTTCTTCTGGCTTGCTTTTCTTCTCCAGGCCATAAACATGCACCGATATTCCGGGATTCTGAGCCTCAAATTTGGGAATGTCCTGGAGTTTTCCTGGGAACTCTATACCTGTAAAATTGTATCCACCAACCACCTGGAATTTCACCTTCTGGTGCTTTATACGTGCTTGTGCGTTCTGGATTATCTCTATAATGATAATTTCTCTCACAAGCCAGAATTGGCCAAGCAAAACAGTACTCGTCTCCTTTCAAGAGATTCCTACGTACTTTCTAGGTCCGTTATTTACGTTAGCACAAGCTTTCTTGTGTCTAATATCAACAGGAAGTTGAATAAAACTGGACCCTCCCCTTACTGGGTCATAGACATGTATATGAATGTCGAAGTGCAGTACTTGGCTGAGTGCCTGAGCCGAACCCCGTACCTCCATCTCGGAGAAACGGTTCATAATGACACTCGAGGTGGATTCGCGAAACCACTCGGAGATCGAAGTACTCTGCGTAATCACGCCGTTATCGCCCCAGAGGTAGTGGAGGCTTGTCTCCTCAGCACCCTCAGAACCTTTGGGTGCACGAGTCAACTCGCAGCACAATACCCCGCTGCATTTAACGGCGGGATTACGTGGATCACTTATTGCTTTGAGAAGCTCAGTGTCCAACACGGGATAGCATGCCTCCAGGAACCTGACTGGGTCACGGTATTCTGCAACAGGATTATCTATCCGCGTGAAGAATATGCGCCCCTCAAAAGCACTAGCGACCTCCGAGTATTGAAAGGGGTTCATAACACCAGGAATCTGATGCCCTAAAACATTATCGACAGGATGGGGGAGAGAGCTACTACTAACCATTTGACTAATACTATTACTACTACAACTAATACTACTACTAGCGGCCGATGGCGACGGCGACGACCACCCCGTGAAAGACGGAGTCGGTGAGGGGAGAACTATGCGCCGGGGAATTCGTACCTTGTGTGGGCGTCTGCGGCGCTGGCTGAACTGTTGTTGTGACTACTGCCCCCTAGCGAATGCTCCTTGAACTACTCACTTGAAACTCAACATCCACGAAGACACATTTAAATCACTCGTGTGACTGCTTAAATTTATTAATATTGTTCCGAATCACTGGAGATAAAACTTGTTCCATGTGATGTATTCGTCTTTGGAAACGAATACGATCTAGTGCAATTTGTAGCCAGTAACTTTTTCGTGCTGCTTTGTAAGCGTAGACCCAAACAAACAGAAAATGAACCTCGTTTTCGTAGGTATTAAAACGCACTTTTCGTCTCTCTGTACTCATTAGCAAACCGTATTGTATATTACCTGTAAAAGAAAAAAAACCGTGAGAAATAAACAAGTAGGCTGAATGAGAATTGAACAAAGATTTATTACTGAATACGACTGAAGTGATATATCTATACTTCGTAAATGGGTCGGAATGAAGCCAGTGGGCTGCGTAATATTCCTCTCAAGCTGTGGTCCAGTCCACTGCAGCCAAGACGAGGGACAGTGCATTTGTAGTGCATTAGTCATCATGAACCGGTATCCAGACAATGGGCGAGCGCCGAGGAAGCGAGCGAAAACAACCCTTGGCGTGACGCAAACACCCGCAGAGCTCAGCAGTTGGCTGTGGCTGCTTGCTGGCCAGGCGCAGCCGACGGCCGTCGCCGTTGGTGATGAAGGCCGTCGCATCTTGCAGCTCTAGGCTAACTGCAGGGTGGCCGTCCGCCGTTTCGAAACACGCGCGCGTGTTTCTATTTGAACTTAGCGTAACGAGGTAATTTGCATATGCAAGAACATTATTCACATTCAGTGTAGGACTCTTCTGCTGCTACTGCTGTGACCTCTCCCTTAGAGCTCCTGGAGCAGACTGAAAGATGTTCCCGCCAATTTCGTAGGGCGGAAAGGGGAGGGAGGGTGGGGGGGTTATTGTGCTGACATCTAGTGGTTGAAAATATAAGTTTTTCTCGCCAAAAACCAAATAGAAAGAGCATTCAAGGAAAACTTAAAATTCAAATTTCCCGGGGGACCCCATCTTGAATGACGTCATCGCGCAATGCATTATGGGTACCCTGAGGTTGAACCGGCAATAGGGATCAGATCACGTGGTCACGGCGGCCATTATGTTCGGGAACCGGAAACGACGGCCATTTTGTTCGGGTACCAGAAACGACGCCATCTTGGATGACGTCATCGCGCAGTGCATTATGGGTACCCTGAGGTAGAACCGGCTTTGCTCCAATACTAACACCAAAGCCAATAATCGCACGAACGGAGGTCTAGGGACCTGGGAGGCCAACAATGACAAAAGTGGCGGCTGAGCACATGATCATCACCAAACGACGCGCGCAAGAGATCTTTCACGCGTCTAGCAATACTGTTTGTTTCTAATAAAACCCCATGTCATTCCAAGCATATGTGTCAATTTTTACCTCTCTATCTACACTATTCCGTGATTTATTAAGTTTTCAAATTTATACTGACTTTTTGATCACCCGGTACTAAAGGTGTCTAGAGGAGAGAAGCATTCCCAAGGATTGGAAAAAAGCGCAGGTCACTCACGTTTAGAAAATGGGTCGTCGACCAGCTGCACAAAACTGCAGGCCTATATCTGTGAGATCGGCCAGTTGCAGAATTTTTTGATACGTTTTATGTTGGAATGTTATGTCATTTCTGGAGACCGGATATCTCCTTTGTAGGAATCAAGAAGGTTTCCGAAAGCAACGATCATGTGAATCAGATCGCACTATTCATCCATGACATCCAGACGACAGTAGCCTACATTCAGGATCTCAAGGTATAGACATATTTCTTCCGCAAGGCGTTCAATACCGTTCCACACCATCGCCTGAAGAACAAAATACGAAAATATGGAATATCAAGCCAACAGTGTTACCGCACTGAGGCCTTTCTAGCTAACAGAAAGCAGCATGTCATTCTCAACAGAGAGAGAGAGAGGTCTTCAGATAAGTGTTTGAGACATGCCCCCAGTGTTATAGGACCAATGTTTTTCACAATATATATAAATGAATTAATACTACTGGCCTCGGAGGACAAGACTGACCTTCAAGCCTGGAATGACCGCCTTGCAGAAGTAGGACTACAGCTCAATATAATGAAAACATATTATCTCTCCACAGATTTAGAAGACCCTGTCAGCATCAAAATCAATGGTGTTCACCTCCCAACAGCAAGAACCTTTATGTACCTGGGCTCGACAATTAAAGCTGACGGAAATCTCAGTGCAGATATTTCCAACCACCTGAGCAGTGCGTGGCTTAAATGGCGTCTGCTGCTGAAGTACTGTGTGACAGGAAAATTCGCAAGCCAGTGGCGTATCCAGGATCGTGGTCTGGTGGGGGCTGAGGTCAACTCGAGCTAACGTAATTGCTGAAACTAAATAAATAAATAAAATAACATTAAAAAAAGTCTCCATTACGCTATTGCGCCTTCTCTCATACTTTACTGCTCTGTCTCTCTAAGCGTGGTCTGGGGGGCTTCAAGGAGGGTCTGAGGGGGCTGCAGCATGGTCTGGGAGGGGGGGGTGGTTCGAGGAGGGTCTGGAGGGGGCTACAGCATGAAAGTTTTTATTGTCGTTTAGCTGTTACAGCAATTGACAAAGTCAAATCACAAATGTATGGAAATATACAGCATATATACAGAAGTACTTCACGTAGGGCAAAGCATATATACAAAATTACTTTACCAAATCAGTAGGTCGTAATATGTTTTCCATAAAGCTAAATACTTAAAATAGTATAATTTGAAACACTGCAACCATAAATGACTCCATTAAAGAAATTATGGTACACTGACCTAACAGGAACTACTATGATATTTTACATTCATCAAATTCATCAAGTGAGTAGCAAGGATTTGCAGCTAACCAACAGTACACTTTGTCTTTAAATAAATATAATGGAGCTTCTACTTCTGGGGGGAGGGGGTTCGAGGAGGGTCTGAAACAAGCTAAAATCAAAAATTTACCGATCGGTAATCCGCCCAGTTGCACTGTATGGGATTGAATGCTGGCCTTCGACAAAAGAAGTGGAACAAAGACTTGATGTAATGGAAACAAAGATGCTCAGGTGGACATCAGGATTGCACGACCACGTCACAAACGGTGAAGTTCGTAGCCTGTATGTCTGTAAATCTATCGGACCAAACTGCGTGGTCATCAGTCCGTAACTTACAAACTACTTAAACCTAGGTAAACTAACCTACGGACAAACACACACACCCATGCCCCAGGGAGGACTCGAACCTCCACGGTGAGCAACCGCGCGTTCCGCAGCGAGACGCTTTAGACCGCTCGGCTACTCCAGCGCGGCGAAGTTCGTAGCCAATACGGTGTTACACCTATAGTAAATAAAATGAGGGAAAGCCACCTACATTGGTTCGGGCATGTCCTTAGGGTAGATGAAACGACAGTGACAAGAATTGGTTTTAACTGAAATGTAAATGGGAAACTGCCAGTATTAAGACCAAGGCAGCGATGACTTGACAACCTGCATAAAGACCCTTAGATCTCCGGTCTCGACCATGACCTGGCACAAGATCGTAGGAAATGGCGACAATGATCCAAAGCAGCAGACCCCGCGGCACAAACACTAAAAAAGAACGAGGAGATATAAATGAATTAATACATAACATCGGATTTCAGTGAGGCTTTTTGAATATGATGCTGTAGTTTATTCAGAAGTCGCAACACTGGAAAAGGATAGCAAAATGCAGGATGATTTGCAGTACAAAATGTGCAGGGAACGTAAGAACGTAAAATTACTCGGACTTGTGACCAACAAAAGATTGTCATGGGATGGACATACATCCTATTTAAGAGGCAAACTAGCAAGGGTATTGTTTCTGTTGCACAAATTAAGGCAAAATATCAGCAAGACCCTCCTACTCTGCTCTTATTACGCATTCTTCCACTCCCACCTGCAACATCGAATACTGTTATGGGGAAATGCACCAGAATCGGCATACATTTTCCAGTGGCAGAAGAAAGCCATTAGGTGTATCTTAGGTTTACCCCCCAGAGAGACTTGCAGAAGTAAATTCAGACTATTAAATATAATGACAGTCCCCAGCCTCTATATGTACTATTGACTAACCCATGCTAAAGAAAATTTAAACAAACTTAAACTAAGAAATAATGTACAGTCACACCACACGAGATATAACCACATGCTTCATTTACCATACTCCAGACTTTCTCTCACACACAGTAGCCATACATAAATGAGCCTCACACTGTTTAACAAATTACCAAAGACTGCTCATACCACCCCTACGCACATCTTTAAAAGAGTATTAGAAACGTGGTTAAAAAAGTGGGAATTTTACACAGTTGAAGAGTTCATGGAGAGAGATGTTAAAGGCCTGTGCTTTGAGTAGCAACACCTAGCTCAGTAAAATTATTTTTAATAAATTTGTGTATATGGAACACAAATGTAAAAATAGAATAACGTTAATTTATATTGTTTTGAACAAAAATAAACAATGATCAGCTGTATTATTTAATAGCTAAATATTCGTAACTATAATTCCATTGTTTTAAACAATTATATGTAAACAAGACATCAAAGAATTAGGACATACGTAAATATCTGTGAGCAATATGGCAGTGTTATAAGCATTTAATATGTAAATATTTGTGATTAATATGAAATTGCTTCTAGGGAATAATATATTTATAAACTAGATATGAATAAGTAGGCGGGAACCTCAAACTGTTCTGTAAGTACAATTTATTTCAACACGAAAAAAGAAACAACTAACTGTGATTAACACATTGACAATGTCAATTGTTTCAAAAAATACTGAAAGGCTGATAACAATAAACAATCTAAACTCTCGTTCGGCCATCAGTGTGGGATCCGTACCAGGCAGGAATCATAGAAGACACAGAGATGACTCAATGGAGGGCAGCACGCTTTGTTACAGGCTGATTTAATAAGCGAGAAACCGTCACGGAAATGATTAGGAAACTCCAGTGGAAGACGCTGGAAGAGAGACGTTCTGCATCGCGGTACAGGCTTCTGTCAACGTCCCAAGAGCGTACGTTTCATGATGAATCAACCAATATATTGCTTCCAGAATGACCGCTTTCCCGCGAAAGGCAAAGGTCCCTGGTTCGAGTCTCGGTTCCGGCATACAATTTTAATATGTCAGGAAGTTTCAATATATTGCTTCCTTCCACGTATATCTCGCGAAGCGACGACAAATATATAGGGTGTCCAGAAAAGGGCTCCCTGATTTCAGAATTAAATATCTCGAAAACAAAGATCGATAGAGGAATGCAGTAAACGGTATGTTTATTGTGAGAGCTGTAAGAAGTTTATACAGCAGTTTGAAATAATATTTACAAAAGCTGCTAACAGATAGCGATGTACGCTGCACAGCTCATATCACCATACATAAGTGAAATAATCGTGTGAAAACATTCTTTGCAAACAATCACATCACAATGTTTTCAAAATGTTCACCATTGGCACTACAGAGGTGGCGCAAACGAAGAATGAAATTCGCCCACACATTCCGTAGTGTCTCAACCGAAATGGATTCACATCGCCGATTCAAGCTCGTCCAGTGTGGCGGGATGCTTTGGGTAGACCATGTCTTTCACTGTGCCTCACAAAAAAGTCACAGAGAGTCAAATCCAGCGAATATGGAGGCCAGTCCATGCCTGCACCAGTAAATTTGGGATATTACAAAGCAATGACTCGATTCCCGAAGTATTCCTCAAGAAAGCGAACCACTTGTTGGTCCGATGTGGTCGGGCTCCATCTTGCATTAACCATTCAGTACTTGGTCGATCCTCTAAGGCGTGCTGTGTGGCGACAAATTGTTCCAAAATTGCAACGTAACGTGCACCAGTTACCGTTTCTCGAATGAAAAAAGGGCCAATAATGCCTCTGCTGCATACTGCAGACCACACAGTAACTTTAGGAGAATACAGGGGTTTCGATTCACACCAATATGGCTTTTCGGAACCCCAAAATGGCCAGTTCTATTTATTCACATATCCATTCAGATGAAAGTGTGCTTCATCTCTAAACCAGATGCAGCCAACATCAAATCCTTCACTATCAATCATTGTGAGAATCTGATTAAACAAAGGCAACTCTTTGTTGCACAGCTCTTACGGGTATGGCCTGGTGCGTTTGAATTTTGAATGGAAACATGTGTAGGCTCTTTCTCAGTATTTTCTGCGTGCTGGAACGCTTCAAACCAGTCTCAGATGCAATTCTACGGACGGATGACATTGGATTTCGCTGAATAATTCCAGAAACTGTGGCGATATTTTCAAGCGTAACTACGGTTTGCTTGCGGCCAACACGCCCCACTAGATCATCAGAGACGCTGCCTGTTCGTTGAAATTTTGCGAAGAGCGGAAGAATGGTTTTCGCTTTGGGTCCTTTTGGAACATTAAATCGTGCTTGAAAACTTCGCCGGGTTGCCGTAGGACTCTCTTCTAGCCTGTGGTATTCTAGCAACAGAAAAACGCGTTGTTCAAGGGGGTACATGGTTTTAATCTCTTCCTTCGGTACGCTAACCTCCTTTCACGTTTTAATAGTGGAAATGATCGCTGTAGGGTTCGGATCACTATTTATACTAGGCATTACGTATGACGATTACAGCGCCATCTGCTAGCAGCTTTTGTAACTATTATTTAAAACTGCTGTATAAACTTCTTACAGATTTCACAATAAACATACAGTTTATTGCATTCCGCTATAGATATTTGTTTTCGAGATATTTAATTTTGAAATCAGGGAGTTCTTTTCTGGACACCCTGTAAAAATAAAAAGATTAGGACCCACGCGGAGGCTTACTGGCTATCATTTTCCCATATGCGACTGGAACTGGAAGAAGTGACAGTGGTACACAAAAAGTACCCTCTGCCACGCACCGTGAGGCAGCTTGTGGACTTTTGGATGTGAATTAGTTTGTACTAATTCCGGAAGATTTCCCTCAATGAGCCTTATAGTCATAATTTTATTTATCATAATATCAACATATAAAAGGTAAAGCAGTCAACAATCCGAAGATTGGTTTGAACACCACAGTGATTTACTAGGCATGGTCCTGTTTGGAGGTGGTATGCCGTTGCCTTCCTCCAACCTTCGAACTGACTTATTTCCCAGCCAGTTATAGGGGGACCTACAGTTTAACATGGGTTCCGAACCACGGTGCTACTCGGTATTTTTCACATGAGCAGTACTGCCAGAGGTGAAAGAAGAGCAAAGTGACAGATAAAAATCCTAGGACCTGGCGGGGATCGAACCCGTGACCTTGGATTTGCAGTCTGGCACTTTACCACTGTGCAACCGAGGATAATTCTTTGAATTTTCTACTTCAACTTTTATGACATTTGTATTTAATACACATTTCTGCTGATCCGTAAAATATTTTGAAATTGGTGATTGAGCAATCTCTGAATATGACGGTGACTACCGTGTGTTGTATTTTACCAGGAAAACATATGTAAGAGACGAAGAACACCTTTCACAGGATATTATTTAACCCCTTCAGTCCTGAATTATTTTGAAAATAGAATAAAACAAATTCTTACACTTTTTCATGTCTATAAGACCCTGTTGTTGTTGTTGTGATCTTCAGCCCAGAGTCTAATTTGATACAGCTCTCTACCCTGCTCTATCCTGAACAAGCCACTTCATCACCTCATAAGAACGGTAACCAGTCTACATCCATTTGAATCTGCTTACTGTATTCATCTCTTGGTCTCCCTCTGCGATTTCTACCCCACACACTTCCCTCCAACGCTAAATTCACGATTCCTTCATCTCTAAGAATGTGTCCAACTAATCGATCCCTTCTTTTAGTCAAGGTATGCCAGAAATTCCTTTTCTCCCTAATTATTTTCAGTACCTCCTCATTAGTTACGTGATCCACCCACCTAAACTTCAGCATTGTTCTGTAGCACCACATTTCAAAAGTCTCTATCCTCTTCCTGTACGCACTGTTTATCTTCCAAGATTCACTCCCATACAACGCAACACTCCGCACAAATGCCTTCAGAAAGGACTTCCTTTCTATTGTATATTCCTTTCTACTATATATTTGAGCAAGATAAAAAATTGAGATACTTGGTTCCCAAAATAAAAAAAATGTCAAATTCGAGACCGGGTCTGGAAGGCAGTTAAGGATCTGCAATAAGAAGTCAGGAGCTATATATGTAAATCCATATTTAATGTGGAATTTGTGCAAAATTCATACATTAATTCATAAAATAATTTCAACTACTGATATCATGTCTGACACACTCAGCAATGGGTCAGCCATGTTCACTGTTTTTCATTGTAGCACGCCTTTCTGGTGACAGATGGCAGCAAGAAGAACGAAACTAAAAGTGACAGATGCCCAGTAAACAGGCCACTGGCTCTCAAAGTAAATCGATATAAAACTTCCTGGCAGATTAAAATTGTGGGCTGGAACCGGGGCTCGAAGCTGGGACCTTTGCCTTTCGCGGGCAAGCGCACTACCGACTGCGCTATCCCGACACGACTCACAATGCCGCCTCACAACTTTACTTTCCGCCAGTACCTCGCCTTCTACTTTCCAAACTTCACAGAAGCTCTCCTGCGAACCATGCAAGACGAGCACACCTGGAAGAAAGGATATGGTGGAGACATGGCTTAGCCACAGCGTAAGGGATGTTTCCAGAATGAAACTTTCACTCTGCAGCCAGTCGCTCAGCGGACGTCGTCCAGAGCACACCTCTCCAGTGGTTTAGCAGTAAATTATCAGTTGTAAGTGTAACCGGCTTCTCTCTAGAAGCTACATATTTTTACTTTTCAGTGCGTTTTTCCCTTCAGTTCATTAAATTTATTGTGTGCTCGCGTTTTTATTTGATTCATATTCGCGTTAAATATATGATTAGTATATTATTCTGCCGTGTGAACCGCGTCGCGACAGTCGTCTGTCTTTATTTTCTGATTAGAAGCGACATATAGTATTCTGATTTTCGTTTGCACTTCCTCGTCTCAATTTGTAAATTTATACTGAGCTGTCGTGCGTATTAGATTCACATCCGCGTTTTAACAAACAGTGTAGTTTTCCTTTGAACGCATCGCGACTGTAGTTTTTGCTTTTGTTGGCACTATAATCATGAATAGGGACTGTGACTGCTGTGTGCGGATGCAGTCTGAGCTGGTGACACTTCGCTCCCAGCTTCAAGCTGTGTTAACCTCGGTTGTACAGTTGGAAGCTGCAATCGATGGGCGTCGTTGTTGTTGGCCGGCAGTGGGGACCGAACGGACTCCCGTCGTCTCCACCGATCGGCCTGCGGCAGCGACATGCCCTGAAACTGCTAGCAGTGAGGCAGACATCCCACCTGTGGTTGCGTGGGAGGTTGCTCCAGTGCGTGGCAGGAGGCGCAAGACATTCCGGGGACCGATCGTGAGGCCTCCCGGTTCGTCTTGCGAACAGGTTTGAGGCGCTGTCTACTCATGAGAATGTTCCTGAGTCGGATGGTGCCTCTCACCCTGTCACCACCAAGCCTGCAAGATCCGGGCTTTCACAGAGGGTGGGTTTACTTGTAGTTGGGAGCTCCAACGTTAGGCGGGTGATGGTGCCCCTTAGAGAGATGGCTGCCAAGGAGGGGAAGAAGGCCAACGTGCACTCCGTGTGCATACCGGGTGGAGTCATTCCAGATGTGGAACGGGTCCTCCCGGATGCTATGAAGGGTACGGGGTGCAGCCAACTGCAGGTGGTGGCTCACGTCGATACCAATGATGTGTGTCGTTTCGGATCTGAAGAGATCCTCTCAGGTTTCGAGCGGCTAACTGAAGTGGTGAAGACTGCCAGTCTTGCTTGCAAGATGAAAGTAGAGCTCACCATCTGCAGCATAGTTGACAGGACCGACTGTGGACCTCTGGTACAGAGCCGAGTGGAGGATCTGAATCAGAGGCTCAGACGGTTCTGCGACCGTGTAGGCTGCAGATTCCTTGACTTGCGCCATCGGGTGGTGGGTTTCCGGTTTCCGCTGAATAGGTCAGGAGTCCACTACACGCAGGAAGCGGCTACACGGGTAGCGGGGGCTGTGTGGCGTGGGCGGTTTTTTAGGATAAAGAGCTTCGGGGAAATAGAAAATGGGCAATATCAAAAGGTGCAGGTGGATGACAGGAGAAATGTAGATCCGGAAACTATCGGTATAACAGTTGTAAATTGTCGTAGCTGTGTCGGGAAAGTACCAGAACTGCAAGCTTTAATAGAAAGCACCGAAACACACATCATTATAGGCAGCGAAAGTTGGCTCAAGCCGGAAATAAGTTCAGAAGAAGTATTTGCAAAAGATCTATCGGTGTTCAGAAAGGGTAGATTAAACAAAATAGGTGGGGGCGTGTTTGTCGCCGTCAAAAGTAGTATTTCATGTAGCGAAGTTGAAGTTGATAGTTCCTGCGAACTATTATGGATAGAGGTTGTACCCGAAAATCGTAAGAAGTTAATAATCGGTTCCTTTTACCGGCCTCCCGACTCTGACGATACAATAGCAGTAGGGTTCAGAGAAAACCTGAGTCTAATTACAAAAACGTACCCGACTCACACGATAATAGTAGGTGGTGTTTTTAATTTACCCTCGATCTGTTGGCGAAATTATATTTTCAAATCAGCAGGTAGACATAAAACATCGTCCGAAATTGTACTAAACTCATTTTCTGAGAATTACTTCGAACAATTAGTTCATGAGCCAACTAGAATTGTAAATGGATGTGAAAACACACTTGATCTCTTAGCAACAAATAATCCTGAGCTCATAACGAGCATCAAAACGGATACAGGTATTAGTGAACACAGAGTTGTCGTTGCGGAATTGAATATCGAAAGTCCCAAAGTTACCAAAAATAAACGCAAAGTATATTTGTTCAGGAAAGCAGATGGAAACAAAATACATTGCTTCTTGAAAGACAGCTTCCACTCGTTTCTAACACTAAACGTAGGTGTAGACCAGATGTGGCTCAAATTCAAAGAAGTGGTATCGACAGCAATTGACAGTTTTATACCAAATAAATTAATAAAAGAAGGAAGTGATCCCCCTTGGTACACAAAACAGGTCAGGACACTGTTGCAAAAGCAAAGGAAAAGGCATACTAAATTTAAACGAACACGAAATCCCCAGGATTTGCGATCGTACTCAGAAGCTCTAAATTTAGCGAGGATTTCAATGCGAGATGCCTACAACATTTATCACAACGAAACTCTTTCTCGTAATTTGACTGAAAACCCAAAGAGATTTTGGTCATATGTTAAATATACTCGGGGCAAATCACAAAGAATACCTTCACTACGTGATAGTAATGGCGATCCTGCCGATGACAGCGCTACTAAAGCAGAGTTACTAAACTTAGCTTTTAGAAACTCATTCACCAAAGAAGACGAAACCAATATTCCAGATTTCGAATTACGAACAGATGCCGTAATGGGTAACGTAGAAGTAGATATCATCGGAGTAGTGCAGCAACTAAAATCACTTAACAAGAACAAGTCTTTTGGTCCGGATTGTATACCCATTAGATTTCTATCTGCTTATGCTGAAGCGATAGCTCCTTACTTAACAGTCATATACAACCGCTCTCTCATAGAAGGATCTGTACCAAAAGATTGGAAAGTTTCACAAGTCACACCTATATTCAAGAAAGGCAGTAGGAGTAACCCACTAAACTACAGGCCTATTTCATTGACGTCAATTTGCAGCAGGGTTTTGGAACATATCCTGTATTCAAATATTATGAATTATCTCGAACAGAACGATCTATTGACCCAAGGTCAACACGGATTTAGAAAATATCGTTCAAGCGAAACACAACTAGCTCTTTATTCACACGAAGTGATGGGTGCTATCGACAAAGGTTCGCAAATCGATTCCGTATTTCTTGATTTCCAGAAAGCTTTTGACATCGTACCTCACAAACGGCTTTTAATCAAATTGCGTCGTTATGGTATATCGCCCCAAATTTGCGATTGGATAGGGGATTTCTTGTCAGAGAGGACACAGTTCGTAGTAATCGATGGTAAGGCATCGACTAAAACAGAGGTGATATCGGGCGTTCCACAGGGTAGTGTTATTGGTCCTCTGTTATTCCTTATTTACATAAACGATTTAGGGGAAAATCTAAGTAGCTCTCTTAGGTTGTTTGCAGACGACGTCGTCATTTACCGTCTAGTAAAATCATCTGAAGATCAAAACCAACTGCAGAACCATCTGAATAAGATATCAGTATGGTGTACAAATTGGCAATTGGCTCTAAATAATGAGAAGTGTGAAGTCGTCCACATGAGTACGAAAAGAAATCCATTAAACTTTCTTTACAACATAATTCAATCAAATGTGAAGGCCGTAAACTCCACAAAATACCTAGGAATTACTATTACTTCAGACCTAAACTGGAAAGAACACATAGATAATATCGTGGGAAAGGCGAACCAGAGACTTCGTTTTATTGGCAGAACCCTTAAAAGATGCAACAGAACTACTAAAGAAACTGCATACACTGCGCTTGTCCGTCCATTTTTGGAGTATTGCAGCCCAGTGTGGGATCCTTATCAGGTGGGTTTGACGAAGGACATCGAAAGAGTCCAAAGAAGGGCAGCTCGTTTCGTATTGTCACGATATAGGGGAAACAGCGTTACGGAAATGATACAGGATCTGGGATGGGAATCACTACAACAACGGCGCTTATCGCTGCGGCGTGGGCTACTTGCGAAACTCCAATCACCAACATTCTCCTCCGAATGCGAAAATATATTGTTGCCTCCCACTGACATAGGTAGAAATGATCATCAGAATAAAATACGAGAAATCAGAGCTCGAACAGAGAGATTCAGGTGTTCTTTCTTCCCGCGCGCTATTCGAGAATGAAATGGGAGATATATAGTATAATGCTGGTTCGATGAACCCTCTGCCAGGCACTTAAATGTGAATTGCAGAGTATCCCATGTAGATGTAGATGCAGCGGAGTGTGCGCTGATATGAAACTTCTTGGCAGATTAAAATTGTGTGCCGGAACCGGGACTCGAACCTGGGACCTTTGCCTTTCGCCAGGGCCGGATCTAGGACATTTGCCACGGGGGGCAAGCTTAAATTTTCCGCCCCTTCTTTCACCCGCCCCCTGTAAGAATCGTCTTTTTGACGCTTATTGGGTTACATATTTCTAAATAAATGTCACAATCTCACAACATGAACTTATTTTATTGACTGAATTAAGACCAAAGGAAGACAGAACAATTTTAAGACATACAAAAATATTACAAGATCACTCATCGTACAAAAAACAATTAAAAATTTCGCTTTCCGAGTTTTTTTTTTTTTTTTTTTTTTTTTTTTTTTTTTTTTTTGCTGCAAAACTGTTTTTGATATCATCATAGGTTTAGAGAAGCAGCTCGTTTGTGCTCTATGGATATTATACTCAGATTTGTTAAGCAGTCGTGCTCCTCAAGTGTATTTAATTAATTTCAGCTTGTTGAAACTTCTTTCTCCAAACGAAACAGAAACTAGAATGGTAAGATATATTTTAACACTGTAGTAAGGTTGTGATACCCTTCTACCAATTTATTTTTATAAATTAAAGTTGATGATGCAGTGTAATCTTGCAAGGCTCTGTCTACTGTCAGCGCATCTTGTCTGAAACTTTCAACTTCAAGTTCTTCCTCGCTAAGATCTTCAGCCAGTTCCGCTGCTTTGGCCTTCAAGTCCTCCACTTCCAATTCTCGAATTTGCACACCACACAGAAAACTAATTTTTGCACCAATTTTCTCAAGTGCGGTAGACCTGGTACTAAGCTCTGTCAATTATTCCTTATTTTTTTTCTGTGAATGTTGGATACTTCATCCTCACAAAGGTCATCCGTCATTTTCTTCTTTCTTCGAATCCTTTTTTCGGAGAATACCGTTGATACCTCATTATCTTCTGCTAGCACTTTGGCCGCAGAAATAGCTTCAGAGGTACAAGAATCACGGGAGAAAGCCCAAAAGTCCTTGAATGTTTCGAACAGCTTTATCAATTGTAAAGTATTAACTTCGCAGAAACTGATTATCTTTATCTTAATATTGCATACCAGAAACAAGTTAAAGTAATGAATTTGAGTTTTCTTATATTTTTAAAAATAGGTCCTGTCTCTGATTTTGTTTCTGGTGTTGACAATTTATAAGTTTCAGTTTCTTCCAGGGCCTTCAAAACTTTATGAAAATGCTTGTAAACAGCTTCAACCGCATCTACTCTTGCAGATCACCTAGTCTTGCTGAATGTCTGCTGAGTTTGCTCCTACTAAATTTAGAGTGAGCAGCACATGGTACGAATTAGGCCAGTTCATTCTTCTGAAGTATTCGTGACTGGACCCCTTTCTACTTTCCAGCTTTGTTTGCCTCATTGTCATAAGACTGCCCCCTTCAGTACTTAATGTTCAACCCATCTTGTTCCAATTTTTGCAGTATCTGTTGGCCTCCTCCTGTTTTGTCTGTAACTGTAAAAAAGTCAGTAAAACTTTCCACAACCTCTGAGTCATTCGACTTCACATATCAAATTACTTGTGTCATCTGCGCATTGTGGCTGATATCTGGAGTGCAGTCAAACATCAGTGAAAAGTATTTAGCAGCTAACATATCTTTAATTAGATCTTGTTTTATTTTGTCAGCAATCAAGTCACGGAACTCATCTTGTATATTTTTGTAAAAATAGCTAATCTGGTCTTTCTTGTGGCGTTCAATAAGCAAACGAAGGGGGACACTATAGTATGATATGAGATCAATTGTATTTAGAAATTTGCCGCTATGTGGATCACCAAAATCACCATCTTCTTTTGTTCCTCTAAAAGGAACTTAGCTAGAAAAAGGACAGCATCAATAATACAGTGAGATTCCTCCTGTTTTATCTGGTCTTGCTGCCCAGTGTGCGATACTTATCAGGTGGGTTTGTCGGAGGACATCGAAAGAGTCCAAAGAAGGGCAGCTTGTTTTGTGTTGTCGTGATACAGGGGAGTCAGCGTCACGGAAATGATACAAGATCTGGGATGGGAATCATTAGAACAAAGGTGTTTATCGCTGCGACGTGAGCTACTTACGAAACTACAATCATCAACATTCTCCTCCGAATGCGAAAATATATTGTTGCCTCCCATTTACATAAGTAGAAAAGATCATCTGAATAAATACGTGAATCAGAGTCGAACAGAGAGATTCAGATGTTCTTTCTTCCAGTGCGCAATTCGAGAATGGAATGGAACATGAATAGTATAAAAGTGGTCCGGTGAACCCTCTGTCAGGCAGTTAAATGTGATTTACAGAGTATCCTGTGTAGATGTCTATCAATTCCACCGCTACCGAGAGAAGATTATAGATCCTTAGTGCTTTTGACTTTAAATAAGCAGTGTGCGCACCTGAAATACTTCTTTTTTATAAGGAATGGAACGTTATTCAAATTCACCTGTGCTACAAATATTACATTGATATGAAATATTAATATTCATTTATCTGAAAAAGGAAATCTATGCAAATTAATAAAAATCGTGCATTTACTTATGTAATAACGCAACCTTCGCCCTCATCCTGCCTAACATCTCGTAGATTTTAAAGGTTGATTAGCTGAAGTACATGTGACAGGACAACACTGAAGTCAGCAACCAGGAATTTTAGATTTATTAAATGATTTCGGTATTTCTTGCAGTCATTTTACTTTTAATAACTCTGTGTCAGTTAATTTTATTAAATTATACCAGAAAGATACATTCTTACACAAACACAAAAAAAAAAAAGAAAAAAAAAAAAAAAAAAGAAGAAGAAGAAAAAGAGTCGGACGAAATTTGCCTCCTTCTAAATTCTGCCGCCCGGGGCAACTATCCCCTTTGCCCCCCTCTAGATCCGGCCCTGCTTTCGCGGGCAAGCGCACTACCGACTGTGCTATCCCGACACGACTCACGATGCCGCCTCACAACTTTACTTCCGCCGGTACCTCGCCTCCTACTTTCCAAACTTCACAGGCAAAGGTCCCAGGTTCGAGTCCCGGTTCCGGCACACAATTTTAATCTGCCAGGAAGTTTCATATCAGCGCACACTCCGCTGCAGAGTCAAAGTTTCATTCTAAATCGAAATAGTATAGCGCTCTAAGATTATTAAAAAGTCGGCGTCCAATACTGTGGTCGCCAGATCTGAAAGGGTTAAGAGAAGACAAAGGAAGCAGAATTTCACATGAACGATGATTTCTAAATCCATGCTGTCCTTATGAAGGAAGATAATTATTTTGGACCACAGAATATATTCTAGGTCAGCGTTTTTCAATCTTTTGGAATATGCGACCCTCTTCCAAGTAAAAAGTGTCTGGCGACCACGTTCCAAATAAAAATACTCTGGTGACTTCCCTCCCCCTCCTCACGAACCCAAACGAAAAGGTCCCACTGTGTAGACAATTTTTAAAGAAGTAGGTCTTTTTTCGTTTTTTTACCTATTGATTGCTTCCTGAAAACAGGTTTCAGACTTCGCGCTAATTTACCATTAACCCACTGTAATAAGCAATCTATGATCTATTCAATTTGTAATGAATGTTACATAAGTAATATAAATTCTTCCGAAGCAGTTAACACCACACATTGCTTCCACACAAATCATCAAGCAAGGTGTACCCCAAGGCTCCGTCGTAGGCCCGTTGCTGTTCTTACTCTACATAAATGACCTACCTGACACTAAAACCATTTTGTTTGGTGATGACACCTCCATTCTTGTATTTGCTTCCGAATAAGCCTTCCATTCTACTTTAAAAAGCACCACAGATAAATTAAGCACATGGCTACAGGGACACAGGCTACTACTTAATGTCAAGAAGACAATTGGAATAACTTTCCACACAGCCCAAAACACTAACCCAATAGTACCCAACATATCACTGAGAGACAATGTTATCAATCTAGAAAATGAAGTTAAATTTTTAGGGATCTCCATAAATGATAATCTATTATGGAGAAAACACATTAATTTAACAAGCACTAAACTTAGCAAAGTATGTTTTATGATTAGGTCAATAAGGAATATCACTAACCTAAGTACACTGATAACAATGTATCATGCCCTTTTCCACTCAGTTCTTCGTTATGGTATAATGTTTTGCGCCCACTGCTCTGAGGCAGTAAAGCTATTTAAACTACAAAAAAGGATAGTGAGAATAACTACGTTTAAAATGCAAAGGGATACATGCAAACCATTATCCAGGAAACTAAATATCTTGCCCCTACCATGTCAGTACATATTGGAAATACTATGTTTTACCAAAAAAAGTATCAATAATCTGGAAAAAAAGATGGACTACCACCATTACCACACTAGATCCAAAGCCTTTTTAAGACTACCCTCCCACTCGACAAAATTATATAGTAATGGTGTTAAATATATGTGAGTGAAATTATTTAATCACCTTCCAAAACATATATAAGAAATCCAGGAAATAAGCAAATTTAAACGATCGGTGAAATATATCCTAATGAAATACTGCTTCTATTCAGTTCAGGAATACATGGAATCAAATACGTCTCAAGATAGACTACAACCATCCCTCTCAAACTGATAGATAGACTAATATCATCCCTCACAAAGACACAAAAACAACTTGTAAAACCACAGCTTGATGTATTGGATCTAAATAGAAAAATAAGAATAAAAAAAAAGAACTATCATACCATTGTTCCTGTCCACTATTGAAATTAGGTAAATTATATTAAGTAACATGCTGTATCATGCTCCAGTTCTGTAATTATCTTTAGAAATATTTTGTATGGTACTGATATTACTTGCTCCACTTCTGTAATTAACTTTAATTATCTAAAGAGATACGTTTTATAGTACTGATATTACCTGCATTATATTCAACACAATTGTACTGTAAGCTATGCCACTGTATTGACTTACCCCATGTCAAGTGTACAATCTATTGTACAAATCTGATTTATGGGACAAATAAATAAATAAGGAACTCCGTAATTTTAACATTCAATAAATTTCAGTTATGCATTTGTTTCTGTTTTGCTGAATCCCTATTTAATTTATGGTGCAACTACTTGCTCCTATGATGGCAAACCCTCGAACGAGACTTTGTGATTCCCCCCCCCCCCCTGGGGGTCGCCGCCCAGAGGCTGAAAGACACTGTTCTACAATTATGCATTAAACTGATGCTAGATATATTTGTCTGTAGTTTTGCGGATCCTTCTTTTACCCTAATCATACACAGGAGGTACCTGCACTTTTCCCCAGTCGCTTGGTATTTGTATTGGGCAAGAGATTCGCCAAGGATTCAATAAAATCTTATAATTTAGGGAATCGTAAACTTTCTAACATTATTTTCAACACCAGAAATACTGGCCAGAAGTCTTCTATCCTGTACATCGAAGCAAAGATTTTCTCCATCAGTACAATTAATGGCATGTTCAAGAAAGATTTGGGTTTGGCTTATTTCGTGACACTTTGTCGTAGGTAGTATATTTTTCCATTTCTTCATTTTTTCGGTTTTAATTCATTCATGAGTTATGGATATCCGTTTTATCCATGTCTGTTTTATCACTTCGTTCATCAAGACTTTACATCTCACAGTGCTAATGATTCTAAGTGAACCACATTCACGTAGCACTACTCAGTAGCTAAATACTCGTTTTTTAAATATAGTTATGACTAAGACAAAATTGAAGGAGAACCTTGTCAATTTATTCTCTTGCGTACCGAGTTTCGTGACACCACATTATAGAGATGTTCAAAATCAAACGCGTTGCTAGTATTATTCCGATAAATCTTCAAGCAATGAGGGGTGGCTATGGTATTTTTCGTTTAATAAGAGTTATTTCTTGTTTGGGTTAGTGGTTCAATTACTTTTTCTTCTTTAAGATTATTTGGTGGTGTTATTATTAGATTTGTTTGTTTTCGTCAGGTTGATTTGAAGTCTTTCATTGCTTATTCTTCTGTTGCTCATTTGATTACTTGAAGAACACACCTATTTTAAATTAATAATCCCTTGTTTAATTTAATTCCCACTCTCCTAGTTATTCATTACTCAACTTTATTTTATAACTCGCTCTGCAAATATTTTACGTAAAATTCACGTCATTTTTTCAGGTAATTCTCGTGATAATTTGCCAGATCGTGAAAATCTGGGATCTGCGATTGCAGGTGCTTTCTTAAATTCGTAAACTAAACGAATTCTCATTTGTGCAGTTGCCACCGCCAGCATCCCCCCCCCCCTCCCAAATAAACTTTGTGGGAGCGCTGGTTTCTCCTTCTCTTTTGAGCCTGCCGTCAGTACTATCCCATACGGAAAAAAATGTCACTCCCAGTAGCTGTTTCATTCATACGCGAAGTCCCGGTATTACCCGCTCTGATGACGACTGTCCAAGAATGAAGTCTATTCTGATGCCGCCAACACTAACAACTTGAAAGTCCCGTCAAAGTTTTGCCACAGCGTTACCACTTTCTTAAATAAGAAATATTACATAGCAGTTCAGATATATGTCTATATTCTCATGGCGTAGCTGTAAGAATTATTCAGTAATCGAGTTCCGACTGAATTAGTTACGTTCCGTGAAAAAACTACAGTAATAATTGTTATAATTAAGTTGAACAAACTTTATGGAACACTTAATTTTTACACCTCGAGAAACAAATCACAATGTTCACAACTCAATTATGAAGCTGTCTTCAGTTATAAATCAGGAGAGGTATTTTGCGTTACCCGCTACTATATACAAACACTGAAGATATCCTTGGAAGATATCGCGAATTTGTGCGCTAAACGTATAAACCATCGTGGACGTGTACTGTTGGCCACACTGTGAGGGGAGTTTCCTTGGTACGGAGAGCCGCGACACTGCGTAGAAAAGGATGCGGCGGAGCTGCGGGCGACGACTATATAGCTGCTGTGAACGCGGCAAAGTGAGACAGTGGGCGTGGTGTGCAACATTTGTCACCTGTTTTCGAGTAGTGCAATCGTAAGTTTCCACTCTCGTTATTATTACCGTAGCAAATCATATATAATGATTGCTTAGTGATATTTATGTTTTCCTCATTAGAAACAGTTGCGCTGCCGGTAGGTTCAGTACCAATGATAAAGTGCACAGTGTTTAGAAATTTTATTTGTTGAATTAAAAATTTTCAGTTTAATCTTGGCAAATATTTCTCCTTAGCTGCATCTATCGGTTTATAGCAGACTATACTACATACTAGCTTTTTTTTTTTTTTTTTTTTTTTTTTTTTTTTTTTTTTTTTTTTTTTTTAAAAATCAGTATTGCGATAGTAGACGAGTTCAGAGCACTTATAACTTTTTTTAATGAAAAATCCTGTAGTAACTTATGTTAGCCTACACTCTTCATCAACACAGCATTGAGAGTACAGTATGATGTTTGGTACATAGAACTTGGATTAAGTGCAATAGCAAAGGTCCTAGAACAATGCCTTGTGGTGCTCCTACTTCATTGTTGTTTTGTGCTATGTCTTGAGTTTTTGCAATTTATGTAAAATATTTTTGTACTTAACCGTATGACCTATCATTAAGTTTTAGATAATTAAACAAATATTGTCACAATTATTTAATTTTCCAATTACCTTACCTGTTTATCTTCAGTGTAATCAAATATTCTTGTTTCAGCTTTGAACACTATGTAGTTTTGTGGTTATTCACTTATACTACTTCACTGAATGATATTTAAGGTCTACTGTGTATGCAGATTGATTGAATCTTTTAGTAGCAAGCACTTAATACTGTTACATCACCTCAATTACTGTGTTATAAATTTGTGGTTCAGTAGTTCTCTCTTCTCTCTCTCAGCTGCCATAATATCAAGGTCACCATATTTTTATGCCAATCCACATCTGGGGCTAGATATATGAAATGTCTGTCTACTGCCACCAAACATGGTAAAATTTTTAACACACTCTGACAGTTAAGTATAGTTCTGTACACACTGCACCTAAGTTGTGTGTGTGTGTAGTAAAACACAACATAAAATGTGAAAATATATAGTTCCAGACAATGAATTGTGGAATTGTGGACTAATTCTGAAATTTTGTGAGAATTTATCTGCTTCATATAAAACAAATTATTTTCATGTAGATTGTCATTGTCCCTATGAATTATACAATGTGATGAATGATATGATGTTCAGGCTCCATAAAGGTAAACCATATTTTTCATGCAAAGATACTACTGACATTTTCAAAGAACATGTAGACTTTGTCCTGAGACTTAGCTTTTGACACTCAGGTTTGTATTAATATACTGACTGCTTCATGTGCTAGGCCTATTTATGGCTTCATATGCTTACATGTTTCTCATTGGAAATATTCATCTATTTAATGAGATTTATATGCTGGACAATTCTGTTCCATATCTGCTGCATTAGTATAAAGAAATAGAGAAATCAACTTGATAAGGCATTCTTTGTGTAAAGACATGGAAGGACTGGGCTGTGTGTTCATTAAAATACAACACCTAAAATGTTTGTAATTCTATGGGACCAAACTACTATGATTATCAGTCCCTAAGCTTACAAACTCATAAACAAACTTAAACTGAGGACAACGCACACACCCATGCCCGAAGGAGGAATAAAACATTCGATGCGAGTGATGCATCACCTCAAGTCACTGTTTCATTCATCATGTAAGACCTGTATTTTGTCATCAAACAAAAACATATTTCATTTTAATAAAATCAGATATCATTGACAAAGAAGATGTGTTATCCATGAATCTACCATTCAGTGCATGTCTTGCTGTGGCTGTGCTGCAAATGCTCCCTCTATTACCTTTATTATTATGTCTACATCATTCACTGGCCATGGTCAGACAAATTATGTCACAACATAGCAATTACATATTACAACCAATGTTAGAACTAAAACTAAGATAGAGAAGAAGTACAGTACCATGTATACAGCGACTGAGAGAGACTTTTTACTAATCAGGGTATATTTGTACCACTTAATATTTGGCTTTCATGTGACTGAGATTCCACCTACTGGGGAATTACTTATAACAGACATATTAAAAATTAACTTAAGAAAAAAAAATGCCAATAGGTGGAGGATGAGCCATTTGAAACCCAAATAACAAGTTGTGCAAAGATATCCAGACTGGTACAAAGTTACCAAATTTGACTGTAAAACTTTTATAAATATCTTTGTAAACAACACTTTTAGCTATCAAATAATGTTTTGCTTGTGACTTCACTAGTAGAGAAAAACTCATTCATTGAATATAATGGCTGTTTCTTGAACACACTTGTTATTCTATTTCTGAACATCTTCTGTGGTAATGAGTGAACATCTGCTGAAAGATGGTTGAACATCTTCAATGCAGCTGTGGGAAAACTGTCCAGTATCTTATGTAGGTAACAGCTTGGAATATCAAAGTCAGCCTTATTTCATGTGTTATAGTAATGAATCTCATGTCTCTTGTGGAAGCATCCTTAATTTTCCTTTACATATATAAGAAAGTTAAAAACATACTGACTGTACATTCTCATTATTCCCAAATGCTTAAAAATGGGTCTGCAGTGGTCTAGTTTCTTGCTGGAAGATAGTATTCTTAGAGACTTCTTTTTTAGAATCAAAATGTTTTTACTTCCAGAATAGTTACCTCACAGTAATAGTCCATGTGAGATGTGGCTGTGAAGCAGTGCATAATATACTCTAATTAAACACTGCTCTGTTATTACACATTTTTGCTTTCTGAGAATATAAATAACTGTATAATGTTTAGAACACACATGTAAAGTGTGTTCAGTCCACATCAATTTATTGGCAATTGTGATACCCAGGACTCTGACAGTCAGCATTGGATATGGATCCACAATCACCAAACTGCATAATATTTTATTGGTTTTATCTTATTTTAGTTTCATTTTATTTGCTTTAAACCACTTTTTGGCTACTTCAAACACAATATCAGCATCTTTTAGTGTCTCAGCAGAATTTTTGTCCTTTTTCATTAATGTTGTATCATCAGCAGAGACCAGAGTATGACCATCACAACTTAATTTTTTGACAAATATTAGGAAGAACAGAGGGCCAAGTATGGAGCCCTGTGGTAGTCTTTGCACAATTGTCATTTGAAGGGACATCGTCCCCTGGATAAAAATACTCTGTCTCCTGTCTCTCAGGTAAGATAACAGAGTCTCAAAACTGGCACCCTTTATACCATAAAATGTTAACTTTTCCAACAGAATCTTATGAGTGGTGCAATTGAATATCTAGCTTAGGTCACAAAGAATTAAAGTCAAGCAGTTCTTTGGTTCAAATATTTCCATTATTTTTGTTGTTTCATCAAGCATTGCAGTAAATGTAAATTGGCCTCTTCTAAATACATATTGGTTACGAGGAACAGGTTATTGTCGTCACAATAACACAACAGTTGGTTGTTCGTTATAGTCTCAATTACTTCTGCTAGCATGGGCATTACTGAAATTGGTCTATAGATTAATGTACTGTTATGATCACATTTCTATACACTGCCTTTGCCACTTTTAAGAAGTGTGGGAAAGTATCAACCTCAAGGCAACCAGCCAAAGATTCATTACAGATATAATACCACAGACATGCCATAAGTTTGGAAAGTATGAGGCGAGGTACTGGTGGAAGTAAAATTGTGAGGCGAGATTGTGAGTCGTGTCGGGATAGCTCAGTCAGTAGAGCTCTTGCCCGCGAAAGGCAAAGGTCCCGGGTTCGAATCCCGATTCCGGCACACAATTTTAATCTGCCAGGAAGTTTCATGCCATATATATCTGTGCTAACAGAATATTTAAAACTTTTCACAATTTGCACCATGTCCTCTGGGAGCACTTTGATGCACCTTGTCAATGTGCAACTATTGCTGTTGCTTGCAATGTCTGTTTCCAAACCCACTACCTATGTTGCACTTGCCACATTAAGGTTAATAACATATTTATTAAAATTATCTCAGCTGCAGCATTAATGGAGCAGTGCATCTTTTCTATATTCATTAACCAATTCCCACACTGCTTTTCATGGTTTGTGGGCTTCAGAAATGAGTCTTAACATTATATTCTTTCTTGGCTGCTTCTACTTCCTTCCTGTAAAATCTTCTGGCTTTCAGATAATACAGTGATACATATGTTTGAATATGGCATCTGATGCTTTGTATATTTTAACTCAGTCATTTAGCAGCAAAACTGCACACTTTGTTTTCTAGCTTGGGATTGTACCATGTCTGCCTACTTTTTTTAAATTTTATTTTAAGTTTATTTATGGGATTCTTTATGGTTACTGATGGGAAACAGTTGTCAAAATTTGTTTTGAAGAGCTGGAAAATACAATTAAAAGCATCACTTGATCCCATTCCTTCACATTTAGACTGCCAATCAATCCTGGCAAGCAAATTTTAGAACCTGTTTATTCCTTATTCTGTGATTATTCATTTGCTGAAGGTATAGTCAGAGTACCACATACTAACTTTTTTATGAAAGTCCCTTTGCCTGATTAGGTGGACAACTACTGCATCATGTTATGCTATCAGTGGATCCACTACTTTTATTTTGAAGTCGTAGGTATTAATGTTGGTGATCATAGTGTTGAGGCAAGCCTCACCCACTGTGGTTTGTGGTTAGCCAACTACAACATTTAGATACCGTACTCACTAAATTCTTTAATGTTTTCTCCTTGGTGCTGCATCTCCCTATAAAGATTTTGAAATCATCAGAAGAAAGACGAAAGATACATTTAACAGCAGGAAAACTGTCAATTAACAATCACAGCACAAATATTTGCTTAACACTGTATGAATGAAGTGCAGCACACTAATGTTTTCATAAAAAGTGTGGAAATTGTGAAAGAGGCAGCATTAAGCAAACAGAAGAAACCGGCCCTTTCTGTATTCTAGACCTTATTCAAATTACACTCATATTTTTCTACAAATGGAAAACATTACTATTGCCTATACTATGGACTATGGACTAGTCCATCCCTATGAAATCCCAAAACCACCTCCCCTGCTCTCCAGCACCTACCCATGTAACTGCCTCCAGTGTAAAACCTGCCCTCTCCATCCTCCCACCACCACTTATTCCAGTCCTGTAACGCGGAAGGTGTACACAATTAAGGGCAGAGCCACTTGCGACAGCACCCACGTGATTTACCAGCTGATATGCCTGCAGTGTGACACTTCTATGTGGGAATGACCAGCAACAAACTGTCCATTCGCATGAACGGACACAGACAGACAGTGTTTGTTGGTAATGAGGATCACACTGTGGCTAAGAAGGCCTTGGTGCACAGACAGTACATCCTGGTATAGTGTTACACCGTCCGGGTTATATGGGTACTTCCCACTGACACCAAACTTTCAGAGCTCCGGTGATGGGAACTTGCCCTTCAACATATTCTCTCTTCCAGTTACCCACCAGGTCTCAACCTTTGTTAGTTTGAAATTCCCACCCAATATTCTACAACATCTTTGCCTCCAATCTCTGTACAGAACCTCTGCCTCGACTGGCATCTCTGTCCAATGTCTTTGCATTTTTCATATGTCTGCCTTGGTGTGTGTGCGTGTATATGTGTGTGAATGTGTGTTTGTTTACCTATCCTTTTTCCATCAAGGTACGTCTTTCATCTCATGGGATTGGAATGACTCCTTATCCACTCTCTTAAAACCTTCAACCTTTCCTTTTCCTTCTCCTTCCCTGCTTTTTCTGAAGAAGCAACTTTAGGTTGCGAAAGCTCAGTTTTGTGTGTGTGTGTGTGTTTTTATTTATGTGTGTCTCAACGAACAGGTGCCTTATATATATTGTAAAGAAAGTTGGAATTACCAGGCGAGAAGGCACCAGTTCGTTGATACACAAATAAAAAAAAAACAAACACACACACAAAAAATACCGAGCTTTCGCAACCTAAGGTTGCTTCATCAGAAAGAGCAGGAAAAGAGAGGGAAAAGGAGAGGATGAGGGTTTTAAGGGAGTGGGTAAGGACTCATTCCAATCCTAGGAGAGGAAAGACTTACCTTGGGGGAAAACGAATAGGTAGACAAAAACACACACACACACACAAATACATATAAACCACCGTTAGTTTGAAATTCCTGCCCATCATTCAACAACATCTTTGCCTCCAAACTCTGTACAGAGCCTTTGCCTCAGCTGGCATCTCTGTCCAACCTCTTTGCATATGTATGTCTTGGTGTGTGTGTGTGTGTGGGTGGGTGGGTGGGTGGGTAGGCGTGTGTGTTTGTTTACGTATCCTTTTTCTCCCAAGGTAAGTCTTTCCTCTCCTGGGTTGGAATGACTCCTTACCCACTCTCTTAAAACTCTCATCATCTCCTTTTCCCTCTCCTTCCCTGCTCTTTCTGATGAAGCAACCTTGTGTTGTGAAAGCTCAGTATTGTGTGTGTGTGTGTGTGTGTGTGTGTGTGTGTGTGTGTGTGTTTTTATTTTTTATTTTTATTTGTGTATCAACGAACCGGTGCCTTCTCACCTCGTATGTCCAACTTTGTTTACGTTTACAATCATTGTCACATATATCTGCTATAGAAAACACACAGTCACTTCTTAAAAAAAAAAATAATATACATCCATGTAACTACCAATACTTTATAGTTTCTGTTCACTATGGAGTCATTTTATAATGCCTATGATCACAAAAATACACTATTAGCCATTAAAATTGCTACACCAAGAAGAAATGCAGATGATAAACTGGTATTCATGGGACAAATATATTATACTAGAACTGACATGTGATTACATTTGCACGCAATTTGGGTGCATAGATCCTGAGAAATCAGTACCCAGAACAACCACCTCTGGCCATAATAACGGCCTTGATACGCCTGGGCATTGAGTCAAACAGAGCTTGGATGGCGTGTACAGGTACAGATGCCCATGCAGCTTCAACATGATACCACAGTTCATGAAGAGTAGTGACTGGCGTATTGTGATGAGCCAGTTGCTCGGCCACCATTGACCAGACGTTTCCAGTTGGTGAGAGATCTGGAGTATGTGCTGGCCATTGCAGCAGTCGAACATTTTCCGTATCCAGAAAGGCCTGTACAGGACCTGCAACATGTGGTTGTGCATTATCCTCCTGAAATTTAGGGTTTCGTAGGGATCAAATGAAGGGTAGAGCCATGGGTCATAACACATCTAAAATGTAATGGCCACTGTTCAAAGTGCCATCAATGTGAACAAGAGGTGACCGAGATGTGTATCCAATGGCACCCCATACCATCATGCCAATATGGTGATGACGAATACACGCTTCCAATGTGTGTTCACCAAGATGTCACCAAACACAGATGCGACCATCATGATGCTGTAAATAGAACCTGCATTCATCCGAAAAAATGAAGTTTTGCCATTTGTGCACCCAGGTTCGTCGTTGCATACACCATCACAGGCAGTCCTGTTTGTGTTGCAGCGTCAAGGGTAACTGCAGTCATGATCTCCGAGCTGATAGTCCATGCTACTGCAAACGTCGTCGAACTGTTTGTGCAGATGGTTGTTGTCTTGGAAACATCCCCATCTGTTGACTCAGGGATCGATACATGGCTGCACGATCCGTTACAGCCATGCAGTTAAGATGCCTGTAATCTAGACTGCTAGTGATACGAGACCATTGGGATCCAGCACGGCATTCCATATTGCCCTCCTGAACCCATCGATTCCATATTCTGCTAACAGTCATTGGATCACGACCAACGTGAGCAGCAATGTTGCATACGATAACCCACAATCGCGATAGGCTACAATCCGACCTTTATAAAAGTCAGAAACATGATGGTACCTGTTTCTCCTCCTTACACGAGGCATCACAACAACGTTTCACCAGGCAACACCAGTCAACTGCTGTTTGTGTATGAGAAATAGGTTGGAAACTTTCCTCATGTGAGCACATTATAGGTGTTGCCACCGGTGCCAACCTTGTGTGAATGCTCTGAAAAGCTAATCATTTGCATATCGCAGCATCTTCTTCCTGTCCGTGAAATTTCGATTCTGTGGCATATCATATTCATGTTGTAGCAATTTTAATGACCAGGAGTGTATTATAATTATTTAATCACATTAAACAGTGTAAATTTTCTAAATTTACCACAAAATAAAAACAACTAGAGAATTTAGAACCTGAATGCCCTGTGTTCAGCTGTGGGCACACCTGTTTCATCCTTCATCATCATAAAGGATAAAGCATTTGCCCACAGCTGAACACAGGACATTCAGGCTCTGAATTTAATTTCATATTTAACTGTTTCTGAGCTGCACCAGATGGGTATATGCGAATCCCTATACAGAAGAAGCCATGTGAAATTGTCATAGTTTTCTCTACATATTTGCAACTTTCGAATAATTGACTACAAGACTGACCAATTGAAAATTCAAAAAGTTGTACAATATGGTCCAAAAATAACCAACAATGATGCCCACAGGATTATGATATTAAATGACTTAATGGTAATTGTACAAAAACCAAAAGCATATGGATAAAAAAAATTATTAAAGTTTGTAATCCGAAGCAAACAAACTGCCAAGGTCATCAGTCTGTAGGCTTACAAACTATATGAACTTATTTATGCTAAGGTCAACATACACTCTCTTGACCGAAGGAGGACTCCAAACTCTGGTGGGAGTTGCCGTGTACTCCGCGATGTTGTACCCCAGATCACACGGCCATTCCCTTGTAGTGCACATGGTTTGTCATTTTGGTAAATATTGTGTTCTGAAACTCTTCATTATCTTATGGTAATTATTATAATTTTCACTGTTGAACGTGCTTGAATCTTATAATATTTTTTGCAATCATAGGAAATTGAGAATGACGCCATAGTGCGCCGAATCTAGTAGTGCATTGGTAATTAGATGATGACAATTTTACCTGATGATGCCAGCAGCAGAAAGAATCTGCACTACTTGAAGGACATCCATTTATTTAGGAGCACTGCAAACATTACGCTCCCCGAAATGGGTACATGCCTCCTGCTGCTATCAACAGCCACTGCACGAATCATCAAGTTACCGTGGACGAATAGTATAGAGTATCCGGAGTGGATGTGTCATTACCAAACAATGCAGACATTGGAAAAACAACGTATGATAAAAGTCGCCCAATTATGGGTCAGAAGCAAACAGCCAGTAAATATATCACTCTAAGTTTGATATTTCCTCAAAACTTAAAATCAGATATCCTGTGTTTGCGCTGTACTGAATCAAGTTCTTCTTTATGCTTTGTAAAGTTGATAATGAAAGCGAGATAGGTTTCCAAGAAAACTTTCGCGATCAACAAAATTACACTTGAAACTTCCTGGCAGATTAAAATTGTGTGCCAGGAACTGGATCCAAACCTGGGACCTTTGCGTTTCTCGGGCAAGCGCTCTACCATTTGAGTTATCCTGGCACGCTTCACAGTCCATCCACATAACTTTACTTCTGCCGGTACTTCGCCTCCCAGTTTCCAAACTTTACAGAAGTTCTTCAATGAACCTATCAGGATTAGCACTCCTTATTCGGAAACATCTCTTAGGCTGTGGCTAAGCCATGTCTCAATCACATCCTTTCTTTCAGGAGTGTTAGTCCTGCAAGGTTCACAGGACAACTTCTTTGAAGTTTGGAAAGTAGGAGGTGAGGTACTGGCAGAAGTAAAGTTGTGAGGACGACTCTGAAGCGAGCCAGGATAGCTTCAGATGTAGATCACTTGCCCGTGAAAGGCAAAGGTTGCAGGTGTGAATCCCAGTTTCAGCACACACTTTTAATGTGCCAGGAAGTTACATATCAGCGCACACTCTGCGGCAGAGTGAAAATTTCATTCTGAAAATTATATTTGACTGTGTTTCAAGAAGAATTTCTACTACCATGAAAATCCTTTGTATCTGATGTGTGGAAAAATGCTGTTGAAATTTCTAATTTGCTCCAGTAAATGAAAAGTTGAAGCATGTAGCTTCAAATAAAACAGTTTAATGGGTGGTAGTACTATCTCTTAGTGTATAGGAAAAGAACTCAGATAGATAAACCATTAACCTAAAACACCTGAATGCAGCCCTTGAAATTCACAGTTTTTCCCATAGTTAAATCCTTTATTTAGGCATGAGTAAAACATCCATAATAGCTCATTTATCTTCAAGCAATCACGAGACAATAAACAACTTTTATTTATTATTATCATAAATTACTGATAAAAAAGAGCAATTAAATGGAAGCATAACACAAAGTTAAATTACATTATGTTAGTTACAGGGATTTTGCATTTTTAAACTCACAGTTACATGTTGCACATAAGTAAAAGTTAATTATTCTAATGCTGCGATTCATTCTCTCCCTCTCTTCCTCTCTCTCTCTCCCTTCTCTCTCGCTCTCTCTCTCTCTCTCTCTCTCTCTCTCTCTCTCTCTCTCTCTCTCTCTCTCTCTCTCTCTCCCCTTCCCCCTCTCTCTCTCATTTTTCACTGGGCCTTCTGGGAGGGGGTGGCACATGCCCCTGTGCCCCCCCCCCCACCTGAATCTGCCCTTGAGCTACAGTGTTAATCATTAACAACTGAATCATGGACAAATACATTGGTCAAAACAATTAGGGAATCAGTTGAGATATCTAGGTTCTAAAGTATTGTATATCAGCAGAATAAACTAAAATTGTGTGATGACTTTCTGTCGATTCTACAGAGTGGAGATAACAACATTAAGGCAGTCAAGATAGAGGTAATAACAGAAAGTTGCTGCAGAGGGGATTGGTGTTGACTTGTGTTCACCAATCGAATTATATAAGCAATTGGGTTCAGATAGTGAAATGAGTAGGTAATTCAATGCAACAACAATGTGACTTAGCCAAAACTTTGGCATGAAGAGCCATAGGAATGTTGGAAATAGGACAGACACAGAGAGCAGCTATTGGAGTGTCCCAAAGTGTAATTTCCAGGAGCTGGATGTGATTTCAGCCAACAGGAACCAATAAAAGAAGGCAATACCAAGGTCATCCAAGGGAACTTCAGCAAGAGATGACCATTATCTCCAGTTGACTGCCCTTTGAGACAGTAGGCTCAGTGCAACTCAGTTACAACACGCACTCCAGGCAGCAACAGGATGCGAAATATCAACACAAACAGTCCGAAATTGCCTCAGGAATGTAGTCTCTATGCACGGAGGGCTATGGTGTGTTCCCCATTAAATCCACAGAAACTCGGCACATGAGCATCAGGATTAGAGTCGTAATGAATGGTGCCAGGTTCTGTTCACAGATGAGTCAAGATTTTGTGTTCAGCTGGACAATCATCATTCCCTCATCTGGAGAGAATGTGGAACTCGGAACAATCCTTTTTATGTGCAGGAGACATCACTGTACTATGGTGGTGGCAGGAGTCAGTATGTTCACAATGGTGCTTTGACCACTGAAAGGTATAGAGATGAGAAACCCGTTTGAGCATGTCTGGAATACCCTTGGCAGAGGTATTGCAGTCAGACCAGCACTTCCCACAATGGTTGCAGAGCTGGATATTGCACTCAAGGAAGAATGGCTGACTGATAACCTCATACTGTCCATGCCACATAGGTGTGCAACTGTACTGGCTGTCCAAGGTGATCATACAAGTTATTATAGGACAATAAGCATGACTTTTTCACTATTATCGTAATGCCATGGTGCCTTACTCTAAGTAAAAGGCATGTAAGCCTCAAGTAAAGAGTTGAAATAGCATAATATCATACTGTATCACACACAAATTAAAATTGAAACCAGTATCTGAATAATGTACTTTACCATGTGTGTATTGTTTATGATATTTCACCTGATCCCCTATTTGTTTTGAGCAGTGTACTATACAAGTTATTACAATTTTTGCAAGTTTGGAATATTTTTTTTCTTCCTGTGAATGATAGTATTGGTGTGATATTTGGTGTATATATAAAGAAAATGAGGTTGAATTCAATGAACAAATTTGATTCTTCTACTTGGATGCACGTACAGATTTCTTTGGTTTGAAAATTCCAAAATAGAAGAAAATCACTATTTGGAACATCCCAAAATACAATGTGCTGCAAACTGGTTCACTATGTAGCTTGAATCTAAGTATAATTAACCCCAAAATATCTTTGTGTTTCTCCAATACATAAATGTTTACTGCACTTTCACAATGTGTATGTAAAGAAATGGATATGGCCTTTAGTCGGTTAAGGTAGATGAAGGTATTTTACGAAAATACTATCTTTCTCTGCAGAAGAGTCAGTAACAAGGGCAGGTGGTACCACTTAAGAGTCATACACACTGTTCACTACTTTTTTGATAGTGTCATCTTAATACAAAAAGTCATAAACATTTATGAAAGAACACTTTGTGTTCGATACTGCATTGCAAGAGATAAAATGTATTCAGTTCTGTCATAAGAAAAACATTGAAAATAACAATTCAGTGTTACTGAATGAAAGATTTGGTCAGTGCAGGACAATTCCTAACATGATACAGTACCACCATTTTTTACTTTCTGGAAAAGATATAGTTAAGGCTGTAGTGAAATTAATCTTCAGTGAAATATGATCTGATTATTGCTCTTATAATGCAAAGGCATAACAGCCTAAGCACTGTCATTGGATGAATTTAGCCAATCTTCCTAATTACATCTGATAATGGAAACTTGAGTTTGGATTTCAGGAAAATAATGACAGTTTACAACTCATCACAAAGACATAACAATGAGCTGTGATAGGCAACATAAAAAAGACACACAGATACAACACTTAAGGTGTCGGCCATGGTATTCTTCAGAATAAAGAGCACATAGGCACAGTTCACAGAGACACAACAGTCATCTTTTGCTGCCGCACTCCGAATCACACTCTGAGGAGAGGGGCAGGGGAACAAAAGGGGGAACAGGAAGGTTGTGTCATGGTGGAGAGGATCGATACAGCACGGCCTTACGGAGCATGTATGCATTAGATAGGCGGAATGGGATGCAGCTCAGGAATGGGGTGGGGAGGTGGGAAAAAAAAAACACGTCCTTCTCAACCCACCGTGTTACATTCCTGCATATTAATCTTCACCTCACTGAAGGCTCCATCCACACTTCCATATTAAAGGTACCAATTACCAACAGTACCTACACCTTGACAGTTGCCATCCCTTCCACATCAAAAAATCCTTTGCCTTACAGCTTAGCCACCCATGGACAGTGTATCTGCAGTGACAAGAACTCCCTTTCTCAATATTATGAAGGTCTCACAAAAACCTTCACAGGCAGAAACTGACCCACAGACCTAGTCCACAAACATATCTCCTGTACCATATCCCCCACACCCCAAATACTCCCCCTGCCACCAGTAACCATCCCCAAAATAGCACTCTCATTACCACTAAGTACTACACTGGACTCGAATAACTAAACTGCATCCTACATCAAGGTTTTGATTTTCTGTCGTTATGCCCAGAAATAAGACACATCCTGCCCAAGTTCCTTCCCACCCCTCCTAAAGTAGTGTCCATCACGCTCCCATTCTCCATAACATCCTAGTCCATCCTTATCCCACCTCAAATTCCAGCCCACTGCCACAGGGATCACATCCCTGTGGAAGACATTGCTGCAAGACTTGTTCAATCCACTCACCCATCACTTCCTATTACAGTCCCGTCACAATCTTATTGTATCCAATCCGAGGCTAGGCCACCTGTGAAAGTAGCCGTCTAATTTACCAGCTGCGCAGCAATCACTGAGCAGCTTTCTATATTGGCACGGCCACTAAGCAGCTGTCCATTAGGATGAATGGCCATCGCCAAACTGTAGCCAAAAACAAGGTAGACCACCCTGTCCCACAACATGCAGTGGAGCATATACTAGATTTCAATGGCTGCTTCACATCCCAGGCCATCTGGATCCTCCCACCCATGACCAGCTTTCCTGAACTATACAGATGGGAGCTATCCTTACATTACATTCTCCAATGCCAAAATAATCCAGGCCTAAACTTACGATTACCCCAATTTTCTCCACACCTAACAGTTCTTAGCTTCTCCCCTCTGTCCTACACCACTCCCTCTTCATGCGCTCTCTCTCTCTCTCTCTCTCTCTCTCTCTGTGCGTGTGTGAGTGTTTTGCATATGTGTGTGTGTGTGTGTGCACGTGCGTGTGTTTGTTTTGCTTCCTCACCTACCTCCCCACCCCTATCCTAAGCTGTATCCCATTCCACCCATCTAATGGATACATATTATGTAAGGCTGTGCTGTATCCATCCCAACCACTGTGACGAAAATCTTCCTATTTCCCCTTCCCTAAACCTCCCCCCCCCCCCCCGCCCGCCGCACTCCCCCCTCCTATTCCTCACCACAGAGAGTGATGTAAAGTGTGGCAGCTGGTGATGGTGGTTGTGTGCTTTTTATTCTGAAGAAGGCCATGGCTGATAGCTTACATGTTGTATGTGTATGTATCTCTTTTTTTTTTTTTTTTTTTTTTGTGCCTTCACAGTTCATCGTTACGTCTTTGTGCCGAGTTGTAAAACATCTTCTTAATTATTTTTATCTATGACTCTGTGGGGTACCTTGCCCTTGTTAAAGACTGTTCTGAAAATAACATAACAATGAAAATGATAATGGTAAAATACAAAAATAGCCATAGTCAGCTGAATCAGGCAAAGTTTCCAAAGTAATTAAGTCAGCTTGGGAAAACCTACTCACGTTTCAAAACCAAATTTTGTGCCCAACACTATATTAGGCAAACAGTACATACTGGTCAGGACAACTGAAATTGAAACACTCCACTTATTTAACAACTTTCAGCACTCAAAGTGATTTTAAAAGCAACATGGTTCTTATGGTTTTTTTAAGATGATGACTGATGTGTTCAGGGTAGTTCATCTAATTCAGGATGAATATGTTGCCCAATAATATGCATCTTGTGTAAAATTCTGTGGCACTTGCAATATTGTTCTTTTTGATACATACACATTGTCAAAGTGCAGTACAAAAGTCAAGGGGGGGGTAATTAAACTTAATTACAAGGTTCATAATGAGATAAGCACATTGTGGCCTTACACATTTGGAATTTTGTGTGTGAGGATAGGGGGAGGGGGGCAAATAGTGATTTTCAGTTTAAAGGAAATATCATGTCAGTAGTGTTGTGAGATAAAAATATGCAAACTTGCAAAAATGTGATAAAGTATGTAGTAGTTTGTCCACGAATCACATCTGAGCCATGAACCATAAACAACATTAATTCTTTTCTTCTACAAGGGATAGGTGCTAGCTTTCAAATGAGACTGATGATTTGAATGCATCTCTTTTAACATGACCTAGGTGGTCACGCAAAGAGAGAGAAAGAGAGGCAAAAACTGTAACTTCGAGGGGTCTACCTAAGCCCCCTGGGGCTTACACATTTCAGTACCTGAGATAAGAACTTACTTTAGCGCAGGTAATAACTGTAACAAATTCCATTACAATCTGTAACCTTGATGCAATCTCAATTTGTTGATTTGCAATGGAATGACCAAGTATTAAAAAAAATGGAAAATATAAGATAACAACACCACCTCTACATTGTTATTTTCAGCAAGTAATATATGACATTATTTTTCTGTACTTCCCCAACTCTATGAATATTTGAAATATATGCACCTCAGAGATCCTCCTGTCTTAATTGCGGCTATTTTCAGGAACCGTGCCCGTGTGCAATATTTATCTGTGATTTTCTATTACCAGTCACATTTATTTATGTTTTAATTAACGTAGGCCTCTTATAAGCATGTTTTGCTCATAATTAGTGTTTACACATACATATGTTGTTCATTGTTCTGCTGCTGTATTGGCTATTGGGACATATACCCCCACATATTCAAACTGTGATTCCAGTAGCAAAATAGTGAATAACTTAAAAGTGACTCTTCAGCATGCATAAATATTTGATGGTGCTTGAATCGCATTAGAGTAGACCTGAAATGATGTAAGTGATTACTTTTTCCTTGCAACATTAAAAAATACCCATTGTTTTTGGGAAGTGGGAACGTTATCATTCTACTACAGTCCTTCATACATGTGTAGTACAGGTTTGTAACAGTTTTCTTCATAGTATACTGTTAGGACACTTCAGTCTACATTAGGATTCAATACTCATAACTTGTTGTAAGATGACACTTTTTGGTGGCTGTTTTATGGGGGGCATTATATAATAGGAAAATCATGTGTTAATACTGAAATCATAAACACTAACAGGAGACTACAAAAAGCTTGTAAACCATTTCCCAATGCAACTTACAAACCAGTTGACAGTTTACAAAACATTGGTCCAAACAGGGGTAAAGAAGCCATGTGCACTGATGTAACAGCAGTTCGGTCAACAGCTAAAGTAAACAACATCACAATTTTCCTGTCAGCAGTGGAAAGTTTAGAAGACCCAAGCATATCTGTGAAGAAATGAACAAATCATTAAGAATACCACAAAAAAACTTCAGGTACAACAACTGTGACCATACAGTGTCAAAACGTAGTCATAAAAGCTACAACAAATTTCCCCTTCAGTTAGCAGCATCAGATACAAAAGCTTCATCTACTATTCACCTTTTATCGGTGACTCAAAACATTTCGTTAGCGTAGGTCCCTCTAGAATCTTCAGCAGTGCAATACCTTTCTCCACAATCATAACCCAAAACAGAGACGAACAGAAGAAGCACAAGAAACAGTGGACAACTCTATGGTTTTTTTGTAACCAGCCTTCACTTTGTGACAAATCTGTCACAGATACCAAATGGTGCTCTTCCTACAATCTTTAATTGCAATATGAATATCACTTGGAGGAGAGAATCAAAATTATGCAACTAGATAAGTGCAACTTAGCTTTTTTTTCACTATAAATACAACCAACAAAGATGTAGTAATAACATTAATAATAGCGGATAGGTAGCAACTTCCCGTAAAGATGATAGTTGAGCCGCAGACAGATGCATAGAATAGACACATTTACACAACTTACATTTTGTGCAACAGCCTTCATCAGAAACAGATACACCTTGTAATGATACTGCTGGCCCTCTCATCTCAATGTTATCGTACGATACCTGCTGGCCCTCTCATCTCAATGTTACAGTATGATACCGCCTGCGTCGGACCCGGAATCGTGTGGTTTAATAGTGATATATGTTGTGTGTGACGTCAGTTACAAACGAAATAGCCAGCCTAGGAATCAGTGTAGGACAGTGTCTCGGTGATACTGTGATTAGTTAACAAGTGATAGATTTCTTTAATTAAGAGATTCGTTTAGATGCTTTCCAGACAGTTCTATAAACAATAGTTTCGTCATTGTACATTATTTCATTAACTAAACAGACAAATTGTAAAAACTTCTTTAAAACATAAAGTCATAAAATAAATAGCATTGTATATATGTTAGGCTCATAAACAAGTTGTGTTGACCAGCTAATTGTGTTAATTAATGTAATTGTCGAGATTTGTATATTGTATTTCTTTGTATATATTGACTGACGTGAGATTTTGAACCTATTTTCAGATTTGCGAAGATATTTGATAGTTCAATATATGTTAGGAACATGTATGATGTACTCATTAACAAATTAATTGACATTTAACATCGCACTTTGTTGTCAAACAGCATGTACCGCGCTTAAGACTTAAAGAGATATGCGCCATCTAAAATTATTGTATGTATAGTTTTCATTTTATATTGTGATTAATTTTGTGTACATGAAATGTTTTACTTCTGTGTTTGTTAATTGTAAATTAGCATATTCAATGGTTATGAACAATACGTAATGTAATGTCATTATTGTCGATGTTATATATTTGCCTCACCGTCCTGCGTGGGGGAGTTCGAGTTTTAGTTGTTTGTCAAGTGCTCTGGAAGCTATGTCAGTCTGTTGTTTTAAAATGGAAGTTCTGTCAGCTACGTTGTGTTGCATTGTATATGTTTTGAATTTGTAATGTTTGGTGGAGAAGTAGTTTGATTGCAAATTAAAGAAGAAGTGAAAAATTGTACTTACGAGTATTTATTTCTACCACAACGCCCCAGGAGAATAATTTTGCAGTGAGCAGAACCCCCATACATCATAATGTTGAAAAGATGAGTATCATTTGAAAGTGGTAGAATGACCGATCTGTAATTACTAAACAATCAGGTAAATATTATAACCTTCATTAACACAATAACTAAAGCACACATGTCCACCATTTCAGGCCACTCTCTCCAGTAGTCATCAAGGATTGAAGATGATAACACCACACAAAGGCAGTCACCTGAGTAAATTTTAACAACTTAATATAATATTTAACTATTCATACTCAATCAAAAGTAACTATAGTACATAGTGTAATAGTACAAAAAATATTTAGGCTGAAAAATTTTTCCTTCTTTGGAAAACTACTGTTTAAAAATTGATTTTTTTTTAATGTTACTTTTTGTCCAATAACGCTGAGCTATTAAAATATATATTAAAGAAAAATAAATTCAGCAAAGTGGTAATGGTTTTATTTTGTAGGCCAGTGTGTGTTGAAGTAAGTGGGTCTTTTAAAATATTAGGTTATTAACCCAGCTAATACCATTTTTCTGAGATGGTCAAGCAACCAGTACTGGATCACTTGGTAAGGTATGACCCCTGGTTTATGACCTAAAAACCAAACTTCACCTTATTCGCAGATATCACAAATAATATTAATAAAAGGTTACCCAACTGCAGTCTAATGACCACTATATTCACATTTCAAGATTATAAGATTGCCTCCAAAATCAGAAAGTTGCAGAGGATTTAAAACAACTTAGCGGAAGACTCTCAAGATATTAGATTAGGTAACGAAACAATAAAGGTGGTATATAAGTATTGTTACTTGGGCAGCAAAATAACTTATAAGGTCGCAGTACAGAGAGTATAAAATGCAGAATGGTAATGGGAAGAAAATCATTTTTGAAAAAGAAAAATTTGCTAACATCAAATATTAGTAAGAAAGTCCTTTCTGAAGGCATTTGTGTTGAGTGTTGCCTTGTACAGGAGTGAAACTTGGACGATAAACAATGCAGACAGGAAGAGGACAGAGGCTGAAGATGAGGTGGGTGAATCATGTAACTAATGTGGAGTTTATGAACAGAATTAGGGAGAAAAGGATTCTCTGGCATACCTTGACTAAAAGAAGGGATCAATTGGTAGGATACATCCTGAGATATCAAGGAATTGTGAATTTAGCGTTGGAGGGAAGTGTGTGGGGTAAAAATCACAGTGGGAGACCAATAAATGAATACAGTAAGCAGATTCAAATAGATCGTTGCCGTTCTTATGAGGAGATGTAGAGGCTTGCTCAGGATAGAGTAGGGTGGAGAGCTGCATCAAACCAGTCTCTGAACTGAGGACCACCACAACAACAATCATACAACTTACAAGACAAACAACGCATATCATCAGTACGATTAAAAAAGTAAACATGGATTTCACAAAGATATTAAAAATCTTAGCATGGTACAAAAAGGAGCAATCGGTCATGGCGGATATAATTAAACACAAGAATTTTTCAGTGATGTATAATACTGGGGAAAAATATAAATAAAAAATAAACTATTATTGCTGGTATATACGTATGTCACTTGTTAAAATGAGATGTTATGTTTATCATATGCATTACAATGTAAACTTTATAACTTGTTCATGTGACTATTTGTCAATAAGCCTACTCTAATATGTGTTATTATCTGAACACTTGGACCTCATTTTTGATTAATCTCTTCCTATGTGCTTTTAGATTTTAAGGCTTATGGTAATTTGCATATGGATATATTGTAATAATCTGGCAAGTTCTACACCATAATGATACACTGTCATTGAGTATTCATGGAACTCTAAAAAAGGAAATATGTGTATAAAATTAATAAATCATAACAATGGAAAATCTGATTGGAATATCAAAAATGGAGGATAGATAACAACTCACCGTAAAGAGGCTCACTGAGCTGCTGAAAGACGGGAAAGTAGATAATCACATTCAAACAACTTAAATTTTCAGCCATGGATTTCATCAGACAAAGAGCCACATACATTCACGCAATCACTCAAACAACTATACACATACAACCACCATGTCCGGTCACTCGGCTCTGGAGCATTTATGAAGATCTTACTGCTGAAGATTAAATAGGTACACTATAGTACTACTGAACAGAACTGGGAAGAAAATAAACTTCTGGCATATCCTGACTAAAAGGGAGGATAAATTAGTGGGACACTTTCTAAGACATCAAGAAATTGTCACCTTAGCATTTCAGGGAAGTGTAAGGGGTAGAAAGTGCAGGGGAGACGAAGAGATGAATACAATAAGGATGTAGGTTGCCATCCTTATTCAGAGATGAAGAGGCTTGCGCAAGACAGGGTAGCTTAGAGGGCTGAATCAAACCAGTCTTTGAACTGAAGACCACAACAGCAAGAATATGCATTGCATGAAAAGCACATGTCTAGGTACAATCATTGTTTTGTAGTAAACAGTGTACAGTTTCCCCTGATGGCATTGATCATCTTGTTTCTCAGTGAGATAAATATTTTAATAGCTTGAAATAATGCACACTTACTTAGATTCCCATCTAGTTTCATTTTGATTTTGCTGCCCTTTATAGAAAACAATATTAACAATTACAATGCCATGGATATATAATGCCTCTTTATATCTATATCTAACAATTATATATATATATATATATATATATATATATATATATATATATATATACACACACACACACACACTTCTTTGCTTTCTACAGTTCTACAGTGTGTCTGCCTAAGTGTACTTGCGTCTGTGTAAATGTGTGGGTGTGTGTGTTTTTGTTTACCCTCTTTTTTTCCCCCCAAGGTAAGTCTTTCCTGTCCCGGGATTGGAATGACTCCTTATCCACTCCCTTGAAACCCTCATCATTTCCTTTTCCCTTTCCTTCCCTTCTGCCTGACGAAGCAGCTAGGCTGCGAAAGCTTGTATGTGTGTTTGTGTGTGATTTTATTTATTTATTTTATTTGTTTCTATCGACGAGCCGGTCCTTTTGGTAAGTCATCTGTTTTCTATTTTTATTATATATATATGAAGACCAAAAATTCCAAGCAGGAAAAATTATATATAAAAAATAGACGAAGATTACTCACCAGGCGAAGGAGCACGGGTGTGACAGCATCACAAAGAAATAAATGAATACACACATACACACAAACGCAAGCTTTTGCAATCCAGTTGCTTCTTCAGGCAGAAGGGAAGGAGAGGGAAAAGGAAATGATGAGGGTTTTAAGGAAGGGGGTAAGGAGCCATTCCAATCCCGGGAGAGGAAAGACTTACCTTGGGGGAAGAAAAGTAAGGTGAACAAATACACACACACCCATACATTTACACAGACGCAAACACTCGTAGGTAGACATACTATAGAAACCAAAGAAGTTAAGAAGTTAGACAGAGATGCCACTAGAGGCAGAGGCTCTATCCAGAGAACCGAGGCAAAGATGTTAAAGATGGCGGGTGGAATTTCAAATTTAGCAGAGGTTAAGACCAGGTGAGCAATGGGAAGAGAGAATATGCTGAAGGGCTAGTTCCCATCTCCGGAGTTCTGAAGGATTGGTGTCGGTGGGAAGTATCCAGATAACCCGGACGATGTAGCACTGTGCCAAGATGTGCTGGCCATGCACCAAGGCGTGTTTAGCCACAGGGTGATCCTCGTTACCAACAAACACTGTCTGCCTGTGTCCATTCATGTGAATGGACAGTTTGTTGCTTGTCATTCCCACATAGAACACTTCACAGTGCAGGCATGTCAGTTGGTAGATCACGTGGGTACTATCGCAAGTGGCTCTGCCTTTGATCGTGTACACCCTCCGTGTTACGGGACTGGAGTAAGTGGTGGTGGAAGGGTGCATAGGGCAGGTTTTACAATGGGGGCGGTTACAAGGGTAGGAGCCAGAAGGTAGGGAAGGTGGTTTGGGGATTTCATAGGGATGGACTAGGAGGTTATGGAGGTTAGGTGGGTGGCGGAAAGACACTCTCGGTGGAGTAGGCAGGATGTCAAGAAGGACAGATCTCATTTCGGAGCAGGATTTAAGGAAGTCGTATCCTTGCTGGAGAGCCACATTCAGAGTCCGCTCCAGTCCCGGAAAGTATCCATTGACAGAGAGGGGCACTTCTGGGATTCTTCTGTTGAAGGTTCTGAATTTGGGGGGATGAGGAAGTGGATCTGGCAATTTGCTTCTCTACCAAATTGAACCCTGCCTAGAACACTTCCGTCCTCCGTCACAGCAAGACCCACCTGCTCTTCCTCAAAATCACCCTCTTCAAATCTTCCAGTAATTCCTTACTTCCCACCTTGCCTCCCAGTCTTTCATGAGAAACCTTAATCCTACTCCCAACATTACCGCAGCTGAATCCCGAGCTATCCATGATCTGAAGGCTGACCATTCCGTCGTCATTCTCCCAGCTGACAAGGGATCCACGACCGTGGAACTTGATCAGCGGGAGTATGTGGCTGAGGGACTGCGTCAGCTTTCAGACAGTACCACATATAAAGTCTTTCATGGCAATCCCATCCCTGATGTCCAGGCAGAGCTTCAAGGAATCCTCAAAACCTTAGGCCCCCTACAAAACCTTTTACCTGACTCCATTAACCTCATGACCCCACCGACACACCGCACCCCCACCTTCTACCAACTCCCCAAGATCCACAAACCCAATCATCCCAGCCGCCCCATTGTGGCCGGTTACCAAGCCCCTACTGAACAAATCTCTGCCTTCATAGACCAACACCTTCAACCCATCATGTGCAGTCTCCCATCCTTCATCAAAGACACCAACCACTTCCTTGATCGCCTGAAATCCTTGCCTAGCCTGTTACCTCCAGAAACCATCCTTGTAACCATTTACGCCACTTCCTTGTACACAAACATCCCACATGCTCAGGGCCTCGCTGCGATGGAGTATTTCCTTTCACGCCGACCACCCACTTCCCTACCTAAAACCTCTTTCCTCAATACCCTAGCCAGTTTCATCCTAACCCATAACTTCTTCACTTTTGAGGGCCAGACATACCAACAACTAAAGGGAACAGCCATGGGAACCAGGATGGCCCCCTCATATGCAAACTTATTCATGGGACGCTTAGAGAAAGCCTTCCTGGATACCCAAGCCTGTCAACCCAAAGTATGGTACAGATTCATTGATGACATTCATGATCTGGACACACAGTGAAGAAGAACTCCAGAATTTCCTCTTCAACCTCAACTCCTTTGGTCCCATCAAATTCACATGGTCCTATTCCACATCCCATGCCACTTTCCTCGATGTCGACCTCCACCTGTCCAAAGGCCAACTTCACACATCTGTCCACATCAAACCTACCAATAAACAACAGCACCTGCATTATGACAGCTGCCATCCATTCCACATCAAACGTTCCCTTCCTTACAGCTTAGGTCTTCGTGGCAAACGAGTCTGCTCCAGTCCCGAAGCTCTGAACCAGTACACCAAGAACCTAATAACAGCTTTCACATCCCGCAGCTATCCTCCTAATCTCGTAGAGAAGCAAATTGCCAGAGCCACTTCCTCATCCCCCCCCCCCCAAATTCAGAACCTTCAACAGAAGAATCCCAGAAGTGCCCCTCTTTGTCACCGGATACTTTCCGGAACTGGAGCGGACTCTGAACGTGGCTCTCCAGCAAGGATACGACTTCCTTAAATCCTGCCCCGAAATGAGATCCGTCCTTCATGACATCCTGTCTACTCCACCGAGAGTGTCTTTCCGCCGCCCACCTAACCTCCGTAACCTCCTAGTCCATCCCTATGAAATCTCCAAACCACCTTCCCTACCTTCTGGCTCCTACCCTCGTAACTGCCCCCGTTGTAAAACCTGCCCTATGCACCCTTCCACCACCACTTATTCCAGTCCCGTAACCCGGAGGGTGTACACGATCAAAGGCAGAGCCACTTGCGATAGTACCCATGTGATCTACCAACTGACATGCCTGCACTGTGAAGTGTTCTATGTGGGAATGACCAGCAACACTGTCCATTCGCATGAATGGACACAGGCAGACAGTGTTTGTTGGTAACGAGGATCACCCTGTGGCTAAACACGCCTTGGTGCACGGCCAGCACATCTTGGCACAGTGCTACACCGTCCGGGTTATCTGGATACTTCCCACCGACACTAATCCTTCAGAACTCCGGAGATGGGAACTAGCCCTTCAGCATATTCTCTCTTCCCGTTGCCCACCTGGTCTTAACCTCCACTAAATTTGAAATTCCGCCCGCCATCTTTAACATCTTAACATCTTTGCCTCGGTTCTCTGGATAGAGCCTCTGCCTCTACTGGCATCTCTCTCTAACTTCTTAACTTCTTTGGTTTCTATAAAATATATTCCTAGGAGTGTTTGCGTCTGTGGAAATGTATGGGTGTGTGTGTATTTGTTCACCTTTCTTTTCTTCCCCCAAGGTAAGTCTTTCCTCTCCCGGGATTGGAATGGCTCCTTACCCCCTTCCTTAAAACCCTCATCATTTCCTTTTCCCTCTCCTTCCCTTCTGCCTGAAGAAGCAACTGGGCTGCGAAAGCTTGTGTTTGTGTGTGTGTGTGTGTGTATTCATTTATTTCTTTGTGATGCTGTCACACCTGTGCTCCTTCGCCTGGTGAGTAATCTTCGTCTATATATTAGATGAAGACCACTTACATACACACAAACGCTAGCTTTCGCAGCCTAGCTGCTTCTTCAGGCAGAGTAGGGAAGGAGAGGAAAAAGGAAAGGATGAGGGTTTTAAGGAAGTGGGTAAGGAGCCATTCCAATCCCTGGACGGCAAATGGCAGGCCAACAGCAAGGTTGTTATACCCAGAGGCAATAGGGAGACTACTCCCCTAGTTCTCAAGGAAAGGTAAAATATACAGTGTAGTCAGGTGACTTTCTTTCAAGAAAATGATTTAAAAGTTAGTATTTTAATAATTGGGCGAAGATTTTAACAGGGAACAAACAGTAACTTTTTGTGGGTACTTACAAGTCGCTATTTGTCTTCCAAGATACTAAAAACATTTGATATGTGCCCCCTCCCTCAACTATTATATAGCCATTCTTTACCTTAAATGTACCCTATGCATTTTTTAAATACCCTATGGTAGCATTACAACAACAATGACAGAACTTGAAAGTATATCTCCTAATAAAACACAGTTATATTTCATTGGTTGCTGTACCATATGGCTGATGGAGAGAAAGATATTTTACTGAAAATATATTTTCTTTTCCAAATATGCAAGTGTGTAAACTGCATATAAAAATAGTGTATGTAGTTGCTATGCTTCATATTTCTGTATTCATTATCTCTGATGTCTTACCTTATTTCTGTCACAGGTGACTCATCAATGACAGACCTGGCAAGGAAACATATACATCCAAGTTGGATATTAACATCTTATGATGAAGTTGAAAAGAAAGAGATTGGTTCATTAGAAAGTGCACTTATAACCTCCTCCATGCCATGTAATTTGAAGATCACATCTGTTGTAAAGGTTATGAATCCATATTTATGGTGCTATTATCAGCTCAAAAAATTGGAATATATGAACCGATATGGCCGTAGTATTAAGGAAATGACTCTATTCCATGCTACAAGTGAGAGTAATGTTGACTCTATAATTAGAAGCAACTTGGATTGGAGACGCTCGTGGCGAGTCAAATATGGACAAGGTGTTAGTTTCAGTCCATCACCCAGGTACGCCAATACATATTGTAACAGGAGCAATGGGATTTACAGAGCAATGATTGTTGCAAAGGTACTAGTCAATACCACTGCAGAAGGTTATTGCTGGACAACATTGCCACCTGATGGTGTTGATACAACTGTTGGAAATGGCGAGAATGTTTATGTTAAGTACAGTGATAACGAATTTTATCCAGAGTATGTCATTTACTACAGAACTTGATCTGTTCAATTTCTTTTCTTCTTCTCTTCTTGTTAAGAATTTATTTTTTGTGATAAATACGTATGTTTAATTTTTGTATTTATTCTGTTTTGTAATAAAAACAAATTATTTTACTGTTAAAAAAATTACTATGACATCTTTGAGATATCAACCTCTCCTTCATATGCTCTTAATATCCTATTAGCATCAGGTTAGGCAGGAAATGAGTGAAATATGCAGTCTTTTCACTAGGCCTGTAGATATTTAACACTAGAACGTCAAGCTTAGATCTACCCCCGGAACACGCAATTACGTTTTTTTTATCATATTTTAAAATGCTTTATTATAGAAAATGTAAAGATATTTCATAATTATTGTCATTAATAATGATTTTACTATTTTTACATGGGTAATAATAATAATGTAGGGACATTCTTATTTGAAGCTGATAAAATGTATTTTTAATCTATGCTGTACAAAAATAAGTGACACCATATTATTGATACATAAAATTGCTTACATTTTCAATGTTTCTGTTTTACATGGTATAACAATAGGTGACAAATGTTGTTTTCACAGAATTTCTTAATTATTCATAAATTACATTTTTTTTTCAAAATAAGTACTGCTTTACTGGGCTACTCATGCACATTTTGCACATCCGTTTACGTAGACACGAACCACATGCATATTTTTTACATATGAAGCAAATGTCTCTGGTTTTGTTTTTGTTGCACAATTCAATTTGACAAGTTTTCCATTTCAGTTCTTTAAATGTTCCTTCTCTGTCAGCAGTCAAATTAGATGGAGTCTGGAGATGCTGAAGGCCAGAACTTCTGGTACCAGATAGGCAACAATGTATGAAACTGATCATTGTTGGCTAACAAAAGCAGCAAATAAACCAGATAAATTGCATAGTCCTTAGAAGCGGCCAATTAACCGCCGTCAGGAACCAATGGTAAATGTGTAAAAATCTTAAAAAATTGCAGTTACAAATCAAATTTATTAAGGTAATTTAAACATCGTCTAAAATTATTAAAAGTTAGAAAATCACAGGAAGATATTATTTTAAACACTAAAGATATTCCCATCTTAAAATGAAAAAGAGTCATTTGACTCCCACTGAGTGTTCGAGTGTTAACACTGGAATGCACTACCAAAAAACTGTAAATGATACCTGATAAGACTCTGTGATGCCACATTGAATAATTGTCTGTCATTCAGTAAGACACTCTACAACATAGTAATCATTGTAGGACTGTGTGGCCCATATGGAGGGATCATCTACCACTTTCCACAAATGTTAACACATTAATTCAAACAACAATAAAGACAGTAAAGATGTGCGCACAAAAGTACAAGATAAAAAGGAAAATATGCTTTAAGCTCATGAAATAGATGAATGTATTTTTAATCAAGACAGTAACACATATTTTACAGATTACTGAGTCATCCTTATCATCACATTTTGGTTGTTAATGCTGGGAGTCTAAATACATTTTCTTCACGGTCCATCATCAGATGATTTTATACATATACATTGGTGTGATATATATTGTTTGAACATGTTCAAACATGTATATCTACACACTGATGGTGTTAGGTTGAATTCTTCACTGTAGATGTTGCAACACTCCTCTTGCGGAAATCTGGTATGGTGAGCATACAAAGACTGTATACAACTTGGGTACTACTTTGGAATATGGGGCAGATTAGAGGTAGCCAAGTAGTTGAGGGAACTCTGGCCAAAAACTGGGAATCTGAGTTTTGAATCCCAGTACAGCACATGTTTTAATTTGTCACTATTGATTTATATTAATCCCCTGATGCAGGCAAAGAGAATCCTTTCCACCCATCTCCCTCTTCCTCCTGCCATAGAAAATAATTTTATGTTAGCTAATAAATGCAAAGTAATTACACAAAACAAAATTGAAAATTTGATTCACTGCAAAGACGTTCATTGCACTCTCATACACACATAACTTATAGCTTTCAGCCATAGCCTTCATCAGAAAGACACACACACACACACGTTCATACAATCACCAGGTATAATTCACAAACACACAACTGTCATCTTCAGCTTCTGCTTTCCAAGTAATGTTCTGCAGACAGCCCACTGAAAGACCTGTCCATTTCACCCACACAGCACTTCCCATTCCTTCCTATTAGAGGCTTATCTTACCCAATCAAAGGCTGGGTTATCTGTGAAAGCAACCATGTAATTTACCAACTGTGCTGCAATCACTGCATAACTCTTTAAATTAGTATGACTGCTAACTAGTTGTCCATTAGGATGAATGACCACTGGCTAAACTGTTGCCAAAAACTAGGTTGACCTTACTGTGACACAACATGTTGCTGAGCATAAGCTTCATTTCAATGGCTGCTTCAAAACACCGGCCATTTGAATCCTTCCTCCTGATACCAGTTTTTCTGAACTACAAATATGGGAGTCATCCTTTTCGTACATTCTCCTACCCCTAAATTATGTAGGTGTCAACCTTGAACAACTGTGACTTCCTAACTGCATCTATTTCCACCAACAAGAAATTGCTTGCTTTGTGTATGTATGAGTGTTTTGCTTCTCTCCCCTACCTCACCTTTCCACTCCATTCCTAAGTGACGTCTCTTTCCATCCGTATAGTACCTACATGCTCCTTAAGGCCATGCTGTATCAATCACCAGCACCGCCTTGCAACTTTCATGTCTTCCGTTCCCTCCCCACCTATCCCCTCACTGCAGAGCATTACTCAGTATGCTGCAGCTGGAGATGCCAATTGTGTGTCTGGTGGTTGGTGACTGTGAGTGTTTGTGGCCAAAAGCTTTAAGTTATGAGTATAAGAGTGCCCTTATTTTATGTGCCTGTCACAGCTCAACAAACGTCTTTGTGGTGAGTTGTAAACTATCCTCATTATATTACTGAATTATAACCTGAACTTTCCATTGTTAGAATTGAAAATGTTATATAAATATTTAAAAGACTCCACTCATGGTAAAATGGCATTTGATTCCTGTTCATTATTACTGACTGATGTAATAAAATAGCCCTCAAACAGTCTTATATAACACACACTAACATTTTGTGAATTCGAAATACTTAAATATTTAGGCTGTTTCAGGGTACTGAAATAAATCCAATGGCAAAGATGAAAATTTGCGCTGGACCAGGATTCAATTCTGAATTTCCCACTTTGGGCCAGTGGTTGCCTTAACCAATTAGGCTATCCAGGTATGCTTCCCTTCCAACCCAAATTCTCACATTCTAGCATACCGTGATTGTAGTGCCCCATGCCCATTTGGTTCCACTTGCTCGCAACCTGTACTGGATTCCACCAAGGGATCGAGCGTAGTAATGCATCCGCACTGAAATTGTCAACTGCCTGTTGGGGCAGATGTACAATTATTTATATGGAGTCTGTTCTTGACTTCCTACGAGATGTATTCTGATCACGTATAAATTTTTTGTACACTTCAAAGAAAAACTGTGTTGGACATATAACGATAAAGTCAGGTCATCACCTTCACATTCTTTTTATATACAGAAACCACAGTAATAGTCTTTGTGGACATCACTGAAAATAGCACAAACAAAAGTATATAAAACAATGTGGCACCTTTATAATAGTATAATCTACATCTACATAAATACTCTACAAGTCACAATATAATAATGGAAAGTCCAGGTTGGAATAAATAATATAGTGAGGACAGTTTACAACTCACCGCAAAGACGTGGCGACGAGCTGCGACAGGCACATACAAAAGACACACACATACAACACATTCAGCTATCGGCCATGGCCTTCTTCAGAAAATAGAGCACTCACGCAATCACACAGGCACACAACACAGTCATACAACCATCACCTCCGACTGCCACAAAAGTGGTTCACCAAACCACTTTTATGATATTTCTCTACAATTCCATTATCTAATAACTTGTGGGAAAAAAGGAACACCTAAACCTTTCCGTTTTCCCTTATTTTATTATGATGATCATCCCTCCTTATGTCAATCCCAGTGGTCTTGGGGTAAAGCCCTCGACTGGAAACCGAACGGTCGCGGGTTTGGAATCTAGTCGGACCTCAGATTTTTTCAGTCTGCATTTTAACCCATCCTTTCACCTCTCAGCAATGTGAGGAGTCGCCAGAAATGACATGTGGTTCTGATTCCATGTTAAGCTGTAGGTCCCCTTTTCTCGGTTGGATAACTGGGTACGCTAGGGACACGCAAGACGCAGAAGTGGTGTCCAATTGAAAGACTTACACCAGGCCAATGAGCCAGATGAAATTATTATATCCCTCCCTATTTAAGTGGATGCTAACAAAGTATGTTTGCATTTGGAAGAGAAAATTGGTGAAAGAAATTTTGCAAATAGATCTTGCCACAACAAAAATAACTTTCCTTTAATGATTACCACCCTAACTTGAGCATCATTTACATGATACTCTCTCCACTATATTGTGATAATACAAAACGAGCTGCCCTTCTCTCACCTGATGTGGATCCCACAATGCGCAGCAATACACCAAAATATGATGCAAAAGTGTAGTGTAGTTTCTTTAGTAGAACTGTTGCATTTATAAGTGATCTGCCAATGAAACATAGCCTTTGGTACACATTCCCGACAATATTTTCTGTGTGTTGTTTACAATTACAATTATTCATAATTGTTATTTCTAGGTATTTAGTTCAATTGACAGGCTGTAGATTTGACTGATTTATCATGTAAATGAAGTTAATGGATTTCTTTTAGTGGTCATATGGATGACTCCACACTAATTATTAAGGCTCAACTGCAAATTTTTGCACCCTGCAGGTGTCTTATCTAAACCATTTTGCAGTTGCTTTTGATCTTCTGGTGACTTTGTTGTTGTTGTTGTGGTCTTCAGTCCGGAGACTGGTTCGATGCAGCTCTCCACAATACCCTATCCTGAGCAAGCCTCTTCATCTCCACATAAGAACGGCAACCTACAGCTGTCTGAATCTGCTTACTGTATCCATCTCTTGGTCTTCCTCTGAGATTTTTACCCCACACACTTCCCTGTAATGCTAAATTCACAATTCCTTGATGTCTAAGAATGTGTCCTACCAATCTATCCCTTCTTTTAGTCAAGGTATGCCAGAAATTTCTTTTCTCCCCAATTCTGTTCAGTACCTCCTAATTAGTTACGCAATCCACCCACCTAATCTTCAGCATTCTTCTGTAGCACCATATTTCAAAAGTCTCAATCCTCTTCCTATCCGCACTGTTTATCGTCCATGTCTCACTCCCATACAAGGCAACACTCCATACAAATGCCTTCAGAAAGGACTTCCTTAAGCTTAAATCAATATTAGATTTTAACAAATTTCTCCTTTTCAAGAACACTTTTCTACCCATTGCCATTCTGCATTTTATATTCTCTGTACTGCAACCATCATTTGTTATTTTACTGCCCAAGTAACAAAACTCATCTACCTCCTTTATTGCTTCGTTACCCAATCTAATTCCTTCAGCATCACCTGATTTTCTTAGACTGCACCCCATTACCCTAGTTTTGCTCTTGTTAATGTTCATCTTATATGCACCTTTCAGCACACTGTCCATTCCGTTCAATTGCTCTTCCAGGTCCTTTGCTGTATCTGACAGAATTACTATGTCGTCGGCAAAACACAATGTTTTTAATTCTTCACCCTGAACTTTAATTCCTTCTCCAAATTTCTCCTTGCTTTCCTTTATAGCTTGCTCAATGTACAAGTTGAATAACAATGGAGAAAGACTACAACCCTGTCTTACTTCCTTTCCAACCACTGCATCCCTTTCATGCCCTTCAACTCTGACAACCGCTGTCTGGTTTTTGTACAAGTTGTAAATAACCTTACGCTCCCTATATTTTACTCCTGCTTGCTTCAGAACTTGAAAGAGTTTGTCAAAAGCCTTCTCCAAATCTACCAAAGCTAGAAATGTAGGTTTGCCTTTTCTTAATCTATCTTCTAGGATAAGCCGTAAAGTGAGTATTGCCTCCCGTGTTCCTACATTTCTCCTGAACCCAAACTGATCTTCCCTAAGGTCTGCTTCTACCAGCTTTTCCATCCTTCTGTATATAATTCGTGTTAATATTTTGCAACCATGACTTATTAAACTGATGGTTCTGTAGTTTTCACATCTGTCTGCATCTGCTTTCTTTGGAATGGGGATTATAACATTTTTCTTAAAGTCTGAGGGTACTTCGCCTGTCTCATACATCTTACACACCAGGTGAAACAGGTTTGTCATGGCTGGTACTCCCAGAGACTTCAGTAGCTCTGAGGGAATATCATCTACTCCAGGGGCCTTGTTTCGACTTAGGTCTTTCAGGGCTCTGTCAAATTCATCTCTCAGTATAGTATCTCCTATTTCATCCTGATCTACTTCTTCTCCCCTTTCTACAATATTGCCGCTAAGTTCATTTCCTTCATAGAGCCTCTCTATATACTTCTTCCACCTTTCAGCTTTCCCTTCTATGCTGAGAACTGGTTTTCCATCAGAGTCCTTGATATTCATAGAGCTGTTTTTCTTATCTCCAAATGTTTCTTTTATTTTCCTGTAGGCTGTATCTATTTTTCCCCTATTTATACATTCTTCTACATCCTTGCATTTGCCTTCTAGCCACTCCTGCTTAGCCATTTTGCACTTCTTGTCAATCTCATTTCTTAGTCGTCTGTACTCCATTTTGCCTGTTTCATTTACTGCATTTTTATATTTTCTCCTTTCATCAATTTACTTTAGTATCTCCTGTGATATCCAAGGACTTTTGTAGGTCTTGCCTTTCTACCTATTTTGTCCTCTGCTGCCTTCACTATTTCCTCTCTCAATTTTACCCATACCTCCTCTACTGTTTTATTTTCCCCTGTTTCTGTCAATTGTTGCCTAAAGCTCCCACTGAAATTCTTAAGAACCTCAGGTTCCTTCAATTTATCCAGGTCCCATCTCCTTATTTTCCTACCTTTTTGTAGTTTCTTCAGTTTCAGCCAACAGTTCATAACCAACAAGTTATGGTCAGAGTCTATATCTGCCCCTGGATATGTCTTACACTGTAAAACCTGGTTCCGAAATCTATGTCTTACCATTATAAAATCTATCTGGTATCTCCCGGTGTCTCCTGGTCTCTTCCACGTATACAACCTTCTTTTGTGATTCTTGAACCAGGTGTTTGTTATAACTAAATTATGTTCTGTGCAAAATTCTACCAGGCGGCTTCCTCTTTCATTCCTTTTGCCCAGACCATATTCACCTACTATCTTCCCTTCCCTTCCTTGTCCTACTAACCGAATTCCAGTCTCCCATCACAATTAAGTTTTCCTCTCCCTTAATTGTCTGAATAATTTCCTTTAGCTCCTCATATATTTCTTCGACCTCCTCATCGTCGGCAGAGCTAGTTGGCATATAAACCTGTACTACTGTGGTCGGTGTTGGCTTTGTATCTATCTTGACTACGATAATGCGATCACTATATTGCTCATAGTAGTTTACCCGCATTCCTATTTTCTTATTCATTATCAGACCTACTCCTGTAATACCCCCAACTGATTTTGTATTTATAATCCTGTACTCACCTGACCAGAAATCCTGTTCCTCTTTCCACCGAACTTCACTTATCCCCACTATATCTAACTTCAACCTATCCATTTCCCTTTTTAAATTTTCTAATTTTCCTACTCGGTTAAGGGATCTAACATTCCACGCTCCGACCCGTAGAATGCCAGTATTGTCTTTCCTGATGATCACATCTTCCTGAGTAGTTCCCGCCCGGAAATCCTAATGGGGGACTATTTTACCTCCGGAATATTTTACCCGAGAGGATGCCATCATCATATGTTCATACATTAGAGCTGCATGTCCTCGGGAAAAATAACGGCTGTAGTTTCCCCTTGCTTTCAGCCGTTCGCAGTAACTGTGTGGCAAAGTCACATTAGCTGATGTTACAAGGCCAGCTCTATCAATCATCCAGACTGTTGCCCCTGTAACTACTGAAAAGGCTGCTGCCCCTCTTCAGGAACCACACGTTTTTCTGGCCTCTCACAGATACCCCTCCACTGTGGTTGCACCTACGGTACGGCTATCTGTATCGTTGAGGCACGCAAGCCACCCCACCTCGGCAATGTCTGTGGTTCATGGGGGTGGAGAACATAGATATAGTTATTTAATTATAGTGTCCAAAGCCATTGTAGGAGCTGTGGCAAAAATTGTGGCACTCCGGAGATGGGAACTTGCCCTTCAGCTTATTCTCCCCTCCTGTTGCCCACCTTGTCTCAACCTCCGCTAAATTCGAATTCCCGCCCACCATCTTTAGGATCTTTGCCTTGGTTCTGTGGACAGAGCCTCTGCCTCAAGTTGTATCTCTGTCCAACTTCTTTGTGTTTTACAAATGTCTGTCTAGGTGTGTTTGCGTTTGGATATGTGTCAGTGTGTGTGTATTTGTTTACCTTATTTTTTTCCCTTAAGGTAAGTCCTTCCACTCCTAGGATTGGAATGACTCCTTTTTCATTTCCTTAAAACCCGTATCCTTCCCTTTCTCCTCTCCTTCCTTCCTCTTTTCCTGAAGAAGCGACCAACGGTTGTGAAAGCTTGCATGTGTGTTTGTGTGTGATTTTATTTGTGTCTGTTGATGAGCCTGTCATTTGGGTAAGTCATCCATTTTCTAGATAAAATTTACTTACCAGGCGAAGGAGCACAGGTATGTGACAGCAACATAAATAAAACACAAACACACACAAAAGCAAGCTTTTGCAACCATTTGTTGCTTCCTCAGGCAAAGAGCAGGGAAGGAGAGGGAAAAGTTAAGGATGAGGGTTTAAATGAGTTGGTGAGGAGTCATTCCAATCCCAGAAAAGGAAAGACTTACCTTTGGGTAAGAAGGATAAGTAAACAAACACACATACCCACACACATATACACGTGCACACACACAAAGGCATACATATGTGAAATGCAAAGAAATTGGACAGAGATCTCTGTCCATCGAAGCCGGAGATGATGGTTGTATGACTGTGTGCCTATGTGATTGCGCGAGTTTTCTATTTTCTGAAGAAGGCCATGACCGATAGCTGAAAGTGTTGTATAAGTGTGTCTTTTGTATGTGCCTGTCGCAGCTCATCGCCAAGTGTTTGCGGTGAGTTGTAAACCGTCCTTATTACTATATTATTCATTTTTGGCATTTGTATAAGTCACCAGTTGGTGAATCAATGCAAAAAATACGCGATTAAAATCTTTTGAAATCATAAAAAATCACAATGAGTGAGTCTGGTTGTTCAGAGCATTTAGGACTAATATTTGATCAGCAAGTGCACATAATTTTCCTGTTAAAAAGCCTTTCTGAAAACGAAATGACATTTTTTAGTACTTTATTTTCACAGATATGTGAAGCTATTCTTGAATATGCTACTTTTTCAGTAAGGCAGACAGCATTTAAAATGGGCACTAGTTGTTGACATGAAACCTATCCCCTTTTTATGCAATGACTTTTGAAGAGGTTCGTATTTAGGGTATGCGACGCCCCTGTGCATTAATTTATTTTACACCCACCCCCCTGGCATCTGGGATTCAAACTGATTTCTAAAAAAATAAAATAATAAAAAACACCTCTATGGATTCACCACTGCTATCAACACAAAAACCTGAATTTTAAAATTTACTGCTGTAATCGAAACTCTGAATAAAGATATTATTTAATCAATTATTTAGGTAACACATACCATAATGCTTTTTTTCCCCTTGATGCACATGTTGCACCTGCCTAAATATGGCCCTGCTTTTGAATAGTATATTTCAGTCTAATGGAGGATAAAACCTTCTTCAGTGAGCTATTACATATGTGGCTAAGACTCCTACTTATCTGTTGGTAAAAAAAATTAGTACTCTGTTGGAAATGTCATCAGTTTCATGGAAACTTACGATTACTTTTAGGAATAATTTTTCTACTTCCCATGGGAGAGGTAGTTGAAATTTAACTTGCATCAAACTGCATAAGTATGGACTTTTCAATTAACAACCTTGCTTCTTCTAATGAACTTCTAATCATATTTCTCCACAACAGTTGAAAAACATAATTGAAAAAAACATTCTCACCTTCTGACTCTATGTTAGTGAATTTTTAACTCAGTTCGATGGTATGAGTATTTGGTTGAATTGTTTCCCTCTCATCAATATTAAACTTTTTTTTTACTACCTACCCTACTAATCTCAGACATGATATTCATCATTCTAGACTTTTCATCAGTTACTTTTACTTAGGTAGCGAAGTTGTTTGTATAATATTTTATCGTTTCTGGGTCATTACTCTCTTTTGCTGTTAGATGCAAGTCCCTTCTTCAGTTACAAGATATTTTTATTCTTTTGATAAGTCATGTTTTTTACATAGTTTGTTACTATTATATTTAACAATTTTCTTGGAGAAACGGTTTTCAAATACACATTCAAATGTATCATGAAATAAGTTACATGTTTAATCAGCATCAGCTTCCTTGTGCAGTTTATCCCAGTCTAACTGCTGCAGGCTTTCCCTGAATTTTGTAATAATTCAATCATTAACTGAAAGCACAAATTTAAGGGCTGTTTTGAATTACTGTATGGAGCTACATCATACGGTATATTGTAACTAGCTGTGCACAATGATTACAAAGTCCATTCTCAACAGGATAAGCATTTACGTTGTTAAATTTATTTTGGTCTATAGGAAAATTATCTATTAGTGTGCTATTGACTTTTAGTACCACAGTCATAAAAATCAATAACAGATGTCAAATTGAAAGAACACAGTAATGCCTCTAGGCCAGTCTTCTTATTACACTCTTTCAGAAAATCAACACTGAAATCCCCCCATCTGACAGATAGCACAATAAGGAATTCAAATTTTTCAGAAATAGCTGAAAAATCTCCTTGCGGATGTCTAAGTACCGTTATTTAGTTTGAGCTCGCAGGCACATACCTCTATATGTTGATCTACACAAAAGTTTTTGTTTCAAAACTTTTCACACAATGATGGGCTACATAGGAATACGAAAGAAAAATGATATATGTGTCACAAACGTAGAAGAACAAACAGCACTGCAGATAGGTGAAGACGGACCTACTTATATAGTGTCAGAAGAGGATATGAGTGTAGTGGGCTTAAGGAAGCAAATGAAGACATCAGTAACCAGGGACAAGTCATCAACAGGAGGGGCAAAGGGCAGAGAAGAAATTTCAGTGACAACTCCAAACAGTGAAACAAGTGGTACGGGGAAAAGGAAAACAGTTCTTCCCGGCCATCTGAAGGATTTTTTACTGACCAGGGGGAAGAAGTGAAATCCAGGGTAAGCAGTGTTAAAAAATGTACTAGTCTAACAATTCTCCACCAAAATATGCAGTCGATAAGAAAAAAAAAAATACAGCAACTTGAAGTAGAACAATTTTCCTCATATGTCTCAGTAGTATGTATTACAAAGCATTGGTATAAATAAGAAAAAATAATGAATGTAGCTTTAAGTGCTTATGAAAGAGCATGTTTTTATTGTAGAACATCCATGAAAGGTGGAGGATTTTGTATCTATGTAAAAAAAGGCTTACAATTTAAAGTCAGATCTGACATGACTATACTCAGTGTAGATAAGCATTTTGAAATCTATGGAATAGATTTAATGGAAAATTAACAATAATGTGTGTATACAGAGCACAAAGTGGTAGAGTGGATGTCTTTATGAGTAAATTAAACCAAGTGCTGGACATGACATGCAAATGTAAGGGAAATGCAATACTGTGTGGGGATATTAATATAAACTTAAGCATGAACAATTAATTCAGTAACACTTATCGGAATATTCTGTATAGCTTTGGGGTCAGGTAGTAAAAGGGCAACAAGGATCATCAAAACATCATCTTCATTAGATCACATAATAACTAATATTGACAAAAACAAATGTGACATAAATGTACAAGAGCTGGGATTTTGTGACTATTCTTGCCAACTTGTTAATATCAATTTAAGTGTACAGAAATCACACAGGAGGCAAGGTTACAAAAGGGTTTTTTCCAAATAAAAAATGTGTGATTTTTCAAAGCAACTACACAACCTGATCTGGGAGGAAGTGTATGCTGAGGAAAATGTTGAGGCTAAGTACTGTAAATTTGCATCAACATTTAAACTAAAATTTCATGAATCATTCCCAAAAGTATTAAGTCCAGTTGGAGGCACAGATTATAAGAAGTGGGTCACCAAGGGAATTATTAAATCCTCCCAAACTATCAAATTCCTTAGTTCACTAAAAAGTCAGCAATGTGACCAAGAGTTCCTTGATTACTATCATAAATGCAAACCGATATACAGGAAGGTGTTGCTGGCAGCAAAGAGAGCTATGAATGATAGCATCATATGCAATTCAAATAATAAAAGTAAAGCAATTTGGACAGTGGTAAGAAAGGAAAAAAGGAAGGAGAAATCAGCGGCAAATCTCCACATAAGAGATAGAGGAGCATTAATTAGTAATCCTAATAATCTGTTCAATTTCATAAACAGTTACTTCACTAGTATTGCAACAGAATTACAGAAAAACTTTCCAAGGTCGTATGTTTTGTGTCCCAGCCTCATCGCCGCTTTTGTGTCTTGCTTCCGTCGTTGGTGTCGGTGGCCGAGTAGAAAGAGACCGACTCAGGAATAAAGGATGCACGCTTGTGCGGTATGTAGGTGACCAGCCAGTAGGACAGCAGCAACTAGAAACACTAGAGTAAATTAGAAGAGATATATATTTCATAAAGACTTAGTAATACTTAACTTTTACATAGTTCAGTACTGCAGAATGCTGATGCATAGTTGAGCTAGAGGCCTGCCTAGTGCCTATCCGATAGCCAAGTCTTCACTGGTGCCTATCTGATTCCGAAGTGTTAGCTGCTTCCTATCTCAGTCCCAAGTGAATGAAGTCGTTCAGTGGTGGCCACGAGCGGAGTTGTAGCAGAGGGCACTCGTGGCTGACATTGTGAGAACGCCGCGCCGTGCGTGCATGGCGGCACGCAGCGAAAGTAGGTGGTGCGCACTTTAGGCTTGTGCGACACCACAGTATGCATTGCATGCCAGAAGCTATTCAACAAGTTCAATGGTCCTGTTACCTACTACTAAGTGGAAAGTCAAAAACTTAGTGCATAGGTTAAAAAATAGAAAATCCTCAGGCGCTGATAAAGTCCCAGTGTGTGTGCCAAAGGAATGTATAGATAGCATAAAGGGGCCTCTAACAGTATTATAAATGAATCCTTCAGCTCAGGTATCTTTCCTACCTACTTGAAGCAAGCGAGAGTCTTGCCAGTACACAAAAAGGGAGATACAGAAAACATAGAAAACTATAGACCTGCATTAATACTGTCTTCATTTTCAAAGATAATTGAAACAATAATGAAAGATAGACTTATGGACTAATTTGCTAACAAAATCTCAATTTGGATTCAGGCAAGGCAGCAGTACAGAGGCAGCAATAGCAAACAGTCATTTTGGAAGCCATGGATAGAGGTGATAGTGTAATGGGCATCTTTTTAGATTTGTTCAAGGCGTATGACACATTAGATTATAAAATACTTCTCCACAAAGTAGAGACACTAGGTATAAGAGGAGTACCGGTAGTAAACAAATGGTTCCAATCATATCTTAGAAATAGGGTACATAGAGTAGAAATTTCACAGCCAAATAAAAATTACAAATATATAGAGAAACATCTGTCAGATACTAAACTAATTAATATAGGAGTCCCACAGGGGAGTATATTAGGCCCAATTCTATTTCTGATATATATAAATGACTTCCCAGAAAGTGTCACTCATGGAGACAAAATTCTGTTTGCTGATGATAGCAACATAATAATTACAGGCAAGACACAGGAAATGCTGCTGAGTAAAGCCGATAACATGTTGAAAGATGATTGCAAATGGTCAGAGGTAAATAAAGTAACCATTAATACTAGTAAGACACACAGTATTAATTTTGCTATAAATAAATCAAACAATATTAAATTAAATCTAAATGGTGACCCTGTGAACTGTGTAGTGAACACAAAATTTTTAGGGATGGATGTACATAATCAAATGAAATGGAGAGAACTTACCTCAAGGATAGCTAAAAGAATTTCATCTGCATGCTATGCTTTGAGGGCACTAGCAGCTGTATGTAACAGTAACTGCCTCAAAGTAACATACCATGCACACATTCATTCACTCCTTAGATGCGATATAATCTTCTGGGGCTCAGACAGGCAGAACATTGCAAAAATTTTCATATTGCAAAAGAGGGCTCTTCGGATAAAAGCAAAACAGAACAAAAGGGATCACTGCCTATAATTGTTTAAAGAACTGGGTATACTGACTGTTCCTTGTGAATACATTTACCATACAATAGTAGGCCTATATGCGAGAAAAAATGTACATCACTATGCCACAAACAGTGCTACACATTATCACAATTCAAGAATTAGGGAACACTTGCACCTTCCCTGAAAAAATAAACGTAGGATTCAAAACAGCAGTGATTACCAAGGACTAAAGCTGTACAATAAGTTGCCTCATGAAATTAAACAAATAGATAATATGTTCAGATTTTAAAAAGCTGTCAAAATGTTTCTCATCTCAAAAAGCTATTATACAATAGAAGATATTTAAATGAAAAATAATCAGAATAATGTAAACAAAATCTTTTAGTGAAATAGAAAAAGTTTTTATGTACAGTATAGTGTGTTTTATTGTACCTATATATTAAATATTATATGTATTTTATTTATGTATGTATTATATGTATTTTTCTTTATGTATACACAATGACGAAACCCATAAAATGTAAATGATAAATAGTGAATCAATCAATCAATGATAACTTTTATCTAGGCCTATATGGCAACTCCCCCTTTTTGGCGATATATTCAATGTAGTGTGATCTTTCCTTATAGTAGGCCTACGCAAATATGATGAAATAAGTAAATAAAAAAGAATATACGGCAGGTTCACTTGGAACACACTAAATCGACAGGTGGGTACCGGTACCTACTTAGTTTCGTAGTGTCACCCAGTAGCAAACATTACATTACGGGATGCCTACAAGAAAAAGTACCGCTACTGATAAACTAAAACATCATGTCGGATTATGACTATTGGATACTGGAACTGTAGAACCCTATGACTATATATTAGCCTACTTTAAACATCGGTTAACAATAGACTGTTGACGTCTATACAGTAATATTGTTATTACGTATAAGCCCTTGAAACAATGAAGAACATTAATAAGTTACCGGTACTGCAATTTATTGTCAACCGTTTACAAAATATAAAACGAATATAACACAGTCCCAAGACCTGAACCAAAGCGATAGGCCTACGCACAACGTTTCTATTCGTCTAGTACTTGACGATTTAGACTTTTGGGAGCTTATAGGCTCTCTATGACGATCGTGTTTTTGCTGCTGTAGCTTTTACTTTCACTACTTTGCACAGGGTGACTAGTTTCTCATCGATTATTTATGCTGACTACTGAGTACTGATACGCCACGGCACAGAACATCGCTTCAGATAGCTACGGAGTACGGAGCGAAATAATTATACTCGTTGCCAACATTAGCTACGTACAGTAATAAAATAATGCTCGCTATAGCAATAATGTAACATTCATTTATGAGGGTACTTCCATAAGACCGAAGCGGAGCTGCTTCATTCAATAGGTGTTTGTTTCCATAGGGTAATTTTACCAGCCAAATTCAAATTTATAGTTCCCAGCACCCGTCACAGAAGGGTCAAATATCATATAAATCAAACTACGCAATATAAAAATTAGTACCAGAAATCCTGTGATACCGGTATCTGCAAGATTCAAGATTCTGAAACTAATTTAATGTACCTAATTCGTGTTATTGAATTTAGGATGTTTCAATGTGTATAAATATACAATTACAAGAAATTTAATGAAAATTTCAGTACATACTATTTAACGTCTTCCTGTTTTCCACTAGCGGAAGCAAAACAGAGCAAACTTTCATGATTACATTAGAAGGAACATATGCATTTATACTTCAAACAAAAAGTCAAAATCCCTTAACAGCTACGAACTCAAGGGTCACACATTACTTAGTAACTTAAGGTACCACACTTTGTACAATTAGCTGAACAAGCATAGAAACAAGCACTGTAGTCTTACGACTACCTAAAGGCCCACCCATTCTATTAGGGTAGCTACAGTAGGTACGTACGGTACCTGAATGAGTAGGTCAGCTGTAACTTAATGTGGGCCGACTGCAATATTATTAACTAACACCAGTATGGTAGCAAATTTTATATCATGCAAAATGAATGAACACTGAACAGCTGTCCATAAAAATGGCACAGTAAATACAACGGACAGCTTGATTTAATGCTATATAAAAACGTAAATAAAACTTTGGAACGTCAAATTATCAGAACTCAAAAAATGTTCAAATGTTTGTAGAACTTATGGGACTTAACTACGGGGTCATCAAAACTACTTATGAACTAGCTAAGACTAAGGACGGCACAAATATCCATGCCCGAGGTGGGATTCGAACCCCCGACCGTAGTGGCCGTGCAGACCGTGACTGGAGCGCCTCAGTCCCCCCCCCCCCCTTTTTTTTCTCTCTCTCTCTCTCTATGGTTAGTTCTGTTCATTGCGGACGCTGATCGTATTTGTTCGTTGATGTTCGAAGTGTTCTTGGCTCAGCTTTTTTATTACAGAGGTGCGTTGAGCCCCCTGACCGGGTGCGCTGAGCCATGGCGCCCGGCACCCCTCGGCCGGCTTATCAGAACGATCTGTTATATATCGTACACGATACTACTATCAGCCGTAAAAATGTACGTGTCGGTATATGCATCGACCGTTTGGCATCGATTCGACACCGGCGGTATCCTGTAAATCTGCAATCGATGAGAGGCAGTACACTATCAATTACATAAAAACTGGATAATACAGTGCCGTATATTTCGTCACCCTGTATTTAATCCAAAGAACCTGGTTTAAATCCTGTAGCTGCATAGGCAATTGTATCTTGTTTAATAGTAACTGTTTCTATTGTACAAGTTGTACCACAACCACAGACATATGTATGTCTGTGACTACAACACACATCAAAGATACGCGTTAAGATAAAACGAACTAGCTCGAAAGTCGAAACGCATAGTGTACACTACCCTACCTTTTTATTTATTACGTCAAATAGAAATTAAACGTCTCGTTACTCTTTCTACATACCAACAGTACAGTAAAGCAGTGGCGGACTAAGGTGGGGGGGGGGCGGCATGGGCCCCTTGTCTCCAAAGTACCGTCCTGGCATCTCGATCTGGGGCCTCCAAATCTCGAAAGCTATTTCTTTTAGACTGTCCGGTGACTCTCGTCCTGGCGGGCCGCGAAATCTGAAATGTTACTTTCTTTATATAGTAATACACGTATTTCCAAGTGGACGGAGGGCCTCATTTTGTTTTGCCGCCGTCCCGGGCCGTCGACAGTTTTAGTCTGCCACTGCCAGTAAAAGAACACGTACTGGTATCATTTATATCAGTCTTTATATTCCATTTGTGGGATTATGTTGGCATCCCTGTCCGGTGATGTACCGCGGCCACTACTGTCTAGTAAGGAGTATGCTACATAGATTAGGCCGTCAAAAGGTGTCATTAGTGCTTGGATGTTGCTTGTGAGGTGCAGAACAGTGAGAATTTTACATAAGTAAATACGGTGCGTAGGTCTCATTTAATGCTGTACGTGCTGAATGTTACCTCCATTGTAAAAGTTTTTGCTCTGTTATTCATTGTGATTTAACACTTCTTTTGAGTGAAAGGTGTTTCTTTAGTTTGTACTTTATGACGATTTAAAAATGATTTGGGAAGCACTGGGTTAAAAAAATACCGATAGTGACACTATGTTGCTGCTTCCTTGTATTTTGTTGGTTCTATCGTTTCATAAACATTTAGCTGTTGAGAAAAGAGTTGACTGTTTCGGTAATGAACTGCTAATCCCGATGGACATCCAGTTCGAGTTCGTTAATGTTTTGTTGTTTTTGGTTTTTAGCGGACTTAACAGCTAGGTCATCAGTCCCGTTCGTTAATGAAGAAACCGTAATTTTATTATATTTTTAAGTGAGAGCTGCCTTCTAGAGTACCGTACTGTATCTAATAATTACATGTACAGAAGTAGTATGATTTGCACGTGAACTCTGTAGTTGCGGTGTGTAACTTGTGCGGTTCGCCGTATTATGGATTTCATGAATTATACGCAACTACAGGCGGCAATACTGTGAATTATCCATTATCATTACCGGTATTTCTGGGGACCGTTGGAGGTAAATTTTGCAGCTGCACACACATTAGGCCACCCAGCGTTTCCTGGAAAAAAAATTATGGGGGCTCGGATCACAGTACCTGAACAGTATTTTGTTTAGCAAGTAATTTGACGAAAGTGACATTTAAAAAAATATAATAACTTGTATGTAGGGTCTGCTGCATTTTCGTTTTGTCCAGTAGGCCTATGCCAGGCTGTCTTTAAACTTAAGAAGCATTTGAACATTTTTGAGAAATGAAACCACTTCTTCTGTAAAATCCTTTTTATTCTTGAGGCTTCATACTATTTACAGCTGCATCTTAGCAGTGGGTAAAGTAGGGCTGAATAAGGCGAACACCAAACTTGCAAGTTGGGAAAGATATGATACGATTGGTGACTAGAGAATAAAACGGATTTTGCCACTGAAGTAATTTAATTTCTCAGTATGATAAAACTTAGGCCTGTTGTAGGTCTGATTTTTCAAATTTTTAAGTCTTTTGCATTAGGCCTACTGTGTATAACTTTATTGGGTTAACATACATAATTTCAACAGAATGTGTATTTACTCTTGGTTCACACCATGACATCTGTCCTAACTTTAGATGAGCCACGGCTGTGGGTGAGCTTCAAGTTTTTTGTTGGTCCCGTAAATCTTGATGCACTGCATATAATGTAGGACAAGCCAGTCTAATATAATGGCTACATGCTATCATTTCCAAATATAATTCAATTAATTTTGTACACTGGTCACATTCTTTGAAGAACAATATAGTATTTACAATTTATATCTACTATGATTTACAGACATAATCCAACACATATTGCGCACTGGTTTAAGGAATGCTATGTTTAAGAATATTTTGTCAACATAAATAATGATAATGTACTTCTAAGAACTCGGAAGTAGAATATAAGTAGTGTTCAAGCAAGCATTCTTTCAGTTTCACTTCAAAACTGTGTAAATTTGTTATCTGTTTCAAATCTGATGGCATGTGGTTATACAGCGTAACTCCTTTATTATAAATATATATTCACAATGCAAGGTATGCTTCCGTCTAGTGGACCATAAAATCACTGTTTTACTAGAAGATAGGTTCTTTTCATAAGTATGGTATCTTGTTTGATGCTTAGTGCTTATTTATTTATTCATTCATGTTCTGTTGATCTCTGTTTGCGTGCAAGTCACATGAGATGTAGAACGAGTCAAACATACAGGACAACACAGATTAAAAAAGATGTTCTTCATATAAAAAGTTTTACATAATTGTAATTTTAACACAAAAGTTTAAATAACGCAATGTACAATTAAAAGGAAATTTCTATGTTTATTTACACTAGTGAGCAGCAGTACTACAATTTCACATATTTTGTCTTTATATCTTTTAAGTTAGTAAAATTAAAAATACACTACTTCGATCACAAAAACATCACAGTTCTATTTAAGTACACATTTCCCTTTTAAGTCATAGAAGTCTTCTAGTGAGTAGATGGACATATTTATCAAGTATTTCTTTAAATTATTATTAAATAGAGACTCATTGTCTCTTACAGATTTTATCTACCCTGAAAGAGAGTTAAAAAATTTGAAGCCAGACCATTTGACACCTCTTTGAACCAGTGCCAAATTCTTGAGGTCATAATGAAAATTTTCCTTCCCTCTTGTGTTTTGGTTGTGATAGTTTCTATTCAGGGCATACTCATCAGGATGCTTTATTACAAAACACATAAGTGAATAAATGTACTGGGATACAGTCATTATTTGCAGCTTTCTAAAAAGGTTCCTGCATGAAGTTCTAGGTGATACTCTACACATAACTCAGTTTTTATTTTATTATTATTATTTATGAAACTAAATTTCCCCAGAAGATAATTTCATAAGACGTAATGGAGTGAAAATACCCACAGTATGCAGACTTTATAATTGTTAAGTCTCCAAAGGAGGGGAGGACATTACTCTAATCACATATGTAGCTGAGCCCAGTTTTTTCAGAATCTGTCGGATGTGGTATGTTCAGTTCATTTTACTGTTAATATGCACTCAAAGGAATTTAGTCACCTCTATTCTTTCTATTGGTTAATTGCCACAAGTCAGATTTATTTCTCTCTCATTTTTCGTTCGTGAACTGAATGAAATTGGTCTTCAGATAGTATATTGTTTATGGACTTCTAAAAACTCATCAGAGTTTCCACTCATGAAGATTGTGGTATCATCAGCAAATAAAGTAAATTTATAGGGTAGGCTTGTGCATATCATTTACAAATATTAAAAACAGCAATGGCCCTAAAATAGATTCTTGTGGCACTCTACAGCTAATAGGAGTCCTTTCAGATTGAGAAAAGGTACCTGTTAACTTAGCTTCATAAGTGTATAGACAAGGAAGTGGAAGTATCTTGAGTGTTAATTGCGGAATGTGCAGGTGCACCATCATGCTGATACCCACATACGTCAACGCTTTTCCAGTGGGACATTTTTGAGCAACGTTGGCAGCTGTTTGGGCCCATGCAATGAAGTGAGGACCACTGAGATTCCGCACCATACATTTACAGTCTACGGTCGCTGTCGCTCTACCTGTCGGAGCCAGCGAGGATTGTCCATGGACCAGTAATGCATATTCCGTAGATTCACTGCCCCGTGGTTTGTGAAACCCACTTCATCGGTAAACAGGTAGAACTGCAACACATTCTCTGTTAATGCCCATTGACAGACTTGCACTCGATGATTAAAGTCATCAACATGTAATTGCTGATGTAGCGACACATGAAACGGGTGAAAGCGGTGACGATGCAATATGCGCATGACACTACTTTGACTCAGTCCACTGGCTCTCGCAATGTCCTGTGTACTCCTGTGTGTGTTCACGGCAACAGCAGCTAACACACCAATTGCACCCACTTCTCTTGTGATGGGCCTGTTATGGACCCGTTTGCATGCTACAACCATACCTGTTGCATACAGTTGGCGGTAGATGCTTTGAAATGTGGCAGCATGTTGGATGCTCTCTGTCTGGGTACCGTTCTGCATACACCCTGCAGGCTTCAGCTGCATTTTGTCGACACTCGCCATAGATGAGTATCATCTCCTCCTTTTCAGAGTTCGAATACATCATGGTCATTGTTCCTACAACACTACACTATCACAGACGTCTGGTGAACAGTGTACTACAGTTAGTCTGCATGCAAAGATGAATGCAGAATAACAATAGTAGCAAGCGCTACAGCTAGACCAAACCACAACAGTGCACTACAGCCAAACTCGTAAACACGGTCGTCATCATAAACATGACGCTGCAGATGCTGCTCGCCAACCGTGGCCTGTGTTTGTTACCACACGCAACTGAACGTTGGAGGTTTCAAACGTCAACTTTAGGTTACAATATCTCCGGATGTAATTAACATTTTACAATGCAACAAACAGCACTGATTACGTATTTGTTTATATGTTCAGATGTGCTAACAAAACTAACGGGTTTCTATTTAAAAAAAAAACACGTAGGTTTGTGTTGAAAAACATACTTTCGTGCATTTTTTATGATTTGTATTAACCAATTACACTAGCCCCTCTCCTCATGTTTGATCTGTGGAATAGGTTCCTCAGTATTTGATGTGGTTTACGCTATATCCAACGGTAATGTTAGGTGAGTCACCTTCTATACGTCTCTTGGTCTCCCTCTGCGATTTTTTCCCCACACACTTCACTTCACTCCAATTCTACATTCACAATTCCTTGATGTCTACAAATGTGTACTACCAATTTATTCCTTCTTTTAGTCAAGGTAAGCCAGACATTTCTTCCCCCCCCCCCCCCCCAAAATTCTGTTCAGTACCTATTCATTAGTTACATGATCTACCCACCAAATTTTGAACATTCCTCTATAGCACCACATTTAAAAAGCCTCTATCATCTTCCTGTCTGAACTATTTATCATCCAAGGCAACATTCCACACAAATGCCTTTGGAAAAGTGTTCCTTACATCTAAATTAATACTCAATGTTAACAAAGTTTTTTTTTTTTTTTTTTCAGAAACACTTTTTTCAAATTGCCATTATGCATTCTATATTCTCTATATGCAACCATCATATATTATTGTACTGCCTAAATAATAAAACTTGTCTTCCACCTCTATTGTGTTATAACCTAATATATTTTCTTCAAAATTGCCTGATTTTCTTAAACTGCATTCCATCACGCTTGTTTTGTTCTTTTTTAATGTTCATTTTATAACCTCCTTTCAAGACACTATCCATTCCATTCAATTGCTCTTCCTGGTCCTTTGCTGTTTCTGACAACATTACAATGTTATCATCAAGACTCAATGTTTTTTATTTCTTCACCCTGAACTTTAATTCCTTCTCCTTACTTTCCTTCACAAATTGAATAACATTACAGGAAGGCTACAACCCTGTCTTACTCTCTTTCCAAGCAGAGCTTCCCTATCATGTCCTTAAACTCGAATAACTTCTGTCTGGTCCTACATTTGTCCTAAATCCAAACTGTTCTTCCCTGATGTCAGCTTCTATGAGACTATCCATTCCTCTGTAAATAATTGATGTTAAAATTTTGCATCCATCACTTATGAAACTTATGGTTCTGTAATTTTCACAACTGTCTGCACCTGCTTTCTTTGGAATGGCAATTATTACATTTTCCTTAAAGTTGAAGGATATTTCTTCTCTCTTATACATCTTGCACACCAAGTGAAATAGTTTTTTTCATGGGTGGCTCTCCCAGAGACTTCAGCAGCTCTGAGGGAATGTCGTCTACTCCAGGGGTCTTGTTTTGACTTAGATCTTTGAATGCTCTGTTAGATTCTTCTCTCAGTATAATATTTCCTATCTCATCTTTATGTACTTCCTCTTGAAGTTTGTTTCCTTTGTAGAGCCCTCTTTGTATATTCTATCCACCTTTCTGTTTTTCATGTTTTGCTTGGAACTGGTTTTCATCTGAATTCTTGATATTAATACAGCCATTTTCCTTGTCTCCCATTATCACTTTTATTTTATTGCAGGTGATATCTGTTTTTCCCCTAATTATACATTCTTTTATAGACATGCATTTTCCCTATAGCCATAGCCATTCCCACTTAGCCATTTTACACTTCATGTCAATCTAATTTTTAGTTATGTGTACTCTACTTTACCTGGTTCATTTACTGCTTTTTTATTTCTTCACATTCATCAATTAAATTCAATATTTCTTGTGATATTCAATAAATTTTTGTAGGTTTTGTCTTTTTACCTATTTGGACCTCTGCTGTCATAACCATTTTATGCCTGAAAGCTACCCATTCATCATGTTATGCATTATTTTTCCACATTTCTGTCAGTTGTTGCCTAAAGCTTATAAACTTTCAAGAACGTCATGTTCCTTTAATTTATCCAGGTTCCATCTCCTTAATTTTCTACCTTTTTACAGTCTCGTAAGTTTCAGTCTACAGTTATAACCAATAAGTTATGGTTAATGTCCATATCTGCCCTTGGATATGTCTTATAGTTTAAAACCTGGTTCTGAAATCCATGTCTTACCATTCTAGAATCTATATGGTACCTTCCAGTTTATCCTGGTCTCTTCCAATTATATAACTCTCTTTCATGATTCTTAAACCAAATGTTTGTAATGAATAAATTATGTTCCATGAAAACTTCTACCAGGCAGCTCCCTCTTTTATTCCTTTTCCCCAGTCCATATTCCTTCTCTTCCTTTTCCTACTGCTAAATTCCAGTCCTCCATGACAATTAAGTTTTCTTCTCCCTTAACTGTCTGAATAATTTCCTGAACATTTCTTCAATCTGCACATCATCAGCGGAGCTAGTGGCATATAAACTTGTTGTAGTATGGGTGATGTTGGCTTTGTATCTATCTTGAATACATAATGCGCTCACTGTGCTGTTCATAGTAGTTTACCCACATTCCTATTTTCTATTCATTATTAGACCTACTTTCATAATACCCCCAACTGATTTTGTACTTATAAACCTGTAATCACCTGACAAGAAATCCTATATGTCTTTCCAGTGAACTTCATTAATCCCTACTATATCTAATTTCAACCTGTACATTCCCCTTTTTAAATTTTCTAACCTTCCTAGCTGATTAAGGGATCTAAATTCCATGCTCCGATCTGTATAATGGCAGTGTTTTTCCTGATGACAACATTCTGAAGATACAAATTGGGGGGGGGGGGGGTATTTTACCTTCTGAATATTTTACCTGAAAGGGTGCGTCATCATATATTCATACAGTAGAGCTGCATGTCCTTGGTAAAAGTAATGACTGTAGTTTACCCTTGCTGTCAGCTGTTTGTAGTAGCTGTATGCAAAGCTACATTAGCTGTTCTCCGACATATATACAGCTACCAGCATTTTTGAGTACTTGTCTACAGAATGAGCCACTTAATTTGAACTAAGGGGTGTTTGTCATGTCTAACATGATTTTGTTCAGCCAGTGTTCAGTAAAACATACAACAAAAATTCAGGTCAGGGGTGACTCAGGCACTTCATTAACCTCTGGAGCCTATAGCCCTAATTGGGTTCTCTGATGCCACTTCACCTCCCAAGTCTCGAGTCCCTGTCAGTAGACATTTGCATGGTGCTGATTAGTGAACAATGACAAGTTGACAAATCTCTGGTTTAAAGGCAAAATTGACTCTGTCCATAAAGCTGTCCACTTACATTTCAACAAAAGGTTTGAAGTTTTGCCAGATAGTACCCGTAAGCTAGCATAGGCTACCCCACTTCTTTGTGGTGGTGGCCAGTGTTCTCAAGAATTCTGAAATAGCACAGATGGTGGGTTTACTTGTCATTGGGAGCTCCAATGTTAGGCAGGTGATGGAGTCCCTTATGGGCGTGGCAGATCAGGAAAGAAGGCCAGTGTCCGCTCTTTTTTCCATGCTGGGGCTCTTTTCCAAGATATCAGAGGATGCTCTACCATTGCAATTGTGAGTACTGGGTACATCTGGCTGCAAATAGTTGCTTGTGTCAATACCAGTGGCATAGGATGGTGGAGTTGATGAAGGCTGGCCTTGTTTGTGGGTTTGAAGCAGAGCAATCAATTTGTAACATCATTCCCAGGACTGATCACAGTCCTCTGGTATGCAGCCAAATGAAAGGCTTAAACCAGAGCTTAGGTGATTCTTCTGTGATCTTGAATGTAAATTTCTTGATCTGCTCTCAGATGGAGAAATTTAGGTTCCCTCTTAATAGGTTAGGTATGCACTACACACTGGAAGTGGATACTAAAATGGTGGAGAATACGTGGTTTGCATATGTAGATTTTGTTAGGATTGACAAACCCCTCCACAAGCTTGAAAAGAATTCTCCTGAGTCCAAACCAGACAGCATTTGGCACAACAGAACAAAGAGTATCAGACGTTAAATGCCCACCAGAGGCCATGGGCCTAGATTCCCTTGCATTTAAGTGCTTGGCAGCACTACACTTGGTGAAGGGCAGCAGCATCTTGCTGCGCCGCTATGTGGTGGCCAATAGTTCTTCACCCAGTCACTATCTAGGGGAACACACAGCACACCGCCAGTCAATTCCATGCTTGTGCATGCTCTTGCAATGCAAGCATCTCATCATCTATCACTTGGTTACGCAGTTTCTTCGTGGCTATCTACCTATCTACCTGTCTTGTTCATAATTTGGTGTCGTCTTTCCTTCAGCTAGTCTCTGTTGTTGTCTAATCCCTGTCTGTTATTGTGTCCATAGTCTGTGTGTTTCCTCCATTGCTCACAGGCACCATCTTCTGCAGATGGCCCTGTCATCTGACGTCTCTTGCTTGCCTCCACTCGACCAATGCTTCCACAGTGCTGAGTTCCAAATAATCATGGACATAGCAGTAATAATTAACTGCAACCTTCTCGGTTAGCTGCACGGTTTAAGCTGCCATATTGGGTGTGGGGGGGGGGGGGGTTGGGTTATGCCAGCACTGGTTCAAATCCGCACAAATTATTAATTATGTGGGTCAGTGTGCCAGCCAGCCTAGATGTGGTATTTCAGTGGTTTCTCACACAATTCACAAATATTTGGAAAATCTTACGCACATATCCATATATATATAACACTATATGCAATTCTGGTACACATATTTACTGCTGGGTGAGGGGGAAGATTGTGCATCCAGCTATCTCTTAAAAATGAACCATGCTAATTTCATAGCTGGTGATGTTGATCTCATGCTAATGGCAAAGGGCACAAGAAAAACAATTTAAAAAGAGTAATAAGTAATAGTTACCTGCAGGAGTGCATTTGGAAATAACCTAGAGCAGGTATTGGTTATAAACGGCTACATTGCCCACGTAGTACTGGAGACGAAAAGTTGGCTGAAACCAGATGTCAGCAGTAAAAACTTTCATGCAAAGACAGGTTGAACACTGAAGGTAGCAACACTATTTTTAAAAGTATATTTTATATGTTTACTGAATCTTTTTATAGACACCCTGGGTCAGTAGCAGAAGTAGTGGGACATCTGAAAGAAAACTTGGAAAATATTTCTTGTAAATTTCCTAGATATTTTATAGTATTTACTGGGAGACTCAGATATTTAAGAAAAATGGTAGGGACAGGGAATTAAGTTAAATTCTTCAAAATGCTTTATCCAAAAATTACTTTTAGCAGTAAAATAGAGACCCAATTTGTGGAGATAACACCTTAGACCTGCTGATGCCAAACAGGCCTGAACATTCTAACTCTTTTAGCACAGATCACAGAATATTGTGATCATAAGGCCATTACAACATCACTGAATGTAGCTGTAAAGCAGAAGATCTTTCCATTTAGAAAGAGTCAGACTTCAGATTGACAGTTCAACACAATAGTTTTGTCTCCAGCACTGACAATATTGAGCATCAGTGGACAGCATTCAAGAGCATCTTACAGAATGCTAAGGAAAAGAGCCACTGTAGTTCAGCACCCAAGTTATAACACTGCTATGGTAAAATAAAAATAAATAAAAACAACTTAACATAGCCAAAACCTCACAGACAAATAAAAATTATACAGTGTCAGCATAAGGAGGGTGATGCTTGATGCTTTCAATGACTTCAAAATCACATTATATGTACAAAATGGTAGATATTGAAGTAAAGCAATTGAAATGTCTCAGCAGAGCAAAGGCCACTCATCTAATGGGATACCAATTCAATTTTACAAAATTTATTGCAAAGGAACTTGCACTGTTCTAGCAACAGTAAGCTGTAAGTCTCTAGACAAGTGAAGCAGGTCATTTCCATTTTCAAGCAGTCTGTTGTAGACTTTTGTGAAAGGTTGAACAATCAGGTATTTCTGAAGAACGAAAATCTCCTCTATAGGAATCACCAAGGTTTCTGAAGGCAACAATCATGTGAAAAACAGCTTACGAAGGTGGTTTGATAAGTCTGGTAAATTTGTATGAAAGAGCGGGGAATTTTTGGAACCTGCACTGTTGTTGGTAAGCATGATATTTCCAAGGATATTACAGCAAGTTTCAAAAGGCAGCTGATATCAGTTGATTATTGGCTGCCAGCTGAAGAGTTAACTGTGTAGATAGTTCCTTAGGATTGAGAACAACAAATTTCGTAGGGTCATTAAACAAATTCATTTGAAGTGCTGGACAGCTCCACAGATCAAATTCGACTTGGATGAGGTCTGTGCGGGTTCTGCACTAACATTGAAAAACATTTACTTTTGAATCAATGAGTTTAAATATAATTGGAGAAACACAGAAAATGGAGCACTCTCCAGTCTGCTCATTGAAGTCACTACACAGGAAACCACTGATAAGGTGCATGATACGGTAATGGAAGAACGGATATTAGAAGTTCGCAAGATAGCTAACATTGTAGGCATCTCAACTGAATGAATGCATTACATCCTCCATGAAAAGATGGCCATGAAGAAACTCTGTGCACGATTTGTGCCATGCCTTCTCACTTTGGACCAAAAACAGAAACAAAAGAACATTTTTGCTCAGAATCTCTCATTGTTCAGGTGCAATCCAAGGTCTTTTTGTGCATATTAATAACTGTAGATGAAACTTGGATCCACCATTACACTCCAAGAGACCAAAAACCAGTCCTAACAAAGGGGAGAGTGCATCAAAGAAGGTGAAGTCTGGTTTGTCAGCTGGAAAGGTGACGGCCACTTTCTTTTGGGATTCCCAGGGTATAATCCTGATAGATTATTTGAAAAAAGGCAGATCCATAATGGCCCTATTGTGCTGCTCTGCTGGATCATTTGTAACAGGAACTAATTGAAAAATGTCCAACATCATCTCTTCTATTCACTTCACATGGTCCTACTCAACACAGCGAGCCACCTTTCTCGATGTTGACCTTCACCTCAAAGATGGCCTTATGAGTACCTCCATCCACATCAAACCTACCAACCATCAGCAATACCGCCATTTCGACAGGTGGCACCCATTCCACACCAAAAAGTCCCTTCCATACAGTCTAGCCACCCGTGGTCATCGCATCTGCAGTGATGAGCAATCCCTCTCCAAATATCCCAAACGCCTCACTGAGGCCTTCACTGACTGCAATTACCCACCAAACCTTGTCCAGAAACAGATATCACGGGCCCTGTCTGTCCAGTCACCCACCAGATCCCCCACACCCACTGTCCAGCCACAATGGAGCATACTTCTTGTCCCAGGACTAGAGCAGTTAAACCACATTCTCCGCCAGGGTTTGGATTACCTGTCGTCCTACCCTGAAATGAGAAATACCCTACCCAAAATCCTCCTCCCCCCCCCCCTACAGTGGTATTCCGTTGTCCACCAAGCGTACATAATATTCTTGTCCATCCTTACTCCTTCCCTGCTCCCATACCCTTACCCCATGGCTCATATCCCTGCAATAGACGTAAATGCAAAACCTGTCCTATCCACCATGCCACCAAAACCTACTCCAATCCCGTCACAGGCATTTCCTATCCCACAAAAGGCAGGGCAACCTGTGATAGCAATCATATTGTATAAAAACTGAGCTGGAAACACTCTTCAACTTTCTACAAGGGCATGACCAGCAACAAGCTGTCTGTGCGGATGAATGGCCATCGTCATATTGTGGCAAGGAGACAGCTGGACCATCCTGTTGCAGAGCATGCAGCACTGCATGATATGGCTCACTTCAATGACTGCTACACAGCCTGTGCCATATTGATCCTCCCTACAAACCAACTTGTCTGGATTATGCAGATGGGAGCTCTTCCTAGAATATATCTTACACTCCCGCAATCCCCCAGGCCTAAACCTTCGCTAGTTCCTGCCCCCACCACTCTCCCCTTCCTTTCCTCCCCACACTCCAGCTTACGTTCATTCCCCTTTCTGCTGCATACTCCAGTCCCTTCCTACCTGTCAGACAGCACTGGCATATTGCTCCATCTCCACCAGCATCCCTTCCCTCCCTTCCTGCTTCCCTCTCCATGCCACTTTCTCACCCCAACCACTGGTTGCTCTCCCTCAGCTGTACCTGAGTGTTGCAGTCCAGCTGCAACAGCCGGAGACGGCATTTGGGTTTGTGTGAGTGTGTGTATGTGTTTTCTCTTTGGCAGATGAAGGCTTAACAGCCGAAAGCTTCATTCCCCCCCCCCCCCCCCCCCCGTTATGTTCTGTGGCTCATTGGGTGTCTTTGTGGTGAGTAGCAACCTATCCTTTCCAAAATATTATTAATGTGCAAAATATGAGCAATGGAATACCAGGCCAACAATTTGATCGGAAAAACCGAGTTTCTAGCTAAGAAAATGCAGCTTGTCAATCTCAATGGTGAGAAGTCTTATGAGGTGAAAGTGGTTCCTAGCATGTCCAACAGGGTGTTATAGGACTGTTGCTTTTTACAGTATATTTAAATGACCCGCAGATAACATTGGACGTTCAATGAGTCTTTTTGTAAATGAAGCTGTAGTATATAGAGAAATTGTAGCATTGGAAAATTGTAGCAAAATGCAGGATGCTTTGTGGTGTATCAGCACTTAATGTTGGGAGTGGCAAATTGACTCATAAACAAATTTAATGTATTGACAATACCTAGAAAGAAAGATCCTTGATTATATGATTGTGCAGTAGCAGAATAATCACTGGAAGCAATGCTTTCATAAAATACTAGAAGTTGGCGTAAAGAACAATTTGAAGTGAAACAACTCAAAATTAATTATGGGTAAGACAGATGCCAAACTCATATTTATTGGAAGAAACTTCAGGGAGTGCTGTCCATCAATAAATACTTAATACTCGTTTGGTCAGTACTTTAATATTTCTCCTCAATGTGGGTTCATACCAGATAGGGTTGATAGAGGAGACAGGGAGGATCCAAACAAGTACAGCATGCTTCGCGGCAGGTTCATCTCACAGATGTTTGGCAGACTCCAGTGATGAACACTGCAGGAGAGACCTTATGCATCACAGAAAGGGACTGCTGTCAAAGTTCCAAAAGTATACATCCCTTGAAGAGTCAACCAATATATTGTTTACTTCCTCCTACTTATATCTTGCACAAAGACTACAAGGATAAAATTAGAAAGACAAGAGCCTACACAAAGGCATACCTGCCATTCTTTTACCCCATGACCCATATGCAACTGGAATAGGAAAAGGAGATATTAACAATGGGTCGAAAAGCATCCTCTGCCACACATCATGAGATGGCTTGCAGTGTATAAATGTTGATGTAGAATTTCTCTATATTGTGTTAGCTTATTTTCAGTTACCCAGTGTTTCAATATATATATATATATATTTGAACTTTTATGTAACAGCAATGGGAACTCCTGTGGGGATTAATATGTAAAATAAAGGAAAGGTAATCACAAACATGTAGCTGATTGTCCTGTGGCACACGGAAACATGCATCAGAAAACAATATTCACACCAGCTTTTGAGATCTTGCTCTTTTCCAGCAAAAATACACACTTTCAAACATGTAACCATACAAAGGCCCAATTTACGTGGCTACACTGAGCCTGACAGTTGACGTTTGATTATTGTGAGCAATTGTTTGGAAAGATGGAGGTTGGGAAGGGGTACGGAAGAATGCTTGAGGCAAGGAAGGCGTAGCAGGGAGGTAGATTGTCAACAAAGGAAGATTTGGCTTAGAGACCGGGTATTGAGAAGACCAAAACATGGTGTATCCAATAACCTTTTGCAGGGAATGAATGTTGAGATCCTGTATAGCTGTGAAATTTTTTCTGGAATGTCTACAAGTTATCCTGAGTGATTATTATCTGTACTTTGGATACACTGTGTCAAAATGGGATGCATTTCACAAAGTTATTTCAGCCAAGGAAAGTATACTTCTCATGTTACTTTCTAAAAATTTCATTGTGACAAAATATAGCCACCAAGAATCAGAACTGCTGCTGGAGAACCATTTTCTGCAGTTGTTCTCTCACTTCATGTGAGAATTGAGTCTTTAAATTATGCCAGTTCCTCTGGACTTCCTTCACTGATGTCTTGTATACAGAAAAAATTTAATTAATGATTTTCTCGATTTGCAGCTCTTGTTCTTGTCGTGTTTGCAGTAAAAATTTTCTGGGTGTGAGGTCCGCCTGATATACATTGATTTTACTATTGTACTAGCATAAATTTAGGCCTAAGAAGTCGTCAGTCTTATTTTGGTTTTTACCTTTTTTTACATTCTGCGGTCATGTGGGACCCTTTCTACAGATTCATGTAGTGGTAGCATTGTCATCTGCAACCAAAATTATCTCTTTGAACTTTGTGAAGATTTTAAAAGACGCTACTTATAGTGTTAAAAACACATGACCACAGAATGTAAAAGAAGGTAAAAACCAAAATAAGACTGACGACTGTTTAGGCCTAAATTTATGCTAGTACAATAGTAAAATCAATGTATTTGTTTTCACAGCATTAAATAAATGGAAAACCCACTGATGATGGCACAGAGGTGCTGAAACTAGTTTGGGTGTATAATAAATCAGTGTTTTCCATATCAGGTGGACCTCATATCCAGAAAATTTAATTAAGTACATGTTTACTTTATTCTGTCTTTAAAATTGTAACTGTACACATACCATATTTCAGGGAAGAATTCCACAACTTCAGTTAAATGTTTGGCTTCTTGTTTCCCCATGATGTGGTTAGAAGAAATTAATTATGATGTTCTATAAAATGTAAATAGGCTTATGTGTGTGATGCAGGTGACACACTTTCAAAAACTTGAACTATCAACTTGCGTAAAATTGAAATGGCTCCCAAAAAATGCTGTTTACCCTGAGAGTGGGAGACTGAGAGCAAGTTACTTGTGCAATAAATTTTTAATGGTTCGTAGTGGACTTTGTGACATGTTTACACTAATAAGTTCCTCCATGCAAGTAAATTTCTGCAATAACTAGATAGTGCACATCTAGCTTAATTGTAGCATTGTAGCAATTGTAGACCATCTCAGTCTCACTATATCTATGCTCCACAAGCCACCTCACTGAATGTGGTCGAGGGTTCTTTGTGTACCACTGTAATTTCCTCCTTTTTGTGTTCCTGTCAATGTGTAGTTTATGGGGAAAGAGACCACAGGTAAGTCTCTGTTATGCTCTAAATCTATTTTTGCCTCCTTCCTGCTTCCTACTGGTCTGTCCTCGTCCCTTCCTCTCACTATTTTGTACACTGTCTCCTTGTCAGCCATTTTTGCTATCTCATCGTAACTCTGCTGTTGTCTTTGTTTCATTCTTTCTCTTCCATTGCCCTTGTCTTTCCAACTGACTTACAATCTGCTGTCCTTGCTCCAGGTTTTGACTACTGAATGATACTTTTATATGAAGTGGGAGAAAGTGAGCAATTTTTTCTCCATTTTCCCATGGCTTGTCCATATCCTCTTCCCCTCCATGCTTGAGTATGGTTTCCATTCATCTCTCTCTCTCTCTTTCTCCCCTTTGTTCTCTCTCCCTCTTTTGTTCCCACTGTCTGTCTCACCATTATTGCTAGTTCTCTTTCACCTGTCACTGGCTCCTCTCTCTTCCACTGTCCCTATATCTTTGTTATTGACTTTTATCACAAAAAAAAAGAAAAAAAATGGTAACATCATTGCATGGAAATTTTTTTGGCAATTAAGATAAACTGAGACAGCTGGTTTGACACTTCTCTGCCGGGGTTTCCTCAAGTGGGGCATATTTGCCTTTTTTGTTCGAAAAGGAGAATTTTTTCAGGTAGTTTCTTCTTTTTTGTTAAGCAGGTTGTGTTGCTTATATTAAATTAATTTTGTGGTCAGTAAAGTTTTGTCAGTTTATTTATATTACTATTGCCTGTGTTCAATATTTGACCAATCGTGTTTACAAAGTAGCAAAACTATTCTTTTAATGTAATTAGGATTTATTGGTATGCAGATTTCAGATCAATTGAAGCCCGCAATATGACCCATCGGCTTTGACCAGTGATGTCACATCTGAGTTAAAGACCATAGTTTGTTTACAAGCAGATTATAGATTATGATTTCATGTTTAATAAGTGATCTGTTCTGTAGCTTCTCTCTTATGCTTAAGTATTGGTTAACCAAGCCCGCTAAGCTGCTTACAGACACAAAATAGATAATTACATTCACACAGCTTAATTTTCAGCCATGGCCTTTGTCAGAAAAAGAAACATATACATTCACTCAATCACTCAGACAACTATATACACACAACCATCGTGTCCGGCCACTCCAGCGACACAAGCATCTAGACTGTGAGTGAGGTGGGGAGTGAAGGGGAAGGATGCCGGGTAAAGGTGGGGATAAAAACTTCTGTGTTGCATGATGGATTTTAAAGGCTCTGAGAAGTGGTGAATTGTGGCAAGAATACAATGTAGGAAAGGGGCAGGAAAGGATAAAAGGGGGTTGTAGAGGAATGTGGGGATTAGAAATGATAAGAATAATAAGGAAATGTAAAAACCTGAAAACAAAGGGAAAAAATAAATTTAGGAAAAATAATAAATATGTAAAAATAAAAAGTAATTATTTAAAGGGATATTGTTAAGTGGTGATACACAGTTGCAAGGAAGACATGAGATACAGGATAACGAGTGGGAAAGAAACACGGGGGGAGGGGGGGATGTTAGGCATAGGTTGTTCAGAAGAGCTGGTGGTGGAGGGGAAGATCCAGATGGCTCAGATAGTGAAGCAGCTATTGAAATCCAGAGTGCTGTACTCAGCTGCATGCTGTACCACAGGGTGATCCATTTTGCTTTGTGCCACAGTTTGGCGATGGCCATTCATCCTGACAGACAGCTGGTTTGTTGTCATACCAATATAAAACATTGTGCAATGATTGCAGCAGAATTGGTACATCACATGGCTGCTTTCACAGGAAGCCTGACCTTTGATGGGGGTAGGATAAGCCTGTGACAGGACTGGAATAGGAAGTGTTGGGTGGGTGGATTGAGCAGGTTTTGCATCGGGGTCTGCTGCAGGGATATGATCCGTGTGGTACGGGGTGAGGTTGGGAGTGGCATAGGGATGGACTAGGATGTTGTGGAGGCTGGATGGGTGACGGAACACCACTTAAGGAGGGGTCGGAAGGACTTGGGTAGGCTGTCTCATTACAGGGCATGATGACAGGTAATCAAAGTCCTGGCGAAAGATGTGATTAAACTGTTCCAGTCCGGGGTGCTATCAGAGCCTTTAAAATCCATCATGCAAAGTGGAACTTTCTATCCCCACCTTTACCCAGCATCCTTCCCCCTCCACTCCCCACCTCACTCACAGTCTAGATGCTTGTGTTGCTGGAGTGGCCAGACATTATGGTTGTGTGTGTGTATAGTTGTCTGTGTGATTGTGTGAATGTATTGTTTCTTTTTCTGACAAAGACCATGGCCGAAAATTTAATTTGTGTGAATGTGATTTTCTATTTTTGTGACTTGTCAGCAGCTCAGCGAGCCTCTTTACAGTGAGTTGTTACCTATCCTCAGCATTGTTATAATTGGTACTTCAATAATTTTTGTGTTCTTGTATTTATTTTATGATGATCTGTAACACATTTAAACAAAAGAAAAGTGCAGATAATATGAATTTAACACAACATTGCCTCCAATCCAATGCATGTTCACTTTATATAAAAAGGCTCTATTTTATTAGGCTGTACCTACAGTACACCAAAGATAACAAATAAAACCTATATAGGTGTCAAGTCTTGATTATATAGAGACCATTTGTCAAAGTTTAATTGATTATTGAAAAAATGCAACTAAAAATATAGTTTAGTGGCTTCAGATCCTTTACGATGACCAAGAACCCATGTCATTTATTCAATACCTTAGTTGAAACTACATTTATGCCTCAAACCAGATATTATGCATATAAGTATGATAATTAGAGTGGATCTTGGTAACATATAATGATAACAAAAAATGTTGGAAGGTACTCAGAGATAATTATATTAAGAATGTATAGTAAAAATTTTTGACAATTAGCAATAAAATTATAGAAGTGTGTGAATAATAATATTTTTTTTTTGGGGGGGGGGGACTCCTATGGTACTGCCCATGCTTTTATGAGCTACTTAAAACCTGTCTTATACTACACCCAATGCACAGAAAACGATCCAATTTTATCAGTTTACCTGGGCTTGAGGAAGTGAGTAATATTTAAATGTTGACCATAGGTTGATTATAGGATAGCTGTGGTATGCCAGTTTTTCCATTCTATGTGTGCAGATTGTTGCTAGCATACAAATATCCAAAATGCATGACCTCTAATCTCTGTGATCAATATAACACATTTTCATACTTGGCTTTTTGGAACATATTAGTAGGCCCTACCACACCAAAAGTGTTCCAGTTTTATATCTTTGAAATCTTGTCAGAGTATATTTAAGTAACATCCCATGACAAATAGTTTGCTGTGAAGGTGTGTACCCCCCAAATCTTCTTTCTGTCAGAGTCATTTTTTTCTCCCCAGTATCACATTAATTCTGTTTAACAAACTGTTTCTTGTTACTTCCCAATCAATACACTGTAAAATGGCTTCTTTCCACTGAGTTCTGCACTGTGTTCTTTGATTTTCTTATGCTAAGAATGTCTGTTTCAAACGTCGAAATTATCATTCTGTACTTGGCTTGGCACAATTTTTCTTCCTCACCAAATACAGGGAATTAAAAACTTCTTATTTTTCTACTCTAGAGTTATTGAATACTTTTTTTACAATTGAGAGTTCTTACCATTAATACTCACTGCCTTTTCATGTCTGAAGTTAAAAATATGGGTCTCATGGTACACATGTTATAATTCATCTTCTCTTCTGAGTAAGCTGTTTGAGTGAAACATGCTATTAATTTTGTAACATTATCTCAGAGTCAGTTTTAAATATTTACTCTGTGAAGTTTCTCATAAAAAGTGCATTTATTTCATCAGTTATCATTTAACTTACCTGAAGACTCATTTACTGTATAAGGAAATATGAATCCCCATGTTGCTTTAAAGTAACTTGTTGGGCTGTATATTTCCTTATACAGTAAATTACACTGTTATGGTTGTTGTTTTGGGCAAAGGTATAATAAAAATCATCACCTGTAGACCTTTGACAGTAATTCTGTGAAGACTAGACTGCTTGCTTACAATCTTACCAGCATATTTCTGCATTTCTATGAGGGGAGGGGGGGAAGCCAACCTTCTTTTACTGGTGAGGATTCGAAACATTTCAATAGTGTTTAGGACTTATCTTAGGGCCTTCTTTGACATGTGCCATGGTTCCCAAAAACTTCCACATTTAGTTTAATACGGAAATTCTACTTCATGATGATGATGATGATCATGAGGCATTTATGGCAGTGTTCAGACTACAGTGTTATTCCTTGAATCTGTAACATAGTCCAGCAACACCATTATCAGACACTACACATTTCTCTCTCTCTCTCTCTCTCTCTCTCTCTCTCTCTCTCTCTCTCTCTCTCTCTCTCTCTCTTTATAGAAGGAGACTTTTCTGGTGGGAAAAATATGTATAAAATAAAGATTGTTTGACGTACCCAAAGCACAGGCTCGCCGATAGACACAAAGAAAAAACACAAATAAAATCACACACAAACATTCAAGCTTCTGCAACCATTGTTCGCTTCTTCAGGAAGGAAGGAGAGGAGAAAGGGAAGGATACGGGTTTTAAGGAAGTGAAAAAGGAGTCATTCCAATCCCAGGTGTGGAAGGACTTACCTTAGGGGAAAAAAAGGAAGGTAAACAAATACACACATACACACATATCCACATGCAAACACACCTAGGCAGACATTTGTAGAAAGCAAAGAAGTTGGACAGAGATACCACTTGAGGCAGAGGCTCTGTCCACAGAACTGTGGCAAAGATGCTAAAGATGGTGGGCGGAGGAGAGAATAAGCTGAAGGGCAAGTTCCCATCTCCGGAGTTCTGAAAGGCTGGTGTCGGTGGGAAGTATCCAGGTAACCCGGACGGTGTAACACTGCGCCAAGATGTGCTGGCCGTGCACCAAGGCATGTTTAGCCTCAAGGTGATCCTCATTATCAACAAACACTGTCTGCCTGTGACCATTCATGTGAATGGACAGTTTGTTGCTGATCATTCCCACATAGAACGCTTCACAGTGCAGGCATGTCAGTTGGTAAATCACGTGGGTGCTATCGCAAGTGGCTCTGCCCTTGATCGTGTAAACCTTCCGGGTTACTGGACTGGAGTAAGTGGTGGTGGAATGGTGCATAGGGCAGGTCTTACAACGGGGGCGGTTGCATGGGTAGGAGCCAGAGCTTAGGGATGGTGGTTTGTGGATTTCATAGGGAAGGACTAGGAGGTTACGAAGGTTAGTTGGTTGGCGGAAAGACACTCTTGGTGGAGTGGGAAGGATGTCATTAAGGATGGATCTCATTTCGGGGCAGGATTTACGGAAGTCGTATCCTTGCTGGAGAGCCACATTCAGAATCCGCTCCAGTCCTGGAAAGTATCCGGTGACAAAAGGGGCACTTATGGGGTTCTTCGGTGGAAGGTTCTGGATTTGGGGGGATGAGGAGGTGGCGCTGGTAATTTGCTTCTGAACCAAATCAGGAGGATAGCTGCGGGATGTGAAAGCTGTTATTAGGTTACTGGTGTACTGGTTCAGGGATTCAGGACTGGAGCAGACTCTTTTGCCACGAAGACCTAAGCTGTAGGGAAGGAAACGTTTGATGTGGAATGGGTGGCAGCTGTCATAATGTTGGTACTGTTGTTTGTTGGTCGGTTTGATGTGGACGGATGTGTGAAGTTGGCCATTGGACAGATGGAGGTCGACATCGTGGCAAGGGATTTGGAATAGGACCAGGTGAATTTGATGGGACCAAAGGAGTTGAGGTTAGAGAGGAAATTCTGGAGTTCTTCTTCACTGTTAGTCCAGATCATGAAGATATCATCAATGAATCTGTACCAAAGTTTGTGTTGACAGGCTTGGGTATCCAGGAAGGCTTCCTCTAAGCGTCCCATAAATAAGTTTGCATACGAGGGGGCCATCATGGTTCCCATGGCTGTTCCCTTTAGTTGTTGGTATGTCTGACCCTCAAAGGTGAAGAAGTTGTGGGTTAGGATGAAGCTGGGTAGGGCATTAAGGAAAGAGGTTTTAGGTAGGGAAGTGGGTGGTCGGCACACACACACACACACACACACACACACACACACACACACACACAAACTACACAAAATTGGAGAGGTTTAAGATAGGTAGGAACTGTAAGGTGTGGAAAGAAAAGGGAAGTTATCGTAGGTTGAGTCCTGGATAATTTCAGAATTGGAGAATGTACTGTAGGGATAACCTCCATCTGTGCAGTTCAGAAAAGAGGGTGGTGTGTGGGAAGATCCAGATGGCCTGAGTTGTGAAGCAGCCATTGAAATCAAGCATATGCTCTGCTGCTTACTGTGCCACTGGGTGGTCCACCTTGCTTTTGGCCACAGTTTGGCGATGGCCATTGATCCTAATGAACAGCTGGTTACTGATAATGCCAATATAGAAATCTGCACAGTGATTGCAGAATTGTGGTAAATTACATGGCTGCTTTCACAGGTGGCCCAGCCTCTGATAAGATAGGCCAAGCCTGTGACAGAACTGTAACAGGAAGTGATGGGTGGGTGAACAGGTCTTGCAGTGGGGTCTTCCACAGGGATATGATCCCTGTGGCAGTGGGCTGGGTTTCGGGGTGGCGTAGGAATGGACTAGGATGTTGCAGAGGTTTGGAGGGCAACGGAACACCACTTTAGGAATGGTTGGAAGGATCTTGGGCAGGATGTGTCAAGTTTATAGTAGTACTGGGTGATAAGGGGAGCCTTCATTTGTGGGTGGTTACTGGTGGTAGAGGGAGGATTTGGTATGTGTAGGGACATTACATGGAAAAATATGTGTGCAGACTACGTCTGTGGGATGGTTTCTGTCTATTAAGGACTTTCAGCATATTGAGAAAGGGAGTTCTTGTCACTGTAGATGCGCCATGCACAAGTGGCCAGGCTGTAAGGGAAGATTTTCTTGATGTGGAAGAGATGGAAACTGTCAAAGTGTTTGTACTGTTGGTGGATGGTAGGTTTAATATGGATGGAAGTGTGGACTGAACCATCAGTGAGGTGGGGGTTGACATCCAGGAACATGGCATGGTAGGTTGAGGAAGATCAGGAGAAGTGGATGGGGGAGAAGTTGAGGTTTTGAAGGAAGGAGGATAGGGTGTTGTGGCCCTGAGTCCAGAGGACTCCCTATCCTTCTTCCTTCAAAACCTTTTATATATTGGCATAACCACTAACCAGCTGTCCATTAGAATGAATGGCCACCGCCAAACTGTGGCCAAAAACAAGGTGGACCACCCTGTCTGTGGCACAGCGTGCAGCGGAACACATGCTTGATTTCAATGGCTGCTTCACAACCTGGGCTATCTGGATCCTCCCATCCACCACCAGCTCTTCTGAACTGCACAGATAGCAGTTATTCCTACAGTACATTCTTCAATCCCAAAATTATTAAGGCCTCAACCTACAATAACTTTCCTTTTTCCCACACCATACAGCTCCTATCTCTCTATCCTAAACCTCTCCTATTCTGAGTGGTGTGTGTGTGTGTGTGTGTGTGTGTGTGTGTGTGTGTGTGTGTGTGTTTTATTTCTTAATTTTTCTCCCCTCATCCGCCTCCCTAGTCCGTTCCTAAGCTGCATCTCATTCCTCCCATCTAAACTGTGTTGTACTCATCCCCACCACCCTGACACAACCTTTCTATCTCCTCGCCCCCCCCCCCCCCATTTACACATCGCAGAGCATGATTTGAAGTGCGGCGATGGTTGTATGACTGTGTTGTGTGACTGCGTGAATGTTCCTATTTCTGAAGAAGGCCATGGCCGATAGTTGAAAGTGCTATATGTGTGTGTGTCTTTTTTATGTGATTGTTGTGGCTTCTCATGACGTCTTTGCAGTAAGTTGTAAACTGTCCTTATTACGATATTGTATCTTGCTTGTGTTAGAATAATGGAAATTAATGGGTTGGGCAATATGTGAAAGAAAGGAAAGCCAACGACTTGCTTATAATGGATCTGTGCTCAGGCATTGATATGCTGCAGCTGAGTTATTGCTTTTTCTCATATTTTATGTATTGTTTCCAGCTTGTGTTTTAATTATGAAATGTGTTTATTTATTAATTAGAGACCTTATATTTATTTGTTTAATTTTCAGAGTTGTCAATAATGAAAGAATTGGCAAGAAAACATAGTCCTAAATACTGGAAAGTGCCACGTTGGGCTGAATTGGATGAAGAGGAACTTAGTGATTTTGAAGATTCAGACATAATAGAGCCAATGCCATATGATTTGGATGTAACATCTATTGTAAAAATTAAAAACCCATATTTGTGGAGCTGCTACCAGCTAAAAAAGGCAGAGTACAGAAACAGATATGGTGATGTAGATGAACTGACATTGTACCATGCAACAGCAGAAGACAATGCAGAAAACATCACTAGTGAGAACTTTGATTGGAGACGTTCTGTACGAACAAAATTTGGCAGAGGAGTCAGCTTTAGTCCAGATCCTGAGTATGCTAACAGATATTGTAATAAAAATATTGGTTGTAAAAGAGCTATGATTGTTGCAAGTGTTCTGGTGTCGAATGAATGCCAAGGTTTTTACTCTACTAAGATACCCGCTGCAGGTCATGACACAACTGTTGGGAATAAGAACAGAGTTTATGTCAAGTATTCTGATAATGAATTTTACCCAGAATATGTGATTTATTACACCGATGATTCCGATTTATACTGAATGGTACATTTGTATGTGGCAGTGTAATTTCTTCAAAAACTTACTCCTTTTATGTTCTATGTTTATGGTATGTGTTATGGTGATTTTGACATTTTGTACGGTTTTTGAAAAATATAATTCTGTATTGTGGTCATATCTTTTCTAGTTTGAATTTAGTGCCATTATATTCTTACCATATGTCCATGAAAGACATGCCATATATCATAATAATAAATAAAGATGATCACTGTGTTACACATAAGATCAACAATCACATTCAAAAATTTAACCCTCCTTTACTTGCTTGTATGATACCCGTCATCCACTGATTTTTCCACTATATTTTGTCTGAATGGGCTGCAAAGAGTTCACACTGATTTCAGTACCCTTCCATTACTTCTTTTCCTGTCAGTGTCAGCCATCGTTGACTTTCAATTGCTCAGTTTCAAATGTTTATTAAACATTATTGAATCCTGGAGGATACTGGTCAGCCACACGAGCACTGCTGTTACAGTCTCAAGCGAAGTAAGTGCGTGAGTGTGCATAGCTTTCCCACTTTAATCCACATTTCATTTGCATAATTTTAGGCATGTTGAAACTGATTGTAGTTAATGTCTTATTTACATAATATTCTCTTTATTTCTACTTGGTGGGAGTGATTTCAAAGGGATAAAGAAGTCTCACACAGAGTTTATTAGAGATTGAAATGTATAGCTGGTATTGTTACAAGAGTTGTGTTGTGAAGTTCGTGACAGTGATACCGCTGACTCAGAGAGCAAGGAATATATACATGAAATCTCTCACAGTTCCAGAGCAGAATGAAAAGTATCTGCAAAAAAAGTGAACTAGAATCACAGGAAGGGATGATTCAAAAGGAAGAACTTTTTCTCCTTACTGTTATAAGGGAAAGATGCAACAACTGAATGGAGGAAAAGTAAATATCCTGCCCATGTTAGAACCAGATCCTGTAATATCATTCACCTGGATACAAATTGAAGTTCGTATAACGACGACGGAAACAGATATTTCGGATTTTACTCTAATTAAAACATAATATGCATAAGCGCAAAATGTAGTAATATTTACTTTTGTAAAGATTGTGGAAGGGCGTTACATGAAATAACTCATACATAGTGTACTGCATGAAACAAATGGATATGTGTGGAACATTTCAAATGTAAACCGTGTTGTCAAATAATGTGCTATTATCTCAATTTTGTTTGCACTTCTCACCTATATTACTGTTCATATTGATTAGCTAGGCCCTTTTTGTAAATAAAAATTGTCATGATCTTTAGACCACTATACAATGTTCACTTGGAAAGCAGGTGTAATTTGCTATCTGGAAAAATTAAATTATTATATTCTATCACAAATTCCTAGAACATACCAATTGAGTATGTGTATCTAAATTAACTGCAATATTCTGGATGACACCTGTCATCCACATGAGCAACGGCTTCAGAAATTACTGTGCGAAAGACAGAGGGTAAGTTGTATGAATATGATTATCTATTTTATGTGCTTGTCTGCAGCTCAGCTATCATCTTTATGATGAGTTGTTATCTATGCTCTATTGTAGACTTTCCAACTTTGATTTTCCATTGTTAGATTAATAATAAGTAAAACTAGCAATATAATTAGGATAGCTTACAATTCACAACAAAGATGTTCGTTGAGCTGCGACAGGCACATGAAAAAGACACTCATACTCACAAAACTTAGCTTTTGGTCTCCGTTTTCATTAGAAAAAGACTATATATACACTCACAAAGGCACAACCAAGGTGGTTAGAATTAAGGGAGGTGGCCTTACCTATGCTGAGAACAGGCATTGGTTGAATCCAGGGGTCATATTTTTATCGCTTAAAATTCTGAGTGAATTTTTCCATCTTTATGTGAAGCCACTAAATTGACTTTCACATCAGAGTATTTACTTAGATATGACATACATTTCAATCAATAGAACTACTGTACACACACACACACACACACACACACACACACACACACACACACACACACACACACTATGACCAATGTTTTGGGCACAAACAAATGCGGGAGTGTGCAATTTGCTGGCTTCACTTTTACAGGATTAGGGCATCTCCAGAGATTCTAACCTCCTTGGGCACAACTCAGAATGCAACATTGTCTACTGCATTCTGGTTCATTATATTGTTGAGTTTAATTCATTTTGTGTTATCTAATTTAAAGCTTGAGTTTGTATATAAGGTACTGTACTACCTTCAAGGTGTAGGATGTTTCGGCTTTTTGATTGCTAATTTGTCTATTTTTGGTCAGTAAGGGATGACATTAATGTACACTACTGTAATAGTGGCACAGTTTGACATGGGATCCACATATTATTAAGCTCTTTTATGGAACTCCTTGAATGTGAGGTTGCAATTTGAATCTCCTGTAAGGTTCACTTGATAGTGTGTTAACAATCAACAATGAATCCAAGTATTGTGGGTTAGTTTACAGAACAGTCCCAGGATTTTTATCTTTGGGTTCATAAATCTGCTACACTACCAGTCTGCTTCAGGTATCACATGGAGATCTCACAACACCTTTCACCTCTGGCTATGTTTTGACGTGCAAAATACTAGGTTGCAACATGGTTCAGAAGCCATGTTAAACTGTAGGTCTCACTATGGGTACGTCCATTCAAAGGACAGAGGATCTCATTGGCATACCATCTCCAATGCTTAATAGATCACTTTGGTGTTCAAATCAATCTTCAGAATGTTGACTGCTGTACATTTTGGCGATACAAAGGTCCCTTTTCCTGGACTCCAGCCATCATGTTGCAATTTACTCATGTCAGTAGATCATGTTGTTATGGTGAACAATTGTATTTTCCTGTCCCTTGGGAACAGTACTTTTTCCCCTGACAATGTGTTTGCAAAATTTTGTAATAAGTTGAGTAGTTAAGGTGTGCAAACTTAACAAACCAATTCACATTTGCATTAAAATGTTAGTTAGGATAATCTAAATAAATAAAAATGAAATAGTGTTAGTTGGTAGCACATCAATTGAGAATAGCCTGACTGATTTGGGTCTTTTTGAAAAACGTGTATAGATATCTGAGTAACGTTTTTAGTCATAGAAAAGTTTGTCCAGGGAACTTTGGGAAAACCTGTAGGTATTTTTTATTTCTTCTATGCATTTTTTGTATAAACTCAAGACTAACTCGCAATTTTTCAAATTTATTTATTTTCAATATGATCCTGGAAAAGTTTGCACGAAAATATTTTTAGATCAATTACAAAGGAAAATTGTAAAGTTTGGTCAAACTGGAAAAATCACAATTTTTAATGCTATTTCAGTCATAACATAGGAATTTATGGAGAAGGTTTTTTCACTCTGTATCTTACAACAGACTTACACACGATTGGACCACTAAATTGTTTGAGCAATCAGCATGAAAGTTGCAACATGTATGTATGTTGTTGAAGTTCAAAGACTTTCAGTGTCTATTTAATAAAAACTTCCACCTGGTAAAGTGAAAAGACATGAAACAAAAAGAACAGTTACTGATATGGTTGACAGTAATGGTTATAATATTACGAATTCAAAAACCATAACCGTTTTGGAGAATTGAAATGAATTCAATGGCAAAGTTGAAAATTTGTCCTAGACCAGATTTCCAGCACTGGCCCGAAGTGGGAAATCTGATTTCGAATCCTGGTCCAGCACAAATTTTCAACATTGCCGCTGAATTTATTTAATGTCCTGAAATGGTTGATATGTTTCATCATTTCGAATTCATAACAAACAATATATGATGAAAACGTCAGAAACCTCATCCACATTATGTAGTGCGTCATCAGAAGAACCAGATTGTTACTTTTATGAAAAATGATTCTTTTATTATTTTGACATCGCATGCCCAATATAATCCGTAAAACAAAAATAATCAACTTATGCATAAAAGTACCTTGATAGATGCTGAATTTACAGAAGCAAGAAATATGTTAACACTGTTAAAGTGCAAAATGCTACAGAACTGTACAAATGTAAAGCTGAAAGTGGCTCTCAATAGATCTCATGGATATTATAAGAAGCAAAAAGTCATTCACACATTAAATAAATGAAATAATACTGCTGCTAGCATTTGGAATGTAATAAATAGATTTCAAGTTAGAAAGGATATGGTATCAATGATGTTGTAATAAGCCATAATGGTTCTGTAATCTTATGCCAGCAGAATGTTTAAAATATATTTAATGAATATTTCCCTTTTGTTGAAAACTCTTTAGTGCTAACTATCATAACCATAAATAAGACTTCAAGAGTAAGAATTCAACATACAGCATGTACCTTGCCCCAAAAGGTGGCAGTGAAATGAGAAACATAGTGAAGACTTCACAAAACTAGAAATTTGTAGGATATGATGGGCTAAATATAAGTATCTTAAAATCTCCCATTCACAGCATATCTGGACCCATGTTCACTGAAATTAATAATGTATCGACATCAGGAAGATTCTGTGACTCTGTGAAAATTTCACACAGATTATTGATGATGTAATATTTGCTTCAGAGAACAAGTAATGTTACAGTCATATTCCTTGATCTTGACATAAAATACTGTACTGTTACCAAGATTCAAAGATAATCCTATATGTTGATGAGATACACCTATTTCATGTACACATAAAGAGCTTGACCAGTTAGAAATATTGTGCAAATGTTCTACAGATGAAATAGTTCATTATTTAGGTGAAAGTCACCTCTGTGTCAGTCATCCAGTGTAAATAATGGAAATTATAGAGGGAAACATTCCTGGTGGGATAAACAAAAATAAAAATAGAAAAGAGATGACTTACCAAAAGGACCGGCTCGTCGATAGATACGAATAAAATCACAAACAAACACACATACAAGCTTTCGCCACCACTGGCAGCTTCTTCAGGAAAAAGAGGAAAAAAGGGGAGGAGAAAGGAAAGGATATGGGTTTTAAGGAAGTGGAAAAGGAGGCATTCCAATCCCAGGAGTGGAAGGACTTACCTTAGGGGACAAAAAAGAAGGTAAACAAATACACACATACTCACACATATTCAAACGCAAACACACCTAGACAGACATTTGTAAAAAGCAAATAAGTTGGACAGAGATCCCACTTGAGGCAGAGGCTCTGTCCGCAGAACCGAGGTAAAGATGCTAAAGGTGGTGGGCAGGAATTTGAATTAACTGGAGGTTGAGACAAGGTGGGCAATGGGAGGAGAGAATAAGCTGAAGGGCAAGTTCCCATCTCCGAGGTTCTGAAAGGTTGGTGTCAGTGGGAAGTATCCAGATAACCCGGACGGTGTAACACTGCGCCAAGGCATGTTTAGCCACAGGGTGATCTTCATTACCAACAAACACTGTCTGCCTGTGACCGTTCATGCGAATGGACAGTTTGTTGCTGGTCATTCCCACATATAACGCTTCACAGTGGTGGTGGAAGGGTGCATAGGGCAGGTTTTACAACGGGGGCAGTTGCATGGGTAGGAGCCAGAGGGTAGGGAAGGTGGTTTGGGGATTTGATAGGGATAGACTAGGAGGTTACGAAGGTTAGGAGGGCGGCGGAAAGACACTCTTGGTGGAATGGGAAGGATGTCATCCTTAATGACGGTGGCGAAAGCTTGTATGTGTGTTTGTGTGTGATTTTATTCGTATCTATAGACGAGCTGGTCCTTTTGGTAAGTCATCTCTTTTCTATTTTTATTTTAGTGTAAATAATGGAATAGACAAGAGAAAAAAGAATGTTAATTACCAACCCACAGTACTCACTAGATGAGTACCAATATTTTGTAGAGAATAAAAGCAATTTTATTTTAGCTTCATTATGAATGTTGAATCTCAGATAATATAAACACTGTTTAAACCAATAGGCCAATCAAATTAGTCATTAAAATTGCAAATTGTAATGTAGTTTTGATATGTTGTTAGGACCAGTTAAGATAGTGTGAATTCAAGTTTACGACTTCAGAAGGCCTATGCCTTCCAAGAAATAAGTGAAAAACAGAGAAATATTTTGAGTTTCTTTAGATATATTCTTGCAACTCAGTATGTTTTCCAATATTAATAGTTATTACCATTATTAAAGTACATTAAATACACAACAATTTAAGGCCAACCACAGTTTTATAAGTCCTGTAGTTTTCTAGATATTGAACATAGGATATGGGCAATTTTTACCAAATATGAATATTTTAAATTTTGGTAGTTTCAAGCTGAATATCAGCCTATGTCATAAGAATTAAAGTTGTAGTAAATTTTATTAGCTTTAATTTAAGCACAAAATGAAATCGCCAGGCCTTGTAGGCCTCTTGAAAGAGCATAAAAACGAAATGCCATATAAATGATTTCTTGAAGATGTGAACCTAAACACAAATGAATGACAAATTTCTCAATGTTTTGGTTTCTTTAGAGGGTCCTGGTTGTTCACAGATGTGTCCCAGGACATATGGAGGTTGTTAGAATGCTGTGTCCATTTTGAGCTGCTCCCCCAAACGTGGGAGATCATCAGGACCATTTCATCCTCTTAGATGAGAGTTGTAGTGAGTTATCTGAGATGTTTCCTTGCCACTGGTACATATGATCTACATCTACATGGGATACTCTGCAAATCACATTTAAGCGCCTGGCAGAGGGTTCATCGAACCAGTATTATACTATTTCTCTCCCATTCCATTCTCGAAAAGCGCGGGAAGAAAGAACACCTGAATCTCTCAGTTTGAGCTCTGATTTCTCGTATTTTATTCTGATGATCATTTCTATCTATGAAAGTGGGAGTCAACAATAAATTTTCGCATTCGGAAAAGAATGTTGGCGATTGGAGTTTCGCAAGTAGCCCACGCCGCAGCGATAAGCGCCATTGTTGTAATGATTCTCATCCCAGATCCTGTATCATTTCCGTAACGCTGTCTCCCCTGTATCGTGACAATACGAAACGAGCTGCCCTTCTTTGGACTCTTTCGATGTCCTCCGTTAAACCCACCTGATAAGGTTCCGACACTGGGTTGCAATACTCCAAAAATGGACGGACAAGCGTAGTGTATGCAGTCTCTTTTGTAGTTCTATTGCTGGTTTTTAGGGTTCTGCCAATAAAACGCAGTCTCTGGTTCGCCTTTCCCATGATATTATCTATGTGTTCTTTCCAATTTAAGTCTGAAGTAATAGTAATTCCTAAGTATTTTGTGGAGTTTACGGCCCTCACTTTTGATTGATTTGTCTTGTAAACAAAGTTTAATGGATTTCTTTTGGTACTCATGTGGACGACTGCACACTTCTCATTATTTAGAGTCAATTGCCAATTTTTACACCATACTGCTATCTTATTCAGATTGTTCTGCAGTTGGTTTTGATCTTCAGACGATTTTACTAGATGGTAAATGATGGCGTCATCTGCAAACAACCTAAGAGAGCTACTTAGATTTTCCCCAAAATTGTTTATGGAAATAAGAAACAGCAGAGGATCAATAACACTACCCCGTGGAATGCCCGATATCACCTCTGTTTTAGTCGATGCCTTACCATCGATTACTACGTATTGTGTCCTCTCTGATAAGAAATCCCGTATCCAATCGTAAATTTGGGGCGATATACCATAACCACGCAATTTGATTAAAAGCCGTTTGTAAGGTACGGTGTCAAAAGCTTTATGGAACTCAAGAAATATGGAATCGATTTGCGAACCCTTGTCAATATCACCCATCACTTCGTGTGAATAAAGAGCTAGTTGTGTTTCGCATGAACGATATTTTCTAAATCCGTGTTGACCTTGGGGTCAATAGATCGTTCTGTTCGAGATAATTCATAATATTTGAATAGAGGATATGTTCCAAAACTCTGCTGCAAATTGACGTCAATGAAATAGGCCTGTAATTACGTAGAGTTTCCCGGCGTATAAATTGTTGATATTCATGTTGATATTCATGATCGATGCACCGAGCACCACAGACATACACGTTTGTTACAACCTGACAGGTCTGCAGTAGCGGAGCATTGTTTAACCGAAGGACACAGAATGAAGTATGACGAAACACATGTACTTGCTTCTGCGTCTCGCTACTGGGAATGCGTTTTAAAGGAATCTATTGAGATTAGGTTGGCGGACAATTTAATAAATAGAGACAAGGGGTTCCCCCTTAGCAACATGTGGAATCCAGTTTTATCTAATTTTAAAAAACAGCGTGCTCTTTTCTCCACCTGTGACAACTAGCGCATGTAAGCGATACATCGTTCCTGCCAGTTTTCTCCACCGTGGCGCTGCACAGGATGCTTGCGGCAGAGGACGCAGCCACGACTCTCTGGCGCACGCGCCGTTAGCACTTCGCGGCGTATATAAGGCCGCCGGGCACGGCAAGACTTCAGTTTCCTACGAGACTCAGCACCTGAAGATGGCGGCCAGGTGGTCCGTTGAAATATTGTGTCAAGATGACTCGATGATCCGGCTGGAAACCCGACATGAATATCAACAAATAGGCCTGTAGTTTAGTGGGTTATTCCTACTGCCTTTCTTGGATATAGGTGTGACCTGTGCAACTTTCCAATCTTTTGGTACAGATCCTTCTTTGGTTGTAATAGGCCATCCCCACTGTGTGGCATCCTTTGCCACTACTAACAATTTTAAAAGTGCAATTGTTATGCAGTTTTAGTACTCCTGAGGTCTCCATCCTCAGGGTACCCATCAAACACCAATGAGACATTCCTACCAAAGTTGTTTAAAGTGTAGGTGAGATAGGTAGCAATGATTGCCCTGACAGTCAGTTTGGTGCCAGGTAGCTTTGTGAAATAGGTATCTCCCATCCACCACTACAAATATCATGTCTGAAGAGAAATGTTTGTGGTAAGTGGAGTGAAAGCTGTGTAGAAAGTTGATTTCGCTCCCTTATGCTTTCCCTCTTTCTTTGAACATTTCCAGTGTATAAGTGGCCATTTCTAACTTAAAATGTTCTATTAGCATCAGTGTGAGAACTCGTGTCATTGTAACAGGGAGCACAAAATGGAGCAATGCATTAACATCAAGTTTGTTTCAAGTTAGGCACAACTGTGAAGGAGACCCAAGGGATGTTAATGCAAGTGTATGGTGTTGAAGCTCAGTGAGTAAAAAGTGTGTGTTGAAGTGGTTGTGGAGATGCAACAACACTTGACTTCAGTGCTTTGAGCAGTTTCATAAGAAGCATTTGTGGACATATTCCAACAGCTGTACAACCAGAAGACCAGTAAAGGTATTTTATTTGTAACTCCTCTTTCCTTTTTTGCGGAGACACTTCACCAAAAATTTCAGGCGCAAAGTGGAGCATATCACCATTTAGTTGTAAAGAATGTACTATATATTGTGTATATGTTCTTTTGTTATGAACTGACAAATTCAGAAAATGGTGTTTGTATTATTTTATGTTGAATAGTTTCTTTGTTTATTTACTACATATTGGGGAGAATGAGATGGACTGAGAGGTGAGGGGGTAGAGGTGGACAGAGAGGAGTAGGAGATGATTATGAATGTAGAAGGTGTATGAAGATTGGCCAAGAGAAAGAAGAGAGGGGGGCGGGGTAGATACAATTGCAATTTGACAAGAAGGTGGAGATGGACTACTTGAAGATTGAGATAAGTGTGTTATGTAAGAAATTTTACTGTGAATTATTTCATATTATTAGGAGATGGGCAGAAACATGTGGATAGAGTGAGGGAGGCAGTGGAAAACCAGGAAGTGGAGGAAGATGGGGAGGAAATGTACAAAGATTAGGGAGGAGGTGATGTCCAGATAGAGGATGGAATAACAAATACCTGGGCAATACCAAGGTTCAACTTGTAATTAATAAAATGCACATTACATCAAAGTAAGTGTTCCCTTTCTTCAACTAATTAGGGCAAAGATTTTCAGCTAGTTGTACACCAACTTCCTCAAAAATTAATTTGAATTTTACTTTGTCTTGTTCGAGTTCTTTTGCTAATTTGTAAGCTGAATATGTGAATGAATTGATTGATGGATAAATTCAGTATTTCCACTTTCTTTGAAGCTTTCTCAAGTCCCATTTCACAATAAGAGCATCATGAACTGCATAGCATGGCATTTTGGAGCTACTGACAAAAACCATCACCATAGTTTCATAAGGGGTTGAAGAACATGCAGTGCAGCTCTTATCCAACTGTAGCCCAAATGTCAAGTTACAATTGTTTTTCAAGGTATTGAGTTGAATTTATGACCTGTAGATTTTACATGATTTATTATGTAAATGAAGTTAAACAGATTTTTTTAGTGGTCATATGGATGACAACATTTTTCATCATTTAAGGTCTATAGTCTATTTTCGCAGGATGCAGGTATCTAAATGGTTTTTCAATCGCTTTTAATATTCTGGTGACTTTACCAAATGATAAATAACATCTATGCAAACAGTCTAAGAGAGCTGTTCAGGTTGTCTCCAAAATAGTTTATAAAGATGAGGAACACTTACCTGGGGAACACCAGATATCACATCTGTTTTACTTGACAACTTTTTGTCAATTAGTACATACTGTGTCTTTTCTGAAAGGAAAATGTGAATCCAATCGCACAAATATGGCGATATTTCGTAAACACACACAATTTGATAAAAAGGTGTGAAGTACAGTGTCAAAAGCCTTGCAAAATCTTGCTGCAAACTGATGGCAGTGATATAGGCCTGTAATTTTGCAGATCATTTCTTGAATATTGTGACATGTGAAACTTTCCAGTCTTTCTCTGACTGAGTGGTTGCATATTGTAAAATAAATCATATATCGTGAAAACGGATTCAGTTGTTAATGGAGCCTCAAAGTATCTAAATGGGGAGAATGGCTGGAAGTAAGGTACTAGGTTTCTTTTCCTATTTGGCTATGTCGCAAATGGTGGATCAGTCATGGTCATGCGCTGTTCGATTCTGTGCTTGTGCAAATAATTTACCAAATTCATTGCAAGTTGTTAAAGGGCAATCAGACTTCAATCCGAAGAAGATTGTAGGTGTGTACAGAAATCACGGAGCAATGGAATACAAAAGAGTGTTCTTGGTGGAGCAAAATTTGCACATAATTGAACAATAGATTAACACACCTATCAGGTTGTAAAGAAGCAAAATATACATGGCTGAAAATAAATAACATGGTAGGTGCTAACCACTAGAAATGACTATGGTTAATATTTCAATGAATAACCAGCTACATTTAAATCTACAAAAGATTCTAATATCATATGTGCAGCCACAAATGAATCAGCACAGACTCATGTAAAAGCTAAAGCAAAGTGCAGCAGCTATGGCTACCCGGACAGATAAAGGTCTCCCTTACGCCATCAACTAGTCCCGTAGGATATATTTCATATCACCTGTAAAATGGTATTTTTACCATATTTCTTATACGAGGAATTGTTAGCGAAACTTTTTATTTATTTATTTTTTTTTCAAAAAAGAATTACCAAAATTATTATAATATGATTAGATTATTTTTTCGTTCCATAGATCCATGTTGAAGAGATCCTCGTGGATGTCGAACATGTCAAGAAACAAAATTTACTAGTTGAATAATATATGACTAATAGATAATACTAATAATATAAATAAAGATACATACATTTTTAGTTTTTTCTAGCTGATAATATGATAATACTAATATAGTATGAGTACATGCATCATTTGGTAAAATTTAGAAATTCACTAATGGAGTAAAAGGAGTTGGCCACTAGAAAGTCTTTTAGGTTCCTCTTAAACTATTTGTGACAAATTTCATTAAGGAATATATATATACTGAGAGGCAGTAGTTAATATACCCAGATCTTTGAAGAGGCTTCTACAGGACGTCCGTGAATTTACTCCACAAATAATACATATTACACGCTTTTGGACTCTGAAGATTTTGACTGACTTGAAGAGTTACCCCAAAATATTATACTATATGACATTATGGAATGAAAGTAAGCAAAGTATGTAAGCTTTGTTATTTTTATGTCTCCTATGTCTGATAACACTCGTATTGAAAATACAGATTTTTTGAGTCGTTTCTGCAGTTCTGTGGTGTGCTCCTCCCAACTAAATTAATTATCAAGGTGTAATCCCAAGAATTCAATACTGTCAACCTCTTCTATCTGCTCTTCTTCATACTTAATGCATATGCTGACAGGAAATCTCTTACATGTTCTGAACTGCATGTAGTGAGTCTTTTCAAAGTTTAATGACAATGAAAGTTTAATGTTCATGAAAATATCATTAGCAGACCTTTCTATAACTATGCTTGACGTACTTTTTATTGCAATAGTTGTATCATCTGCAAACAAAACGAACTCTGCTTCTGGCAGTGTAATTGATGAGAGGTCATTAATGTACACAAGAAAAAGCAATGGCCCTAAGATGGATCCTTGTGGGACAGCGCATGCAATTTTTTTCCCAATCCGATGATGACTGTTGGCTTAATTCACTAGTCACTTGCACTGACACCCTTTGTTTCCTGTTAGTGAGGTACGACTTGAACCATTTTGCAGCATTTCCCATGACCCCATAGAATTCTACTTTACTTAAAAGGATGTTATGGTTCACACAATCAAACGCTGTTGACAAATCACAGAAATTACCTGCTGCTTGCAATTTATTATCTAATGAATTAAGTACATTCCACCACTAGAATGCTTTGTTTTTAAAGATTTTATTATGGGAGTTATTTCTTGTGGTGAAGTGAGTGACATATTCATGTACGTGAAGTTATTTGTAAATGATAGTTTCATATATTCAAGGGCATTATTTACTGACCCAGATAATCCCATACTATCAGTAACAGATATAAAGTACTTGTTAAAGATTTGCCACACTATGCCCATCAGTTACTAATGTCTCATCTACTCTTAATGCTACCTGCTCTTGTTCCTTTCTGGTTCTACCAGTCTCCTCTTTCACTATATCCCATATTGTTTTTTATTTGGTTTCCTGATGTTGCTATCTTCTTCTCATAGTGCATTTGTTTAGATGCCTGAATAAATTTTTAAAATATTTTATAGTATTCCTTATATTTAGCTAAATCATCATCATTGCAACTGCTCTTGGTTGATATATACATTTTCCTTTTTGTCTTGCATGAAATGTTTATTCCTTGTGTAATCCATGGTTTTATTATAGACTTCTGTTTAATTCGAGTTACTTTTAGAGGAAAACAGTTTTCAAACGTGATACTAACATTATTAATGAATACGTTATATTTTTCATTCATGCCATGAGCACTATATACATATCTCCTGTTCATGTCTTTGAGGGGTTTTCTAAAATTTTCAATTTTTGGTGGGTTGACTACTCTCCTGCATATACATTTTGGAGTCTTCGTAATCTGTTTAGAATCTATACCTAAAACAAGGAGCTGCATATCATGATCTGATAGGCCATTTATTATTGGTTTTATGGTATGATTTTGTTCCTTTGATTTGTCTATAAAATATTATGAATTGCTATCCTAGAGGTTTTAGTTATCCTAGTTGGAAAATTTACGGTATGTGTTAGGTTGAAAGACAAAGTTACTGACTGCAATAAATTTTTACTGGAGGACTGCATAAGAAAATCTGTATTAAAGTCACCAGCAACCAGGATTTCTTTATTTCTTCGTGTTAAATAACCCAATAGAGCTTCTAGATGATTTAGGAACCCTAATGGAAATCAATCTGGAGCAGAAGACTTGGTTTTGTTGAGCTATTTAAGTTGATTTACTACTCCAAGGGTATCAATATAAATTACACATGCTGGCAGCTGTGCTTGATTCAAATTCTGAACCATGGCCTCCCTTGGATCTAGGGTGTGGGCCCGAAGGTGGTCCCAGCACTGAACAATTTATGTGAGTGTGATTCTTCAGTTTCTCCCGGCGTATTTGATAATCAAAATATCCACGGGTGTACTGCCGGTCTATAGTGTCCAACGGACTGAGCTCCTGGAAACGCGCCGGCACGGAGATCCGCACGCTACGGCTACTCGAAGGGAACTGGGTTCTAGCCCGGTAGCGGGCCATTTAAATACCCTCGGCCCGCGGAGCGACCCCTCCGCGCTCCGCGCCGCGGCCGCGCAGTGGAACCGATTGCGCCGGCGTCTGAGATGACGTCGGTGTGAAGGCTCTGTCCGCCGGGGTCGTCACTTCGTTACGTTTGCTAGATTTACTCTTAATTAACCCAATCGCTGGTTCCCAAGCTTTGCTAAGATTATAGCCACAGTGACGGTTTATGAGGTCGTCACTTGTGCGAATTTCAATGGCGTCTCTAACGACACAGTCCCAGTACCTCGACGTCTGTACCAGAATCCTAGTGCGTTCATACTCCATCGCATGATTCTCCGACAAACAATGTTCAGCGACCGCCGACAGCAATCGTGTGTGCCTCTGGTGTTCAACGCATCGATCCTCGACGGTACGTATCGTCTGCCCAATATATGACTTTCCACACTGACACGGAATATAGTACACGCCGGCCTTCCTCAAACCGAGATCATCTTTGGCGCTCCCCACCAGTGCACAAATTTTATTCGGCGGACAAAAAACAGTTCCATCCTGGTGTTTTTTCAAAATGTGGGCGACCTTCCCCGAGAGTGCGCCGGTATATGGAATGAACGCAGTGCCTACATCCTCCCTCGTGTTTTCATCCGTTTCCACGGGTTGTGATGTAGTGGTTTGGCGGAGAGCCCGCTGAATCTGCCACTCTGAGTACCCATTTTTTCGAAATACAGTTATCAGGTGTTCCAATTCCTGTGGTAGACTCTCTGCGTCGGAGATAGTGCGCGCCCTATGTACTAGAGTTTTAAGTACACCATTCCTCTGTGAAGGGTGGTGACAGCTGTCTGCGTGTAAATACAGGTCAGAGTGCGTTGTCTTCCGATATACACTATGACCCAGGGTGCCATCTGCTCTTCTCTTGACCAAGGCGTCGAGGAACACAGGCAAGAGCAGCTGCCACCGGTGCATCAGCTGTCACACTGTGGGAGCGGCCAGAAGTCACCAGTGCTGCAGACCTGCCTCCACCACTTCTGCAGCAGTGTGGTGACACAGCAGTTGAATGAGCCACTAGGTGCTTTTGCAAATGGGGCTGTAGGCCACAGGCTTCTATTCTGGCCACTCCCATCCCCTTACTGCACCAATCTTCCTTGGCTATTTTTTGTTGAACTGTTTCCCTTTTCCTCTTTGCTCTAGAAACAATCACACAAGTCATCAAGAGCAATGTACTTGTCAGCTCGTGAGAGATGGATCGACTTCATTTCTGTGCCTGCTTCTAAAAACTATAATACTTATTTGGTGAAGTTTGTATAAATATCAAGGGCGGATTCAGGAGGGGGGAGGGCACAGGGGCACTTGCCCCCCCCCCCACTTCAGATGGCCCGACAAAAAATTAAATAAGAGGGGAGAGAGAGAAGGGAAGCGAGAGATAAAAGGGAGTAGAGAAATAGAGATGATGAGGAAGGGAGGGAGGGAAAGAATCTTAGGATTAGAATAATTAACTTTTACTTACGGGTAGCATGTAATTGTGAGATTAAAAATGCAAAGAAGAAGAAATTGAGTCAGTACAACGCAAATACATGAAATATGATTTTCTTAGCACGACGTACTGGCTGTTTCATTCTGACTCGTAATTGGGCGATCTTTTAGGATACATAGTTTTTCCAGTTTCTGCATTGTTTGGTAATGACACAGCTAGTCCGGTTACTGCACTAGTTGTCCGGTTACTGCACTAGTTGATGATTCATGCGCTGGCTGTTGGCAGGGGCAGGAGGCGTGTATATGGCTGCCGGGTGGGGGGGGGGGGGAGGTAAGAGCATCAGCAAGCAGAAGGCAGCGTCGCAGTGTTGGAAACAATACTCGAAACAATGTGTGCGGTAATGTTTCGCGTCTAGGGGCAGTATAACGTTTGTAGCAATCCGAAATAAATGGATGTCCTTCAAGTAGTGCAGATGTTTTTTGCTGCTGGCATCACCAGGTAAATTCGTCTTCACTTGTCAAATTAATATACGGTACTTCCATCTAATTACCATTGCACTACTAGTATCGGCGTTCTATGGTGACATTCTTAAGTTCCTATGAGTAAAAAGAAATATTATAATGTTTCAACCACATTAAACAGTGAAAAGTTTAATAATTTATCAAACCATGTGCACCGCATGGGAATGGCCATGTGATCTGGGGCGCAACATCGCGAAGTACACGGCCACTCCCAGCAGAGGTTAGAGTCCTCACTCGGGCATGGGTGTGTGTTATCCTTAGAATAAGTGAAATTAGATTGTAAAACTAGGGTCCCTTCGGTTATTTTTTTTAACGCTGTGTCATACGTTCTTTTAATCAAACCAAATGTTTGTAAATCTATCGGACTTCACTGCCTGCGTGGTCATCAGTCCGTAGTTTACAAACTACAAGGTGTTTCACGAAAGACGCCTGCCAGGCGTCCGCGGATCGCGTGGTCCGGCCGCCGGCCACGGCAGCGTCCGATTCTCGGACTCTATTGGGCCCGGGCGCATACACTGAGTTAAAGTCCAAGAAACATTGCCGTCTGAGTAACCTAAGCTTACCTTTATTTACAGTAGATGTTCAAAATGATGTCCCTCTAAGGAAAGAGCGGCCTGACATCTCTTCAACACATTTGCGAATACTCGACGAATTTCGGCTGCCAAAATCTGGGAAATGACTAGTCGAATCCTGCCTTCCAACTCCTCGAGTGTATGGGGATTGCTTGCATACACCTTGTCTTTTAACATTCCCCACAGATAAAAGTCAGAGGGATTTAGATCTGGAGAACGAGGAGGCCAGTCAACTATCCTATCATCAAAACCACTTTGTATTGCTGCCATAGAAGCATTGGCAATGTGTGGTCTTGCATTGTCCTGCATGAAATATCCGTACAGCTTTTCGTTGGGAGAAAGTTCTTGAAAAAATGGATGCAGGATATTGTCCACATACTGGTACCTGTCAGAATTTATTGTTTCGTGAAAAAAAGATTCGACTAGTCATTTCCCAGATTTCGGCAGCCAATATTCGTCAAGTGGCAATGTTTTTTAGCCTGCAGCACAATAGAGTCCGAGAATCAGGCGCTTCCGTGGCCGGCGGATGTAGTGGCGGCGGCCAGGAGCTGTACCGCGCGATCCGCGGACGCCTGGCAGGCGTCTTTCGTGAGACACCCTGTACTTAAACTAAGGTAAACTAACATAAAGAATTCGAATCCCCCGACGGCGGACGGCCGCGCGCATCGCAACATGGCTAACCAGCCGCGGCTACGTTTTTGTACAGTTAGCATTAAGTCATTTGGCTCGTATTAAAGCACAAAACATCTTTCGACCATATTGTACAATTGCTTGAATTGTGAAGTGGTCAGTCTTATAGTCCAATTATTCCAAAGTTGTATTTATTTAGAGAAACCTATGCCAATTTTGCATGGCTTTCTTTGTATAGGGATTCGCATTTTCTCATCTGGCGAAGGTCAGAATCAGTTACATATGGAATTAAATTCAGAGCCTGAATGCCCCGTGTTCAGGTGTTGGCAAGTTCAAAAATGTTCAAATGTATGTAGAGCTTCTGGGACTTAATTACGGGGTCATCAGTCCCTAAACATACAAACTACTTATGAAATAGCTTATACTAAAGACGGCACTAACATCCATACCCAGGGGGGATTCAAACGCCCGACCACAGCAGACCGTGAGTGGCACGCCGCAGACCACTCGGCCACTGCAGCCGGCTGTTGGCAAGTGTTTCATTCTTTATGATGATGAAGGATGAAACACATGTGTCCACAGCTGAACTCAGGGCATTCAGGCTCTAAATTCTCTTTTCTTTTCTATTTTGTGGTAAATTTAGAAATTTTTTTACTCTTTAATGTGATTGAATCATTGTAATATTTTTGTGATCATAGGCTTTTGAAGATGACGCCATACTGTGCAGAAAGTAATAGTGCATTGGTAGTTAGATGGATGTTTTTTAAATTTTTTTTCTAAGAAGCGACTGTGGCTTTGGAACATGTTTTGTATGTTTCCTGTGTGTGTGTGTGTGTGTGTGTGTGTGTGCATGTGTGTGTGTGTGTTAAAATTTGTTTCACATATCATTATATGTTCATCCTCCTCAGCCATGTGCCCTCAAAAGAAAAAATAAATAAATAAAAAAAAAAAAAAAAAAAAAAAAAATAACGCCAATGATAAACATCCTTAGTTTTGTTAAGAAGTTGTTTATGTGAAAATATTCATGAAAAAGGTAATGCCAGCATAACCTTTAATAATACTGTTGAGTATATAAACACTCAGAGGGTAGATAACGCACACATAAGAGAAAATGTGTCTGTCACAGTGACAGATCAGTTAATGCTGCTATAGTGGCAGGTTATCACGAGTTCACGAGAGATGGGGGACAACATCTCCGAGATAGCGAAGAGGTGGGGATTGTCCCATACGACCACTTCAATAGTGAATCGTGAATATCAGCAATCCGGTAAAACATAAAACTCCGACATCGCTGTGGCCGGGGAAGAAGGTTTCAGGAACGGAACCGACATGTTCACTGAAGAGATCGTTCAGCGAGACAAAAGTGCAACCCTTCCCCAATTGCTGCGGGCTTCAATGCTGGGTCATCAATATGTGTCAGTGTGCGAAGTGTTCAATGATCCAACGTTGATATGCGCTTTCGGAGCCAAAGGTTCACTACTGTGCCCTTGCTGACTGCACTATAAAACGCTTTACGCCTCGCCTGGGCCCGTCAACACCGAGATTGGACTGTTGGTGACTGGAAACATGGTGCCTGGTCTGACAAGCCTGGTTTCCAAGTGTACCAAGCTGAAGGACTTGTACGCATATGGAGACAACCTGATGAATCCGTGGATTCAGCATGTCAGCAGGGACTGTTCAACAGTGGCGGCGCTAGACGAAAACTGGGCGTCGGCGAACTCGTCTTTGCGAGGCCACTTTCATTTTTCCAGTAAGAAAGAAAATGTTAAATAAAATGAGCCGAATTATACATCAATAATCATTATACTAAAATTTTATTAGTATAATATGCAAGTATTATTGCAATGACAAAAATTACAATAATCATACACAACTTTTCGGCTTTTCGTCTCACTGAATTTTTTAAAAGATGAGATCTTAATTAATACAAGCCGCTATTTTGGCTTCAATTGATACTACTGACAACGCAGATCGTGTTTCTTACCTCACGGTGCTTCTCAAGTAAATCTTAATCAATTTTAACTTTGTGAAGCTCCTCTCGGCCGAACCTGTACTGACTGGAACTGGTTGTTATATAAACATTTGGATATACTTCTTCCAAATTGTTTTCTAATTTTGCAAGTCTTTAACTAAAAATTACTTAATTGCTGCACTCATACGGAAATAAATACGGAGAACTAAATAGCTGCAGGCCGGGCTCTAAGGCGTCATACCACGGTGAGCGAGATCGCTCTCCTCGGGGGTCGAATCCTATCCTTGGTTACAGATGTTGTGTTCGTTCTTTCGTTAAGCTAGTCTAAGTTAGATGCAAGTCGTCGCTACATAACCTAGCAGTTGAAAAGCGCCGTTAAACATCAAATATAAAAAAGAAGAAAAAATCTAAAACTTTAACAATGTTTTGCGAGGCCCCCCACAGGCGCGAGGCCGTCGGCGGTGGCCGACGTCGCCGACGCCTAGCGCCGCCACTGCTGTTCAAGCAGGTAGAGGCTCTGTAATGATGTGGGGTGTCCGCAGTTGGAGTTATATGGGACACCTGATACGTCTATATAAGACTCTGAAAGGTGACACGTATCTTGGCTAATTAATCATGTCAAACGTGCTTTCAGCAAGACAATGCTACACCTCACGCGTCCGGAAATGCTACAGCTTGGCTCCAGGAACACTCTACTGCGGTTGAACACCTCTGCTGGGCACCAAACTCTCCACACATGAACATTATTAACCCTTTGCAATACAATTTAAGTTCCGTAACGTGAGCCGTGACTGCAAGGTAAGGATGCGCCTTACGATTCCCGTCGCTTAACACACGCTAAGCCGTCGGCTCACGGAACGAGGCAGTTAACGTGCACGGGAACTGGAAATACGACGCTACGAGGCACAGCTTCGTCGGCACGCGGGACAACCTGCTTAACGTGATTTGGGCTTTCAGAGCTCTCTAGCGACAGTTTTCATCGCGCAATCGTCGGCTGCTACAGCTCATTTGGAGCGCGAAGCACACGCATCGAAGAGTACGTGTTTAAAATGGATCCTACTGAATTAGCTGTTTTGGCTTTATTAACTATTGTCGAAGATGAGAGGAGAAAATCCGCAGAAGATTGTGGGTACGGGAGTTGATTCAGCGGCGAAATAATGGCAGGAGAACCATTCATCACAATGTCATGACGATAACCGAAGTTCATATTTCATTGCGAATGTAATGTGGCGTCGATAACAACATGAAATAAATAACTACATAAATATAACTGTAAGCAAAAAAAAAAAAGTATAAGAATTTTACGGGACTACTGCGGGAATTACAGAGTTTTTGGGCGGGGAAATTCTAAATAGAAAATCAATAGAAATAGCAATATTGACATAAACTGAAACATGAACGTTTTCGTCGCACTTTTTTTGGAAGCATTGTTTCTCTAACAGACTCCATTCCCTCGGTTTCATTGTTTAACAAAAGAACATCGCAAAACGTAACTTCACTTTTACATTTCGCTAGTCTCTCGCGCCGAATTTCACCAACTTTCGTAATTGTACTTCATTATTACTAACAAAAGCTCTCCTGACTCTACATCGTATTCAAGAACTTCAATAAACGAGTCGTTTTGTAATTTTGTGTCCTACATTGTCTGGAAGTGCTATTTACTTTATCATTGCATGTTTTTTCGATGTTTCATCTGTGTTACAATAATGATATTTCTATTGTTTTTCTATTTATTATATAAGGACTGTTTTTCCATAGTGGTTTCAATTAAAACACACATTTGTTAGTCCACGCAGTAGCCATATTGCTAGAAGTAAACAATAAACCGAACTGAAGCAGGAAAGGTCGGAACGTGACGTAGACAGTGTTCTTGCTTCCTATTGGTCCGACTTAAAGTGGCACGTTACCGAAATATCGCAGAACTTAATTTTGCGTTTCACGGGATAAAATGGCTCCTCAACGGGGAAAAGCAGGATGTGACGTTAGCTATCCCGTTCCGTGTGCCTACGGCTTAAAGCTGCGGTGCACTACGCCTGGTTGCGTCCTACGTCTCGCAGACGCCCTCGGGATATGTAAGTGTGTGAACCAGTGGCGTAACTATGTGGGGGATGAGGGGGATAGAACCCCCCCCCCCGAGACACCCCTCCCCCCCATTGGATGGGAGTGAATTAGTTTCTTCAACGGGAGTGGTAGATGGTAGTCTGTCTGGAAACTGACTAAAATTTTGCTCGTCAAGCAGATCTATCCCCCCTCCCCCAAAGCCAAGTCCTAGTTACGCCACTGGCCAATACATTAATATAGTTATTGTTAAACAGAATCGACTAAGTCAAAATATTAAATGTATACAGCATATTTAAGTACAGTATAACAGTATTGGACATATGATTTGTTGTGGGGATGTGACAGGTGACAGCAGGAAGGGGTGGGGGCGGGGGGTTGGAAGGAAGAAGGTGCGGGAAAGAGCAGACCGCTGGAATGCCGTAGTGGTCAGAAACGGGCCGAGTATGAGCCCGGTCTTGCGGCTTGCATACACTACAAACGCGCAGCCGCCCCATCGTACTCGCGGGCTCGTAGCCACTGGGCATGAGCTCCGTCAGTCGGCGACCATATGTTTGTAATTCATACAAATCTACAATTTTATTCCGATCTTGATGAGATTTGCATACTTGATCTTCAAAATAAGAGGAATATCGCTTCCTACACAATATGGTGGATGGCAAAGGCTACTTCACTCACAGAATTCGACAAAATCAACAGTTTTACGATTCTGTTGAAATTTTGCACACTTGATCTTCAGATAAAGTATTCATCAGTTTCTTTCTGCAATGTGTCGAGACAACTTCATACCATTTCCACACATTCATGCTATACTCTCAACTCATTCAATAAATTTAATAATTATTTCAGCTCACAATTTCTTGCAGATGAAAGGAAACATTTGTCACTCCATATTAAGAAAACAATTCGCAAAAGATCCCACATATATTATAGTTTGACGTAATAAAGGCCTAAATTTATTTTCATTACTGTGTAGCATCAAATTAAGTGAAGTATTACACGAAAATTAATAATGTGCTTTGGTAAGAACACATTGCATAGACTTTTTGGTTCAGTCGATTTTTGATCCAAATTTGCTGTGTTTGATTTGTAGACAATATTCTGACTTTTCGTTTGAAACCGAGCAGAACGATAAATATTAATTCGTTTTCGAGGCACTGGCGCTGCCATTGCCATCCCTGCGCATCGGAAATCATGTGGTTATATCAATCGTCAAATTTCATACTCATTTTAGCGACGAAGTATTGCTTTATTTATTACTGAATTAAAAATATCACCAAATAAATGTATTAGAGTGAATGGAAAATCTGGAAGATGTCAACTACTACGAAGACAAGTGATGCTGATTTTACATCGGACTGACTAACAGGCAGTTTTCAGAAGTATAACATGGAATTATATAGGACGCCATTGACTTACATGAATGTATTTTGCAAGATTCAAAAAATGTTCGAATGTTTGTAAATCTATCGGACCAAACTGCGTGGTCAGTCCGTAGCTTACAAACTAGTTAAACTAAACTAACCTAAAGGCCATTCCACACTGCACGTGGCGTGCGTGTCCGGACGTACGCTGTGCACACTGCAGGCCACGGCCACGCGCCAGAAACGCGTGGCTTCCGTTCGCTCGCTGAGCGATCTTCCTAAACGTGGCCGGCCACGTTTTCAGTCCGCGCATGCGCAGAGCCAAGGTAAGACCTCGTGCAAACCAACCCTATAGCACTACACAGCGCATCTTTGTTGTATGAACCGTTGCGTTTATTGTTGGTGGTTTACAAGTGGTTGGTGTGCCACTGTTTGTTCCAGTAACGTTTTAGGCTCAAAATGGACCAGTTAAGGGGATAAGGAATCGGATTTTGGGTCAAGAAATCGATTTTCGTTTTATTGCCTTATTAGATTCCGCCAGGTTTTCTCTATAATATGACGTTTCATACAAAGCGCTACTAGAGTTATAACTATTTTATTTTTGTAGATTTGTGAGATCGCATATTGCGCTTTAGTTATACGCGTTTCAAGTGGCTGACCATAAACGTTTTGGCGGTACATTTATGCGACATAAATTCAAATATCCCGCTTTCCAGTGACTCTTTATACACTATTTGTCCGAAAATGTTTCTCTCTGGCTTCATCAAGTTACTCCTTGACTTTGTGAGATCGAATTGTTTGTAAACAACTCGATGATGAGAAAACCTTGGACGGCAAAGGAAGATTCACTGAGTCCATGATAGACCACTTTCAAATTTGCTATGGCCTTGGAATCAGGAAAATACAGGCAATCTTGAAAACTATATGGGCTTTCTATTTCCACACTGCATCCACAGATGAGCATTCCGAACGTGGAGTTAAATACATTCACTACCACACTCCATTAGCCATCATGGAAGGAATAAATCCCATTTTCAGAGATCTGGCTGACAGAAGTCTTCTGAAGAAATGTCTTTACGGAAAAACGCAGAACCCCAATGAGTGATTGAAGAGTGTGATGTGGCATCGTCTCCAAAAAACAATTGTTTATCGGAATTAATACACTACATTTTTGTGTGTATGATGCTGTGGCACCCGAGCAAAGTCGGGACAAGTCGGGACATAAGGGGAGGGGATGGTAGGCAACCGAAAATATTAATTAACAAACGCCAGTGTGTATTGCTTGTGTATAGAGTCGTACTTGGGCAGCAGCGGCGCTCTCAAGCAAGACAGTGCCCCTCAGATCTTAAGGCACACGCTATCTTGGAAATATAACTAAAAGTTGGGTTTGCGTGTTGGTTCCCACACAGTACGTGCTACGTAGACTTTAAATCAGCACAGATTAAGGCATGCTGACATTATGATCAAGGCATTAGTGAAAAAAGCAAGACAGTTGCAGAGGGTTGCAAAAGAAGACTTAAAGATGAGAGGTATTAGCTATGTATCATGAATGTTTTATCTTCTTTCTCCGTTTCCCGCAAGTTTACTTTTTACTTCTCCTAGGAACATTATCTCAGGTACTGGTGAATCTAGAAGTCTTATATTTTTATGTCTTAGTCAGTTGGGTTTCTTTTACATACTGAAACAATGATTTTGTAATCACTTGATTTACAAAAGACTTAGGGGTGATACTCTAGTAAAAAGTGATGGGAAATTTTTACTTTGAAATAAATGTAAAATATCTTTGTAAGAAAATACTTTGACAATAAACTGTAGTTTCAGTATTGTTATAACAAGTCTATCCACATGCAGTAAAAATGTTACTTCTCTATATCAAGTATTTTGTGAGGAAATGTTCTCTATAGCAGGCATATTTTAAAATTGCAGGGATAGGCGATTCTGTATCCCCTTAATTTAACAAGTACGCTCTCATCCTGTCATTTGGGACTCAACATTGGAAATCTACAGAGATATAACTTTGAAAGAGAAAGCATGGGATGAAGTTGCCGAAGCGTTATCAAAAACAGTAGGTACATACATATCCTGCGGTAATACTATCAAGTATCATAGAAAAAAAAATTCACAATCTTGTATTAAATCGGCAATGTTGATAAATTTAGTAAGTATCCAGGCACCATAATTGTTCACTGTACTTATTAATGATATTTGTATTTTTATTTTTTATTATTGCATTTGGTAGAAACCAGTGTTCCAATAAACTGAAATAATCAGAAGAAAATTTTAAAATTAACTACTGTTCAAATAATAGCGGAGAAAATGCAGTAATGATAAATAAAATGCAGTATTAATACCCAGTGCTCATTGCGTTTACACACAGTGAATACCCATAACAGGGGACGGAAATATCAAATGTTTTCATTAAGTCGCGGCAGAATAGCCGTGTGGATTGGGGCACCCTGCCGCGGTGCGCGCGGCCGTTCACCCTCGGGGTTCTAGTCCTCCTTCGGGCATTGGTGTTAGTGTTGTCCTTAGGATAAGTTACTTTAAGTTAGTTTAAGTAGTTCGTAAGCTTAGGGACTGATAGCCTCAGTAATTAAGCCCCCTAAAAAAAGTTTTCATTAAACTATGGTCCGTCTTTAAATTAAATAACAAACAAACCAAAAAAGGTACAACCAAAATATTCATTTTATTGAAATCCCCACTGAAAACAGTTTAATTGTTTCTTAAATGAACCAGGTGCTGAATTTTTCATCATCCGCCTCAAGATCACGCATCAAGTGGTGGTATTCGCCAAGCTTCTTCCTTTTCTTATTGATTGGATGCACCCACTCGTTACTTGAAGCCAAAGAATACAATAAAACCAGCTCATCGTCATTACTATCGCTGCTGCTGGTGTCATCAAACCAAGGTAAGCAACACGAAAATCCAGACTGACACGACGGAACCGTCGGAGCTGACATCTTTCTGCATACTAGGAAAAAACGTGCCCGGTATAGCATCGCAACTGTGGCCGCTGTGTGAAATGGTACGTGGTCGGCATGGCGTGAATCCAGACACGCACGCCACGTGCAGTGTGGAATGGCCTTAAGGAGAACACACACACACACCCATGCCCCAGGGAGGACTCGAACCTCCGACGGCGATATTTTGCAAGAGACTATTGCAAATGAAACGGAATTGGCGGTATCTTTGAGGCACAGTAGATGTTGAAACCTCACAATTGTGTGTGTTTTAACCAAACGAAAGCCTTATTTCAATTATTAGTAAAGAATGACCTAGGTTTCGAATCAGAAGCTCGTCTTCCAGTAAATAACTGATACAAAAAATGACAACCAAGAAAAGATAAACGTACCAACTCCCGAAGATATGGAATGTTGACTTGAGCTTTAAAATTTATCTTTGAGTTTCTAACCACATTATGTATGGATTCAAAAATTCTTTAGCATTAATTACAGTAACTAACACAATGCTGACAAAATTATCTAGATTTTTACTAGTTCCTTAGGAACAAAATAATTGGTTTTATTTATTTAAGAAGCCATAAAATGTTGCATCCATTTATCTACTACACTGTCGACGATGTCCTACTACGAAATTAAAACTTTCTGCATGGGTTGTTGATCATATGATGTTACAATATTTCACTAAACAAAACTGTATAGATATAAGTACCCAGTAACTGAGAAGTATAGTGCACAAATGAAAAGAGAACTTGAATGTTGAAAAACCAGTCACTAGTCCATGACAAACACTTTCAGTCGTAAGGCAGTATTGTTCGGACAGCCAATAATCTATGGACTGGGCGGTCACTCCCGCCGAGGGTTCGAGTCCTCACGCAGGCATGTGTGGTGTGTGTGTGTGTTTTGTCCGTAGTGTAAGTTGGTTTAAGTAGTTTGTAAGTCTATGGACTGATTACTATAGCAGTGGAGTCCAATAGTTTTACATACATTGTAACATTTTGAAGAACCAACAATAGTGCCACTTTCGATACAGAGAGTACGGCAGAGCGCTCGCCCGCTCCCCGCCTCCCCTTTCTGTGCCCCACACTCGGCTGCAGCGACACGCAGCCCAGCGCTGTTCAGCTGCAGTGCAGGTCGCATCAGCGTCGCGTCCCCTCTGCTGCCAGTCTGCGCGGCCCCATTAGACTGCGCTGTGCCGCCCGTCTCTGTTTGCGTCCGAGTCAGCCACTGTGCTGCTTGGTTGCGCACGTGGGACGTAGTATGAAACATTTCCACCACACTCCTTAGCGACGGATAATTTAGCGTGTGCTGTCACAGTATTACCCGTTCAACTTATAATGGCCATTTTAGCTGAAGGCGCTGCGAACTGTTGACTTGTTTTATCATTTATTTCGTATGGCTTACGGGCGTTATAATTACGCTCATTGGTTCATATACAGCAGATAATACAACTGTATATTCTGTTAACTCATTCTTGAACAGAAAAACAATCGAAATGAATATTAAGAATGTAAATGTATTGTTTTACGATAAAACAAAGCAGCAGCATGTTTGCAAAGAAAAAATATTACAGTCGTTTTTAATATATTCTTCTGAAGGAAAAATATGCGAACTGAAAAAAAACCTGTAATGTTACTATGGAATAACTGGAGTGAATGCATAATACATTTTCTATAAATATATTTTTCTACAGAAAATTGTACGAAATAAAAATAAAACAGGAGGGAAAACGTTGCTACCACTGGCACTGCCGCTGTCAAATTATCCTGGAAAATCATTGTTGGCTATGCCAGCACAAGTCTCCCTTTTACTACACTTTGCTCACTTTTGCTACACTTTGCGAACATTGTGAAAGTATTTTTGTAATGTCTGCAGGTCCGTATGCGGCGAAGAAGACTTCGTGTATGGCGCGTGTACTCCGCAACGTGTCAGAGACTCTCTGTTTACATTTGGCGCAGCTGACTGACCTCTCTCACACGACTTGCGCTTGTTCGGCGCGGTAAACGTACCACGTCTCTGATACGTCTAGTTGATGTTTGGCCAGATTGGCAAGCTACGTCTCTCAAACGACATTGTAAGCCGAGGGGTTAAGCATATCTGGGATGCCTTGCAACGTCCTGTTCAGAAGAGATCTCCACCCCGTCGTACTCTTGCGAATTTATGGACAGCTGTGCATGATGCAAGGTGTCAATTCCCTCCAGCATTACTTCAGACATTGGTCGAGTCCAAGCCATGTCGGTTGCTGCACTTCTGAGTGCTTGCTGGGGCCCTACATAATATTTGGCTCGTCAGTGAATATCAGCCTCTTTTTTGTTCCCAGGTTAGTTTTCCACCTTGGTCTTTAGGATTCTTGCCACTAACCAGCAACTAACACCATCTCTTCATCCTGAATTCGCTAACACAATAAGCAAAATCTTTCTTCAACGTAGTTCTGGAACATAGCTTCCGTAGTAGTAGGCTCATCTTTGCTTCCTCTTCGTTTTTTTTACGGTAGTACTTTCAGTTTGCTCGTGTAAGAACACATCTTGTCAGTTCTTAGTTTCAAAATACCTTCAGTATAATTACCTGCTTCAAACAATGTATTTTCGGAAACCCAAGTTGAAAGGTTGTTTCCTGCATCTGAAACATATGAAAATTTTTTTATAAACAGGAGCCTGTGTTACAATCAATCTCGGTACATTACAAAGATATGTACAAGAATATTGTGTACAACAGTATTGTGAAACAAAATAAAAATGCTTACCAGTAAGTAGGTCATCTTGGTGTAGCTGCAATTAACTTCCCCTCAATTTACGTGCATTAACTTTAGCACGTTTTATTTTTAATTCCTTTCCTCCTTGTCTGGTCATTATTTTGTTCATTTTCAACGATAGTATTTTCGTTTTCAACTTAACCATGGAAATGTGGACTTACGTCATTTTGCAAATTCACGATTCAGTTGATATTTGTGATGTTTTAGCGTTATCTGTAGTTTTATGGGTGGATGATTGTGAGTAATTACTGTTGAAAGACTCATTACAGATATTCAGATGTTTGTAGAGCTTATGAGACTTAACTACGGGGTCATCAGTCCCTAAACGTACAAACTACTTATGAACTAGCTAATACTAAGGACGGCACAAATATCCATGCCCGAGGGGGGATTCGAACCCCCCAACCGTAGTGGCCGCGCAGACCGTGACTGGCGCGCCGCAGACCGTTCGGCCACCGCGGCCGGCACTCATTACAAGTTGAACGGCTAAACATCACTTGAACAGGAGAATATTATGCGACCTTGACAGTAATTTATGTTAATTTATTTATTTTACAACTGTGTTATTGACAATAAAGTGTAGCGATATAGGAACAAGATTTGAATAACACAACCAGCACCGATGAACGAATACTCGAATCGGACCAAGAGGCAAGATACTTCAAAACCGGAGGACGACGAGTTGATTTAACTGGTACGAGATACAGATTTGTCACAGGTTTACTTTTTTTTCTACCAGTACTTTCCTGTCGTTTCCAAATTTTACATAAATTATTTTGTTAGGATAGGAAGGATAATGTAAAGAAATGGCATGGCTTCGAATTTGAGATTCGGTTCGTCAAAGAGTTTAAATTTCCTCAAGAAATTTTATGTAGCGACGGATGCTAATTTAAGTATTTTCTTTCACTCATATTTGTTTGTCAAATATTTCGTGTGATTCGTATGTATCTTCTCACACTCGGCTCTCACTTCTTCTTTGTGGGAAGTTCGGATGCGCTTGTGGTAAGATTCTATCAGATACAGTGCACGTTGTCCACATACGTGACAAAAACAAGCGCTAACCTGTGAATCACCCAGACTTTTTCTGGCGGTTCCATGAATAGAAGACAGCCGGTACTCCGGTAGTTTCAGCGCAGGGAAATCGGGTATTCCCCTTGAGGCTTTAAAGACGTTGAAGCCAATAGCGTGCTGCGAGGTAATAATAACTGGCAGAGTCGCGTTCGTAGAACGACAAGCGAACTCTGGGAAGAACCGAGTTCTCTTCCTCCTAGGAACAAGTGCTCGGTGTATTCCCCGAGCGAGAATTCGATCAGCGTTGCCACCTTAGCCATTTTATATGTACCGTATTCACAGTAGCGTCTGGCCATATAAAAACAAACTGATTATAGCCTCTCTATCGAAAGACTCATTACATGTTGAACGGCTAAACGTCACTTAAACAGGAGAATACTCTCGACCTTGACAGTGATTGATATCAATTTATTTTATCATAGTGTTGTTGTCACATTATAGATGTGCAAAGTATATACTTAAGAAACACCCTCGTGCCAAAGTACAGTCTTACTACAATCATTTCAATTGCTCTTTGACTAAGTAACGTGATTCTGTCCAGATTAGTCACCTTGGATATTCTCCATGTAATTTAAAAGTGTACTTCATTGTACTAACTCATTGGTTATTATGCCCTCGTTATATTTTCGTTTACTCAGCAGGAAAACAAGTGGGTAAAAAGCACGCAGAACACGACAGAACCCTGCGATAACAAAACACGCCTAGTTTCCTGCTCCAATTCTGAATGTTTTGAGGGGAAGACTATATACATGAAGACTTTTCAATCTCGTATGTTTGATAAAATGTCCACCGTGCACATATTATAAAAACAACACCTAATTTTTCATTTTTCCTCTTCCTTTTAATATATCATATTCAGCCCCCCTCCCCCCCACATCTCCAAAAATATCTCTATTTTGTTTGCAATCTAACTTGTTCTTAGTTCAAGTCTTGTGACTTTAGTTCTTGCGATATTTATCTTTTCAACACGTACGCTTAGGCACAATGTGCTGTCAAAGTGAACACCGCATGCCTTCGGTAAGTAGGAGCACAGTATCTTTATCTGTTTACCTTGGGACACGGAACGCCCTTATCAGCAGACGATTAGATCATAGTAGGAACTTACATTGAAGTGATAAGATGGATGTGTTAGTATCACGACATAATTATGGGATTACAAAGAATACTTAAAAAGAGGACATTGCTTTAATGTACCTTGGAAGCTTTTGAAATTTGGTGTTACAGAAAAAAATGTTTAAATGTTTGTAAATCTATCGGACCAAACTGCGTGGTCATCAGTCCGTAGCTTACAAACTACTTAAACCTAGGTAAACTAACCTAAGGACAAACACACACACCCATGCCCCAGGGAGGACTTGAACCTCCACGGCGAGCAACCGCACGCTCCGCAGCGAGACGCTTTTCTTCCCTCTGTTAGATCTATGGTTTGCGGTCGTTCGTTTAGTTTGTTCGTGGTTGTTCGTTGAATGGTTGCCTCAGCTTTTTTATTACAGAGGGCGTTTAGCCCCCTGACAGGGCGCGCTGAGCCACGGCGCCCGGTCGGCAGTCCTGTGAAGTTGGCACCCCTTTTTTGGAAAATGTACATTTTTTTCAGAGTTCTAGACAGATATACAATAGTTCTGGAGTTCTCTGTACAAAATTTAAATAGTTCTGCATAATTTCGCCGAAAAAATAGGAAAAATTACCACAAAATTTAGTTTTTTCAAAATAATTTTCTACCTAATTGTTCAAACATAGTTCTGATCACAGTTCTAAATAGCTCTCAAAGAGTTCTACAGGAAATCCAAATGACATTTTTCTGTGCAGATTATACTTCATGAGATAATTGCAATAATGGGGAATCCATTTACACGCTACTGTGAATTTGGCACCCCTTTTCTCAAAAATGTGAATTTTTTTCAGAGTTCTAGGCAGATATGCAATAGTTCTGGAGTTCTCTGTACAAAATTTAAATAGTTCTGCACTAATTCGAGAAAAAATTACAAAAAATTGTAACAAATTTTAGTTTTTTCCAAATAATTTTTTGCCTAATTGTTCAAACATAGTTCTGATCACAGTTCTAAATAGCTCTCAAAGAGTTCTGCAGAAAATCTTAATGATATTTTTTTTGCCCAGATAATAGTTCACGAGCTAATTGCGTAAATAGGGAGAAAAAGTACACAAAATTGCGCCTGAGTCGTGTGAAGTTGGCACCCCTTTTTTCAAAAATGTAAATTTTTTTCAGAGTTCTAGACTGATATGCAATAGTTCTAGAATTCTCTGTACAAAATTTAAATAGTTCTGCAGAATTTCGTGAAATATCGCAATTCTGAATAGTGGGAAGCTGTGAAGGTGGCACCCCTTTTTTCAAAAATGTAAATTTTTTTTCAGAGTTCTAGACAGATATGCAATAGTTCTGGAGTTCTCTGTACAAAATTTGAAGAGTTCTGCAGAATTTCGCCGAAAAAATAGTAAAAATTACCACAAACTTGAGTTTTTTTTTAGTTTTTTTAAAAATAATTATTTGCCTATTACCACAAACATAGTTCTGATCACAGTTCTAAATAGCTGTCAAAGAGTTCTACAGGAATCCTAATGATATTTTTCTGTGCAGATTATACTTTATCAGATAAATGCAGTAATGTGGAATCCATTGTCACGTTACTGTAAATTGGCACCATTTTTTTTGGAGAAATACACATTGTTTTTTGGGGTTCTGTGTACATATACTATAGTTCTAGAGTTCATGTGAATATTTCTATGTAATTGCCCGAAACAAAATTTGGAATATCCGATAAGCTGTCTTATTTGTGCCCGTTATTCGAGAAATATACATTTCTTAGGTCTTCACAGATATTCTATCCGCTGCACATTCAATTTGTTGTTTTTACGTCTGAGTGATTACTGCTTATCGTAAACAAGAACTATTGGACATGTCCCTAGAACTCTGGAAAAAAGTCCAAATTTTTAGAAAAAACGGGTGCAAATACCACAGTAGCATGTAAATGAATACTCCATTATTGTAATTATCTCATAAAGTATAATCTGCACAGAAAAATGCTATTAGGATTTCCTGTAGAACTCTTTGACAGCTATTTAAAACTGTGATCAGAACTATGTTTGCGCTAATAGGCAAATAATTATTTTTAAAAAACTAAAAAGTTTGTGGTAATTTTTACTATTTTTTCGGCGAAATTCTGCAGAACTATTCAAATTTTGTACAGAGAACTCCAGAACTATTGCATATCTGTCTAGAACTCTGAAAAAAATTTACATTTTTGAAAAAAGGGGTGCCAACTTCACAGCTCTCCCACTATTCAGAATTGCGATATTTCACGAAATTCTGCAGAACTATTTACATTTTGTACAGAGAACTCTAGAACTATTGCATATCAGTCTAGAACTCTGAAAAAAATTTACATTTTTGAAAAAAGGGGTGCCAACTTCACACGACTCAGGCGCAATTTTGTGTACTTTTTCTCCCTATTTACGCAATTAGCTCGTGAACTATTATCTGGGCAAAAAAATATCATTAAGATTTTCTGCAGAACTCTTTGAGAGCTATTTAGAACTGTGATCAGAACTATGTTTGAACAATTAGGCAAAAAATTATTTGGAAAAAACTAAAATTTGTTACAATTTTTTGTAATTTTTTCTCGAATTAGTGCAGAACTATTTAAATTTTGTACAGAGAACTCCAGAACTATTGCATATCTGCCTAGAACTCTGAAAAAAATGCACATTCTTGAGAAAAGGGGTGCCAACTTCACAGTAGCGTGTAAATGGATTCCCCATTATTGCAATTATCTCATGAAGTATAATCTGCACAGAAAAATGTCATTTGGATTTCCTGTAGAACTCTTTGAGAGCTATTTAGAACTGTGATCAGAACTATGTTTGAACAATTAGGCAGAAAATTATTTTGAAAAAACTAAATTTTGTGGTAATTTTTCCTATTTTTTTGGCGAAATTATGCAGAACTAACTAAATTTTGTACAGAGAACTCCAGAACTATTGTATATCTGTCTAGAACTCTGAAAAAAATGTACATTTTCCAAAAAAGGGGTGCCAACTTCACAGGACTCCGGTCGGCTATGCCACCGAGGTGGTGTTACAGAAGAATATTGTAGATTAGATGGGTAGATCGCGTAACTAATAAAGAGGTAGTGAACAGAATTGAGGAAAAAAAGAAATTTCTGGCATATCTTGACTGAAATTAGGGATCGATTGGTAGGAGAAATTCTAAGATATCAAGGAATCGTCAGTTTCGCGTTGAAGGGAAGGGTTTTTAGTAAAAATTGCAGAAGGAGACCGAGAAACGAATACAATAAGGAGATTCAATAGGATGTAGGTTACCGTTCTTATTCAGAGACGAAAAGGCTTGTTTAGGACAAGGTAGAGCTGCTTCACACCAGTCTCTGGACTGAAGACAACAACACATATGAATTTGCAGATGTATTACGATGAGCATTGACTGCTTTACATTCTTGATGAATAGCTCGCGGGTTTCCAGCCGGATGAGTGTTAAAATACCGCGTCATTTGAAGAGTGTTATTTTATTGCCGCGGCGGAGTGGCCGAGCGCATTGAGACGCTTTGTTCCGATACGCGAGGCCGTTCCCCGTCGGGGGTTCGAATCCTACCTCGGGCATGGCTATTTGTGTTGTCTTTAATATAAGTTAGTTTACAACTGTTTTTAAGTTTAGGAACTGATGGCCCCGCAGTTAAGTCCCATAAGCTGAACAAACATTTGAATTTTTTGGGTTATTTTTGTTTGTGACAGGTTAGGTATCCGTCGCAAGTTGCGGATAAATGTCTCAGAGATGTGCTTTCAATAAATATTGAACATTTAAGATTGCTTCAGTTTCATAAGGTGAAAAATTATTTTCCCTTCGCTCCACTTGCACGCGGTAATCTCTAGTACGAAGTTCTTTAGTAACAAAAATGTGCATCCATGTCATTCACTACTTTAGTAGTTGCTTTAAAATTTTTACTGTTACCATCACTTTTTCTAAACATGTGAGAAACAACTGCATATTTTTTTACAAGAAATGTAAACAGAACTTGTGATGCAGCATAAATTTGTAGGGCTTAATGTATTCTGTGGTATTAACACAACCTTATGGCTATAGGGTGCTGGAAGACTGATTATTTGCTAAGACGGTTGCTTACGCATCGCCGGCCGCGGTGGCCGAGGGGACAGTCTGCTTTCCGCTGCGACGCGGCGAGGACACGATGTTGTGTTCGCTGCCGCGGAGCCAGCGCTCGGGTTTGTTTACGCCGTACTCGGCCGTTTCCACGCGTGCCGGCGTATTTACATAGAACAACATGGCGAACCAGTACCGCAAATCGACGCTCAAATTCACGTTCCAAAACGAATTTGCAAGACCGAAGGCACTCGAACTAGAACGATTTATACGAGATGAAGTGAAAATTCCGACGGCCGACGTTCTCGGCATACACCTGTCAATAGTGAGCAGTGTGGCTTATGTAAAGATCATCAATGAAGCAACATGTGAAAGAATTCTTCGGGAGACGAAACGAGAGCTTCGTTTCTGCCACTCTGATGGCAATGTGGGTACTGTGACAGTCGACCACGCTGGATTGGGACTCCTACCATCAGGATCTTCGAACTCCCCTTCGAACTTCCAGCAGAAGAGGTCGTGGCGGCGCTCCGCCCCTACGGCACGGTGCAGAGTCACGTTGCTGAGAAGTGGATGCAGTTCCAAACGTACCCTGTCTTGAACGGCGTGCGGCAGGTCCGTATCGAACTTCGACGCCATGTTCCCTCATATATATCTATAGGCGGCTGTCGCGCTATAGTCATATATGATGGACAACCGAAGACCTGCTCGGGATGTGGAAAAGAGGGACACCTCCGATCCGAATGTATGCAACGTCGGATCACGCAACTGCCTCCGACGGATATGTTGCCTCCGTCGCAGCCAACGATACTTCCCGTGACTTATGCTGCCGCCCTAACAAATGATAAAAAATTTGTCGACTCATCTGCCAGCTTCGAACACTACATTGCACGACCCTCCGACGCGGAGCGATGCGGCAACGCATGCTCCACGTACTGAGGAATCACTGCCGACGGCACCTCCCTCCACGACGGAGGAACAACCCCGTAACACCAGCATGGCGATAGAGTCACTGATTGTGCCGACTTCGGCCTTTGTGCCGGAGCGTCGCGACTCGGTGCTGTCGTCGGATGCGGAAGGACACACCCGGAAACAACGATCCCCGAAGCGACACAAACGGAGGCGTAAGTCTTCAGTAGAAAAGATGGAGGACGAGACACAGGAGGATGAGGACTCGACTCACAATGACGACACTCCCTCGGTGGCGACCGCCGCTGACAAGGTGATACAAGATACTGATCAACTTGCTTCACAGATGCCCGCAGTAGAACGCCTGAACGACGAGACAAGGGATGGACGCGGCTCCACCGGTGCAGGAGAGAGCGCGCCCAATCTGTGCCCTGAGGACGCAATGGACGAAGACCCTCCTCCGCGCTCCACGGCGTGGGCAGACGACACTGAAGACGACCATACAACACCGACGGAGTCCGCGTCGGTGACGGCGGCACACTAGGAATCGGTCCGGTTGAGGTGATGGGGGTTGGTGGCATTGTCGATTCTGCATGACGCTCCACAGACATTTTCCTTCTCGTGAATAACTTGGCAACTGCAGCACACCAGCAGGCGTATCGGATTTCAACGATTAACCTTAACACGATAAGGACAGTAGTGAAGTATCAGTTGCTGCGAGAGATGCTCCGAGCGTCCGACGTTGACTTTGCTTTGTTACAAGAAGTCTCCATAGCGACTCTCCCAGAAATTTATGGTTATAGGACGTACAAGACACCTGGTGAACCGAATGGCAGTGGAACAGCAATACTTATTCGTGACGGCATCCCTGTTGAAGAAGTGACATACCTCCCTTCGGGCAGAGGGGTGGCGGTCACTGCGTTGGGAACGCGTATAATCAACATCTATGCTCCCTCAGGAACCGATAAACGTCGCGAGAGGTCACAGTTCTACGCCGAGGAAATCACCCCCCTTTTTCTTGGTCGTTACGATCACTTTATCCTTGGGGGTGACTTCAATTGTGTTTTACACAAGAAGGATCAGGTCCCACATTTCTCGACGTGTCCTGAACTTCGGATAATTGTAAGGGACTTGCTTCTCGTCGATACTTGGGAGCAGATACACGGGGACCACCCAGGCCACACCTATGTCACTAGTCACTCGGCCAGTCGTCTTGACCGTATCTACGTCTCACGAGATCTTGGTCCACGAGTGATAGACGCCGAACGTTGGCCGCTTGCCTTTTCCGACCACAGCGCTTTCATATGCACGGTCACCCTGTCGAGACAGAAAGTATGGCAAAGCCGTGGGCTCTGGAAGTTGAATGTGGCACACCTCCAAAACCTGGAATGTCGGGAACTGATTGCCGCGGCATGGGCGAACTGCGAGCGTCGGCTTCCAAGATACCGGTCAACTCTAGAATGGTGGATAGAGTGTGCAAAACCGACGTGCCGTCGGGTGCTAACACAGTATGGGAGAGACGCTGCAGCATGGACCCGTCACACTTTGGACTTTTACTATACGATGCTTCGGGAAATTACCTCCCAACCCCCGTCCTTGGAAAGACAGATGGAAAGTCGCCGCATTAAAGCAAAAATATTGTCGTTGACGAGGAGAAGATTAGAAGGGGTAGTTGTGAGATCACGGCATCGAGACAGAGCGAGTGGAGAACCTCCTACAATGCATCATATTGTGCTTGAAAACCGGCAACGCAAACGGCAGCTCATAACGAAACTGTCCTTGCCAGACGGCCGAAACGAAACGACCCAAGCGGCCATTGTGGAAGCCTTTGCAGCTCATTATCGACGATTTTACCAGGAAGACAACAGTGAGGAGGGAGACGAAAACGACGTCTTGCAATACGTCTCACACACCCTCGACGCCACGTCTGCGGCTTCACTTTTAGAGGAGGTTTCGCGGGATGACATCGAGGAAGCAATCGATAAAGCTGCGCTGAACATAGCACCTGGGCCAGATGGACTGCCGATCGAATTTTATCGAACTTTCCGTACCTTGATGATGCCCCGTTGGATCGATATGTACCGAGAACTGATGTCACCTGGCTTTCATATCCCATCGGCTTTCGTCGAAGGACTTCTTATCCCCATACACAAGCCTTCAAGAGGACAGAGGATTGAAGACTACCGTCCAATAACTTTGTTAAATTCGGACTATAAAATTTTCACCCGACTACTAGCGGCACGTATCAAGAAAGTTCTACCAGTAGTCCTTTCCATAGAACAAACTACACGAGGAGGAGATACCACCATGCAAACAGCCACTAGTGAATGTAGAGATGTGATAGGACTCGCCGCATCCTGTCATCTCGCGGCAGCGTTGATCGCCATTGATTTCGATCACGCATTCGACAGGGTACACCACAAATTTCTCATGGCAGTGTTGGATCGAATGGGCTTTCCAAATGATTTTAAGAACATCATACTGCGCCTCCTACGCGACGCTACATCTCGTGTACTGGTGAATGGCCGTGTAACAGATCCTTTACCAATTCGGCGTTCGGTTCGACAAGGATGCCCACTCTCCATGATCCTTTACGCAATTGCTCTGGAACCACTCATAGGAGGACTGAAAAGCAAACTCACAGGAATTACCCTAAGGGGTCATACCTTTCGCTGCAGGGCATATGCGGATGATCTTCTCCTGTTGGTACAATCTGGAGATGAGATCCGCTTCGTGATTGATTGGATCCAACAATATGGTTTGGTGGCGAAAAGCGTCATGAATGTCAATAAATCGGCAGCAATGTTCATTGGAAGAGGCTTACCTGAAGATTGTGTGTCCCCGTTTCCACGGGCAGAGGACCTCAGGTACTTAGGAATCACGTTTACACGGGACATGCGCCGCACAACAGCAATAAACTACAGACGATTACTGCAAGTCGTACGCACAGAGGTACGCCAAAACCTACTACGACAAATGGACCTACTACAACGTGTCGTATACCTTAACGTCAATGTGGCGACTAAGATCATACACATGGCTCAGGTGCTCCCACTGCCGACAGTGATGGCACGCAACCTACAATCGGCCTTTGGATATTACGTCACTGCTGGATACATTTTCAAAGTCCGCTATGACACTCTTACCCTTCAACGGCGTGACGGCGAACTCGGACTTATCAATGTCAAAACGCGGGCCATGGCGCTGTTCCTGTCCACGATGGTGAAACTGAGGACACGTCGACATACCTCACTAACGGGCGTTCTGATAGATGAGCTGATGCCTACGTCGATCCTGCCACCGGTTGCGATTGGACACGTCGCGCCCCCTCTTGGCCACATTGCGACGTTCATACTCGAATATAGCTACCTACATACTCAGCTCCCCACCACTCGAGCTCCAAAGGCAAGGGACATTTACCAATTGTTGCTTAGGGCAGTCCCTCGAAATGTGATTGAAAGTAAAGCACCGGCCACACAATGGTCAACGGTGTGGAAAGCAGTTCAACAGCCGTTCTTCCCTACAAGAATAAGAGCCACGTGGTACCACGTCGTCAATCGGAAATTTACGACGAGACACCGGCTGCACGCAATCAGGATGGTGGATTCGCCCCTTTGCCCGGAATGCCAGCTTATGGACAATGATGAACATCGTTTAACATGTGAATCTGTTGTCGAAGTCTGGACGCTAGTACAGAAGATTATTGCCTGCTACCTTCGCGTCCCGCCTAACGCGATTGACCCCAGGCTCCTCCTATGCCCGGAGGACACATATTTTCCGGCCGCGAAAACACACGCTCTCACGTGGATAAAAGGCATGTCTATTTACTACCTTTTCCAAGAAGGTGAGAAGTCGGTACTTGATTACTGGCAATTCCTCCAAGAGCATCATCACAGACTCGAGACCACACCTCGATACCGACAGATCTTCGCCAATTACCTACGTAGTGTCTTCACCGACCCCCCTCGCAGCTGGGGAGTGCCGGATAGGGGACGCCCGCCGTAACGAACCTTAACAAACGATCAACTGCATACGACCAGAATCAACGAAAATAGTCCGCAAATGGGATGTAGTGCGGAATTTTCCCAGTTTTATTTATTTTTTTCCGTTTAGAATGGGAGTCTTTTGTTATATGTTTAGTGTTCTGAAGAAATAAATGGCGATGCACGATTATGGTAACTGACGGCGTCAGGGTTCACAGAAGTATACTATAGACTATGCATCTCGGGCAACCGAAGCCAGACACACAAAGTAATTGAGAGAACAAGAACTTCCTGAGACAGCAGACCTACGAGAAGACAAACCCTGAATCTGTCGGTGTACTGTTATTTCGTGCAGCAACGGCCATCTGGGCAGAATGGGGCGTGAGTGTCGCTCCATTAAAACATAAATAAATAAATAAATAAAGCAATCCAAGAAGACGCTATACCTTTTGTTATCCCTTATCCTTTCCCTTAGATTAATCTTTCATTTAGTATAAGGTAAAAGTGGCGGTGGCACTAGACCTTTTTTTTGGCAGGCGAGATGTTTTGTTTATGGGGGTTATGATAGGCGCCAACGCCTGAAGAGGAAGAGCTTAGGGGAAAAAAAAAAAAGCGCGTTGAAAAAAAAAAAAAAAAAAAAAAAAGGGGGACTAAGGTGCTTCAGCCACGGTCTGCACGGTCACTACGGTCGGGGGTTCGAATCCCCCCTCGGGCATGGATATTTGTGCCGTCATAGTTCGTAAGTAGTTTGTATGTTTAGGGACGGACTGATGACCCCGTAGTTAAGTCCCATAAGACTTACAAACATTTGAACATTTTTTTTTTTTTTTTTTTTTTTTTTTTTTTTGCTTACGCATCATTCAAAATGTCACCACGTTCCCCAGTGTTAAGCAGCCGGTTTCGTAATGTTTTCAGATCTTGGCTGCCTCTCCGACACACCAGAGGAACTATTCAAATTTTGTAAATTACTTAACCTCGCGTAGGCTTCAATAACATCTGCTCTAAATCATCACTTTTAAATAGCGATGGAATGGACAGTGTCCTGAAAAGAGGGTATAAGATTAACATTAAAAAGAGTAAAACAAGGGTAATGGAATGTATTGTAAGAAGATGAGGCGGTGCCGAAGGAATAAGATAAGGTAATGAGAAAATAAAAGTAGTAGATAAGTTTTGTTGTTTGGGTGCAAAATAACTTATGATGGCTGAAGTAAAGAAGATATAAAATGCAGAATTGCCGTGGGAAGAAAACCTTTTGTGAAGAATCGAAATTGCATTTGTCTGGACTGTAGAATTGTATGGGAGTGAAACGTGGACGATAAGGATTTCAGTCAAAAAGATGATAGATGCTACAGACGAATGCTGAAGATGCGATAGGTTGATCACGTAACGAATGTGGAGGTTCTCAACAGAATTGGGGAGAAAAGTAATTTCTGTCATGCCCTGACAAAAAAAAAGGTTTTGTTTATCTGAGACATCAAGAAATCGTCAACTTAGCATTAGAAGGAAGGGTGTGAAAATCGTAGAGGGAGACCGAGAGACAAACACAGTAGGGAGGTTCAAAAGGATTTGGGTTGCCGCTCTGATTCGCAGGTGAAGAGGCTTGCACAGGACAGGGTAGAGTGGGGATCTGCATCAAATCTGTCTGCGAACTGAAAACGACATCAACAACTAAAGATATTTGATTATTACAGTCGTATTTGCGCATAAAAGTAAACTAAGACTAAGAATGGAATGTTACACAAGTAATTCCAATATTCAAAAAAGGCAATAGGTGTGATCTGCAAAATTACAGGCCAAAATCATTGGCATTTAGAACTTATACTTTCCACAAATATTATGAAGTACCTCGAAGAGAACGAGCTATTGTCCCATACGAATCACGGATTCAGAAAGATTCGTTCTTGCGAAACATAGCTATTTACTCACATGATGTGATGAGTGCTCTGGACAAGGGATGTCAAATAGACTCCGTATTTCTAGATTTCCGGAAGGCTTTTGACACTGTATCTCACAGGCGTCTTCTAATAAAATTAGGTGCTTATGGAATGTCGACACAGTTGTGCGATTGGATTTGTGATTTCCTGTTAGAAACGAGACAGTACGTTGTAATTGAGGGAAAGTCATCGAGTAGAACAGAAGTGATATCTGGCGTTCCCTAGGTATGTGCTATAGGGCCACTACTGTTCCTTATTTTTATAAACGATTCAGGAGACAATCTGAGTATCCCTCTTAGACTGTTCGCGGATGATGCTGTCCTTTATTGATTAGTGAAGCCACCAGAAGATCAAAAGGAACTGGAAAATGATTTAGATAAGATATCTGCATGGTACAAAAATGGCAATTGACCCTTATTAATGATGAATGTGAGGTCATCCATATGACCACTGAAAGAAATCTGTTACACTTCATTCACACGATAAATCAGTCAAAACTAGAGGTCATCAATTCTACTAAATACCCAGGAGTGACAATTACGAACAACTCAAATAAGAAAGGATACAAAGAAAAGATTGTAGGTAAGGCGAACCAAAGACTACGTTTCATTGGCAGAACACTTAGAAGATGCCACTTTTATACTAAAGAAACTGCTTACACTATACTTGTACGTCTTATATTAGAGTATTTTAAAGTATTCTGCGCATTGTGCGATCTACACCAATTGGGACTAACGAACGATTTAGAGAAGGGCCACTTTTTGTTTTGTGGTCAGGAAATTTTCGTCACCGAGAAAGTTGTAGATAATGAAACGAACTTTTCTTTTTATTCAAACAACTTTTTTTTTTATATCTCTTTGGATTTCTCACAAATTTGGACGCAATAGATCGGTGGAACTTTTCAAATTCTACTCGTTACTTTCAGCGAGCTTACCCATCAGTGAGCACAGATTCTGTTGCCCACTCACCTTGTACTTTGTGACCAATTTTCATAAACATATTTAATTTGGGATACAATTTTCGGTATCCAATAATTATGACTTAACACTTTTTATTTATTTTATTACTAACTAGCAGATCCACTCCGGCTTTGCACGGGTAATCTTTAAACTACTTTAACTCGAGAACTGCAGAACGTATCGCGATGCGGTTTCTTTCAATTTCTTCGGTGAAATCCTGTGTTCAGCGTAGGCTATATTAAATGCCAATACCAAAATGAGAAATAATTGAAATAAGAGTAATAACGTAGAATGGTTTACCACTTCCGCACTTTCGTGATATGTTTAGCGTAAAGTATGAAACCTAATACAAAGTACATAGTATAGATTACAGAACTGACGACGTTTACAGATCTTCCACAATCACTCACTATATCTGCAGTCCGAAGCCATCTGGCGCCAGCGCTTTAGAAAAGAAAAATGATAAATGTGGTTCACTCGTAAAAGTTAGACGCATGCTGTCGCGGTTATTATTATTGTTTTTTCTTCTTTGTAGATGTTAGTGAGTTCTGCAAGTTTATACTACGTACACTGGCCTAGCTCTTGTAGTTTAGGCTCCAGAGCTGACTAAAGTGCAGAAGCGGTAATCGATTCTACGTTATGATTCTTATTTTAGTTTTTTCATATATTCGTATTGACATTAAATACAGCCTAAGTTTATCCCAGGATTTCTTTAGAAGAAATTTAAAGAAACCGCATGACGATAATTTGTAATTAAATAGATGTCAAAAAGGAACGCCTTAAAATATATGAAAAAGCGAACACAATGAAATACCCTGCGCTCACAGCTGCAGTCGGGTAGCGCCCGGCCGCCATGTTGGTTGGGTGTCGCGCTTTCAGCCGGCTTCATTTCACTGTCATTGTAAGTCCTTTCACGTTTATTTTGTGTTCGCTGTGCGGGAGGCCACGCGATCCGTAACGTGGCGCTTCAGACCGCTCGGCTACTCCCGCGCGGCTGTTCAAGTCCTCCCTCGTGCATGGGTGTGTGTATGTTGATCTTAGGATAAGGTAGTTTAAGTAGATTGTAAGTTTAGGAGCCGATGACTACTGCAGTTAGATCCCATACCTTTACAAACTTTTGAATAAGAGTGTTACAAATATGCTCTGAGTGAACACAAGGGCTTACTTTTTTACAAAAGTATATTTCTCGTTCCCTCGAAGCTTCTTAACCCTCTCATGCACGAATTACCAAGCCGACAGTGAACAAATTTCTGATACATTATTTTGAAACTTAAGGCTTACCTTGCACAGAATTCATCACAATTTATCTAAAAAATAGTTTCATAAACCAATAGGGAGGGATTCTCAAAAGAGGGCAGTGAGTACGAAAACTGCTACATTTTACATGGAACATCTATTAATAATATCAAAGCATACATTATGAGTGTACACTATTTTGTATTTTTCGTACAATGAACTTGTTTCAGGTACTCAGGGCACACAGCAAGTTTACACTTTTCTCAAATGTAACGTGTTTTCCGTCCGCAGTCGCTATCATGACACCTCTTAGCATTGGGATCACCTTACTTGGCTGGCCAATGATATTCCTCATCGAAGCGTTATTCGTTGACTTTCTTTTTTTTCCGATGTGCAGACAGCAACGTGCTTTCATCTGAAGGCCTGCCTCTACTCTTTCTTGTAATTTCTGCTTTCCATTTCTTTATTAGCCCAACGACTACCACTGTCGTCAACGAGACATTTTAGCATTCATTATTAGTCCTTATACGAGGTACTTGTGCTTTTAAGGTCATCTCATATGTAAAATATGACAGTGATGACACAAAATTTAAGTGCCTCATTTGAGGACGCGACGCATGAGAGGGTTAAGTGAATTATCAGATATTAAATTGCAATTCGCGAAAGCGTTTGAGTTTTAGGCGCTCTTTATAAGGTGGTCGGTCATTTTGTGACAAATGAAAATTTGTACCGTACTGGGACTCCTCTTCTCTTTGTGAGCTGTCGCCTTAACGTCTCGACCATCTGAGCACGATCCGGCTATCCCCTATTTCTCGAATAGATTTAACGTCATTTATGTTATCATGGAACCAGTGAGATCTTTGTAGTTATAACTGATCACCAACAAATTCTTTGCACAAAGTATAGATAGTTTATTTCTTTCATGAGTGCAATACATATTTAGTAAGGAAAATGGCCTTCCCATAGCTTCATATTGGACAAGGATTGCAAAAAACAAAAAAAGTGTTGCACAATTTTTAAAAGATGATTGTTGCTCTGAAATCACCCCACTTAACACACATAGTTCACACTAAAAAATTTATTTGGATTCCTATTTGAGATGGTCACTTAGAAACAATGTTATGCGATTTACTTCAAACAATTGACTGGCATTCACAAGAATAGCTAGGAGTCAACCCATCGAACACTGTTAATTCGTCGTACTGCCTTATCCATTTGCTAATGTAACCACTAAAAACAAATAAATAACATTACTATATTTTAGAACCCTATAAGAAGCTGATTATTATGACATTTTGAAATGACGGGCACGAAGCTATTTTAGCCCTCCTGCACACCTCATACTAAGGACAGAATACACTTAAAGCTCAGCGATTTTTTTTTATTTTTTAACCTTCGAACTAGACAGTTTCATTATTGCCAGGGGTTACAAGAGTTATTGATATGTATTAACCTTTGAAATTTTTATTTGCTGTCTCAGGATGGGTGTGCTACATTGCTGAAACAGTTTTTTCAGAACCCACACACCAAGTGTTTTAAGTTGCTTTAACACTCCAGGATATCTAAATCAAGCATTCTGGCAGTTATTCCTGATACGAATTCTGGACCTGGAGTATTTTCTTCGTCTTCTTTAGTGAAATAATTTAGGAAAGCTGTGTTCAGCAATAATGCTTTAGCATAATTGTCATCAGTATCGTGTGGTGAAGGTATGGATTGTGTTTTGCCGCTATTATACTTTACGTACGACCAGAATTTCTTAGGATTTTGTACCGCCGCGGCGGAGTGGCCGAGCGCATTGAGGCGCTATTCTCCGATGCGCGAGGCTTTTCCCCGTCGGGGGTTCGAATCCTCCCTCGGGCATGGATGTTTGTGATGTCTTTAATATAATCCTTGCTGTCTCCATTAGACAATTGTGAGACGTGGCCATTTTGATGCACTTGAAGTAAACTTTAGAGTCTTGACCACAAATTTCAATTTCAATTTATTAAGGCTATACGCGTTTCGACGTTTCGTCATTATCGAAGGCTACAGAAAGACAATGGAATTAATATTCATCAAACATTTTGATAAAACATAAATAAGAACACTATCTTCACACTCACCATATCTTTAAAAAAACTTATTAAAAAGTAAAACTAAAACATTCCTTTCAAAATAATCAGTGGCAAAGGCATATGTCAAACATAAAATAAATTTAAAATTCCCCCAGAACATCCCTGTAGGATGGTCAAGTGCATACTACGGTTAGCATAGCAGTCAGTTATTAAGTGGGGAGAATCCGCTATATGGCGATGTTATTCTACTTCTCTCTCACACACATATGCCCACTCATTCCTTCTTTGAGATTTTTTTAAAGATAATATGTTAAAGCTGCACAATATTTTGTTTCTGTTAAGTTATGCAATTATAAACTTGTAAACTATAAAACTTTCACAATCACTGTGTACTGTACAAAAATTTTCTTTTAGATTATACAATTTTATGAGTGCCACACCAATTTTATTTTATTTTTTATTTTATTTATTTATTTTTTGCCATACTATATTTTGACATCGTTTGGAAAGATAGTGTTAAGTGACACATTGCTGACAATCACTATAATAATGGTTTCTATACAGTATTCAGCTGAGGAAAATTGTGGGGGGGAGGGGGGATGGAAGGGGGGGGGCATATATAAGTTACTTCATAAGTAGTTTGTAAGTTTAGGGACTGTTGACGCCGCAGTTAAGTCCCAAAGCTTAACAAACATTTGAACATTTGATTTTGTTCCAAATTACGTGACAGGGATTCGTTTGCAAACTATTATAATCTTCTATCATTGAAGATCGAGCTAAATTTCGAGTTTCTGTAAAAGGCTGCCAGTCTTGAGAGGATTTTGTGTCTGTTTAAATTTGGCATTTTTTTTTTTTTTCTTTGCTTTTGCAAGGGTGATCTAACCTGTTTTATGTACCACGGCGGATCAGTCCCCTCGTTTGTTAATTCGTTTGGTATATTTAAGTTGAAAATGCTCAGTCTCTGTTGCAATATTTTATTCTCCAACGACGCGTTTCGCGCTGTTAGCGCATCGTCAGACTGGAAAAAGACAAATGTTTTGTTACAGTCCGTGTATCTGGCGGGCAGCGAATCTAATGTGGCTAAGGCGAGTAAATTTGAAAATTCAGACTTACTTGGGCGGAGATGGAGCCACAGAACTATCTGTAGCTGTGGAGGAGGTATCTTAACAATCTGTGTTGTCATTAGGCGCCTGCAAAGAGGTAAACGTACAAAGTACGTAAGGGTTATTTGAATTAGAATAACTAGGGACTAAAGGGGTAGGGTATGGAAATTAATGGAACGCTTTTTGTATGATAAAACTCACCATAGCAGCAGAGGAGTCGCTGTCGCGGCAGGTCCACGTTCACAACCGGAAGTATTGTTAATAACTGCGGAACATAAATGCGACCGTTAAGCAGAGCGGTATGGGCGAGAATGAGCGGCTTGCCCAGCGGTAGCTTGGTATTATTAGAGATGTTTGTGACGTGGGGGAATGAATCTTGTGGAATGATACATGGTGGTAGTGAAACAATAATAAATGAATGAAAACGAAATTATTAGAGGCCTGGGGGTGGGGCGGAAGAAAGATGTTGTGAATTGTCAGAAGGGGGGTCATTTTGGAAAAAGATGGATAACATGATGTCGTAAAAAGTTTGACTTTTTGTGATGAGCCTGTTCGTTGAGACTGTGTTCTGGGGACCGTTTTACAATCTTAGTGATTTCTAATTCTTAAAGATTTTTTTTTTTTTTTTTTTTTCTTTTTTTCTTTGGGGGCGATGTGAAGAGCTGGTAATTTGTCAAGGGGGGGGGGTGAATGTGTTTACTTCTTTCGAGGTGCTCGGAAAAGGCCGAATTATTTTTGGCAGCGCCTTCCTTAGTTAAAAGATGTTCTTGGAACCTAGTTTTGAAGGCTGTCCAGTTTGGCCAATGTATGATAACGGGCACTGCAAACATTGTATTTTGTAGACGCCTGACTGGCTAAAGAGTCTTTAACTAGCCGTTCACTGCGGTGAAAGCGATACTGGATCTTGTCATCTACATCTACATAGATACTCTGCAAATCACATTCAAGTGCCTGGCAGAGGGTTCATTAACCACTTTCATAACTTTTCTCTAGCGTTCCATTCTCTAATAGCGCGCGGGAAGAAAGAACACCTAAATCGTTCCGTTTTCGATCTGATTTTTCTTATTTTATTGGGATGGTCATGTCTCCCTAAGTAGGTGGGTGAAAGCAAAATATTTTCACATTCAGAACTAAAAGTCGGTGATTGAAACTTCGCAAACAGATCACGCCACAATGAATAACGTGTTTCTTTTAATGATTTCCACCCCAATTCGTGCAACATTTCCGTGACGCTTTCCCCATCGTAACGTGATAAAACAAAACGAGCTGCCCTTCTCTGAACCTTCTCAATGTCTTCCGTCAGTCCCACCTGGTGAGGGTCCCACAAGGGACAACAGTACTCCAGGAGAGCACGCACAAGTATGATGTAGGCAGTTTCTTTGGTGGAGCTGGTGCATCTTCGAAGCGTTCTGCCGATGAAACGTAACCTTTGGTTCGCCTTCCCCACAATATTTTCTATGTGTTCTCTCCAGTCAAAGTTGTTCGTAATTGTAACTCCTAGATATTTGGTAGAATCTACGACCTTAAGGTTTGACTGATTTATCGCGTAATTGAAGTTCAGCGGATTTCTTTTAGTGGTCATGTGTATTACTTCACACTTTTCTTTATTTAGTGCCAATTGCCAATTTTCGCACCATGCAGAAATTTTGTCTAAATCGCTTTGTAGTTGCTTTTGATCCTCTGTTGACTTCACTAACCGATAAACGACAGCATCATCCGCGAACAATCTAAGGGAGCTATTCAGATTGTCTCCTAAATCGTTTATAAACACGAGGAAGAGTAGGGGACCTATAACGCTTTCCTGTGGAACGCCAGATATCACTTCTGTTTTACTCGATGACTTACCGTCAATTTCAACTAACTGTGTTCTTTCTGATAGGAAATCGTGAATCCAAACGCACAATTGGGGAGATATTCCATAAGCACGCAATTTCATAAGAAGCCGCTTGTGGGGTACAGTGTGAAAAGCCTTCCTGAAATCCAGAAATATGGAATCGATTTGAGATCCCCTGTCGATGGCACTTAACACTTCATGTGAATAAAGGGCAAGCTGTGTTTCGCAAGAGCGATACTTTCTGAATCCGTGTTGACTACTGGTTAATAGGTCGTTCACTTCGAGGTAGTTCATAATATTCGAACAAAGTATATGTTCCAAAATCCTACTGCAAATCGATGTCAATGATATAGGCATGTAATTTTGGGGATCACTCCTGTTGCCTTTCTTGAATATTGGGGTAACTTGGGCAACTTTCCAATCTTTGGGTACGGATCTTTCGCTGAGTCATTAGTATATATTGACGTGGAAATTTAACAATCGAAGGTTACTTCTTTTTTATTAATCGGGGATTACAATAGAGCATTAAAAACATTGTGGGCCCCTGATGTAGCGCGTGATGTGGTAACCTCACGGACGGGACACTGAACGCTACCACAGACAAATGTGTTACTCTGTGACGCTACCGTTCCTTCCGCTGGCTTTGTTTGCAGCTCGGCGGCCCACTTGATAGTACGTGGGTATCGGCTGCTCGCCACGCAGCGTTCCTGGAACGGATGCTCACCTGACGCTGCTGACGAGCCAGCTATCACGTTCCCTCACGTGCCTCGCCTCCACACACAACTTCTATCGCTCAGTAGCGCATTTTATAAAGCCGACGGCGTCTCGCTAACCAATCACAAAAAGCTACGAATTTTTTTCTGCCCACTTTAGGTCACGGTGGTAACACTAAAAGTGGGCCTTTGCGATTGTTTTTTGACAGCTCGAAATTTAAATAAAAATAACGGCTTAACCATTCACCTGACACAAAAGTTGAATAACCGAATTTGTAGAGGAGAAAATTCTCTACAACTTTGCTTCCTTAAGTTTTTTTCATATCTCGTATCGTTTCAGAGATATCTGCAAAAATAACGGCGATTTTGGGATGTATGTCTGTCTGTCTGTCCGTCTGTCTTTCTGTCCGTAACGTGTTTCCCGTTTTTAAGACGAACCGTTCAACCGCAACACCAAATTTTACAGACATAATTGTAGGCCGACAGAGACCAGAACCTCGGTAGTAATGCCAAATAAAGCCGTTTATAATATAACTGTAATTGCAAACGAACGGTTCATCTGACACGAAAATTGAATAACCTAATTGGTGGAGAGGAAAATTCTCTATAATTTCGCTCTATAATTGTTTCTTTTTCTTTTTTTTTTTTTTTTTTTTTTTTTTTTTTCATATCTTGCATCGTTGCAGAGATATTTGCAAAAATAACGGCGATTTGACGGCGTCTGTCTGGTTGTAACGTGTTCCCACTTTTTAGGTCGAACCGTTCAACCGATTGGCACCAAATTTTACAGACATAAATGTTGGCTACCATAGACCAGAACCTCGCTTTTTCAAATATTTCCGACTACAAATTCTTTAGTAATATCAAAGAAAGGTCGTTTGTAATGTAATTTTAATTCCATATAAACCGTTCATCTGACGCTAAAATTGAATAACCGAATTTGTAGAGGAGAAGATTCTCTACAGCATTGTTCCCTTATGTTTTTTTCATATCTCGTATCGTTTGAGAGATATTTGCAAAAATAACGGAGTTTTGACACCTTTCATTGAATTAACGAAAACCAGCCGTTCGCAGATGTCACGTGACATTCTTCGCCCAGAACTCTCTCTGGCATAAGCCATCTTGCTTTGCGTATTTGATGATTTTCTTATTTTAACTTACACGTTTTGATTCCAAAGCAATGGCGCACTGAAGAATTAACAAAAACACGCCGTTCTTCGTACGATAAATGATAATCTAGTGTCTACTAATGCCATATTAGCATCAGTTAATAACAGCCATCAATAGTATGAGATTAAAGGAGGTGGCTTTTTTTTAAGTGTTGGACGTAGCGTAGTGGGCAATGCGTTGGACAGTGACGCTGAAGGTCAGGGGTTCAAAATCCGCCACTACCTCAAAATTTTTGTTTTCCTAAAAGGGTTTCGGACATTCTTATTAATTAATTTTTTTGTTGTTTACATTATTATTTTGGTCCATAATGTTTGCTAAAACTTATAAAACTACAAATCTAAAGTGGGGCCGTAAAACATGTCAGTGCGATTTTTTTTTCATTCTTTTCATCACGTCCATCTCTCCGCTCATCGTCATTTTGATGCGTAGTGTTATCGGTGATAAAGTTCAACAAGTACTTCAGTCGATGGCTTGTTATTCAATAACGGCACATGTCTACGTCCAAATATACTTTCTGCGAACCACTGTGAACTGCATTGTAAAAAAAATACATCATATATTAGTTCTTTACAAGGAGGTTAGAATATAGGGTGACGCCCTTATGCTGAAAAAGTGAAGCCTGCCTCCGCCATATTGGTCAGTTTTGGAGAAGTGTTCGAATTGTAGAGGTAATGTTTTATATCACTTAAAACAGGAATAAAACGTCCAACGGTTTTGCCGTGATGTACAACGTGTTAAGAGTGCAAATTAGCCGTTAAAAATTAAGTTTTGAAATATAATGCGTATTTATTACTATTTACTCAATAAAGTATATTGTTTGAAGGTACATACTTTGCCGTGACTGTCAGTTCAATGCATTAACAGCAAGAGGGTCGACTTAACGCAGTGTTTTAACGGAGAAATAGCTTTCCTGAACTGACCAAGATGGTGGACAGGCTTCAGGTGACATATGTGCTAGGCATAGATAATGCCACCTCCCTTTATTCTAACCTCCTTGGTTCTTTACTGTGGCTGCATTCGCTCGCCCCATACGGGGTTGGGCGGGGGGGTTCCTGCTGCTACAACAGCCAACTTTTTCTTAGACCGGGGACCACTCTGATTTCTTTGTGTGAACAGCACAAGGTCTAAGAAAAATGAACTATGTCAATCTAAAAATTAATAATAAAAAAAAACAATATATTCGTTTTTAAACTCAAAACGTGCATGTTCTGACTTTAACTATGATTATGACAAAATCAAATTCGGCTTACAACAACAGTGCCGGATTTACGACATTTTTCAACCGGGGCACAAATTTGATACAGTGCCCCCCCCCCCGCGCGCTTGGCGAGGCTCTTCTTGACTTCCCCACAACCCCCTAGGCGTGACACTTTTTTGCGCCCCATCCCCCCCAATCCCCCATGCTTGTCAGCGGCTCATCACCTTGTTGGTCCACTTTAGGTTAGGAATACTGAAAGTGGGCTGTTTGCGATGGCATTTTAACAGTTCGAAATTTAATTGCAAATAACGCCATAACCGTTCCATCTGAGACGAAAATTGAATGAACGAACTTGTACATGAGAAAATTCTCTCCGAATTTGCCCTGTTATGTTTCTTCCACATCTCGCGCAGTTTAATAGTGTGACGATACCTATGTTCAAATGTTTGTAAATCTATCGGACCAAACTGCGTGGTCATCAGTCCGTAACTTACAAACTGCTGAAACCTAGGTAAACTAACCTAAGGACAACACACACACCCATGCCCCAGGGAGGACTCGAACCTCCACGGTGAGCAACCGCGCGCTCCGTAACGAGACGCTTAGACCGCTCGGCTACTCCACCGTGGCGACGGGATGGTAGAAGTGAGGAATGTGAAGGGGTGAAGGAGAATTAATTTATTTTTTCAGTCTTTAGGACGTAATATTTCTTTATTCTTTCATAAATTTATATTTGATCACTGAAATACAGCACACGAGATAAAAACATCGATCGTAGATTGCTTACACATTTAGTAATAAGGACCTTTGACATAACAAATGATAGTTACTCATACGTTCGAAATAGACGACTAATATTAGTCTTCTGATGGCCAGGAATAAAGAAAGACTTATTGTACAGATTTGATGGAAAAGTTTGACTCAGTTTTGTGAAATATAAAGTTTAAAACTTTAAATAGACTTGGAGGTTTTTTAGAAGCCCTGTCATAACTAGTTAGCGTCATCAGGCCTTAAAAGACGAACAAGACTCGCCGATTTGCTGCAATTATATGAACCATTGTTTAATACTTTAACAGCCGGGTGTAATATCAACTAATACAATAGGAGTGGACAGAATCACTCTGAAGTAAAATCAGAACTTTAAATACTCATCATCGTACTAATCTTACAGAAATTAAATAATATTAAAAGAAACATTACCAAATAAGTATGATGCGCCGAAATATTATGCGTTTTCGTCGGCGGCGTCTGCTTTTTAAATATAAAGCAATGTCGTCACAACTTTCATAATTTCCTCGAATGTTTACAGGCTCTGTACTACAGATATCACTCCATGCGACATACAGTAGTGGTATTAATAGCGGATCGCCGCAGCAGAATAGCCGTGCGCACTAACACGCTCTGCTGCGGCGCATGCGGCCGTTCGCCGTCGGAGGTTCGAGTCCTCCCTCGGGCATGGGTATTTGTGTTGCCCTTAGCATAAGTTATTTTAAGTTAGTGTAAGTAATTTGTAAGCGTTACGGACTGATGGCCGCGGTGGAGTAGCCGAGCGGTGTAAAGCGTCTCGCTGCGGAGCGCGCGGTTTCTCGCCGTGGAGGTTCGAGTCCTCCCTGGGGCATGAGTGTGTGTGTTTGTCCTTAGGTTAGTTTACCTAGGTTTAAGTAGTTTGTAAGCTACGGACTGATGACCACGCAGTTTGGTCCGATAGATTTACCAACATTTGAACATTTTGAGGGACTGATGACATTTGAATAGCGGATCGACAACACACGTGTGCATACCTACAGACTGGGGATTCAATCAACTAACCTGTAAATAACTGTCAGTTTGCTCGAGTTCAGCCAGCAATTATCTCTTATTTTATCATAGTATAAATTGCATTTGTGAACAAGTACTTTTCGTTTAATAAGAAATTATATTTTACTCTGTATCTCAACCCAGTGCGTATTTTCGTGTAGTTCCAAAAAGCACCGAATTACGAGACGTTTGAAACATGTCAGACGTCTTCAAAATAACACTAAAACTGGATTTATATGTTTGAAGATGGAGCCCAATCGCATATCCAGCCCTTGGCCCAGTGCCGGCTCTCAGCGGCTCTGCATACAACAAACAGACAATACAGAACACTAAAGCAAACTTGTCGAATCCAGTGTTGAAACTGCCGCGTAAACTGGAAATGCCCTAACACTGAAAAAAGCGAAGCCAGCAAACTGCGCATTCCGGCATTTGCTTGAGCCCAAAACATTGGTCGTACTGTGTGGTTCTAGCAACACCACCTAAAAGACAAGGCCTCACAACCAGTCGTGCATACGCCGCATCTTCTAGGCGGTGCTAAAGGAAGGAAGCTTGGAGTTTAACGTCCCGTCGACAGCGTGGTCATTAGAAACAGAGCTTACGCTCGGAGTTTTTAGATAAGGGTGTGGAAGGAAATCGGCCGTGCTCTTTCCAAAGAACCGTCCCGGCATTTGCCTGGAGTGATTTAGGGAAATTACGGAAAACCAACATCTGGATGGCCGTAGGTGGTTTTGAACCACCCGGTGCTGTTGGTTCTAGTCGTTGACATGTATGTCATATCTAAGTAAATACTCCGATGTGCCTACTAATTTAGTGACTTTATCTAAAGAGGGCATTATTCATACAGAATTTTAACCCTTTCAGACCTGATTTTTTTATGGAGGAAGGAAATTATTTTTTTTTTGCTGTATTCCTCTTAATTAATGATTTTAATGATTTTAGAAGCAAGATTTACGCTGTTGTATGCATCCATTTACATACTACAAAATTGCATATGCTGAAAAGCAAGGATTCTTTTTATGGACTAAAATAATTAATTTTCTAGCACTAACTTTTGTACTAAATAAACTGATCATTCAGTAGTTGTCATGCAAATAATTACTACTACTTTTCAGTTGTACAGTGGAATACAAGTAACCCACAACCTGCGTGTTCTTTGGAGTTCACAAGCTGCTGCGCAGTGCAACACTGACTACTTGGTATTTTTATAGTGATCTTCCGCAGTTGACAGTAAGTGTGCACGATGAAAACACTCACAGTCATATACATGTTGTTTCAATTGAGAAAAATTGTTTCTGAGCTATCTTAGACACTGTAAAAGGTATGTACACAATTGTAGCCAGAGTGTCTGAAAGGGTTAAACGAGAAATCCTTGTTTTGGGCACAAAAGCACGTACTGGCATTGAACAAGATGACGGAAAATCTTCTGTTCACGCATCTTCTCATCCCGCTACGAAAACAATGCTTCTTTACTCAATCTTTGCGGTTAAGACGATGCAAGACTCAAGAAAATATAAAAACTATGTCTATGAACAAAATTGAGGTAAAAATAAATACAAACACAAAATGAAGCAAGAAAGAGATAAGTTTACTGCTGATCGCGAAAAACGGCTCAATGGCGTTCCGTTGAATGTTTTGCGGCACACAGAACAAGTGAGGGCAGTCCCATTAAAAACGGGACGTCTGGTCACCCCAATGTTAGGAAAGCACTGATGACATACATTAATATTTATGTAGGGTTACCGTATTATTGCATTGATCGCTATAGAGATCATTGTCATATTGTTGGACCCTAAAATGAGGACACCCCTCAGTTTGATTGACGAACACGGTTTTAGAAAGGTTCCAGTCTGAATTTCGACAAGAGGGTACAATAAGGTAAACATTTATAACGCCATATTATAGATAAGAGTCCTAGAAATAATAAAAAGAAATACCGGGTTTAACTTTCATGTCAGTTCGAAAGGCACAGCGAGGAAGAGAAGACGAACGAGCGGGTGAAAGAAACTACGCCTACCCCATAAACTTTAGTGAGATCGCTGCGTTACCCGGATTTAGTTTTAACAGTATACTTACCAGTAGGCGACTTCCGAGTTGGGCCAGCAACTGCCTCGGCAACTATTTTATTAAGATAATGCACATTAAGACACTCAGAGCAGTGATATGCAAAACAATAACAAATCAGACGAAAATAGTTACCTCATGCAGCTAGTCGAAGCCTTCTGACTTATTCACTGCGTTTACGCGCAACACATCTTCCGGAAGACGAAAACCGATTTTCGTAAACCGTTTTTCGCTGTCGCGTTTACGTGCAACAGCCTGAATCGGATTTCCCAGCCCATTTAATACGGTGGCTGAAAAACAGCTGTTTCAGTTCCTGATTTAACCAGCACAATCGCTATTTTTCTTTACTTAAATACACAGAATCAGGCTCACTCTAATAATTCTACTTTTATATCACTGTAGAAAATCTTAACAAGAAAAGAATCTGACAAACCAAGATGGCTTCAAAATCGGTTACGTTTACATAGGCACCAAAATCGATTGTGCAACTGGAAAACCGCTTTACAGAAATGGATTTCCAGAACCGATTTTGGAATGTTTAAATGGCCACCCAAAAACGGATTTGGGAAATCGGTTTACGAAATCCGGTTTTGGGAAATTATGTAAATCGGATGATTCTGATTCAGAATTGGAAGAGCTCTGTCGACTGAAAGGTAACGCACAATACAGGGCCGTCGCAAGGCACGTGCGAAATGTGCGGCCACACGGAGCGGCACGTCATTGGAGCGACGACGCCATGGCTGTCTGTCGCCCCTGGTGGATAAGGCCAATGAGAATTTTGTGATAACTCATTTCTTTTTAATTATGTTCCAATGTACAACTGGATGAATGTGCACAGCGACTGTTCGTTTAACTTCTAAGAGGAACACTGCAATCAGTCTCGAAATTCTGTTTATCACAAATCAATTCCGGCTAGATTTCAAGCCATCAACAATGTGATATCTACATCTACATAGATACTCTGCAAATCACATTCAAGTGCCTGGCAGAGGGTTCATTAACCACTTTCATAACTTTTCTCTACCGTTCCATTCTCTAATAGCGCGCGGGAAGAAAGAACACCTAAATCGTTCCGTTTTCGATCTGGTTTCTCTTATTTTATTGGGATGGACATGTTTCCCTGAGTAGGTGGGTGCTAGCAAAATATTTTCACATTCAGAACTAAAAGTCGGTGATTGAAACTTCGCAAACAGATCACGCCGCAATGAATAACGTCTTTCTCTTAATGATTTCCACCCCAATTCGTGCAACATTTCCGTGACGCCTCCCCCCCCCCCCCCGTAACGTGATAAAACAAAACAATCTGCCCTTCTCTGAACCTTCTCAATGTCTTCCGTCAGTCCCACCTGGTGAGGGTCCCACAAGGGGCAACAGTACTCCAGGAGAGGACGCACAAGTGTGATGTAGGCAGTCTCTTTGGTGGGGCTGGTGCATCTTCGAAGCGTTCTGCCGATGAAACGTAACCTTTGGTTCGCCTTCCTTACAATAATTTCTATATGTTCTCTCCAGTCAAAGTTGTTCGTAATTGTAACTCCTAGGTATTTGGTAGAATCTACGACCTTAAGGTTTGACTGATCTATCGCGTAATTAAAGTTCAGCGGATTTCTTTTAGTGGTCATGTGTATTACTTCACACTTTTCTTTATTTAGTGTCAATTGCCAATTTTCGCACCATGCAGAAATTTTGTCTAAATCGCTTTGCAGTTGCTTTTGATCCTCTGTTGACTTCACTAACCGATAAACGACAGGATCATCCGCGAACAATCTAAGGGAGCAATTCAGATTGTCTCCTAAATCGTTTATAAACTAGAGGAAGAGTAGGGGACCTATAACGCTTCCCTGTGGAACGCCAGATATCACTTCTGTTTTACTCGATGACTTACCGTCAATTACAACGAACTGTGTTCTTTCTGATAGGAAATCGTGAATCCAACCGCACAATTGGGGAGATATTTCATAAGCACACAATTTCATAAGAAGCCGCTTGTGGGGTACAGTGTGAAAAGCCTTCCTGAAATCCAGAAATATGGAATCGATTTGAGATCCCTTGTCGATGGCACTTAACACTTCATGTGAATAAAGGGCAAGCTGTGTTTTGCAAGAGTGATACTTTCTGAATCCGTGTTGACTACTGGTTAATAGGTCGTTCTCTTCGAGGTAGTTCATAATATTCAAACAAATTTACAATAAGAAAGCATATGTCGTATAAAATGCAAGGTGTCTCACGTAAGACGCCTGCCTAGAGTTTACAGTAAATAAAGATAAGCTTAGGTTACTCAGGTGGCAATGGTTTTAGACTTTAACTCAGTGTATGCGCCCGTGGCACAATAGAGTCCTAGAATCTGGCGCTGCCGTGGCCGGCGGCCGTACCGCGCGATCCGCGGACGCCTGGCAGGCGTCTTTCATGAGACACCCTGCAGTACATAACGTAAGAGTACGCAATAACATTATAAAAATATCGTATCTCAGCGGATGTGTTACGCAAGCAGCCGTTACAACTAAAGTGATACAAGTCCAAAAAGCTATCAATAAGCTGTGATACAACAGTTGGCTCATACAAACATTGGGTCATTGAAAAAAATATTTTAACTTAAAAGACATCGTCTCAAAACGATGTCAGTGAATTTATTGCTCTCTTAACTCCAATACTTCATTTCAATTATTTTAAGTTTAATAATGACATTTACATTATAAAACAGGGTCTAAACATGCATTTGGCCATTTTCTGTTTTTTAGCTGATATCTTTATCAATCAACTTGAAAACTATTCTTTCAATGAAAATGCAATGCTAGCAAAGAAAATAGTGCTCTATAAAAGATATGTTGGCGATACACTGTTATTAGTTGATGGTAACAATAAAGATACCAAAGAAATAGTTTCCAAATTTAACAGCTCCCATATCAAGATTCTATATTCACTTTTGAGCTGGAAAGTTCAGGATATATTGATTTCCTTCATCTATGTATAAAAATGTTGAAAGTATCTATAGCTAGTAATTTTTCGAAAAAAAAGAGAGGAAAGAAACTCTCACCATGGTTTTGTTATAGGGTGATCAATCCTCAGCGCAACCGCCTCGCGCCTCCCATAGACTTTTTTATGCGTGCCGGAGGCATTTCAGCCCGCCGACAGCCGACAAGTGGAGGTGGTGGGGAGTTTTCTTTTTCAGTGTTTATTAGGAAATGGTGAAAATCTCTTATTCTGTGGTAATTCTTTCAGCAATCAGTCGTAAGAAATATATATTTTTATTTGTTTGCAAATCTAGATTTCGACCACTGTGTGATCATTATCAGTGCTAAAATAAATACAAAAGAGCCAGTTAGAATAACATACATGTCACATTATAAGCCAATTGTACAAGTTTCAGTTAAAGTCAATGATAAAAATACATACCTTAAAACCAATTAAAATACTTGAAACATCTCGACCTCCATGTTGGAGGTTGCGTTCGTAATGACGCAGCTGTTACAATTCTTACTCAGTTGACGTCAGCATGAGTCATTTGCGACTAAGGCGCCCTCTTTAAAGTTTCATATAAATAACAAATTTATATGAGGTATGTTTATGGTAAAAATAGTTACATTTGATTGTAATTTTAGTAGGCATTTTAACTTTAAACTGTTCTTTATTAATGAGTCTCGTTTACTGTTTATATATAATTGGTAGTGAAAATGTGTACTAATTGGTGTCTTACAATATATATATATATATATATATATATATATATATATATATATATATATATATATATATATATAGCAACTGCTGAAAGAATTACCACAAATCAAATACAGTCGTGGAGCACCAATTCCAACATGGAATCAAGCCTGATCACTTATTCTATTCGCCAAAGAGTATTCATCTACGATTCATATGTGCGCACAAAATCAGCTTGTGAGGTGCAGAAATTATTTCGTGACGAATTTCCTAATATTCGTGTTCCTAATCGGGGTACGATTCATCGATTGGTGGCTAAATTTCGCGAAATGGGGACTGTTCTAGACAGGAAACATAAATAACCACGTCCAGTCCTCACAGAAGACACATTAGATAACATTGGACAAGCTCTGGAAAGGTCTCCTAGGAAATCACTTCGACGCCTTTCTCAGCAGACTGGAATTTCCTTCGGCTCTGCTCAGACGGCTGGCTTCAAAGCTACTGAAGTTATAACTGTGTAAAATAACCGTAGTACAAGAACTTCGACCGGGTGACCCTGCAAAGAGGTTGCGGTTTTGTGAATGAATTCTAAAAAAAGATGCATGACGGAAAAATTGGCCCAAACTTAACTTTCTTTTCGGACGAATCGTGGTTCCACCTTAATCGATACGTTAGTTCGCAAAATAATCGTTACTGGAGTTCGGAAAAGCCGAACTTAATTCACGAGCAGCCCATGCACGATCAAAAAATATGTATGCGGTGCGCTGTTAACGGCGCGAGAATAACAGGCCCTACATTTTTTCAGGAAACAATTAATAGTGACAGGTATGTTGAAAAAATATTGCCGGCCGCGGTGGCCGAGGGGACATTATCCAGCGTGTCAATTATGTTAACACATACATGGCATCACGAATTCCTCACCTTGCACAAGTCCTTCCGATGCCGACAGTGATAGCACGGCGTATATTGGCTGCGTTAGGTAGCTTCGTCAGTGCGGGACTACTCTTCAAAGTTAGATATGAAACCCTCACCCTCCCTTCCGATAGGGGAGGTCTAGGTCTTGCACATGTTCATGATCGAGCAGTGGCATTATACATCAGCACCATGTTGAAGTTGTGGAGACGACATCAGACATCTCTGACAGGTATCTTAATAGAAGAACTAGCACCGAGGTCACAAACAGCACCGGTGGCGGTGCAGCACATCTCACAGTCACTCCACCACATCAGTGCTTTTTTTTTTTTTTTTTTTATAGAACACAGTTACGTTCATATGGCACTGCCGGAAAGCAGACCTGCGACGGCTCGCGAAGTCTATCGAATCTTAACGGCCGCAAGAACTGGCAATGTTATTGAGAAGAAGTATCCAAATGTCGACTGTCCGGTGGTATGGCGATCGATACACCACGTTTCCTTGGATACGGAAACACGTGCCATGTGGTACCTGACAGTTAATGGTAAACACGCAACACGATCTAGACTCCACTCTATACATCTGATGGACTCACCATTATGCCCCCAGTGCCGAGTCCACGACGAACACCGGTTAACATGTGGCCCAGCAGCAGAAGTCTGGCGTTTAGGACAACAGATAATAGCTTTCTTTCTTCGGGTGGGGCCACAAGACATCAGACCATGTTCCGTGTTATTCCCTGACAGGACATACTATCCAAGAACTAAAACGAATGCAGTAACATGGATTCGAGCACAATTGGTGCTCTATGTATTCAGAGATACCCCGAAGAATGTATTAGACTTTTGGATATACTTAGAAGAACGACAGAAAGATTGTACATAATCCTAAGTATAGACAGTATTTTTCTAATTTTTTATGGAGTGCGTTTCAGGACCCGCCGCACAGCTGGAACGTCCCGGGTAAGAGAAATTAAAATATTAAATCGACGAAGAATGAACGAAAGATATGAAAACGGCAACTAATCCTAATGTACGAGAAGACGTACCCGGGCGCTGGAGCGGCGAGGGAATTGGAATAACACTCTACACCGTGCTGCGTGTATGTTTATTTATGAAATGCGAGAAGGCAGTTAAGTTTCTGTAAGGGTGTGCGCACGGTGAACAGATTTACTATTACATTTAAAAAATTGAAAAACATAAATTAAAAATAATAAAACTCTATAAGAAGCTTTAAAGAAAAAAAATATCGAATGAGGCGCTCCAGTCACGGTCACTACGGTCGGGGGTTCGAATCCCCCCTCGGGCATGGATATTTGTGCCGTCCATAGTATAAGGTAGTAGATAAGTAGTTTGTAAGTTTAGGGACTGATGACCCCGTAGTTAAGTCCCATAAGCTTAACAAACATTTGAAGTTTTTTTTTTTTTTTTTTTTTTTTTTTGAAAAAATATTGCGGCCTGTTTTTGCCCAATTAAATGAGAGAGAATGTGCTTTCGCGACATTTCATCAAGAGTCTGCGACGGCACGTTCAGCGAACTTATCATTACGGGAAATTGGTAATGTGATTGAGGAAAGAATTATCACTAAGAACATTTGGCCCACTCCTTCTCATCATTTAACCCCATGCGGTTTTATCTGTGGGGAACATTAAAAGAGAAAGTGTAAAAATCATATCCCCACTTTAGCTGAACTAAAATCAAACATTCCTCATGAAATCACTGCATTTTCTGAGGGGGGACTTCTGAGTGTAATGAACAATTTCCTCAGCAGGTGTCAGAAATGCTTGGAAAACGAAGGGAGGCAGTGCCAGCACCTACTTGCGTAATATAAGTGAGTAATAAACTTTTCTTACTAAATGGTTGTGTTATGTATGTCAGAAATAACTTGCGCGCCAACCCGTATTAAACTTTATGCGGGCGTCGGGCGGCCCGCTAATTTTTAATTCTGCAGTGACATTTCTGGACGTGAAGTCCTTATCGAAGTACGTACTCTCCCTCCTGTACGAGTTCTCGAAATTTGTAATAGGAATTTCAGTAAACCCTTTATGTTAAAAAAATATATACTGGCCATGTCCTTCCGACTGTTCATCGATGTCTAGCGTAAAAATATATAATAAATCAGTCAAGAACTTTTCGTTAAAAATGTTTCCCTTTATACATTAATTAGTCCTATATATAATTATACTTATATGCCTTTTTTTTTTTTTTTTGTTATGGAAACATGTGACAGCAGAACTGTTATACAAATAAATAATAAAATGGAAAAGACTAATTTTTAACATTACAGAAGTTTGTTTTTCTCTTCTTTCTTTAATGAGAGGGCAGCAATTTTGCAACTCGCACGGGGCGGCAATAAGGCCTACGCCGGTCCTGACACAGTACATGATTGTTGTACCTTTTGTCAGTAGGTGTTCGGTATTATGTTCAGATGTTTGTTGCTTTACCTTGAGACCGGGACAAATCTCTTGAGAACTGCCGACTGAAACACCATTAGTTCAGTTGTACGTTGTCAGATAACTATTTAGTACATATAAAACAAAATAAAATGTATTACTATATAAGCCTACGTACACCAACCACATTGTCATTTGTTGGAACAAATTCTTAAAACCGTTTTTGTAATTCAGATGTTTAAAACTAAACAAAATTTTCTCATAGCAGTCACTTGCGATGTAAATCGATATTTTCGAAGGACGTTAATAACATATAAGGCGTTTCAGTAATCCAAATAGAAGGTATTTAGATTGTTAATGATACGAGACGAAAACTAAAATAAACAGATGTTAGTTTCCATAGGGTTGGCAGATTTTTGAATGAAAAAATGATGACAAATTCTATATTTCACGTTCAATGCTGAGGACACTTGCCACATTTTATATTTATTACACAATCAACAAATTAAATAAATTACACAGGCCATGCGGGAGTAGCCGAACTGTCTGGAACGCCACGTTGCTGATCGCACGGCCTCCATTGTCGGAGGTTCGAATCACCCCTCAGGCATGGACGTGTGTGTTGTCCTTAGGTTAGTTTAACTTAGTTTACGTAGTTTGTAAGTCTAGCGACTTATGACCAAAACAGTTTGGCCCATAAGAATTACAAACATTGAAACATTTTTTAAATTACACAAATCAGACAGATCAGGTCGCATGACCTCTACATATTTTTCATTGCGCCGAATCCATTTTGAAAGATTCTTATGTTGATACAATCAAATTTTACACAGTTGTCATTCTATTTTTCTCGGTGATTTTTCTACTTTGTCTACAGTGGCTGTGTTACGAAGAACAACCTCTCAACACGACGTCATTTGTTGGCACTGCAAAGAACTGTACAGGTAACCAATTCGCAAAACAGTCCACATTTCTTGTGGATCACTTCAGATTTATGATTTTTGCTTTCAAGTTTGTAAATTGTCTAAAACACCTATCATTATCAATGGCGATATTTTTATCCAATGGAAATTTTATATATTCTTCCATATTAAGTACAGAATACGTCTTTAAAATAAAAACCCTAAAATCAAGAACATTCATTCAATTGTGGTTGCATCCTCATATTCAGATACTCAGACCAAAATATCGATTATGAGTAACACAAATCAAAATTTTCTGATTTACATGTCAGTCCTTGTAGTTTTCGAAGCACAACAGATCGATTATAAGCAAGTAAATTATGTAATTCAACTGCCAAAGTGAAAAGTAGGGTCTATATACATTGCTGACAAATGAGATGACAACAAAATTCAAAATAATTTTTTGCCAAAATCAAAACATGTGGAGATAGCAGATATCGTAAGTAAGTTTGTTTGATTTGTCCTGTAGATCAAACATTTGTACAGTAGAGTACACAAATGATATAGGACAAGTCACTAAGAATAAAACACTTTTGTACTTTGTATAATAAGACAAATGGTGCTATAGAAATTAAATTAGGACTAAGGACATGGAGTTACAGACGTCACATGGCAGAAAAATATATGCAAAATAATTATAAGCAGAAAAATATATGCAAAAATAATTATAAGCAGAAAAAGAACGGTACTTGTTTAAATTAATGAGAATATCTATAAGGTGAAAATATTAGTTCTTAAAATTATCATGGATAATTAAGCATGCAAATTCTTTTAGCTATAACATATTATGTTAGTACAAGGACATGGAGTTACAGACTTCACATGGTAGAAAAATATATGCAAAATAATTATAAGCAGAAGAAGTACAGTACTTCTTTAAATTAATTAAAATATTTATAAGAAGAAAATAGTAGTTCTTTAAATTATCATGGATAATTTAGTATGCAAATTCTTTTAGCTGAAACATATTACATTAGAAAATGTGTAATCCACAGGTTTTGCAAAGTTGCCATATTAGATTAATGTTTCAATTTAGCACAGGAAACTTTTTTACAGAGTAGATTACATACAAATAAGACATTATGTGTAAATATTATAGCTATAACATATCAGTTCACAGATATAACTTAGAATTTTGTCTCCGGAAATTCCTGTATAGAATAGAAGCAGAGATTTATTAAAGTTCCTTTAATTTAATTCTCATTATTTTTGGTTTTTTGATTGTTTTTAAGTCTAGAGGGAGGTGGTTATGAATTTTGATGCCCACATACTTAATCCCATTAGCATATAGTTTAGTGTTGTGAGGTATAATCTGCAGGTGGGTTTTATTTCTTGTGTAATGTGTGTGGCAGTCAGCATTTCTGTTGAGGGATTCCAGATATTGGACTGTACAACAAGCCACTTCCAGTATATAGAGAAATGGGAGTGGGAGTATTTTTAGCTTTTTGAACAGTGGTTTTCAGTGTTCAAATCTTTTTTTCACAGCTATTATTCTAACCACTTGTTTTTGAATTTTGAAAATTACAAGGGATTCAGAACTACTTCCCCTGAAGATCAAGCCATAGTTCAAAACGGACTCAAACAGGGCATGGTATATCAGCTTCAAAGTATCTATACTGATTGTATCTCTGATTGATCGTAGTAAGTAGCATGTTTTTTTGAGTTTCTGTGACAAGGCCTCAATGTGTGGTTTTCAATTTAGAGTATTACTTATGGTAAGTCCAAGAAATTTGGTGTCCTGTCTGTTAGCAATGGAGTCTTTGCCAATGGCTACTGCTGCTGTGTTACACAGGATAAGATTTTGCCTTGTGTGAAAATTCATGGTTACAGTTTTCTGTGAATTTATGAGTAATCTATTTGCTTCAAACCAATATTGTAATTGTAATCAAAGATATTTGTATCATCAGCACACAGAAAGGAACTAGCATCAAGTATGTGTTCTGTGAGGTCACTGATGAACAAAAGGAAGAGGACAGGGCCACGAATAGACCCCTGAGGCACGCCATTCCTTGTATGTAGTATATCTGACCTGCAAGCCCTGGATGTCTTATGATCTTTTATTTCGATGTATTGCTTCCTTTCGTTGAGGTATCTACCAAACCAATGTGGGCTACATCCCTGATCCCGTACTTTTGGAGTTTCATAAGGAGCAACTTGTGGTCAGCCATGTCAAATGCCTTGGATTGATCTAGGACTATGCCAATAGCAGGTTGTTTATGGTCAAGTTCTGAACATTTTTCCAGAAATGCATACAAAGCATGTGTGGTAGACATATTTTTCCTAAATCCATATTGGGAACAAGTTATTATATTTCTGGACTTTAAAAATGCTTCTAATCTTGTAGACATACAATATTCAAAGATTTTTGAAAAAGCAGTTAGTATAGCAATTGGTCTATAATTTGATACATCAGATTTTTCTCCTTTCTTATATAGAGGTATAATTTTAGCAAGTTTTAGCTGGCACGGAAATGTTCCCTCCAGAAAGTAGGTATTTATGATGTTTGTAAGCGGCTTACTGATGTACTTTGCACACTTGTAAAGTAGGAAACAAGGTATCAAGTCATGTCCTGCTGAATGGGTCTTTTTAATTTTTTTTCTTAATAGTATCTTCAACTTCACATTGTGTTGTAGGAGTTAGGAAAAAGGACTTCAGAGGAGTAAAGTTATTTGGATGGGAGTATACAGTATTAGGAGAGGTGGCCAGGAGATTCGAGGAAATTTCTGAAAAATAACTTAAATTTGTTTACAATTTTCTGTACATTTTCAGTCTCATGCCCGTCTATATTGATCGTAACCTTAGGCTCTACCCTCATCTTTCTACTAGGCTGTTCATTTACTATGCCCCAAACGGTATTGCATTTATATTAGAAGAACCTCTAATTATTTTATCATTATGGGAATTTTTAGCACATTTGATAACTCTCATATATATGGTTTTGTAGCGACTATAGTACGCCTTGAACTCCTCAGAATTACCACTATCTGATTTGCTTATTTTGTGTAGCAGTTTCATCTGTTCCGGTGAAGTTTTAATACCTTTAGAGATCCAAGCATTCTTTTTATTTTTGGTAATAGTTTTTGTTTTTTTCTGGAAAATGGCAGTAGAAAATTGTCAAACTTTTCATTAGTAGTTGATGAAGTAAATACACTTTGCCATTCTTCTTTTTTAATCTCGATAGAAAGTTATTTATGTTATTGTCGTTATACCTACTGGACTTAATAGTATTTTTTTCTTATTGGAGTGCATTAGATGGGGATTTAACATGAATTGTAAGTGCACTGTGATCTGAAAAACCAATCCCTATAGTCCTTACAGTGCAGTCAGTATTAGTGGCTACCTGGTCTAGGCAGCTGTTTAGTCTTGCTGGAGAATTGACTTTTACAATTAAATTAAAGGACATAATTAAATGTAGTAATTGAGACCTACAAGAAAAATCTTCAAGGAAATCAATAATGAAGTCACCACATAGTACAATTTTTGATTTCTTGTAGCGTACTTTTTCTAACAATAATGCAAAGTTTTTACGGAAGAAAAGTTACCATTAGGTAATCTATATACACAAATTATGTTCATATTTAAGTCTGGAACAACTACCCCAGCTAATTCAATGCTTTTATCTACAGAGTTATTTTACTTCACAGGGATGGAAAGGATCGCAACTAATGTTGGATCATACATATATATCGTAAAAATATATGCTGGCGCCAGATTAAACGTCGAAAAAGTGGACGTCTGGTAATGCTGAGTTTCCAAAACAGAAAAACAAACATTATAAAAAAATCGTAAAAATGTCCTCTGAGGTTATAGTAAACGTCGAAATTCAGTTACACGAGGACTTCACTCAATTTGACATCCAGCAGGCTCCGCCAGTTGAATAAATACACAGGAGAATGAGAACAGTCCCACTCATTAAAGTGAAAGAGTTCTGGCGAAAAAGCAAGTTGAGAAAAGAGTTGAGTGACTGATGCGACTCCTCCTCACCCCTCCTCCCCAAAAAATAAAATAAAAATAAATAAATAAAATAACAAAAAATTGTTAAATATCGTCCTGTCAGGATAAATGTACTAGAATAATTCCCTTCCATTTGGGCTAATCTCGTGTCGATTTCGAAAATAACAGAAAACCTTATATTATTACTCTAATATGTTTAGTGCATTCTGTTTTCATAGTTTGATTTGATGCCCTCGTAATATTGTGTGTGTTTTGTTGCGGTACCACAATAAATTGTAGTGAAGCTAGCGGCCGACAAAAGGCTTCATTTATATCGTTACCTAGCAACAGAAGAGTTTGTCTTGTTTTCATCTCTCTTGCTGCGTCGAAGTATCATGTTTACATTTACAGATTCTGCGACTCTCTGAACTTTAAAATGTGTTAAATATTGTATTTCTCTCGCAATAGTTTACGATCAATATGAATACTCAGAGCAAGGAAATTAGTGTGCCAGTTTCGGAAAATTTACACTCAAATTCTGGAACAGCCAGTCCCGAAAGTGAAGACATCCAGGACAACTCAGATTTGAGTCCATCACAGCATTCTACGGATAGCATTGTTTCAGAAGAGACATCTGCTATCAGCTCAACTCACGTTGTACTTTCTCCTCTTGAAGCGATTGGAATTATATCTGTTCTAGAAACATGTATTGATCAAATCAATATACTGAGTTACACAAACGATAAGCCTCCCATTGAACCGAATATGGAGTATAAAACGCTGGAAGAAAGGTAGGTCTAATCTGTTCTGTAGGTTGGCTGTAATTGTTGAAGGGTAAACAATCATATACTCGCATAGACTTACTAAAACTTAACAGTTAATAGACAATTGGTTAAATTGTAGGACGCTTCTCGCAGTGATCCAGTGGTTATGTTGGCACCAATGGTTAATGGGAGCATCTCACATGACGAATGTTTTGTCTTGACAACTTCATTTAAAACTAATATTATTTTTTTTCTGAACGGACAAGGGTACGTACAAGAACCTGTCCACCGCAGAGGAGATACAGTACTAATTTAGCTGCGAGTAAAACGAGCAGCAATACTGTAACCCTTACTCCGTAGCTCCTGACAAATATTAACGCAATTCTAAACTTCATTGTTCATCTGTTGCCAACATAAGCACTGGAGCCCGGCGAGAAGCGTCGCAAAGTTTTACCAACAATTATATCATCTGATATAGTTTATATCTTGATTCTTTATCTAGAGGTATGGGGAGATGGCGAACGCCTAGAGTCGCTTCTATAAAATGGCATTGTTTTTCATCTTGTCCTTGAACAGAACTGACCCTCCACCTACCCACCTTCTAGAAGAGTGAATTATTCTATGTTCCTTGGGTTCTAAATCAAAGGAAAAATCATGCATAAAATTTTACTCCCCGTATCGGCAGCCTTGCACGATTATGTTGACAGTATCACCAACAGGGTAAAAAAAAATAAATAAATAAATAAATAAATAAAATAAATAAATAAATAAACCACGCACGTCTTAGCCAAGAGGTTAACATTGTGAACTGAACCAAATAGAATGACTTGATTAGTGTTTCGCACACACCATGAAGTAAATAAATAGGCAACTGTAGGCCTACCTGCTCTGTGGTTGGCAGTTTCTTGTATGTTCACTTGCCCCCTCAGTAATAGTAATTGCCCTCATGAAACGAAGATTTTGTAACAAAACAATTGCATTGTCATGTGACTGTCTAATGCCTAACACTACGTGTTTGCTGGCAGTCAGCATTCTTTGCCAACATTATCACCAGGAGTCACCGGGACAGAAAATAAAATTGAACGAAAATAATTAAGAAGCAATTAGTAGGATTTCTTATAAAACAACTGACAAAGAATTAAAACATTTCATTGTCATTCAGAGGGAAACAGATTCGTCTCTGGTTCAAGGTTTCTCTTTACCTATCGCCATATAAATAGTTTATGTTATCGTATATAATATTGCGGTTGGCCTGTAAAACAATGTTCTGAACTGTGGGGGTGGATGTGGGAGTGGAAAGGTTGAGGATTTTGATTAGGGATAGGAGTTGACTGGTGTGTTCATTGGCGGAGTTCATGTATAGGTTAAGGATCAGGTGGGTGAGGACTGTGGATTGTTCTGTTTGGAATTGGTATAAGGCAGGATGGGCTACAGCCAGAGATGGGAACTTTTAGTGTGAAGCCTTTGGGGGTGATGCCAAATGTAAGACAATCCTGAGTAAATAAAATGTGCGACCTCAATCTGGCTAGGGAAAAACCATGCTTGCGGAGGGAATGTAGATAAAATTTGATGGGGTTGATGTAGGGTGAAATAATGTATGGGATGGAAAAGTGAGAGATCTGTGCTGAATAATTGACTGCAAAGTAATGAAGTAAAATATTCCCACTGGTCCTAGAATGTCTTTCCGCCACCCACCTAACCTTCATAACCTCCTAGTCCATCCCCATGAAATCCCAAAACCACCTCCCTTGCCCTCCAGCACCTACCCATGTAACTGCCCCTGGTGTAAAACCTACCCTATGCATCCCTCCACCACCACTTACTCCAGTCTAGTAACCCAGTAGGTGTACACGATCAAAGGCAGAGTCACTTGCGATAGCACCCACGTTATTTACCAACTGACATGCCTGCACTGCGAAGCATTCTATGGGAATGACCTGCAACAAACTGTCCATTTGCATGAACGGTCACAGGCAGACAGTGTTTGTTGGTAATAAAGATCATCCTGTGGCTAAACAAGCCTTGGTGCACGGCCAACACATCTTGGCACAGTGTTACACCATCCGGGTTATCTGGATACTTCCCACTGACACTTGCCCTTCAGCATATTCTCTCTTCCCATTGCCCACCTGGTCTCAACCTCCGCTAAATTCAAATTCCTGCCCACCATTTTTAACAGCTTTGCCTCGGTCCTCTGGACAGAGCCTCTGCCTCAAGTGGTATCTCTGCCCCACTTGTTTGCTTTCTAAAATATGTTTGTGTGTGTGTGTGTGTGTGTGTGTGTGTGTGTGTGTGTGTGTGTGTGTGTGTGCATGTTTACCTTCCTTTTTTGCCCCCCAAGGTAAGTTTTTTCTCTCCCGGGATTGGAATGACTCCTTACCCACTTCCTTAAAACCCTCATCCTTTCCTTTTCCCTTTTCTTCCCTACTCTGCCTGAAGAAGCAACTAGGTTACGAAAGCTTGCTGTTGTGTGTGTTTCTTTTATTTATGTTTGCTGTCACATACCTGTGCTCCTTCGCCGGGTAAACACACAAAAACACATACAAGCTTTCGCCACTGCTGGTATGCTTCTTAAGGAAAAGAGGAAGGAAGGAAGGGAGAGAGAAAGGGAAGGATATGGGTTTTAAGGAAGTGGAAAAGGAGTCATTCCAATCCCAGGAGTGGAAGGACTTACCTTAAGGGGGTAAAAGGAAAGGCAAACAAGCACCCACACACAAACACAACAAGCTGGACATTTGTCAATATGTGTGTGTGTGTGTGTGTGTGTGTGTGTGTGTGTGTGTGTGTGTGTGTGTGTGTGTGTGTGTGTGTGTGTGTTTGTTTACCTGTCCTTTTTCCCCACTAGGTAGTCCTTCCTCTCCCGGGATTGGAATGACTCCTCACCCACTCTCTTAAAACCCGCATCTTTTCCTTTTCCCTCTTCTTCCTTGCACTTTCTCTGAAGAAAAAAGCTAAGTTTTTGTGTGTATGTGTATGTTTTTATTTATGTGTGTGTGTCAATGAACTGGTGCATTTTTGGCTACAAAATGAAACTCACTAGTCTTAAGATTAAAATGATACTAATAAACTGTAAATTTATTCACCTACGTAAGTATGATGAGATAATGTAATTCTGTACATTCAAGCAGAAATATTCATGTAATTTTGACAGCAGATGACATCTTTGAAATTTGGCTTGTACAGATAGAAACTACAAACGTTTACATTAACAAACCTATTGGTTAAGAGACTCAGATCGTTGCTTTTTTGTTGATCTCCTTCAAAGATATAATCTTAGAATGCCATCATTTTTATTTATCTTTTCTGTGTCAAACTTATTACTAAGTATTGTTTCCACCTTGTGTGCTAGGTAAAACATTTAGTCTACATTACTAAGACTGGGTTAAATTACGCTTAGGCAGTGTTGTTGTAACATGCTAATGTTGGCAACAAAATATTCCCTTTACTAGTATAATTAATTTACTGACAAGAAAATTCAAGACATTCGAGAATCTGTCAACCAAAGAGCAAGAACAGCATTCATTATTTATTTCATGGTCAATACAAATGATTATTCCTCTCATTCTATGTGATTTGGTTTTCAAAGAGCATTCACCTAATGTTGCAAACATCAGCATACTACTCCGGCACTGTTGCAAGTAAAATTTTACCCTAAAATGTATGTTTCTTGATTTTTTGAGTATTTTCTTAGTATTTTAAGCATGGAAGTTAATTTTATTCTTAATTTGAATTTTTCCTGAAAAGCAATTTGAAAAAAAAGTGCTTTTTGATTGCTACTAAGTGTGAAAACGAGAGGAGTGGAAAGCATATCATGTTAAAATATGACATGCACTTATGTTTTCTGCTTACATTAATCATAATTTCATTACAGGCTTGGTGTACCTGATGAGAAGGACAGAGTAATTGATGTAGAAACTGATCTGTTAAGAGAAGTGGCTATAGACTCAATGAAACTGAAGAAATTGCAGAGAGATCGGTATGTAAATGTTTCTTGGGTATGTAATTGAAATCTGTGTAAAAGTTAGTTCTACAAATAAAGAACTGGTATGGCTGTTGGTTTGAGCACTACAGTGTATTACTAGTCAAAGTTCTATTGGTGGTAGTATGCCTTTCCCTTTCTCCAAACCATGGTAATATGCCTGATGAAAAATGCAATAAGTGACAGAACAAATTGTTGCTCAACTGTTCTGTTATAATTATTATTGTTGTTGCTAAATTGTATATCTCTCCCAGGAGTAATCAGCCTTATTTTCTCTAGGGTTTTGGCAGTTGTGTAATATTTCGTTGGTTGACAGAGTCATGCCAAGCAAATTCTAATCACATCTTTGAAAGAAGCAGTACATGGAAGGACAAATTCTAGACTAACTGTTGTCTTACAAATATTATTTTTGTTGGTAAACACTGTCTCTCTCCCAAGAGTCACCAGACACATTTTCTGTAGTGTTTTAAAAGTTTTGACAGTTATATGATATTTAGTTCATGGACACCATCACATGCAAATACTGATCACATGCAGCATCCTATATCAAAGATGAATTCAGACTTATTTCTCAACCAAAAAAATATTTTATGTGGCTTTTAATATGCCCATTTGACAGGGTGTTCCCTAATTAATCTAGTGCAATATTTGTACCATATATTAATAGGGGCATGGGAACAAAAGAAATAACCAGTACTTTAGTAAAGCTGCTGTGTAATGTTAGCAGACAGAACGGCAGGGACTGGAAATAGGACTGGGTATGTAGGCCATGGAAAGACATGCCAAACAAAAGTTTGCCAGCGTTTTGTGTTGTTTTGTTTTATTGATTGCACAAGGGACTGCTTGAGAACAAGCCATGTAGCCATAGAAATATGCAACACAGGACACTTTCACTCTTAATAAATTTTAATGGAACAGCCTGGTGTATTACTTTGCATAATACTAATGTATATTTTTTATGTAATATGTGATACAAGGTTTTTTCCAATGTACAATGCTCAAAACAGTTATGAAATTAGGTGAGATATCGTATACAATATACGTATGGTGATATATTTTATTCTGATATTGACAACAATAGAAGGTTCAGTAAGGAATAATAATAATAATATAGGGAACAACTCACTGTAAAGACGAACGTCGAGCTGCCGACAGACACAAATAAAAGACTCTCAAACAAACACACAATTCTAAATTTTTGCCCACAGCCTTCCTCAGAAAAAGAACACTCATCCACACAATCACTCATGCACACTCATCCACACACGTCAGCCATCTCTGTCTGCCCAACAAAGTCTGACTGATGGCAAGCAGAAGCGATGGGATGGGTGAGGGGAAAGGAGTGGAGGGAGGGGGGGGGGTAAGTAGAGAGGGAAGGTAAGGGTGAGGATACAACAACCAGAGGCAATGTCAGGCAAAAAATGAGATGCATTATGAAAAAGTAGGAATATATATATAGCCTACAGGGGAAAAAATTAAAAACCAGAAAGTACACAATAGGAAAATGTTGGATGTGAGAGGGAGGCGGACTGTGGGGCATGGAATGTAGGATGTTAGGTTATCTGAGGTTGAGACCAGGATGGTTGCAGGACCATAGGATGTGCTGTAGGGATAACTCCCATCTCTGCAGTTCAGAAAAGCTGGTGGAGGAGGGTAGGATCCAGATGGCTCGGGGTTGAAGCAGCTGTTAAAGTCCAAGATGTGCTCCGCTTCATACTGCACCACAGGATAGTCCTTATTGATCTTGGCCACAGTTTGACGGTGGACGTTCATCCTGATGGAGAGCCGGTTAGTTGTCATTCCAATGTAAAATGCAGAGCAGTGATTGCAGCAGAGCTGGTGTATGTGGCTGCTCTCACAGGTGGCATGGTCTCTGATGGGATAGGACAAGCCTGTGATGGGACTGGAATAGGAAGTGCTGGGTGGGTGGAATGGCAGGTTTTGCATCAGGGTCTTCCACAGGGATATGATGCCTGTGGTAAGGGGTTGGGATTAGGAGTGGCATAGGGATGGTCTAGGATGTTGTGGAGGTCGGGTGGGCAACGGAATACCATCTTAGGTAGGATGTCTCTCATTTCAGGGCATGTTGACAGATAATCAAAGCCCTGACATAGGATATGGTTCAGTTGTTCCAATCCAGGAGTTTATTGGTTGACAAGGGGGGCACTCCTTTGTGACTAGTTAGTAGGGTTGGAGGGAGGACTATTGGCGTGTGAAGATATGGCAAGGAAAATCTGTTTATGGATTAGGTCTGGTGAGTAATTTCTGCCTGTGAAGGCCTTTGTGAGGTTTTCAGCATACTGGTTAAGGGAGTTCTCATCACTGCATATACTGTTTGGCTGTTTACCAGATATAAATTGTAATGCCTTACTTTACTAGTTATAAAATTCTTGTGTAATCACAACTGTTTTGGCTGCTTATGTAATATAAACTTTAATATCTTATTTTACTAGTAACCATAGTTTAATTTAACCAGTTAAAATTTTTAACCTATATTTACTGATGTTTCATTCAACTTTGTCACATGATTCCATGTTCCAGACATTGGACCTGTTTAAGATAATATTTTTGCAAGTTTAATTTAACCACTTAAAATTTTAAAATATACGTATTCACAATGCTTCCAACGTTTCTAGACATTACACCTGTTTAAGATAAGATACTTTTTGATCAATATTTTTCAGCCAATTTCTATTGTTTCACTTTATATTTCTTAGGATAATGTCATAATCTATTATATTGTCACATATTTTATCAATGTCAGGAATTTACACCACAACTTGAATTGTAATATTTCGCGCTGGTTAGTTATAAACCAAAACACTAGTCTCCTTTGAAAGTTATATATCTAGTAAGTTAAGATCTTTGAAACTTAAACTTGTAATGTTTACCTGATGATGGCATAACATCCGAAAACCAGTTCATAAATCAATAAATTTGCAGAATATCTCACAGTTATCTTGTGTATTTTATTCATAATGATATGGTGAAGTTTCCTGCACATAATCAGGATTGTTCCAAGTTCCAGATGAACACAAAATCTTGACTCATCTTTGAACAGAACCATATGCCATTTGTTACAACTCCAATCCTGATGTTCCTCCGCCCAGTTTCTGCAGGCTAAATGGTGTCGTCGTTTTAATAGATCACTCACCATAGGCCTTCACATGTAGAGGCCACATTCCTGAAACTGATTTCGGACTGTTTGTGTTGGTATTACAAATTCTGTTGCTGCCTGGAGGGTGCATTCCAGCTGAGTTGCATTCAGCCTCCTGTCTCAATGGGCTTTTAACTGGAGATAAAGGTCATTTCTAGCTGATGTTGGACAATGTTGGCCTTGCCTTCTTATAACAGTTCCTGCTGTCTGAAATTGCATCCAGGTCATTGAAATTACACTTAGGGACACTCCAATAGCTTTAGTCACCTCCCTCTATGTCTGTCCCACTTACAACCTTCCTATGGCTCTCCATGCCATAGCTTCAGGTAAATCACATTATTGTTATATTGCACTACCTGCTCACTACACTATCTGAACCCAATTGCTTGCGTAATTCATTTGGTAAAGTAAACACAAGTCAATGCCAACCCCCTGTGCAGCAACTTTCTGTTATTACCACTATCTCAGTTTGTGTAATGATGTTTTCACACTGTAGAACCATTATAGTTCATCTTGCTGATGACAGTACTTCAGAACCTAGATATTTCAACTGATCCTCTAATGGTTTTGACCAGTGTATATGTTGTCTGGAGGGTTTTCAGGTGTCCAGCTGGACACAACTGTCAAATGTCCACAATATTTTGACAAATAATCAGTCTGCTATAATCAGATGCTGCTGATGCAATGGTCACTTTTACTCTCTGCTTGTAGTATTTGTACCTCATGCGTCCTGGTGCTATTGCTTGCATGCTGACAGTCCACTGTGCATCCAAAGCAGGTGAAAATGGTGAGCAGTGCAATATCTCTTTGGCAGTCACAGTAGGATGATCTTTTTTCCTTGATAGAGTTTAATATTGGTTTCCAGGCCTTACTGAGGTGGTAACCAAATTTCCTGTTGATGGGGTTGTTGGTTCAATGAATTTTTATGGTCTGTTTGAAGATGCTGTCCCAGTAGTTATGTGCTGTGTGTTCAGTGTCTATGCAGTGTTCTACTAGGGCTGATAAGCTTGGTTGGCTTAGGCAGGCATGGCAATGGTGTTCTTTGCATCGGTCCTTCATAGTATGAAGTGTTTGGAAATATAGGATTTGCTGCAGCTGCAAGGAATTTTGTTTACCCCCACTTTCTTGAGTCCAACATCATTTTTCACTGTTCCTAGTAGGGGAAACATCTTAGCTGCTGGTTAGAAGATTGTGCTACCTCAATAGTCTCCATATTTTGGATGATATGATGTTGGCTATAGGTAGGTTCTTCTTTTGTTTGAGCTTCATCTTGGTTCCCACCACACTTCTGTTGCTGGAAGTTCCTTTGGATTTGGTGGTTACCATACCCATCTGGCAACACTGCTGTGGCGACACTATGCAATGGAATCTACTATAGTCGCTGACAGCACTACCTCAACTTTTTGGCAAATGGACTCACCCATCCCACGTCACTGGTGTGTACGTAATCAGGGAAACACAGTCACTTGTGAGTGTGCGTTGTAAAGTATCGGTGGTGTTAATATGTTTTTGAAACAGAGACAATGGAGATGGATCAAGATTGAATGTGCCAGAGATCATACAGCACAAGTATGTCATCAAGGTCTTAAAGAGGAGTGCCGGAACTTGTGATTGCCCTACAGAACCCACCCGTCATTTTGCATGACAATGCATGAGTGCATAGAGTGTAAGCTGTGGCTGCTCTGTTTGGTCATTGGGACTGGGAAATACTGTACCATCCACGATACTCCTCAGACTTAAGTCCTTGTGACTTTGATTTTATTCCAAAGATGAAGGAACCACTTGGTGGCATTCGCTTCATCCAAGAGTCTGTGTTCAGTCTCGGCGTGTCTGGCCGTTTGGTGGCTTTCATCTGGACCTTGGGCCACATAGGCATTCCAGGGAATGAACAAGCTGATCAGCTGGCCAAGCAGGCCATCGCCTCGCAGTGTCTGGATATCGGTACCCCAGAAAGGAACATCCGTTTGGGCCTGTGCCACAAGATATCCATGGCCTGGAACTCAGAATGGTTAACATTGAGCATGCCCAACAAGCTCCGTGCGATCACGGAGCTTGGAAAACGTCTCTTAGTCCATCTCGAAGGGACTCAGTCATCCTCTGTCGCCTGCGTATAGGCCATACATGGCTCATGCACGGCCATCTCTTACGTCAAGAGGACCCGCCAAACTGCCGTTGTGGCGCTCTGCTGACTGTGGTCCACATCTTGGTGGACTGTCCACTTTTAGCTGCATTGCGGCGATATTTTAACCTGTCTACTGCGCTTTCTTCGATTTTAGCTGAGGACGCCTCCATGGCTGACTGTGTTTTAGGTTTTATTCATGCAGCTGGATTTTATCATAAGCTTTAATGGTGGGTTCATATGCCTAATCTTCAGGCATACCCTGCTTATAGTTTTCATCAGTTGTCACTTTTGTCTTGTCAGTCCTACTTCCGACTGGCAGAATGGCTGGCTCATCCATTATATCCTAGTGATCGGCCAGCCAACAACATCTGCTGTGGTTTTAAGTATAGTTGATTATTTGTTCCACCTCTATTGTGGTTCCTTTTTCTTTTATATTGTAATTATGACCAACACTGTCTTCCGTATGTCTTGTGTACTGGTTGCAGGGTGCTTATTTTTAAAGATACACGAAACCCTGTGATATCTTAGCTGGGAACAGGGGACTGATGACCCGGTAGTTTAGTCCCTTTAAACACCAAACCAACCAACTACTTTATGGTTTTATCCTTGGACAATATATTTCTGATATACTAAAAGTGAGAAACTAATTCAATTTTTGTTCCCTTCAAATAGACATTGAACTTGTTCTCTCTCATCATAGTACTTTCAACAGTCTTAAACTTGCTGGTCTTCAGGTTTGATTCTTGAAATTTATTGTTCCAAGTAGTCTCTCCTGTAGTTCTGTTTCTTCCTGTATTGCAATGTACTTTCAAATGCCAAAGCTCTTGATTCGTCTGCAGTTTCCGCAATAGACGTTTGAATTCTATCCATTACAGTGATAAAGAAGAGAGATGGCAGAGCAGTTCTTTGCTGGACTCCCCTCTTTGCCTCAAACCATTCAGGTCGACCATTTCCTATTTGGACACTGCTATTACAAGCTCGATATAGCATCTTCACTCTGTCAATCAAGTAGTCGGGCACTTGTAGATCTCCCATACATTTCCGTACCATGTTACAAGGAACACTGGCATAGGTCTTCTCAATATCCAAGAAAACCATCACTAGGTTCTTTCCATGTTCCTGGTATTTCTCTGCAAAGATCCTTACCACAAAAATGAGTTCCACAGTACTTCATCCTCTCCTGAAATCCCATAGCAGCTTTAGTGGTTATGTAGAAAGGGTAACACTTTTACATTTTCTGCACTACTTTTGGTCTTCTCTCTCTCTCTTTTTAATGGAATGATGATTCCTTTTGTCCAGTCATCCTTGTCTGTCCACATGTCTGACAGAATTTAATATTTCATAAATTTGCAGTGCAGTCACAACTTCCTTCCAGGTTAATGGTTGTTAAATTTCCTGAGTTTCTTCAACTGTACAATCACTAGCACCACTGATGTTGACATCAGCACTCAGCAGCATGCTGCAATGGATACTCATTTGATTTCTAATTTCATAGTCTGTTCTCAATAATTTTCCTTCTTTAGTTTCCAAAGAGCCAATATTGCTATGCTTACATATTCTATTCTTAACTGCCTTAGTTCCCTTATATCCATTTTATCCCCCATGAATTATTTTATTCATCTCTAGTGGTTTAGCTTATTTTTGAAAACAATATACCTGTATCTATTGTTTCTGGAAATATGTGATATTTACATAGATCAGAATGTTGGATATTTTCTTTCTCAGAGAAATATATGCAATAACAGCTGCAGTTTTCTAACTTTTTTTCTGAATTCTGTAAAAATATGAATGGGCATAGGAAGATTAAATATTTACTTCATAGACAGGAACATCATACTCTTAAAATCTCACTCAATTATCTTCTGTATGCCTCTACATTATATGAATTTTTGTGATTTTGAACCAGGTGAATTTTGACACTAGCTGAATTTATATGAGGGCTGGAACTTAAATAGTGGCTACTATTTATTCACAACCAATACAAAAGCATTACGTGTTTGCACCAGTTACTGTCCTTCAAAGTAGTCATCGGCGTTGTGTAGAACCCGTTTCCAGCAAAGTGGAAGCTGAGGTATACCGTTAGCGGAGCCTGTTCTGTTGATGATGTGATTGGAGCGGTCTACTGCGTGTAGAATCTTTGGAACAGTTCTGAAGCAAATGCCACCAAGTGGTTCCTTCATCTTTGGAATAAAATCAGTCACAAGGACTTAAGTCTGAGGAGTATCGTGGATGGTACAGTATTTCCCAGTCCCAATGACCAAACAGAGCAGCCATAGCTTACACTCTATGCACTCATGCATTGTCATGCAAAATGACGGGTGGGTTCTGTAGGGCAATCACAAGTTCCGGCTCTCCTCTTTAAGACCTTGATGACACACTTGTGCTGTATGATCTCTGGCACATTCAATCTTGATCCATCTCCATTGTTTCTGTTTCATAAACATATTAACACCACCGATAGTTTACAACGCACACTCACAAGTGAGTGTGTTTCCCTGATTACGCACACGCCAGTGACGTGGGATGGGTGAGTCCATTTGTTCAAAGGTGAGGTAGTGCTGTCAGCGACTATAGTAGATTCCATTACATAGTGTCTCCACAGCAGTGTTGCCACTATTTAAGTTCCAACCCTCATATGCAATGCAATCACAGTGGCAATAATAATAATAATAATAATAATAATAATAATAATAATAATAATAATCCAGTTAGTTGTAAAAAGGTAAACATTTTACATACTGCATGCTGTATTAGCCCATCTGAATTAACATATGTACATGACTAAAAGCCAATAAATTGTTTGTGAGAGAGATTTGGAATGCAATGTCAGTAAATCAGGCGATGGTGAAGGAATTAGATTAGGTAATGAGACAATAAAGTAGTAGATGAATTTTGTTATTTGGGTAGCAAGATAACTTCTGATTGCCAAAGAAAAGAAGATATAAAATGCAGAATGGCTATGGGAAGAAAAGTGTTTCTAAAGAAGTGAAACTTGTTGACATCCAATATTAATTTAAATGTTAGGAAGTCCTTTTTGAAAGCATTTGTGTGGGGTGTAGCCTTGTATGAGAGTGAAACTTGGATGATAAGGAGGTCAGACAAAATACGATAGAAGCTTTTGAAATGTGGTGTTACAGGCAAATGATGACAATTAGACGAGTTCACATAAGTAATGTGGAGGTGCTTAACAGAACTGGGAAGAAAAGGAGTTTCTGGCATATCCTGACTAAGAGAAAGGATAGGTTGGTGGGACACATTCTGAGACATCAAGGAATCATCAACTTAACATTAGAAATAAATGTATGGAGTAAAAAACATTGAGGGAGACTGAGGGTTGAATACAGTAAGCAGATTAAGTAGAATGTAGGATATTGTTCTTATTGTCAGAGGAAGAGTCTTGCACAGGATAGGGTAGTGTGGAGAGCTGCATCAAACCAGTCTGCAGACTGAAGACAACAACAACAACAACAACAACAACAACAACATGTCAACTTGTATTGCCTGTAGTCGAAATTTGGCCACTTGTGGTTACAAAGTAGCAGATTACTACATAGTTATTCTTGCAGGATAATAAGCGAAGTACTGTGCCAAGAAATACATTGTTCTGTTACTGGGAAATTTTGATTTCCAATGCTGAGGACCTGGTTGACCTGATTCTTGAATTTTCCCGGTGTACGGAATGTTCCATAAAGTTTTGGGATTGCAGCTGGATTCCGTCGACTTCTTGCCACGATATTTTGGCTGACAACCATTCAGTCATCTCCAGCTGAGTGCATTCCATTGGAGATTGCTAGTTCTTGACAATGCCTTTATAGCAAAAAATTGATGTGGAAGCCCATGTGCATCAGTGCCTGTCACAAGCGTGCCCTCTTTCAAATTTACCACACTCTGGGAAAACAATCCACAAGCGGCACAAGGGCGTCTGCGTGAAGTTGAAACTACATGTCCGCCATCTGTCTGAAAGCGCATGCAGTACATTAATATGGACATCTATTTGAAAGCATCCAGCTGATACCACCCTGCACAATCTACTGGCATACTTCGAATGTTGGTGCATCACACACATGTTGTGTCCAATGGAGAAAGCCTTCCTACAGAGAAGTGGCGTAACTAGGACTTGACTTTGGGGGGGGGGGGGGGGGATAGATCTGCTTGACGAGCAAACTTTTAGTCAGTTTCCAGACAGACTACTATCTACCATTCCCGTTGAAGAAACTAATTCACTCCCTTCCAATGAAAGCTGATTGTAAAACACTCCAAGTTTCAAATCTTTACCTTTACCAGATTGCTGTTATACAATTTCTTTTTTTTCCCCTCTTTTCCTCTTTTTCTTTTCAGGTTCTTGGGGGGGGGGGTTCTATCCCCCTCTTCCCCCTCCCCCCCTCCCATAGTTTTGCCACTGCTACAGAGATATTCTCCACATCAAATCAACACAGCATTGAAGAGGAAGAAGCTTTACCACCCTCAACATCAAGTGGTTAAGGAGGTTTTCAAGTCAAGAGCTTGCTTTCCATATGTCAGAAACCTTTCATCGAAATTAGATAGAATTTTAAGAAAACATGTTGTTAAAGTCATCTTCCGGCTACCTGCTAAGATTAGTGCACTTCTTGGCTTGGTTGAAAGCTAGAATTTACAGAATACCTTGCCAGTGTGGCTAAGCTTACATTGGTCAGACACACGCACAATACAAGAAAGGTGCATTGGACATGAACACCGCATTCATCTGTTACAGTTCAGTAAGTCGGCCATAGCCGAACATTGTATTACTACAGGACAATCTATGGGTTACTCTGCCACTGAAATCTTGGCCACAACACGATCTTTTTGGGAGTCATAAATCAAAGAATCTGGGGAAATACGTTTAGCCCAAGATCTTATTAATTGTGACAACAGCTGGGATGCGGTAATTTATTTCATATCATCTGAGAGGAAACATTTCATCCAGGATGACACTTCTAGCAAGAAATAAAATTTTATACATCCGATAATTAATATACTGAATGCACATTCCGACAAAGGGTGACATGTACTGTATTTCTATCTTATGCAGTAATTGCGTGTTCTGACAGATGCAGTTTCGATTTCTCGCAGACGTCCACTTGCCAATTCTGGACTGTTTTCACAGAGGGCGGTAAATGCTTGTGACGGCCACTGATGCACACACACCTCTGTGCCAATTTTTTTGCTATAAAGGCATCATTGAGAACTAGCAATCTCCAGTGGAACGCACTCAGCTGAAGATGGCTGAACAGTTGTCAGCCGAAATATTGTGGCAAGAAGTCAACAGAATCTGGCTGCAATCCTGAAACTTAAAGGAACATAGTCAACCTCATAGTTCCACCCATTCTACTGCTAGATGGCTGTCATTCTAGACTTGTACCTTTTGTATTGTCATCTAATACCACCTTCAGAAAAGAAAACTTCTACTTCCTTTGACCACTCTTAATGGCTGCATACACGTATTTTTGTTTGTGCACATCTATGGCAAATCCCCTTTTCGAATTACATAAATTTCATTGGCCTTATTGTATGATTAATATTAAAAATCAGTACTTCAGTTTTCGTGTTCACATATTTATAAAAAGTTTCATGGATGTTTCTTCTCATTTTCCACCCACATAGAGAGAAAAGCATTAAGTGGAAACAGTCGTTATCACACAAGAACCACAAAAAGCAGATGTAAAACAATTGCATAGACTTTGCGGGGTGGGGGGTAGGGGGAGAACAATGGCTGTTATGTTTAACTTTTGTGTGTTAGGACTACATATGAAATATAGTGTCCATAAAATAATGCCATAAAACTGTTTATCTGTCAAAGTGCCAATTCTAATTCAATTTTTTTTTATTACTGTAGTGCCTTTTTAGAAAAGACATTACAAGCAACAGTGGAAGAAATAAAGAACACTGGATCATTCAATGTGTTAAGCAGAACTGTTCTCCAAGAGATATTGGTCCAAATGGAAGAGAAAGATCTCATAGAACAAGAAGAGAGGAATTCAGAGGAAGTAAAATATCTACAGGCTAAGATTGTCGAAGAAGCAAAAGAAATTCACGACAAACTTTATCAAAGAGACGAAATTATTGCAAAACTAAAGGTTGTCATAAATCCATTCATAATTTGAATCACAAAGCACTTTATTTAGTGTTTTATTTGAATATTATTCTCATTAAAGTTTCTCAATTTAATTAGGATCAAATGCAAGATGTGATGTTTGACAGTGAAATGCAGCTCAGATATGTCGACCACTGGGAAAGGGCAAGGCAAAATCAGAATCTTCTTAAATATAATCTACAAGAGAAACAGCTTACTGAAGCTATTGAAGGACTTGACACACAAAGCAGTACTGAGGTCAAAGTTAATGAAGCTGTTGAACGATACATTAGTGAATCACAAAGTGTAAGTAAATTATAAACAATTGCATCATTTCTGAAAAATAAAACTTTGCACAACAAACACCTTTTTAAGTTTTATATAGCAACATCCTCTTTGTATGGAGAAAAAAATGTGTGCTGTAAAGTATACACCGAGGTGACAAAAGTAATGGAACAGTGATATGCAGATACATATTGTGGTGGTATTGTGTACACAAGGTATAAAAGGGCAATGCATTGACAAGTGTGTCATATGAACTCCAATGATTCATATAAAGTTTCCGGTGTGGTAATAACTGCATAATGGGAATTAATAGACTTTAAATGCAAAATGGTAGCTGGAGTTGGTCACATGAGATACTCCATTTTGGAAATCATTAGGGAATTCAATAATCCAAGATCCCAGTAGATCCCAGTATCAAGGTTGAGCTGAGAATACCAGATTTTAGGCATTACCTCTACCATAAGTAATGCAGTTGGTCAATGGGAACAGTGTTTGCTTAGAGTTGTCATTGCTAACAGGCCAGTAACACTGCATTAAGTAACCACAGAAATCAACATGGGATGTACAACAAAAATTGCCATTAGGACAGTGGGGTGCAGTTAAGCGTTAATGGGCTGTAGCAACTGGTGACTGGCTCAAGTGCCTCTGCCAACAGCAGAACATTGTCAGAAGCACCTCTCCTGGGCTCACGACACTACTGGTTGGGTCATAAGACGACTGGAGACCCATGACTTGGTGAGATGAGTTCTGATTTTAGTTGGTAATCGCTCAAGGTAGGATTGACGTGAGGTGCAGTATCCAAGAAACAATAGACCCAAGTTGCCAACAAAGCACTGTGCAAGCTGGTGTTGGCACCATATTGGTGTGGACTTTTTCTATATAGATGAACTGATAATTAACAAGAAATGGTTATGTTCAAGCACTTTGAGACCATTTGCAACCGTGCATCTACTCCCTGTTCACAAGCAATGATGGAATTTTTATGGATGATAATGCACCATGGCACCAAGTTACTTTTATCCTCATTTGGTTTTAAGAAGATTTTAGACAGTTCCGGCAAATGATTTAGCTATCCAAATCTTCCAACATGAGTCCCATTGACCATTTATGTAACACAATTGAGGGGTCAGTTTGTGCACAAAATCTTGTTGCACCATCTATATATATTTTGAGATTATGGATGGCTGTGGAGGTAGATGGCTCATTATTCCTGCAGGAGACTTCCAAGATGGCTTTCTACAGTACGTCTGCCTAGGTGAGTGTGTATTTGTTAACCTTCCTTTTCTCCCCTCCCCCCCCCCCCCCCCCCCAAAGGTAAGTCTTTCCTCTCCCAGGATTGGAATGGCTCCTTACCCCCATCCTTAAAACCCTCATCATTTCCTTTTCCCTCTCCTTCCCTTCTGCCTGAAGAAGCAATTGGTTTGCTAAAGCTTGTGTTTGTGTGTGTGTGTGTGTGTGTTTTATTTATTTTTGCTACTATCACACCTGTGCTCCTTCGCCTGGTGAGTAATCTTCATCTATTTTTTATATATTTTTCCAGCTAGGAATTTTTTGTCTATAATATTCGTATATATAATTATTATTACAAAGCAAAATTAACCGTATTATTGAAAGAGACTTTCCTGGTGGGAAAAAATATGTATAAAAATAGAGATTGTTTGACTTACCCAAAGCACAGGCTCACTGATAGAAACAAATAAAACAAATAAAAACACACACAAACATTCAAGCTTTCACCACCGCTGGTAGCTTCTTCAGGAAAAGAGAAAGGAAGGAGATGAGAAAGGAAAGGATTTGGGTTTTAAGGAAGTGGAAAAGGACTCATTCCAATCCCAAGAGTGGAAGGACTTACCTTAAGGGGGTAAAAGGAAAGGCAAACAAGCACCCACACACAAACACAACAAGGTGGGCATTTGTCAATATCTGTGTGTGTGTGTGTGTGTGTGTGTGTGTGTGTGTGTGTGTGTGTGTGTGTGTGTGTGTGTTTGTTTACATGTCCTTTTTCCCCACAAGGTAGTCCTTTCTCACCCAGGATTGGAATGACTCCTCACCCACTCTCTTAAAACCCACATCTTTTCCTTTTCCCTCTTCTTCCTTGCACTATCTCTGAAGAAAAAAGCTAAGTTTTTGTGTGTATGTGTATGTTTTTATTTATGTGTGTGTCAATGAACTGGTGCCTTTTTGGCTACAAAGTGAAACTCACTAGTCTTAAGATTAAAATGATACAGATAAACTGTAAATTTATTCACCTACATAAGTATGATGAGATAATGTAATTCTGTACATTCAAGCAGAAATATTCATTTAATTTTGACAGCAGATGAAATATTTGAAATTTGGCTTGTACAGATAGAAACTACAAACGTTTAAATTAACAAACCTATTGGTTAAGAGACAGGATTTAAGAAATCGTATCCTTGCTGGAGAGCCACGTTCAGATTCCGATCCAGTCCCGGAAAGTATCCAGTGACAAGAGGGGCACTTCTGGGGTTCTTCACCTGGTCTCAACTGCCGCTAAATTCAAGTTCCCGCCCATCATCTTTAACATCTTTGCCTCGGTTCTGTGGACAGAGCCTCTGCCTCAAGTGGTATCTCTGTCCAACTTCTTTGCTTTTTACAAATGTCTGCCTATGTGTGTTTGTGTGTGGATATGTGTGTGTGTGTGCGTGTGTGTGTGTATTTGATTACCTTCCTTTTTTCCCCTAAGGTCAGTCCTTCCACTCCTGGGATTGGAATGACTCCTTTTCCACTTCCTTAAAACCCGAATTCTGTCCTTTCTCCTCTCCTTTCTTCCTCTTTTCCTGAAGAAGCTACCAGCAGTGGTGAAAGCTTGACTGTTTGTGTGTGTTTTTATTTGTGTTTTATTTGTTTCTATCGGCGAGCCTGTGCTTTGGGTAAGTCAAACAATCTTTATTTTTATACAAAATTAACCATACATTTTTATGAAAAATTGAATAAAACTAAACAATTGTATGTATTTCAATTATTTTATAAATGAAATAAGGTTATATCTGTTTGTTTTAGAAACTAATGCAAGAAATAGATGAATGGGAACATAGATACATTGCTGAACTAGAAGAGAGACAACTTTATATTTCAAAACTGAAAGAACAACGTGAACAGCACTTTGAGGAACTGGAGGAACTTGCAGCTCTGGTAAGATTTATATCAAACTAAAACACACAAGAATAGGGTAGAATATTTACCTGCTAAACACACTACAGTATCTTTATGTACCTACCATTGAGTTATGGTGAAATATTCAGCCGTGACTCTGTAGTCCCAGGTGAAGCAAATTGGACAAATCATTAAAAATCATGTATAAAACAAGATGAATATATTACTTTTATGTTAATGTACCACTCCCATGAACCACAGACATTGCCGAGGTGGGGTGGCTTGCGTGCCTCAACGATACAGATAGCCGTACCGTAGGTGCAACCACAGCGGAGGGGTATCTGTGGAGAGGCCAGACAAACATGTGGTTCCTGAAGAGGGGCAGCAGCCTTTTCAGTAGTTACAGGGGCAACAGTCTGGATGATTGACTGAGCTGGCCTTGCAACATCAGCTAATGTGGCTTTGCCACACAGTTACTGTGAACAGCTGAAAGCAAGGGGAAACTACAGCCGTTATTTTTCCCGAGGACATGCAGCTCTACTGTATGAACATATGATGATGGCATCCTCTTGGGTAAAATATTCCGGAGGTAAAATAGTCCCCCATTTGGATCTCCGGGCGGGGACTACTCAGGAGGATGTGATCATCAGGAAAGACAATACTGGCATTCTACGGGTCGGAGCGTGGAATGTTAGATCCCTTAATCGAGTAGGAAAATTAGAAAATTTAAAAAGGGAAATGGATAAGTTGAAGTTAGATATAGTGGGGATTAATGAAGTTCGGTGGCAGGATGAACAGGATTTCTGGTCAGGTGAGTATAGGATTATAAATACAAAATCAATTGGGGGTATCACAGGAGTAGGATTGATAATGAATAAGAAAATAGGAATGAGGGTAAACTACTATGACCAGCACAGTGATCGCATTATCGTTTTCAAGATAGATACGAAGCCAACACCGACAACAGTAGTACAGGTTTATATGCCAACTAGCTCTGCCGATGATGAGGAAATCGAAGAAATATATGAGGAGCTAAAGGAAATTATTCAGACAATTAAGGGAGAGGAAAACTTAATTGTTATGGGAGACTGGAATTCGGTAGTAGGACAAGGAAGGGAAGGGAAGATAATAGGTGAATATGGTCTGGGCAAAAGGAATGAAAGAGGAAGCCGCCTGGTAGAATTTTGCACAGAACATAATTTAGTTATAACAAACACTTGGTTCAAGAATCACAAAAGAAAGTTGTATACGTGGAAGAGACCAGGAGACACCGGGAGATACCAGATAGATTTTATAATGGTAAGACATAGATTTCGGAACCAGGTTTTAAAGTGTAGGACATACCCAGGGGCAGATATAGACTCTGACCATAACTTGTTGGTTATGAACTGTAGGCTGAAACTGAAGAAACTACAAAAAGGTAGGAAAATAAGGAGATGGGACCTGGATAAATTGAAGGAACCTGAAGTTCTTAAGAATTTCAGAGGGAGCTTTAGGCAACAATTGACAGAAACCGGGGAAAATAAAATAGTAGAGCAGGAATGGGTTAAAATTGAGAGATGAAATAGTTAAGGTAGCAGAGGACAAAATAGGTAGGAAGGCAAGACCTACAAAAAATCCTTGGATATCACTGGAAATACAAAAATTTAATCGATGAAAGGAGAGAATATAAAAATGCAGTAAATGAAACAGGCAAAATGGAGTACAGATGACTAAGAAATGAGATTGACAAGAAGTGCAAAATAGCTAAGCAGGAGTGGCGAGAAGGGAAATGCAAGGATGTAGAAGAATGTATAAATAGGGGAAAAATAGATACAGCCTACAGGAAAATAAAAGAAACATTTGGAGATAAGAAAAACAGCTCTATGAATATCAAGGACCTTGATGGAAAATCAGTTCTCAGCAAAGAAGGGAAAGCTGAAAGGTGGAAAGAGTATATAGAGGGGCACTACAAAGGAAATGAACTTCGAGACAATATTGTAGGAAGGTAAGAGGATGTAGATGAAGATGAAATAGGAGATACTGTACTGAGATAAGAATTTGACAGAGCCCTGAAAGACCTAAGTCGAAACAAGGCCCCTGGAGTAGATGATATTCCCTCAGAGCTACTGAAGTCTCTGGGAGAACCAGCCATGACAAAATTGTTTCACCTGGTGTGTAAGATGTATGAAACAGGTGAAGTACCCTCAGACTTTAAGAAAAATGTTATAATTCCCATTCCAAAGAAAGTAGGTGCAGACAGGTGTGAAAACTACAGAACCATCAGTTTAATAAGTCATGGTTGCAAAATATTAACACGAATTATATACAGAAGGATGGAAAAGCTGGTAGAAGCCGACCTCGGGGAAGACCAGTTTGGGTTCAGGAGAAATGTAGGAACACGGGAGGCAATACTCACTTTACGGCTTATCCTAGAAAATAGATTAAGAAAAGGCAAACCTACATTTCTAGCTTTTGTAGATTTGGAGAAGGCTTTTGACAATGTAGATTGGAATAAACTCTTTAAAGTTCTGAAGCAAGCAGGAGTAAAATATAGGGAGCATAAGGTTATCTACAACTTGTACAAAAACCAGACAGCGGTTGTCAGAGTTGAAGGGCATGAAAGGGATGCAGTGGTTGGAAAGGGAGTAAGACAGGGTTGTAGCCTTTCTCCATTCTTATTCAATTTGTACATTGAGCAAGCTATAAAGGAAAGCAAGGAGAAATTTGGAGAAGGAATTAAAGTTCAGGGTGAAGAATTAAAAACATTGTGATTTGCTGACGACATAGTAATTCTGTCAGATACAGCAAAGGACCTGGAAGAACAGTTGAACGGAATGGACAGAAAGAAATGGGTAGAAAAGCGTTCTTGAAAAAGAGAAATTTGTTAACATCGAATATTGATTTAAGCCTAAGGAAGTCCTTTCTGAAGGCATTTGTATGGAGTGTTGCCTTGTATGGGAGTGAGACACGGACGATAAACAATGCGGACAGGAAGAGGATTGAGGCTTTTGAAATGTGGTGCTACAGAAGAATGCTGAAGGTTAGGTGGGTGGATCGCGTAACTAATGAGGAGGTACTGAACAGAATTGGGGAGAAAAGAAATCTCTGGCATACGTTGACTAAAAGAAGGGATAGATTGGTAGGACACGTTCTTAGACATCAAGGAATTGTGAATTTAGCGTTGGAGGGAAGTGTGTGGGGTAAAAACCGCAGAGGAAGACCAAGAAATGGATACAGTGAGCAGATTCAGACAGATGTAGGTTGCCGTTCTTATGTGGAGATGAAGAGGCTGGCTCAGGATAGGAAATTGTGGAGAGCTGCATCAAACCAGTCTCCGGACTGAAGACCACAACAACAACATGTTAATGTAGTGGCCAGGCCAGTTTGTATATCATCAAATACATCCAATAAACCAGCTGCAGTACCTCTTTAGTACTCCCCCCCCCCCTTCTCCTTCTCACAAAAAGTAACCCTATATATATCCACTCCCATGAACCACAGACATTGCCGAGGTGGGGTGGCTTGCGTGCCTCAATGATACAGATAGCCGTACCGTAGGTGCAACCACAGCGGAGGGGTACCTGTGGAGAGGCCAGACAAACGTGTGGTTCCTGAAGAGGGGCAGCAGCCTTTTCAGTAGTTATAGGGGCAACAGTCTGGATGATTGACTGAGCTGGCCTTGTAACATCAGCTAATGTGGCTTTGCCATGCAGTTACTGCAAACGGCTGAAAGCAAGGGGAAACTACAGCCATTACCTTTCCCGAGGACATGCAGCTCTACTGTATGAACGTATGATGATGGCATCCTCTCGGGTAAAATGTTCCGGAGGTAAAATAGTCCCCCATTCGGATCTCTGGGCGGGGACTACTCAAGAGGATGTGATCATCAGGAAAGACAATACTGGCATTCTACGGGTCGGAGCGTGGAATGTTAGATCCCTTAATCGAGTAGGAAAATTAGAAAATTTAAAAAGGGAAATGGATAGGTTGAAGTTAGATATAGTAGGGATTAGTGAAGTTCGGTGGCGGGATGAACTGGACTTCTGGTCAAGTGAGTACAGGATTATAAATACAAAATCAGTTGGGGGTATCACAGGTGTAGGACTGATAATGAATAAGAAAACAGGAATGTGGGTAAACTACTGTGAGCAGCACAGTGATCGCATCATCATTGTCAAGATAGATACGAAGCCAACACCGACAACAGTAGTACAGGTTTATATGCCAACTAGCTCTGCAGAAGATGAGGAAATCAAAGAAATATATGAGGAGATAAAGGAAATTATTCAGACAGTTAAGGGGGAGGAAAACTTAATTGTGATGGGAGACTGGAATTCAGTAGTAGGAGAAGGAAGGGAAGGGAAGATAGTAGATGAATATGGTCTGGGAAAAAGGAATGAAAGAGGAAGCCGCCTGGTAGAATTTTGCACAGAACATAATTTAGTTATAACAATCACCTGGTTCAAGAATCACAAAAGAAAGTTGTATACGTGGAAGAGACCAGGAGACACCGAGAGATACCAGATAGATTTTATAATGGTAAGACATAGATTTCGGAACCAGGTTTTACAGTGTAAGACATACCCAGGGGCAGATATAGACTCTGACCATAACTTGTTGGTTATGAACTGTGGGCTGAAACTGAAGAAACTACAAATAGGTAGGAAAATAAGGAGATGGGACCTGGATAAATTGAAGGAACCTGAGGTTCTTAAGAATTTCAAAGGGAGGTTTAGGCAACAATTGACAGAAACAGGGGAAAATAAAACAGTAGAGCAGGAATGGGTTAAAATTGAGAGATGAAATAATTAAGGTAGCAGAGGACAAAATAGGTAGGAAGGCAAGACCTACAAAAAAATCCTTGGATATCACTGGAAATACAAAAATTTAATCGATGAAAGGAGAAAATATAAAAATGCAGTAAATGAAACAGGCAAAATGGAGTACAGATGACTAAGAAATGAGATTGACAGGAAGTGCAAAATGGCTAAGCAGGAGTGGCTAGAAGGCAAATGCAAGGATGTAGAAGACTGTATAAATAGGGGAAAAATAGATACAGCCTACAGGAAAATAAAAGAAACATTTGGAGATAAGAAAAACAGCTCTATGAATATCAAGGACACTGATGGAAAACCAGTTCTCAGCAAAGAAGGGAAAGCTGAAAGGTGGAAAGAGTATATAGAGGGGCTCTACAAAGGAAATGAACTTCTAGACAATATTGTAGGAAGGTAAGAGGATGTAGATGAAGATGAAATAGGAGATACTGTACTGAGATAAGAATTTGACAGAGCCCTGAAAGACCTAAGTCGAAACAAGGCCCCTGGAGTAGATGATATTCCCTCAGAGCTACTGAAGTCTCTGGGAGAGCCAGCCATGACAAACCTGTTTCACCTGGTGTGTAAGATGTATGAGACAGGCAAAGTACCCTCAGACTTTAAGAAAAATGTTATAATTCCCATTCCAAAGAAAGTAGGTGCAGACAGGTGTGAAAACTACAGAACCATCAGTTTAATAAGTCATGGTTGCAAAATATTAACACGAATTATATACAGAAGGATGGAAAAGCTGGTAGAAGCCGACCTCGGGGAAGACCAGTTTGGGTTCAGGAGAAATGTAGGAACACGGGAGGCAATACTCACTTTACGGCTTATCCTAGAAAATAGATTAAGAAAATGCAAACCTACATTTCTAGCTTTTGTAGATTTGGAGAAGGCTTTTGACAATGTTGATTGGAATAAACTCTTTCAAGTTCTGAAGCAAGCAGGAGTAAAATATAGGGAGCATAAGGTTATCTACAACTTGTACAAAAACCAGACAGCGGTTGTCAGAGTTGAAGGGCATGAAAGGGATGCAGTGGTTGGAAAGGGAGTAAGACAGGGTTGTAGCCTTTCTCCATTCTTATTCAATTTGTACATTGAGCAAGCTATAAAGGAAAGCAAGGAGAAATTTGGAGAAGGAATTAAAGTTCAGGGTGAAGAATTAAAAACATTGTGATTTGCTGACGACATAGTAATTCTGTCAGATACAGCAAAGGACCTGGAAGAACAGTTGAACGGAATGGACAGAAAGAAATGGGTAGAAAAGCGTTCTTGAAAAAGAAAAATTTGTTAACATCGAATATTGATTTAAGCCTAAGGAAGTCCTTTCTGAAGGCATTTGTATGGAGTGTTGCCTTGTATGGGAGTGAGACATGGACGATAAACAGTGCAGACAGGAAGAGGATTGAGGCTTTTGAAATATGGTGCTATAGAAGAATGCTGAAGATTAGGTGGGTGGATCGCAAAACTAATGAGGAGGTACTGAACAGAATTGGGGAGAAAAGAAATTTCTGGCATACCTTGACTAAAAGAAGGGATAGATTGGTAGGACACATTCTTAGACATCAAGGAATTGTGAATTTAGCGTTGGAGGGAAGTGTGTGGGTTAAAAACCGCAGAGGAAGACCAAGAGATGGATACAGTAAGCAGATTCAGACAGATGTAGTTTGCCGTTCTTATGTGGAGATGAAGAGACTTGCTCAGGATAGGGTATTGTGGAGAGCTGCATCAAACCAGTCTCCGGACTGAAAACAACAACAAAAACAACAGAATGAAATTACCGGTCTGTATGAAAACTTAATAATGTAGCAGTGAATTGTACAGTTTACCTTTAACTCATACTTGTTAGGTACTACTTGTGTAATTTGGGAGCAAATATACTGACACACGTGTATAAGAAACACACTATTCTGAATACTGTACCTTCTTCTGCAGAGTAAATTCTCCAATTTTTATTTTTTCTGCACTGCCACAAAAAGATTTACAGCATAGCACAGAAATAATTTTACTAATCTCTTATTCTTGTCTAGTTATTTTTTTTAAAATTGTAAAGTGCCAGGAGTAATATGTCTGGTTAAAAAAAATGTAAATGTAATGGAGAAAACAAATTCAAATAATAATCAGATGATGAATGAAGTTAAATACAATAATAAAGTGAAAGTTGTGAAAGAGAAAAGCAAATCATCATCATCTTGCACAGTTTCCAGTCACAGGCAGGGTCTGTTTAGAACACAAGCCTGTCACTTTGTCCTCTCTTCCAACCATCTCTCTGTTATCACTCTGGCCCAGTCCTCTCCTCTCTTCTTGACACAATCCTCCACTCCTTTAAGCCAGCTATTCCTTAGTCTTCCTCATGACAATTTCTTCTGCATCTGTATTTTGTGTATCCTGCTGGGGATCCTCTTCTCCTCCTTTCTCTTTAATTGGCCATACCACCAGTATTGATGTCTCTATCCTATCCTACAAGGAATCCTCTCTCACTATTCCCCTGATCCTCTCATTCCTCATCCTGTCTCTTCTTGTTATCCCTATTCTGCTTCACAGGAATGTATCTCTGACGTCCACGTCCACACTCCCGAAACACCACCCTCATGACCTAGGTCGTGAACTACCTTTCCCTTCTGTTCCCATCCTTTCTTCTTCCCTTCTCTCCCACCTGACGAAGGAACTGTGTTCCGAAAGCTTGTCCTTTTTGTCCCCTTTTTTCTGTTGCTTCATTAGAGTTACTATCGGCGGTACAGCACAATGGTAAGTAGTGGCCAGCCATTCTATCTCGTTTCAACAATATTTATCATCTCTGAGGAGAATTTTCATCATTAATCGAATAGTGTATTATATTGGACTATGTGATAAGTAAAATTGTGCTGTAGTTCAAATTTTCCACTAAAAAGTTTGATTGGTTTAGGGTGCTCGACAACTAGGTCTTCAGTGCCCGAACCAATTTAAAAAGTTAAAAAGCAAGGAGTGTGAACAAACAAAATAAAATAAACGAGAGCAATTCAACTGATAATATGAGCAACTGATGTAAAACACAAATAGTAAATGTTAGCGGTGATGATGAAAAGAGTACCCAGGGAAAGGTCAGAGGGATGGTGAAAGCAAATAAACAGATGACCACAGCGATAAAAAACGGTGAGCCAGCCACTCAGCAACTTATTAAAACCTCCAGCCAGAGTTGAGACAATGCACAAAATTTTAAAACTTTGCTCACAGTACTTTCATCGTTACCTAAAATAGACGGCATACCTACAAGATTTGCAGAGACCCTTTCAGCATCAAATACAGCACACTCAATTAAAATGTGACGGACAGATATCGGCACGCCATAGGTATCACAGATCAGGCTCGGAATAAGAAATGTAAATGGGCAATGCCCGATTTGGAGGTGGGTTAGGGCTACTTCTTCCCTCTTAGGGGCCGGGAGGAGGATCGCCAGGGACAGACAGTGGGCTTCAAATGTTCAAATGTTTGTATAGTTTATGGGACTTAACTATGGGGTCATCAGTCCCTAAACTTACAAACTACTTATGAACTACTTACGAACTAGGGTGGCACAAATATCCATGCCCGAGGGGGGATTCGAACCCCCGACCGTAGTGGCCGTGCAGATCGTGACTAGAGTGCCTCAGTCTCCTCGGCCACCATGGCCGGCACAGTGGGCTTCAGCAACAATAGTTTGTCATTAGCCACTGAAAGCCATTCATTCTTCCACAATTGCAGGGACTGCTGCCATAACAAAGAAGTGATGTCCTGCAGGGGTATCGGGCACATTGTCATTTCAGGTGTGCTGCAAGCCTCTTTCGCAGCCCAATCAGCTTTTTCATTTCCCTGAATACCCATGTGCCCTGGCACCCAGCAAAACGACACCACCTTCCCACAATGTTGAGGAAGAACAGTTCGTCATGGATTTGCTGCAGCAAAATTACCAATGGATAGAGGTCTTGCAACGACTGCAGAGCACTGAGAGAATCAGAGCAGAGCAGAAATCGTTTTCCCCATATTCGACGTATCAGCTGTAGTGCCCTGTAGAATGCATATAGCTTGCGGAAAAAACAGAGTAATTGTTGGGGAGGAAAACCTTAACAACACGGTTGGTGAAGACAATGGAACAACTGACGGAGGCCCTTGCTTGGAGCCATCAGTATACACCACTGTAAAACTGTGATGTTTGTCTAAAACATTAAAAAACACAGACTGAAAAGTAAAATCAGAAGTTTCATTTATCCTGAAACTCGTCATATCTAAAATAAGTCTGGGCCTCTGGAGAAGCCAAGGGGGAACCCTGCTCCAGCCACGGTGTAGAACATTAACACCAGCCAATCCCATTTCAAGAAGGCAATCCCTCACACGAATCCCAAATGGCCTTGTAGCTTGTTGCCTATTGTGAAAGAGCCTTTCCAATGGAGGCTGAGCAATGGTATGGTATGTCGGTGTGGACAGTGACAAATGCGTGGCACACCATGAGCAGCCGTCGCCTGATGTGCAGTGGCAGCTCTGCAGACTCAGCACAGAGACTTGGTATGGGGCTCATCCTAAATGCCCCAGTTGCCAGCCGAATCCTTGCATGGTACCGCGTCCAACATCTTTAAATAAGACGGATGTGCAGACCCGTACACCGTGCACCTGTAATCAAGATGGGATCGCACGAAGGCTCTCTAAAACCGAAGCAAACAGGTTCTGTTTGCTCCCCAAGAAGTGTGACTGAGGCATTTGAAAATTGCCAGTGCTTTCAGGCACCGAGTTTTCATGGCCTTAAGGTGTGGCAACCAAGTGAATTTGGAATCGAATGTGATGCCCAGAAACCTGAAGTGTCTTTAAAAGTGAGCACAGAGCCCCTCATCTGCAGTTCAGGTAAATTAAAAATAGTACGGTGAACGGTTAAAAAGGACACACACAGACTTCTTAGGGGAAAACTTAAAACCAGTTTTTTTCTCCCATTCATCCAGCTATTGAAGAGCGAGCTGCAACTGACACGCAGTCATTGCTAGGTTGGGAGAAGAGCAAAAGACAGAGAAGTCATCCACAAAAAGAGAAAACTCAACAGGACTTTTCACGACAGAAGTAATACTGGGCGTCTCCCACACGATATCTAAAATAACGTGGAGAAAGGAAGGACTGAATAAAACGGGGAAGAAAACCCCATTTGTGGAGCTGCCTTAGGATATGATACTACCAAGTAGTACCATAGGCCTTTTCAATACCAAAAAATACACCCAGAAGGTGATGTCGACATAGGAAAGCCTCTTGTATAGCTGCCTCCAGTGGGGCCAGGTTATCAAAGGTGGGGCGATATTGCCTGATCCCATACTGAAAGCGGCTGAGGAGCTGCCTGGATTCCAGCACCCAGATAAGGCGGCAGTTGACCATCCACTTTAAGGTCTTTCCTACACAGCTAGTCAGAGCAACACTACAATAACTACTTGGGCCGGTGCTGTCTTTCCCGGGTTTTAAAAGGGGGATTAAAATAGCCTCCCTCCATGAGCCAGGGAAATGACCAGATGCCCAGATAAAGTTAAAAAGATTGAGGAGGACTACCTTGTTCTGATCTGTGAGATGCCTTAACATGCTATAGTGGATACCATCATGACCTGGTGAGGTGCCATGAGTCACAGAAAATGTTGAATCCAGATCCCATATAGAGAAGGGGCAGTTATACTACTCCTCAATTCTGGACCGAAAGTCCAAAATACCCCTCTCAGCAGCCACCCAGTGGCGCTGGAATACTGGATCGTAATCGGCGGTGGCAGTAACTGAAGAAAAATAGACCGCCATAACCTGGGCAATGTCTTGCGGGCTGGTCTGGAGAGTAACATTTCCTATCAAGGCTGCCAGTGGACACCGTCCTCCTCTCCCAGAGATCCTCCTGATGGCTTCCCAAACTTTTGAGCTTTTTGTGGAACGATTAATGGTATTTAGGAACTGTTGCCATGATCTTTTCTTGCTCTCATGTATAGTTTTATGGCATTTTGCTCTCTCCACAGAAAATGCTACGAGATTCTCTGCAGTTGACCAGAGTTTGAACCTATGCAGAGCTGCATGCCACGCCATTGTTGAGAGCGGCATTCGTCACTCCACCATGATACAGTCTGCCTTCTCGGTCGTCCAGAAGGCTACAGAATGGAAGATGCAGCAGCGTGGTGGACTATGTCAGTGATATGATCCACTCATTCCTGGACACTAACATGTTGATCTAACACAGCACATTGGCCGTAGAGTGTCCAGTCCGCTCGGTTGAGTGCCCATTGTGGTGGATGCCATACAGGCAGTGTGTGCTCTTATCTGTATTTAATAAATGGACACCTGAAGATAAGAGAAACCTCTCAACTGCTCAACCCCTGGGGCAGGTCACTACAGAGCCCCAAAGCACATTATGTGCATTAAAATTACCACAAAGGATGAATGGGTGGGGGAGCTGTTGAAGAAGGTTGTTAAGTGCCTCTTTATTAATAGAATCGTGAGGAGGCAGATACAGGGAGCATATAGTCAGTGGGTGGTGCGCATGTACTGACAGTGCAACAGCTTATAGGGTTGTATTGAGAGAGATTAGTGCAGAGTGGTGGGCTATGTTGGCAAAAAAGCCACTTCTCCTCTAGCTCTCTCTCCACTAAGGTTGTCCTTTCTGTGGAGACTGTAATCACATATCTCAGGGTTATTAGATGGCTTAAAATTAGTCCCCAGGAGACATATACACATAGGTCGCCCCTGAGATAGTAAACGTAGTTCCTCCACATGAGTCCTAAATCCCTGCAAATTCCATTGCAAAATGGGAGCCATAAGGAGCTTGTATTCGGTTGTATTCGGATGGGACTGGGAACTCGCGATAGGTGAAGGCCTTGGGGCGAGATGTTTGCCCCAGACTGACATCAAGCTCCATGAGCTCTTGTGCAGAGTCCGATGGAGCATCACTAATAGTAATGGTGACAGGTTCCATCTGTTTCGCTTCTGATTTCGACTATGGTACCAATTTAGATATAGGCTTCTTATCTTTTGCCAGTTTAGAAGGGATTTCAGTAGGTGTAGGGTCTGCTGAAATAGATGAGTGGACAGAATCTGCAGGGTGCAAGGGGAGGAACTCCACAAAATTGGTAGACATTGTTTTTTCGGATGTCGGTGGGGAAGCGACAGGTGATAAGGTCACTGCCGCTTGACAAGTGCACTGACATGTGACACTGACAACATCCGTTTGTGTGGAGGAATCAACTGTGGCGACTGGCTTTTGGAGAGCGGAGGCAAAAGAGGTTATGAACGAAGGAGGCTGCAGGGCCTTGAAGGTCTTTTTTGGCCTCTGCATAGGAGATACGCTGAGCTGACTTAATTTGTTGTATCTTCTTTTCCTGGAGGTAAACTGTACAGTCCCTACTCTGGACTTTATGCTCGCCTGAACAATTTACACACATTCAGACCCGTCATGTGCGGCCTTCCCACATTTGCCACAGGGAGCTTCCCCCTTGCAACCCAATGTGGTGTGCCCAAAATGTTGACACTTAAAGCAACACATGGGGTTAGGAATATAGGGCCGAACTTTTAAGCATAGGAAACCTGCCTTCGCATGTTCCGGTAGTTGAGGACTATTAAACGTTAGGATGAAGGACTCAGATGGGACGAGTTCTCCATACACCCATTTCTAAAATTTTGCACATCTGATATGCCTTCTGTGGCCCACTCTTCTACAGGAATGCCAACCACATCTCAACAGAAGACTATGCCCTTACTGTAATTCAGGGTAATATGTAGCTCTGTTGCTATTATAGGCACTTAGCTGACTGTAGTTTTGACGGCTGTTGGGAATTCGATGTTTCAACTAGTAGGCTACCATTCCGTAACCGCTTTACAGATTTTAAATCACCTGAAATTCCTTCCAAACCTTTGTTTATGTAAAAGGGGCGACACTCTATCAAAGGAACCGTCATTTCTTTTAACAATAAGAAACACATTTGATTAACAGCCTGTGTTCTGTTACACTGAACGTACAATTTCTTTGTGGAACCTGAGTCCGGAGAACTAGATACCTGAGCCCTCTTCTCAGAGTGGGTTTTGTTACCCTGCAATGGTACACCCGTCCCACTAGGAGGTAGAAAATTTCTCGAAAGGTCTATCTTGGTCCCATGAGCAGCTAGGAAAGTATGTGTCCTCCTAGACAGAGCCCACATGCCTAGGTAAGCCTTATACAACTGAGTTGCAGCATTATCCCCAGAGGTTGCTCACTAGCGACTATTCTGCTGCCTCAACAGCCATGCACCCCATCAGCACGTAGCACACCTTAGGATTGAGTTTTTTTTATAGAGGTATTTCCTTCCTTGTGACCCAGGCAGTCAAGCCAAGATCCCCATTCCCCAGTGCACACCGCCACGCCTCATGGTGGTCGCTGAAGCATGCCCAGAGTTTACGGTGTCTAGAGTACCGGCAGCCTTACCAGTCCCCAGCTCAGGACCCTGGGTTCGCCAAGTGCGTACTCGGAAAATTAATGCTGGATCCTCTAAAAAGTATTATTTATGTGTGTAAAGCACATTTCATTATTATAAATATTTTATGGTAATTGTAGCAATGAAGAAAGTTAAGGGATTTTCAAGACCAGCTACAGTAAGACATTTTCCCAAGAAATTTTCCTCTTGCTTATGAATGAAATATCACATTATGCATTTGGTAATTCCTGATTAAAGAATGACTAATGTAATATATGAACCTTTGATACATAAAGAGTCTTTGTCTAAAGTTGACAGTCACGTAGGAACAAAAGGCAATTTTGATTGGCACTTGTGCATGCAAATCAGTTATTACCAATGCACAGAGTTGTAAAAAAAAAAAAAAGGAAAATTCCGAGGAGTCTCCAACCCGTATCGTGGAATATCTTGCACAGTAACTAAAAATAGTCCTTAGCCACTCTTGATTATTTCATCTGTTGACCAAAATTGAATGCAAATACAAAGAACCCCCCCCCCTGTAAGGCTGCATTTTGCACATTTCCATATAAACAACCTACACAGATCCACAGCAAAGTAGAACAGTGCCTATTTCTGCATGATGGAACAGTCTTGTAAATTCATAGCAGCACCCATTCTGCTGCTGTGTTCTGCTTTTACAAATTTGTCTTAGGAGGATTATCTGAATTACTCACCACTGTGTGCTTGGGTTATGATATGATAAGAGCATTGCCATTCAATTTGCGGTCCCAATACATAGGGAACAAAATTATCTACAGAGACAATACACAGGAGGAAAACCACAGTTTTTGCATTATGGTGAAATGAGGACTTCTAAGCAGTATAAGGTGTCTGTATGCACCCTGCCATTGCATGACTAAAGATTTTGGTACCTGTATGCTTGTGGAAAATTTATACAGAACAAATAAATTAGTGCTAAACAGGCCAGAACAATCACAAGCCTCTAACAACATTACCTATATAAAGTGACCTTACACGAAGTTTAAATCTCTAGTTCACATAAATATTTTCAATATTCTTGCATTATTAACACCAAAAGAGAAGGAGAAAGCAACTGAATTTTTTCTGTGGAAAAATGTCTTTATTAAACACTAACCTTAGTATCCTGCTTTGCTGGGGTATGTATTTATTCCTGTCATCTGCTAGTTCATCATCTTTTCCTCCTCCCTCCCTATCTCATCATTCACTTCCACCTCTTCCTCCCCTCCCCTCCCCCACAAAACAAAAAAATTATCTCTAGATCTTTGTCCATCTCTTCACCTCAGTCCATGTCCTCTCCCCCCTGTATAAACACTTAATTATCTACGTATCTCCCAACTTTCATGGCGATTAGTCAATTGGTGTTGAAGTCTGTTGTAACAACTCTCTGCCTGAGGTAATTCAGAAACACTTTTATTATTTTTTTTTCAACAGTACTTTTTATGGATGAAAGGTACCCTATGTCATCCTCTGTTTCCCTGACAATGTGTATGCAGAATTTCAAGATGATTGGTTGATTATTTAAGGCAGGAAAGTGAAAAAATTCACATTAACAATATTTATTAAGAAGTATTTGTTGCTAAAATAACTTATTACAGGTAGTATCTATGTTTTGATAGTTTTAAAATTTAGCACTGTAATTCTAATATTAATATTTAAATATTTCAGTTTCAGAAACACGAAGAGGAAATAAGAGACTATCTAGAATTTGTTGCCGAAAGAGAGCGAAAGGAAGCTGAACGAATTTTTATAAATAAGACAGCTACAAGAATACAAGCCTGGTGGAGAGGCACAATGGTTCGTAGAGGTCTGGGTCCATATAGAAAGAAAAAGGGCAAAGGAAAGGATAAGGATAAAGGAAAGAAGGGGAAAAAGAAATAATTGTGTCTGTGTGTCAGAATCCCCTCAAATAACTTTCACAGTAAAAATTTGGTTATTTAGATGCTATTCAATGTAGCTACAAGTAGTTAATCACATTTGCTTCAGTAATACAAGGAATGAAACTATCAGTAAAGAGAGTGAGAGGAATGGTGTGGGTGATGACAGGAGAGTGTGCTATGCTGTTTTGGAAATAACATCAAAAATTACCCCTTTTATTTCATTTGAGCATAGAGAACGGAGCCAGTACGAACTATAGCATCCATGTGTCAAAACATGTAGCTCACGAGAATTCATGTGTATAACTTAACATAATTCTTTTGCAAAAGTAAATGATGGAGTTCTGTTAACAAATATTTATGTCAGAGATGCTTATGCTTCTCTGTAGATGATACAAAAGAAGTATGTCATGTTGTTTCCAGCAAAATTTTAAAGGTAGTTAAATAAAAATAACTTACAGTGTTTACAGCTGAAGGCACTAAGAAAATAAGATGTGAAGCATTTGAAGTGGCATCCCTACCCTTCCTCTGGCTTTTGCACTGATTTAACACTTTCGCTGTGGCTAACGCTATCCTGCATCGAGCGTGGACGCTTATAAGCATCAGCCGCAGCGAAAGTGTTAACCAGCCAATTATAAGGGGTACATAGTTGAAGGTGAACTCTGCCAGGAGTGCAACTTCACATTTTTTCACATATATACTACTAGCAGGGACAGAAATAATAAATAGCAGAAAAAATCCAAGATGCTGAAAGTGTTGAGTTTGAACCTTTACATTTGAGCTCCAATGTTTAGCAATTTCACTTACAGTGTCTTAAATTTGTAGAAGTGTAGAGTATGAGAACAGACAAGTAAAAATCATCGTTTCTTTATTGCACTGAAAACTATGTCAATACTAATCATATCAAACCTACATCAGAAGAGAGCCAAAAGAAAGAATAATGGAAGGTTAAATTGTCATCTAACTAAATTTTGTCTATAACCCAGAACACAGCTATGTTCACGTTTCAGAAACTTGGTATTGTTCACACTGTTTATATTCCTGATTAAAACTTTCTATTGAATGAATGATATAAATACTCAATATATTTTATCATTAGCTTCACAGGATATATAAAGTACATATCTCAATTATCTGAAATCTGTTCAAACTGGATGAAGTACAAATACATCTAAGCCAAGCTATCAACATTTATACATTGATTGCCACAAGGCCATTGACGAACAGAGCAAAGTTTAAAGCTGATGTCATTTTCCCATTGGTGGCCACAAGTCCTTCTTCGTTTGTACAGTATATATCTGGAGCTTGCAAATGGCCTCATTGCAGTACGATAACGTGCAGCCAGACCTGTCATGCAGTCTTCATGAGTTCTTCGTCACCCATCGGAATCCATTGCAGCCATGGCCTCCCTTGCTCTTGCCCAAAAATTTATGGTCACTGTGGAACAACTGGCCTGGAATACACCACCGGGTGTTACACCAAATCAATTTTGGGAATATGTCTTAGCAGCATAAACTGCTATGCCCCAACAACATACCCAGAGTGTGTTTGGTTCAATGCCAATGCATACAGCAGCAGTTATAGTCAACAATGCTGGCAACACTAATCTTCCTTACTTCACATAGGGCTATATTTTCAATCATGTGATCATTGTACAATGTATTATCTCCAGTTGTTCTTGGTGTTGCATTTTGGATGGCTAACAGTGTAAATAAATAATATCACTTTTGTCTGAAAGACTTGAAAATTATTTGATTAGTTAGTCTCTCCTAAGTGTCCTACATGAACATCATAAGAGATACAATGCTACCAAAAGTCTGATGACCTATGATCACTTACTCCCAAATATAATATTCTATCTCTCTTAAAATAACTTGCATTAACTTTAAAACTTTATAAATTTTCTACTACAGTTTTTTGAAGCTCTTAAAAGACAACAGTAAAGATGCATCAGGTAGTACCCATAACTATAGAAATTCAACTAGACTCACTGTATGGTACTGCCCCTCTTCATCCCAGAGGGCACGAGACCTTGTCAACAAATCTTTTGCTAATTGGAGGTGATCCATGAACCGAGTCTGAGCAGTGCAGGTGCAGAAAAGCAATTTATGATGCATTTGTTTGAACAATTCAAGTGTTCCCACCTGATCTATTGCCTACCAGGTTTTTGCTGAAAACTGAATTACACATTTATACGTCTAATTTTTTGAATTCTTACTATTATTTCCTTTGATTTGCTGTTGGCCCCTGTTCTCTCTAAGTTTTTTAGTGCTTTTTATTGCTGCAGTGAGCAATGATATAACCAACCTGGAAATGCAAATTATTGTGTGTATGATGTAATTATTATTTTGAAAATAGATCTGTACACTACCAGTACCTGAGAATTACCTTTATAGATTACATTACAGCATAAATATGGTTTCAGGTTTCTATTCAGTATTTTTTCCTTTTTGACAAGTATTCAAAGAATTGTTTCTACAAGATATCTGATGATATCTAGCTATTTTTTTTAGTGAAGTTTTCATTACATTCTTAAGTAATAAATTTCTTCATGTAATACTGCTTTGATGTAATAATTTTGTAAACACCTTTATCTGATATATTTGTAAAAAATTACTTTTCCTTTAAGCCAAATAAAGGATTTCTTTAAGTCACTGATCGATTTGGCTCTACAGTACAATAATGGTTGTATATAATTGTGGCAATCTGGTTCAAAAACCGATTATGAATATTTCTTGCAGGAAAGTAGTTCATGGTTGCAACAAGTTTCACCCTTTTGGGGCATCATTAAATTAACTACACAGGAAAACAAAATTGCAAATATACACAGTAAGCAGAAAGACATGATTTTCTAAGTGTATGCAAGATGGCAGCAATAAGCACACAAATCCAAGCAAAATATTTTAAAAAGAGAAAGAATGCAAGGGCCAAACTTTGCTATCATAACATTTAGTCATCAGTCATAAAATATGTAAGGGACCTAAATGACGGGTAAAATGATATGATAAATTAGAATGAAAAATGGTAACAATTTGTAATCAATGGTGGGATAAAAATCTGACACACAAAATATGTAAAATAGGAAACTAGTTTGGCATCATATGTATTGTGGAAGTCTGCTTACAAATTGTGCACACAGAATGGATTGATGCATACATGCATGTTGTATACTGTGTGCTAGCCATGTGGGTCTGTCTGGCACAAGATCAACAATGTATACGAAGCATGCCTGACAGGACTGTGCCATTTTATATGTGAACAGTTGTTTTAACAACTGTGCAGTGAGTCCTTGGATCATTATTTAACTCAGCCATATTTTCATGCTCCCTAGTGTACTAAATGACCTTTCAAGCCTAGCCATAGCATAAGGCATTTCTAAAATTGTATTCAACTTTGGTTAAAATGATACTGCTTGTTGGGTTAATTCTATGCAAGAAGTGTGCAACAGCCCAATATCTGATGTGATCCTTTCTAATTCATAACATCTGGATACCACCTCCATATAATTTATCCAAGGTGTAATTAAGATTATTTCAACAAGGTGTAACAAAGAGCAAAAACTGGTGTTTGATCTTGGCCAAAACTTCTGTCTAATGAGGACAATGAATCTAAGCAGGGAACCTATAGCAATCAATAACTATACTTGCACACAAAGCAGCTGTATGATTTGCCCTATATTGTTGGAGGTTTGCTATCCTTTGAAGAGGCAGAGACATTCAAAGTTTTAGCTATTTTATTGGTTGTTTTTAATAATTCCTCACCCTTTTAATGGCAGAACACTTGTGTTCTTAGGCTGCAGTTATTATTGTTTGGATGTGCTCTACACAATTACGTGCACGATTTGAGACTGCACTGTTTGCTGCAATGGAATTTTTTTATTGTAATACAAAAAGCCAATATGAATGTGGTTTGTCCAGCTGTGAATTACAATTTGAATTCTACTTGTTTAGTATAGGATTACCTTCCTAGAAAGCTATCTGAACAACGAACCAGTTTTGTATTTTTGAGACCACCTTGTTTCACATACCAATGATATTTTTGGTATATATTGTTTACACAAAACTGATTCTCTAACATTGAATGTATCTTTTATAATTCCAATGCAGCTATGGATCTCTGAAGCTTTGTTTAAGCCCTTTGTACAATGTTTAATTTGTGGCAGATGTAGTAAAAATGTAAATTCTTTTTCACCTTTCAGTATTATATGACCACCACCACCACTTTGTGCTATCACTGAAAACCTGTTGCAGCCCTGTCCCAGTTTAATATATTGATGAATATTTTATTTTAGCAGCTATTGTTTCCATATCTATTTTTCTAACTCCATAAAAGCCTAAAAATTCTATATCATAATATCTAAGATGTATTGTGAGTTGCTCCTTTTCAGGTATATCAGCTGATTTATCAGCCAAAATGCTGTTGGAACTTGTGCCTTTGAAAGAACCAGTTTATCTCTGGTTACTGATTAGGAACATTTTAAAGCCTTTTTTGTAAATGTTCAATATTTCATTACCAGAATCAATTTTTAATTTAAGTGAATATTGAAAGGAAAGGAAAGGAAAGGAAAGGAAACGAAAGGAAAGGGGAGGGGGGATTGTGGTCAATTTTTTCTTTTCCTCTCAATAGCAAATCATGTTCAATTGTTTTGACTGAGGTTTTAAGGCACCTAATTCATTTCTATGATGTTCAACAATTTTTGTATGGCCTGTTTGCATAGCGTCTTAACATTTATTTTGCACTGGAAACAAAAATTGACAGATGCACACAACTCTCTGTGCCATTGGATATCTAGATGTGCTTTGCAATAACTGCATGTATCTTTATCCATACTGAATGGTCAGACATTTTTTAGTGACACCACATTCAGGTTTCAGTGAAACTAAAATGCAATACAAATAAAATGCACTTCTCAACCTCTGAGTAAGCAATCCAAGGCTTGTACATTCCAACCAACTGTGTTTACATTTACATAACATCACCAAGAGAACATAGTTTTTTTAAGGTACGTATCATTGCTTTAACATTTTCCTTTGCTTTTCTGTAATCATTACAAAAGATCATCCAACCCACCAACAGAAATGACAGTTATTGGCATCTTCCAGAATGGATGTAGGTTCAAATGCACGAGATTCTGATGCTACCTCTTCTTTAATATTATCAGTGATTATGGGTTCAGATTTCAGCCCTCAGAGGGTTCAGTAGTGAGTCAAACAAGATTTTATTACTAGTCTTGTGGATAATCAGAGTACGGTTGTAGCTACAAAAATATAGAAAAAGAACCATGTTTCAAAAGTAGTACAGCCAGTGAAAGCTAACTTAATAAATAAATTTCCTCACTTTTTCCACAATATATGGAAATATATCAACAAAAAGCACAATCTTCAAATAACATACTTTTCCTCTATCGATAATGCAATGAAACTGTTCTACAAACTGCTTCATAAAACAGTTATATTTTTGCCATATTGGACACATCACTGAACTGAAATACCACAAATGCACAAAATAGCTCTCCACACAAAGTTACATTTCTGCAATTAGTTTATGAAAGTAACTTGTGCCTCTCCACTAGTACAGGAAATTGCATTTATAGTAGATACCCAAGACTTCTGACTCCAAATTTCTATCAATTTTGATATGTATATCAAACTGTTGAGTGTTTAAAGGATTTTCTACCATTGCCAATAAAAATGCAGTTTTTTTATTATTTTTTTTTAAACTGACCTTAGGTTTCAAGATTAAAGCTAAAAATTGGGAGAAACAATGGGAAAATCGGTAGGCAGGAGAAAATCTGGAGACTCCTGCATATATTGGGAGAGTTGGCAGATAATGCTCTTCCTGTGTCAATTATTTATCATCCATGTTTCACTCCCATACAAGGTAATACTCTGCACAAATGTCACCAGAAATGATTTTCTTACACTTAATATTTCATGTGAACAAATTTATCTTCTTCAAAAATGTTTTTCTTTACATTACCTTTCTGCATTTTATATCCTATGTACTGTGACCATTCTATGTTATTTTACTACCCAAGTAAAAACTCTCCACCACCTTTATTGTTTTGTTACCAAATATAATTCCTTCAGAATTTCCTGAATTTCTTAGATTGCATTCAATTATCCTTGTTTTCCTCTTGTTAATGTTTATCTTCTATGTTCCTTATTTAAAGTGTCCATTTCATTCAATTGCTCTTCCAGGTCCTTTACTGTCTCTGACAGAATTACAATGTCATCAGCAAAATGAAATGTTTTTATTTCTTCATTGTTGTTGTTGGTTTTATGCAGCTCTCCACGCTACCCTGTCCTGTGCAAGTCTCTTCATCTGAGAATACATTCGGCAACCTACATCCTCTTGAATCTACTTACTATATTCGTCCCTCAGTCTCCCCCTATGATTTTTACCCCACACACTTCCTTCTAATGCTAAGTTGACAATTCCTTCATGTCTCAGAATGTGTCCTACCAATCTATCCCTTCTCTTAGTAAGGGTATGCCAGAAACACTTTTTCTCCCCAATTCGGTTAAGTACCTCCTCGTTATTTATGCGATCTACCCATCTTATCTTCATCATTCGTCTGTAGCACGACATTTCAAAAGCTTCTATCATCTTTTTATCTGAACTCCTTATCGTCCACGTTTCACTGCCATACAATGCTACACTCCATTACCTAATCTAATTCCTGTACCATCGCCTGATTTTCTGACATTGCATTCCATTACCTTCGTTTTACTCTTGTTACTGTTCATCTTTTATCTTCCTTTCAAGACACTGCCCATCCCATTCAATTGCTCTTCCAGATCTTTTACAGTCTCTGACAGAATTACTGTGTCATCAGCAAACCGAAATGTTTTTATTTCTTCTCCCCGCACTTTAATGCCCTCTCCATATTTCTCCTTCCATTCCTTCACTGCCTGCCCAATGTACAGATTGAACAACATTGGGGAAAGGCTACACTCCCTTCCCATCCTCTGGATCCCGTTCTTGCCCTTCCACTATAACCGCTGTCTGGTTTTTGTAAAGGTTGAATATAATTCTTCGCTCCCTATATTTTACCCCTGATACCTTCAGAATTTGGAAGAGTGTATTCCAGACGACATTGTCAAAAGCTTTCTCCAAATCGACAAATGCTAGAAATGTAGGTTTCTCTTTCCTTAGCCTATCTTATCTTAGAAAAGTCGTAATGCGCGTATTGCCTCCCGTGTGCCTACATTTCTCCTAAATCGAAACAGATCTTCCCCGAGGTCGGATTCCACAAGTTTTTCCATTCATCTGTAAATAATTTGTGTTAGTATTTTGCACCCATGACTTATTAAACCGATAGTTCTGTAATTTTCACATTTGTCTGCACTTGCTTTCTTAGGAATTTGAATTACTATATTCTTCTTTAAGTCCTAGGATATTTCCTGTCTCATACATCTTGCACATCAGGTGGAACAATTTCATGAGTGTCTCTCCTAACGATGATAGCAGTTCACACAGAATATCATTTACTCCATGGGCCTTGTTGCTACTCAAATCTTTTAGTGCTCTGTCAAATTCTTCTCGAATCTCCTATCTCGTCTTCCGTTTCTAAAATACTGTCTTCAAGTTTATTTCTTTTGTATAGGCCCTCTATATATTTCTTCCACCCTTCCCTTCTTAGCTTAGTATTCGTTTTCCATCCGAGTTCTTTATATTCATGCTGTTGGTTTTCTTGTTTCCAAATGTTTCATTTACCTGTAAGTGGTATCTATCTTTACTCTAGTTATTTCTTCTATGGTCTTGCATTTCCCCTCTAGCCACCCCTGCTTAGCCAATCAACATTTTCTGATAATCTCATTTTTCAGACTTAGTACTACCTTTTGGCTGCTTCACATGCTGCATTTACATATTTTCTCCTTTTATCAAATAAGTTCAGAATCTTGTGTTTTATCCAGGGATTTCTATAAGGCCTTGTCCTTCTGCCTATATGATCATCTGCAGCCATCATCACACTATCACTCAGAGCTGCCCATTCTTCTTATACTGTTATTACTTTCCCCCATTTCAGTCAATGCTTGCATAATGCTCCCTCTGAAACTCTGAACCACCTCTGGTTCCTTCAATTTGTCCAGGTTCCATCTCCATAATCTTAATTTTCTACCTTTTTGCAGTCTCTTAAGTTTTAATCTACACTTCATAGCCAATAAGTTATGGTCAGAGTCTATACCTGCCCTCGGATATGTCTTACAGTTTAAAACGTGGTCCCTAAACCTTTGCCTTACCATTTAAAAGTCAATATCGTACCTCCCAATATAACCTGGTCCCTTCCTCGTATATAACCTCCTTTCATGATGATTAAACCAAGTCTTTCTGATGATTAAATTGTCTCTGCACAAAATTCTACCAGACGATCTCCGCTTTCATTCCTTTTCCACAGTCCATATTCATCTATCATAATCAAGTTTTCCTCTTCTTTAAGTGTCTGAATAATTTCTTTTATCTCCTCATACATTTCTTCAATCTTGTCATTGTCGACAGGATCTAGTTGGCATATAAATTTTACTACTGTGGTTGATGTTGGCTTCATGTCTATCTTTGGTACGATAATGCGGTCACTATGATTTTAGTAGTAACTTAACCTGCATTCCTGTTTTCTTGTTAATTAACAGACCTTCTCCTGTGTTACAATAAATTGTTTTTGTATTTATAACTCTGTACTCACCTGACCAGAAATCCTGTCATGGTGGCCACTCATCTGGCTCATTAAATTTCTCTGATTTTGCAGCACTTATCCAGATGTTTCCCAAATTGTCTTCTTAGGGGTGGAAACAGAATTTTTATCATGCATTAAATATACAGTATTTTCATTGCTTTTTTTTAATTGCTGGTTTTGTGTGTTAAAATTATAATTGTAAATAACTAAAATACTTGGGCAAACTTTCTTTTTAGTGTACCTCCAAATGGCAAAGTGAACTGCAACACACTGCTTACAGCAATACATATAACACACGAAATATTCTGGACACAAACTACACACATTTTAAATCAATCCCTAATGTAAGATTAACTGAATTGAACATCAAATGTACATACCGTATTTGCTCGAATATAGGCCACACTTTTTTTCCCCAAATTTCTGCGTACAAAATTGTGCTGCGGCCTATAATCGAGATTCGGTCTTTCTCCCCCCCCCAACCGCTCCTTTTCCCAAAGTCGTTAGTTTCAAAAATTACACGCACACTTTTATTTTGGTTTGAGAAATGTAATAAACCAGATAATGTTCAAAAATGCTACAGTAACAGTTTCGCATAACTAAATATACGTTTTTGTACATGTTCACGGAAACGGCGCAGGAATTCCTGGAAGTCGATATTTCGATATAAATCGAATGGTGTCATTCTGTACCGCAGCCCACAAAGCTGACTGTTTTTTTTAACACGTCTGTGCGGCCTTTAAACAAAAATAGTACTAACACACACTTCCTAAGCACACAAATGATTTTAATTTGATGTACTCAATGAAGCTAGTCTTCGTGATAAAAGTTTAGTGTGTGATGAGAGAGATTTTACCATGACTTTTACGTTAGTACAGTAACGCCTACCGTGAACGGTGATGGGAGGTTAAGAGAGCGGAACAACTGATTTGTGTAGCTAATGTTGATGTGAGCTCCAATGCTACGTTTTAAAATAACATACTTCATTACAACCAGATTCACTGGTTTCACATTCATTGGGGGTTATTTGCATGAAACGATGTACATGGAACTCGGGGCTATTTTGCAGCCTTGCAACTGAATCATTTCTGTTGTAACAGCAAAACCACAGTTCCTGTTTAGAGTTATGAAGTCAAGCAAACATGGGTATATTTACATTTTAGCCCTTGAAATGCACGACGATTCTTTGAACATTGTAACAGTTTATCCTCCCTTACATACCAGCGTCGAACGTTTTTTCGTCAGCGTCTGTTATGATTTTCTTGAAAACGACATCTTCCTGGGTAGTCCCCACCCGGAGATCTGAATAGGGGACTATTTTACCCCCGGAATATTTTACCCAAGAAGACGCCATCATCCTGTAATCATACAGTAGAGCTTCAAGTCCTCGGGAAAAGTAATGGCTGTAGTTTCCTGTTGCTTTCAGCCATTCGCAGAAACTGTGTGGCAAACCCATATTAGCTGGTGTTACAAGGTCAGCTCAGTCAATCATCCGAACTGTTGTCCCTGTAACTACAGAAAAGGCTGCTGCCTCTCTTCAGGAACCTCATATTTGTCTGGCAACTCCACACATACTCCTCCACTATGGTTGCACCTACGGTATGGCTATCTGTATTATTGAGGCACGCAAGCCACCCAACACAACAATGTCTGCAGTTCATGAGAGTTGTTATCTATTGTCTAATTTTTACACATCACATTTGACTCCTTTGGACATGTCAAATAGCTGCTGGCCACTCTGAACTCCATCTCTCAGTCAAACTCACAGCACGAGTACACGAGCACTTGGCCACATTAGGGTGTGGCGGCACTAGCCACCAACGCGAGTGTTTGTATCGATCATTGACAACATCGCAAGAAGCTATTGTTTTGTAAAGTGTGTGATCATTGGGTTCCACTGCTCATAGTAACCTCCACCAAGGTATTCTTCATACACTTTCAGTGATGCAGAGGTGGTGGCAGCCAAGTGTTGTACTTGTTAGCTCATAGCATGGATGCAACTTAACTTTTGAAAATAATGTTCTGCATGCCAGGTCAATTCATAATTTAAGTACAAGATGATTGAACAAAAACCAGACATTGTTCAGGTACCATACATATGTTGTTGTTGTTGTTTTTTTTTGCCTCCTTTATGTACACCACTTGTAGTTTGGTAATTTGCTGATAGTCAGCACAAGTCACAAACGTGGCGAGTTCAGGTGTGGAGTGAACTTTCTCTGTGTTGGAGTTTGACAAAAACAAGTGTGCTACAGCTGTTCAACAGATGTTTAGAAGTAAGTACGGTGAGAAGCCACCAACAAGGAATGACATTTACCACTGCCACAAGAAATTCATTATGATGGGTTGTTTGTGCAAAGAGAACTGGATGTCCCAGTGTTAGTGAATGTGAAGCGCATACTAGAGACATTCATAAGGAGGCCAAGGAAATCAGTTCGTTGTGCATCCCGTGATCTTGAAATGGCTCCAACGACAATGTGGAAAGTCATGAGACAGGAGCTGTCTAAGAAACCATTCAAATTGGAGCTAGTGCAGAAGCTCAATGACGACAAAGACGAGCATTTTGTTTTGTTTACAGTTGCAACAACTGAATGAGGATGGAGATGACGTTTTTGATCACTTAATTTTTAGAGATGAAACTACTTTTCACTAATGAGAAAGTGAACAGGCATAATTGTCGAATCTGTTGTACAAAGCACCCATCCAAATGCAGTGAATTTTGAATGTGACTCCCCAAAGGTAAATGTTTTTTGTGCCTTGTCACGCCGAAAACTGTAAGGGCCATTCTTCTTTGCTGAGACCACTGTCACTGGATATTCCTACTTGGACATGTTGCAACAATGGCTGACACCTCAAATGCAATTGGACACACTGTTCACCTTCCAGCAGAATGTGACTCAACCCAATGTTCATCATGAAGTTCTCACTGTAGACATTTCACATTGGCAAAATGTCGAACCCCCTTAGTGCTCCCCACCTCAGATCTCACTTATGTTCCCATCACAGTAACAATAACTACTCGCCCTAGATGGGCTGGTAGTAATGAGAGAAGAAATAGAGGGAGTGAATATATAAACACTTGTTCACTGAACACTTAATTTATATAATGACATATCCCACATTTGCGAGGATCTTGTCAATATGGATCTATGAGACCAACAGCTAATCTAAGCTAATCTGAAGATAAGACTTCAACACCCCTTCTCCACTTGGTGACTAATTATCTCTACTTTCTACTTATTCAACTAACAGAAGTGCCTTAATATTTATTTAAAGAAGTTTATATCATTACTGTTATATTCTGGAACTTTTCTAATATGTTTTAGAAACTCTGCAGTGCTGCTAATTAAAGATATCACACTACTAACCAATTACATGTGGGTAAACTTACATGTAAATAAAACACCATTAAAAATAAAAGTTGGTAGTATTTACAATACAGCTGACTTCAGACAATGAGAGACTAATTACAGAATTCATACAATATGGACATTGCTAGCCTAAAGTCCAGATCTGTTCAACATTTTTCATGGCACTTTCGGGAGTCTGTTTATAAAACATGAAATATCCCTGTATCTGTGCAGGGCTCACTGGTTTCTTTGTCTTCATCACGGCATCTGCAAACTCTCCAGCTCTTTCAGCAACAACCTGATCAGAATAAAATCTCCTAAACATTTGTTCAACCTGATGATGACTGCAGTAACCAATGTATTCCTTAAGGTCCACACGCCCAGGTCGAATCAGTGCAGGGTCTAACCTGTGAAGAAGTAGGTTTGAATTTTGGGTGTAGAAATGTACACAAAATATCAACTGAATAATTATACTAGCCCAAAAACTAACAAATTTCTTATTTTCAGTAATGGAGGATAGGTAACAACTCACCGTAAATAGGCTTGCTGAGCTGCTGACAGACACTAAAATAGATAATCACATTCACACAACTTAAATTTTTGGCCATGACCTTCATCAGAAAAAGAAACACATATTCACACAATCACTCATACAACTACACACACACAACAACAACAACAACAACAACAACAACCACGTCCGGCCACTACAGCAACACAAGCATCTAGACTGTGAGTGAGGTGGGGGTGGAGGGAAGGGGGAAGAATGCTGGGTAAAGGTGGGGATGGAAAGTTCCGCATTGCATGATGGATTTTAAAGGCATGAATTTGAATTGCGGCAATGAATACAGAGAAGGAGGGAAGGGGTGGGAAAGGATAAAAGGGAGGCGTAGAGGAGTGTGGGGAGGGAGTGGGGGGATTTGAAATGATAAGAATAATAAGGAAAAATAAAAATAGGAAAAATAGAGTTAGGAAAAAAAGGAAAAAAATATAAAATAAGTACTAATAAAAAGCAATTAAGGTGATATTTTAAGTGGTGATACACAGTTATAAGAAAGACATGAGATACAGGATAATGGGTGGGGAAGGAAGGAGGGGGGATATGTTAGGCATAGGGTGCAAGAATGGGATGTTTATCTTAGATTGAGGCCAGGATGGTTGCAGGACCGTAGAATGTGTTGAAGGGCCAACTCCCAACTGCACCGTTCAAAGGAGCTGGTGGTGGAGGGGAGGATCCAGATGGCTCAGGTAGTGAAGCAGCCATTTAAATCCAGAGTACTGTGCTCAGCTGCATGCTGTGCCACAGGGTGGTCTATCTTGCTTTTTGCCACAAATTGGCAATGGCCATTCATCCTGACGGACAGCCGGTTTGTCGTCATACCGATATAAAACACTGAGCAATGATTGCAGCAAAGTTGGTATTTCACATGGCTTTCACAGGTGGGCCCAACTCTGATGGGGTAGGAAAGGCTGTGTTGGGAATGGAATAGGAAGTGCTGGGTGGGTGAACTGGGCAGGTTTTTACATCAGGGTCTTCCATAAGCAACGGTTGGGAGTGGCAGAGGGATGGACTAGGATGTTGTGGAGATTGAATGGGCGATGGAACAACACTTTAGGAGTGGTCGAAAGGATATTGGATAGGATGTGTCTCATTTTAGGGCATGATGAAAGATATTTCCCTCTCTCTTCTTCCCTGCCCATTATCTTGTATATCATGTCTTCCTTACAACTGTGTATCGTTGTTGTTGTTGTTGTTTTCTTCAGTCCGGAGACTGGCTTGATGCAGCTCTCCACAATACCCTATCCTGAGCAAGCCTCTTCATCTCCACATAAGAACAGCCAACTGTCTATCACCACTTACAATATCCCCTTAATTACTTTTTTCTCCTAACTTAATTTTTTCCTATTTTTCATCATCTCAAATCCCCCTACTCCCTCACCACACTCCTCTACACCTCCCTTTTATCCTTTCCTGCCCTTTCAAAAATGTTCAAATGTTTGTATAGTCTATGGGACTTAACTACGGGGTCATCAGTCCCTAAACTTACAAACTAGGACGGCACAAATATCCATGCCCGAAGGGGGTTTCGAATCCCCAACCGTAGTGGCCGTGCAGACCATGACTGGAGCGCCTTAGTCCCCTCAGCCACCGCGGCCAGCCCTGCCCTTTCCCTTCACTGTATTCATTGCCGCAATTCAAATTCACACATTTAAAATCCATCATGCAATGCGGAACTTTCCATCCACACCTTTACCCAGCATCCTTCCCCCTCCCCTCCACTCCCCACCTTACTCGCAGTCTACATGCTTGTGTCGCTGTAGTGGCCGGACATGATAGTTGTGTGTGTATAGTTGTCTGAGTGATTGCGGGAAGGTATGTGGTTTTTTTCTTTTTTTTTTTCTGACAAAGGTCATGGCTGAAAATTTGTGTGAATGTGATTATCTATTTTAGTGTGTGTCAGCAGCTCAGCGAGCCTCTTTACGGTGAGTTGTTAACTATCAAAAACTATCATCAGTTATTGATATTCATATTGGATTTTCCATTGTTAAAATTTCTCATTTTATAAGTGACCTGAACAGAAGAAGGGAAAAAAAGAGTCTTACCTTTCCAAGTAATTTGTAGTCATGAAGAGAATGCGAGCTTCTGTCGAAGCAACCCCATCTAGGCAGTTAAGAAGCCCACTAAATGTTACACGATTTAGGCCTTCAAATGCTGATTTTACTGCAAAGACAAAATAGAAAAAAAAAATATTATTCTTTTAAAATCATGCTCCTTAATAGTATACACTACAGTCTTTAAAGGATAAATTCTATACACTGGATAAACTAGTACAATCAGGCTTACACTACACACACTACGGTTCATAAGGATGACCATATTAAAGATGCGCATTCACCCCCACTTTAATACTTCTTTATAATTTAAATGAGCACCACAGTTTTCATCTATGTTCAGAGCGATCTATATAAGGGGCCACTGTGGAGTGTTTGGTTGTTTTTCCTAAGTTTTCAGAATCTGTCCCCTCACTGAGTTTCACCTATTTCAATTTATGTGATTCTAAGAGTGTCTAAATTACTTGTCTACTGTGATTCTCTCAGTGTCTTTCTGACCATCCAAAATACATACGAAACAACCTAGGACACCATTCTACAGTTGCAGTCAGAAAAAAGAGAGATGTCCTTGAAACCATAGGAGCAAGAATGAGGATTCTGTAACGAAGAAAGCATGTACTTTACCCATTATGATCCAATATAATAATGTCATTGACGACATAATTTTGAATTTGTCTATGAGAAACTGAGTGCTAGGCATAATTGGAGATCTGCACTACAAGGATCACAATGTCCATTGTGAATAGAACTGCCATGTGACCCAACAACCTTTTTTTTATTTCAGTACTGTTACTATCTAGATTTAGAGAAAGCTTTTGACAATGTTGATTGGAATACACTATTTCAAATTCTGAAGTCAGCAATGGTAAAATATAGAGAACAGGAGGTTATTTAAAACGTTTACATTAACAAAACAGCTGTTATTACAGTTGAAGGGCATGAAAGGGACACAGTGGTTGGAAAGGGAGTAAGACAGGGTTGTAGACTTTCTCAAATGTTATTCAATTTGCATAGTGAGCAAGCTGCGAAGAAAAAGCAAAGAGAAATTTGGAGAAGGAATTAGAGTTCAGGGTGAAGAAATAAAAATATTTAGTTTTGTTGACTGCACTGTAATTCTTTCAGAGACAACAAAGGACCTGGAAGAGCAATTGAACGGATTGGACAGTGTCTTGAAAGGAGCATATAAGATGAACATTAACAAGAGCAAAACAAGGGTAATGGAATGCAGTCTTAGAAAATCAGGCGATGCAAGAAACTCGCTCATTACTTGTAAGCGTGGCCGCTGCTCAGGAGTGGTGCAGCAGCTTTGTCAGACTCATAGCAGAGGGGAAACTGGCAAAGTGTAGATAGTGTCTCTTAGAATGTAGCACACAAAAAGACTTAATAATAATAAACATTGTAAACTGTTAACAGCTGTACTGTGTGTCACAAAACAAAACCCTCGAGAAAATATTCCTTACATGTAAAAATATGGCAGTAATAAATGCTACAAAAGACAATGACTGAATGGTCATGAAAAATGGCAGAAATAAAAGAACAATACCGGTACATTAGGTAACAGAATATGACAATCTTTGGCTGGTTGTCTGCTAGTACTGATGTAGATCTGCTCAGGGCTTTCATGAGTAATGTATTTAGTTTTACAAGGAAATACAGGGTGGTCCATTGATAGTCACCAGGCCAAATATTTCACGAAATAAGCATCAAATGAAGAAACTACAAAGAACAAAACTTTTCTAACTTGAAGGGGGAAAACAGATGGTGCTATGGTTGGCCCTCTAGATGGTGCTGCCATACTTGAAACGGATATCAACTGCATTTTTTAAATAGGTACCCCCACTTTTATTACATATTCACCTAGTATGCAAATAAATATGAATATTTTATTTGGAATACTTTTGTCGCTTTGTGATAGATGGCGTTGTAATATTCACAAACATATTGCTCACAGTTTTAGATGAACAGTGGGCAACAGGAAGGGTTTTTTAATTAAAACACAAAACGTAGGTTTGTTTGAACTTTGGAACAAGTGAAATAATGTGATACATGTACTTTTGTGAAATTATCATACATAATGAGAACGCACACTGTTACTGTGTGATTACTTGTAATTACCTCATGACTTCAATAAATGTTCAAAATGATGTCCTTCAACTTCAATGCTTTTGACAATATGCATAATGAAATTCCTCTCAACAGCAAGTAGTTCGCCTTCAGTAATGTTCTCACATGTGACAATGTGCTGATGCACGTTTTCAGGCATTGTCGGTAAATCACGATAAGAAATATCCTTCAATGTTCCCCACAGAAAGAAATCAGAGGATGTAGGATCCGGTGAATGTGTGCTTCTACAACCAATCCACCTGTCATTAAATATTCCATTTAAGATCGCTTCAATTGCACACGAGCCATGTGCCAAACATCACATTATGTTGAAACTACATAGCCATTCTGTCATGCAGTGAAAAATCTGTTAGTAAAATCGGTAGAACATTACTTAAGATATCAGCACACATTGCACCATTTAGATTGCCATGGATAAAATAGGGGCCAATTATCCTTCCACCCATAATGTCACACCATAAATTAACCCGCCAAGGTCACTTATGTTCCATTTGTCACAGCCATAATGGATTTTCCGCTGCCCAGTAGTGCATATTATGCCGGTTTAAGTTATCTTTGTTTGTGAATGATGCTTGTCACTAAACAGAATGCGTGAAAAAAATTGTCATCGTCCCGTAATTTATTTTGTGTCCAGTGGCAAAACTGTACATGACGTTCAAAGTCTTCGCCATGCAAATCCTGGAGCACAGAAATATGGTACGAGTGAAATTTATTTTGATGTAGAATTCTCAACACCGACGTTTTTGAGATTCCTGATTCTTGCTCAATTTGTCTGCTACTAATGTGCAGATTAGCCACAACTGCAGCTAAAACAGTTACTTGGACATCATCATTTGTTGCAGGTTGTGGTTGATGTTTCACTTGTGGCTGAACACTTCCTGTCTCTTTTAAATAACGTAACTATCTGACAAAAGGTCAGGACACTTGGATGATGTCTTCCAGGATAACGATCAACACACATAGCACACGCCTGTTGGGTATTTTGATCACAATAGCAATACATAAATACCATATCGACCTTTTCTGCAATTGGTAAATGGTCCATTTTAACACAAGTAATGTATCACAAAGGAAATACTGTCTGCAGTGGCAAAATGTTACGCGATAACATGTACTTTTCCTTTTTGTGACTATCTACCAAAAAGTGAAAAAAAGTGTTCCAAATAAAACATTAATATTTATTTACGCACTAAACGAATATGTTATAAAATGGGGGTACCTATTTAAAAAAATGCAGTTGATATCCGTTTGACCTATGGCAGTGCCATCTGTTTTCCCTTCAAGCTATAAAACTTTTGTTCGTTGTATGGACAGTTTACAACTCACAGCAAAGACGTGGTGACGAGCTGCGACAGGTACATACAAAAGACACACATACAACACTTTCAGCTATCGGCCATGGCCTTCTTCAGAAAATAGAACATTCACGCAATCACAATGCCACACAACACAGTCAGACAACCATCACCTCCGGCTGCTGCACTTAGAAGTGCCATGGTCGATAGCTGAAAGTGTTTATGTGTGTCTTTTGTATGTGCCTGTCGCAGCTCGTCGCCACATCTTTGCGGTGAGTTGTAAACTATTATTAATTCCAACCTTGACTTTCCATTATTATATTTTGTTCTTTGTAGTTTCTTTGTTTGATGCTTATTTTTAGAGATATTTGGCCTGGCACTATCAATGGACCACCCTGTATATTTAGCTATGTTTACACGTTTTTATTAATAGGTAGTAGTACCCTTTACTGTATATTAGCCTGATTACATTATTTGTTGGCGAGATTAGCGACGTCAGTACATTTTTGAATACACTGTCGCTGAATGCCACCAATACATTTTCACTTAAATAGAACCCGGCAACCACAAACATCTAAAGGACAATAGTTCACAGCTCGCCTTTTATAAAATTTAAAATCTAAACCGAGTGGTTTCCAAACTGTCATGATATGTTAGTGGAAAAAAAAAACCCTAGCTGAATAACAATTATTAATCCACTAGAGCAGAAACCTCTAGAAAACGTAGTCTTCAATAGCAGGCTCTTTAATAATCTTTCCTTCAGTGGAGATGATGACTCATTAGAAAACCACAATCAATGAAGTGCATCACTAATAAGGCCTAAATGAACTTGTGATAATGAGGTGGTTTAAATCATGTATGCAAAAATTGGATAGACATGTTTTATATTCACTATTAAATAAAAATCCTACCTTTTCTAAGAAGTACTAAACAGACAAAGTGACCACTAGTAGTAAACACTGTTGAGGAAATTTAGAGGGCTGGAATTTGAAGTCGATTGCAGAACAATTTTGCTGCCGCAAACTTACATTTCGCATAAAGAGGACAAAAGTAAAATAAGAGAAATTGGGCTCACAGAGAGACACAAGGCCATTCGCTTTTCTCTTGTTCTATTTGGGAGTGGGATATATAAGGCAATGACTAGTAGTGGGACGAGGTACCCTCCGCCAAGCACCTTACGGTGGATTGCGGAGAATGTACATAAATGGATGTAGATGTAAATAAGTGCATGGATGAAATTTATTGCAAAGACTGCGAAACATTTAACTTAACATTTCTATTTAGGATCTCTTACTAGCAAAGACTATCCGTTGTGAGAGCACAACATGCGCATCTGTAACAACATTCTCAAACAAATTGCACACTTAAGTATTATAATTATTGCAAGTTTAATGTGTAACTGTTTACAAGGTAAGTAATATTAAAATAAATCTTCAGCACTCTTGTTTAATATGGCAATACACACAAACTTCAGAAAAATAGGCTATATTAACATAGACACAGCTTTAATCTAACCTGAAATGACACAAATTTCTTAGTAAATTAGTGTCTTAAAGTTATCCCAGCAGGAATTAATGTGGCTTATTCCAGGCCTGTCCAGCAGAATGTACTTTCCATCTGCTAACACTTGCAGAACACCATTTTTCGTTGTTATTGTGAGAAAAGGCATTGCGAGTTCCTATGAGCATTACGAGTGAGTCTCATGAGCGCTGCGAATTTCTATGAGTGTTATGGGTCTACGAGTCTCTCAAGGACAGTGGAAACTTGTAGCAGGCTGGCTGCAGCTTACTTGCAGTGCCCCATTGTCCCCCCTCCCCCCCCTCCCTGGGGCTGCGAGTCTAGCGCAAGGCGGGGCCTAGCTACAAGCGAGCATGAAGGCCGAAATGACCGGCTGTAGTAACGAAACAATAAACGTACACGAGTTTTGTTACTTGGGCAGTTAAATAACACATGATGGTCACAATACAGAGGATATAAAATGTACAATGGCAATGGGATGAAAAGCAGTTTTGAAAAAGAGAAATTTGCTAACAACGAATATAAATCAAGTGTAAGGAAATCTTTTTTGAAGGAATATGGCTGGTGTGTTGCCTTGTATGAGAGTGAAACTTGGACAATAAATAGTTTAGAAAGGAAGAGGACAGAGGCTTTTGAACTGTGGTGCTTCATAAGATTGTTGAAGATTTGGTGGGTAGATTGCATAACTAATGAAGAGGTACTGAACAGAATTGGGGAGAAAAGGTTCTTTTTGCATAACTTAACTAAAAGAAGGCATTGATTGGTAGGACACATTCTTAGACATTAAGGAATCTTAAATTTGGCATTGGAGGAAAGTGTGGTGGTAGTGGTGGTGGTGGTGGTGGGGGGGGTCGCAAAGAGAGACAAAGAAATGAGTATAGTAAGCAGATTTAAATAGATGCAGCTTGACATTCTTATGAGGAGATGAAGAGGCTTGCTCAGGATAGAGAGCTGCATCAAACCAGTCTACAGACTGAAGACCACAACAACTATCTATTGTAGATACATACACAATCACTAACACAGCTCCAGAGAGGTAGGGTCTCCTTTGCTATTCCTCCACGGCGGTAATTCCTGTCTGGTGTGTCCAAGTTGCAAGGGTGGGCATCCTTCACTTTAGTAGGGCCAGAGTGATATGATGGCTGAATTCAGGAAGGGACCCAATCAGCTGGGGTATAACATGGAACCCACACCCAGGGTTAAAGGGGATGACATTAATAGCGGTGATGGTGAAAAGAAAGATTTCAGAACTGTGAAGGTGGTAGATGAGACAAGTCTGCTTTCTGGGTATTAATGAGAAGGTGTATAACATTTAGCTGCAGCATCTGTACTTCAGAGGGCAGCTGCAAAAGGCGTCTGCTATTCACGTTACGGGCCACCTTATTATATGTTGACAGCAGCTATAAAATACCCTGAGTGACACATAAGCAATCTGTTGGTTGAGTAATCTTTTGTCGTGTCTACGACTGACATCTCTTCCAATTCGGAGCGTGCTTGGGCGACCCCCGAAAGTGATGTGGACCACTAACACCCGAGTGATGTCAGAAATGAGCGAGGGTTACATACTCATGGACACAATAGCTAAAAAAAGTTAGTTCAACCTAAACAACTTCTGAACTTTCCATCCCTCAATATTTGTACATTGACTGGCGGACACCATGAACTTGCAGTAATGCTTAAAAAACAGACATGTCAACACTGCCTGCATCGAGGAGACCAAGTGGAAAGGTTCAAAGGCAAAAGAAATCTGAGGTAGCTAAAACTCATCTATCATGGTGCTACATGAAATGGTGTAGAAATAATTGAGCAGGACTACTGCAACAATGTCACCAGTGTGAACAGGGTGTCAAAGGCTTATGCCTATCAAGATTGATTCAACAGCTATCACAGCTTGCTATGCTCCTTGAACTAGATACAATGAGGATTACAAGGACGAATTTTGGAACAGTTCCATTCCCCAGGATGAGTCCATTACTGTTGAGGAGATTTAAATGGACATATCAGGTCTCACAAAGAAAAATATTGCCATGCCATGGAGGGTACGAGCTTGGTGTGCACAATGACAATAGATGTTGGATGCTTGAATTTGCAGAAACAGTCAGTAGCGAGCCAGAGTGTGAATCGGACATCCAAAAGCGCCTCGATCCCCCTTGAGAATGTCCTCCGCAGTCGGGGATGAAATGTTGGGTTTTAATAATAAATCCACTAGACCACGGCATAACAGCCCGGAATTTTTTAGTAATTTTAACCTTCCTATTTCCCTGCCTCTCCCCTACTTCCACATCACAGCGTGATTCAGAGTGCGACAGTTGGAGATGAATGTTGTGTTCTTGTGTGATTGCATGAATGTTGTATATGTGAGTCTTTTTTTTTTATGGGCCTGTCACAGCACGTCGTCACGTCTTCACTGTCATCATATTGTTTTGTTTACTATTTTAATTCACTACAATTTGTGCAGTTGTATGTTTTTGTAGATTTTATATTATTTCAAAAGATACCATTTCATTATAGTAAAAATATTGACAATGGATGTATATATTTGTAATTACTTCGACCGCTTCCTAGTGTCTCTATAGTATTCAGCTAAGAGAAACATATCCGGCCATGTGTACTGCACTGAAGGACTTGGAAAAATATGTGAATTAGCTTATGTATTTCTCTTAGTATAGAAACACCAGGTCACGGTTTCAACAATTAAAAATATATAATCCATTTTCAGAATTTTCAGAATTTGTCTGTATGTTTGAAGATTAGACTGCTATAAAATGGAATCTACTAAAAGAAGGTGGAACCTACAGAAGTCTAAACCTACACAATGTGTAGCAAATTAAGGTTTAAAATCTTATTTGCTAGAGACAGCAAAGAACCAGGAAAAACAACTAGTAAATTGAATGCCGTGTCTTGAAAAGAGGTTATAAGATGAACAATAACAACAGTAAAATGAGGGTAATGGAATGTAGTTTCAGAAAATAAGGCGGCGCTGAAGGATTTAGATTAGTTAATGAGACAATAAAAGTCATATTAGTTCTGTTAATTTGGGTAGCAAAATAACTTCTGATGGCAGAAGTAAAGAAGATAAAAAATGCACAGTGGCTATGGGAAGAAATGCATTTCTGAAGAAGCAAAATTTGTTAACATCCAATATTAATTGGAACATTAAAAGTCTTTTCTGAAGGCATTTGTCCGGAATGTAGCATTGCACAGGAGTGAAATGTGGAGAATGAGTTCAGACAAAGAGATGACAGAAACTATTGAAATGTGGTGCTACAGACGAATGCTGAAAATTAGATGAGCAGATCGCATAACTAATGAGAATTTGGGAGAAAAATTTCTGGCATAATCTAACTAAGAGAAGGGATCAATTGTGGGTCACATTCTGAGACATCATGGAATCGTCAGTATAACATTGGAGGGAAGTGTGAGGAGTGAAAATTGAACAGGGAGACGGAGAGAGAAATACAGTAAGCAGATTCAAATGGATGTAGGTTGCCGTTCTTATGACGAAACGAAGAGGCTTGCAAAGGATAGAGTAGGGTGGAAAGCAGAAGTAAAGGTAAGTGAACCGAAGAATGCTGAGTGAAGAGATGGGGGAGGAGGGTAAGTATTTTTTTTTTCATCTTTTCTGCATGACTATCAGTGGTACTGAGCTGAGGTAAGTACTGGTCAGCCACTATGATTTTGGACAATATTTTCACATCTCAGTGGAGAATTTATATCAGATTAAAGGAATGTTATTGATTTTAGAAGCATTAGTAGCCAAGTATCTCACAAGCAATCCAAGATAAAAAGAAAAAAAAAATTAAAAATGATTACATTTTATGAAATCAATACACCCAAAAGTATTGCATCAAAATTCATCGGACGAGACTATCTGCTTGGGGGGGGGGGGGGGGGGGGGGGAACAATATGAAAGTCTTAATACAGAAAATAATACAATTATGCAGGTGATAAAGATATCTCAAGCTTAATAAATTGTCATAAAAAACTAACCTTGTGAAGATTCTTCACGGCTGACAAATGCTGCATCCACATCCTCCAGTAATATTATACTCTGTTGGGGAGCAAGACTCAATAAATGGTTGAGTCTGTCATCGGTAAGCCCTCTGTCACTTAGGTTAAGTACACATATGCTGTGCTCTAGCTCGCCAGCCAATGCTGTAATGAATGACGATTTTCCGCAGCCAGGCGGGCCATAAAGTAGGTATCCTCTGCGGTATGGAATCCCTAAAAATTGCAGCCTGAGTCACTATCTTTAATAGATTAACTATAAGGTATGAAAACTTACTGTTCATAAAGTAGGTGGTTTTCTCTCTTCCTTGGGGCTGAGTGGTATACTCTTCCTCTTTAACTTTAACCCAGCCTACCCCCTCTTCTTCCCAATAAAAGAACAACAGTATTAATGCTTAAAGGTACATGGTGTGTAACTTTTATATGTGGCTACTGGAAGTACTGCACATTCCACCTCCTGAAGGTAAGTACTGTACTACCCTGCAGTTTTGTTTCTTGATTTATTTATTTCTAAAGCAGGAAAGTTTGAAAATCTCAGATACTAAGAAAAACTACAAGTTGTAATTTACTCATAGGACACTTTCAGATCAGAAGCAAATTGCATACATTACTAGTGACAAAAACGAAACAGATGAAGCAGCTTACACGGTTTTAAATGAATCACCGGTCTTTAGGAAATGGCAGGTCCTCTACAGTAAATATACTCTTCATCCTTTAAACAATTCCAGTTTTACATTCCTTTGATGATGCATGTATCAGTATATTAGTATTTTCCCATATTTCTCTCCTTGCCTACTCAATTGCACTTACCTGATTTGAGGTCAATAGAAGTAAGAGGTATTTTCACTTCTACATATTTAATAACAACAATAACTTGGATAGAACAATACATAAAATATGGTTGCCTTTCACTTATTTTACATACACTTAATAATAATGATTGTTTATTGTATTACTAGTCTACTAGATTTAAACAGTAATCCAAAAAGAGTGAGCACAGTAGCATACACACCCATATAATACCACGAAGCAGGTACTTGTGTAAAGAATACCTTTTACAATGGAAGAGCAGTGTAACTCCCCGTCGACAGGAGGCAGAGCTTACGCTCAGATTGTTTGGATAAGGATGGGGAAGGAAATCGGCGGTGCCCTTTGAAGGAACCACCCCGGCATTTGCCAGGAGTGATGTAGGGAAACCATGGAAAACCTAAATCTGGATAGCCGAAGGTGGATTTGAACCACCTTCCTCCCGAATAAAGACTCCAGTGTTTTAACACTGTGCCACCTTGCTGTCAGCCGTGTTAACATGGGGCTTGGGAAGGCGCTGATGACGGAGGGCATGGATCACATTGCAGTGGTGCCAGTTGAGACTATCCAAAGGTCGGATTTTACTAGGCACGGCCTGCACCTCAATAGGCATGGGAAGGGGAGGTTGGCAAAGCTCATAGGTGACAGTGTAGTAGGGGGTGGGGGTGCCACACATGGAAAAATTCCTGTAGTAGTTGGTGTTAGGGCTGCACCTTTTTTAGACTGAAGACAGCTGATAGGTATTCCTGCTTAAAGGAAGTCCCTCTAAGAAAGGAACCATCTTTGACAAAGTCTAAGAATATAATTAATAAGGGAATTACTGTTTTTCATCAGAATATACAGGGTATCAGAGATAAAGTTAATGAACTGCTTATTGATACTGATTCTGACATTATTGGTATTTCAGAGCACTTTTTAAGTGGTGTGACAATTCTGAGACTTCCTTTGCCAGGATACAGGTTAGCTGCCTTCTACTCTAGGAGTTCCTTGCAGTGTGGGGGAGTGGCTATGTATGTAAAAAACGATTTTTCATCGGAGTCAATCGATTTTTCTAAACACTGCACAGAACAGATATTTGAATGTTGTGCAGGAGTTGTTAATGTTAATGGAACTAAACTAGTAATAGTTGTTATTTATAGATCCTCTGACTCAGATTTTAAAATGTTTCTGCCCAAGCTGGAATTGGTTCTGGGTTCACTGTATAGGAAGTATAAAAATTTAATTGTGTGTGAAGATTTCAACATTAATTGTGTAGGTGATAGCTCAAGGAAAAGTCAGCTGTTAGATCTATTTAATTCCTATAACATGATGCGAACAGTATTTTTTCCAACGAGAGTGCAAGGAAATAGCAGTTCTACCATTGACAATATTTTTGTTCATTCTTCATTATTAGAGGGGCACTCTGTCAGCAGAATAGTAAATGGCCTATCATACCACAATGCCCAACTTTTAATACTAAAAAGTATTTGTTCTCAAACAAATGTTAAACATAAATATCAACTACTCAGAAAAGTTAATCCAGTTGCAGTTGAGACCTTTTTAAGCTTAATTAAGGAACAAGAATGGCAGGATGTTTATAGTGCCGATAATGCAGATGATAAATATAATGCTTTTCTGAACACATTTCTTATGCTGTTTGAAAGTTGCTTTCCGCTGGAACAATCAAAACAGGGTACTTCCAATAACAGACAGTCAGGGTGGCTGACAAATGGGATAAGAGTATCATGTAGAACTAAGCGGGAGTTGTATCAAAATGTTAGAAGCAGTCAGAATGAAGATGCAGTAGCTCATTACAAACAGTACTGTAAGGTTCTGAAAAATGTCATTAAGAATGCAAAAAGTATGTGGTATGCAAAAAGAATAGCAAACTCTTGGGATAAAATTAAAACTATCTGGTCGATCGTGAAGGAAGTGTCAGGTCAGCAGCAGCAGATAGAAGATATAACGTCAGTGCGTAGTAAGAACGTTTCTGTTACTGACAAGTTAGATATATGTGCAATATTCAATAATCATTTTCTGAATATAGTGGGGGAACTAAACAAAACTAGTTTCTACAGGTAATCATATAATGTTTTTAGAAAATGCCTTTCCGAGGCTGTTACCTGAAATGGTCCTTCATGATACTTCCATAGGTGAAATTGAGTCAATAATTAAATCACTAAAGACTAAGGACTCTTGTGGATATGATGGGGTATCTATCAGAATTCTAAAGTACTGTTCTCCATATGTTAGCCCAGTACTAAGCCATATTTGTAATTTTTCCTTTCAGAATGGTCAGTTTCCTAACAGATTAAAGTACTCAGTAGTGAAACCACTTTATAAAAAAGGAGAAAGGGATAATGTAGACAACTATAGACCTATTTCTATGCCATCGGTTTTTTCTAAAGTTACTGAAAAGGCTGTATTTTCAAGATTAATTGATCATTTTAGTTCACATAATCTATTGTCAAACATGCAGTTTGGTTTTAGAAGTGGTTTAACGACTGAAAATGCTATATTTTCGTTTCTCTGTGAGGCACTTGATGGGTTAAATAAGAGGCTACGGACATTAGGCGTCTTCTTTGATTTAACAAAAGCGTTTGATTGTGTTGATCACAAAATATTCTTGCAGAAGATGGAACATTATGGAATACGGGGAGTAGCCCACAACTGGTTCACCTCTTACTTTAATAACAGACAACAGAAGGTAATTCTCCGCAGTGTAGAAAATAGCTATGACGTGCAATCCCAATGCGGCACAATTAAGTATGGGGTGCCCCAGGAGTTTTGGGACCGTTGCTGTTTCTTATTTATATAAATGATATGCCTTCGAGTATAACAGGTGACTGTAAAATATTTTTGTTTGCTGATGATACCAGCTTGGTAGTGAAGGATGTTCCTCGTAATATTGACACAATAACAAATAATGCAGTTCAAGAGAAAAGTTCATGGCTTGTAGAAAACAAGTTGATGTTAAAGTAAAACTCAGTTTTTACAATTTCTAACACATAATTTGACGAAAGCTGACATTCTGATTACACGTAATGGGCATGTGATAAGTGAGAGTGAACAGTTCAAATTTCTAGGTGTTCATATAGACAGTAAGCTGTCATGGAAAGCCCATGTTCAGAATCTTGTTCCAAAACTAAATTCTGCTATATTTACCATTAGAACAATATCTGAGAAGTGATTTTTCAACACAAAAATTAGTCTATTACGCTTACTTTCAATCACTTATGACGTACGGCATTGTTTTTTGGGGTAACTCGCCTGATGCAAAAAGGATATTTCTGGCTCAAAAACGGGCGGTTCGAGCAATATGTGGTGTAAGTTTGCGAACGTCATGTCGACCACTTTTCAGTAGTCTGGGAATTTTGACTCTGGCGTCACAATACGTTTTTTCTTTAATGTCGTTTGTTGTTAATAATATCAGCTTATTCCCACGAGTTAGTGGCTTTCACTCGGTGAATACTAGACAGAAGTCGAATCTGCATTTGCATCACACCACCTTAACACTTGTGCAGAATGGGGTACAATATTCTGCGGCATCCATTTTCAATAAGCTGCCACAAGAACTAAAGAATCTTAGCACTAATCCACACGCTTTCAAATCTAAATTGAAGAGTTACCTCATGGCTCACTCCTTTTATTCTGTCGAGGAACTCTTAGAAAAGTTAAACAATTAAGCTAATTCATTTTTTTCTTTATTGATTCTTTTCACTTTGTCTTAAGATTATCGTGTGCAAAGGACTACTTAAAATTTTTCTATTACCATTATTGTGTAACAATTAATGTATTGACTTGTTCCATGACCATGGAGTCTCACTCCTCAATTGGGTCCTATGGAACAGAAAAACCAATAAATAAATAAAAAATAAAACCTTGCTCAGTTGAAGACTTTATAGAATTAAAAACTATGTCACTTGCTTTACAATGAGATTTTTCAAAGATTATGGCAGTACATATTCTCCCAAATACTTTCAGTATAATGGACATATTTCAGATGAGTAACATTTGAAGACTCAAGTTGTGGTAGTTAAAAGTTAAAAAGTAGTACTTCACTTTCTCTCATATGTATCAAGAAAACAGCTCACTGCCACATTATGAGTATTGACTTCTCCTACTGGTTGAATGGTAATGTATTAGTGCTTTGCTGTGAATGTAATAATAAAATGACAACATTAACTGAAACCTTATTAGTGTAAATTAGATTAGCTTATTATTTTCCAAATGAATTTCTGGCTGGCATCTGTTTTTCCTACACTTTGGATGAATACTTCCACAGGAATATACTCAAGGTTTTACAAATGTGTTTGTGCTGCATAGGTTGGTGGTGGTTTCCAAATGGTTTTAACAATGTTTTCATTGTCTACCTCTGTTAAAAGTTACTACTTTGACATCTGTTAAATATCACCACAGTAGAAATTTTTACTGTAGTATAACTAAATTTTAAGAATAATCTTGTCCATTCTTTGTTCTTGAAAAATACATAACGGCCACAAATAGCTACATTCAGTAAAATAAATGTGACAAGGACTGGCACCCATGATTTTGTGACACGCATTCCATATCAGTTATTAAGCCTACAAGCTGGAAATCAGAAAACGTAGATAAACTTTCATTTTATACCCAATTCAGAGATAGATGTATATGAAAGCATAGGCACAGCTCTCATCTCTGAATTCCCTGAAACTGAATTTGGAATATTTCGTAAAATTTTGGTAAAACCAGCCACATATCTAACTTCCTGTTACAAAATTCTGATACAGATCTTCTGGAAATCTTCAGTTGAAAACTTAAAAAGACACACTGAGCTTACATTTTTAACCCTACCACACATGCATGGTGTGTTAGCTAGCATTGTGCAAGAGCTACTTGAGCACAGTGTCCTTCCAGTGTGTGCACTGCATAACACACCCTCTGTGATGAAAGGCCACCATATTTGTATTAGTTTGATTATCTCTGCATGTAAAATAGCAGAAAAATGCAGAGCATGAAGTTCTATGATAGGATTCCATGTAAGATTTAAATGGAAGCTGTTGGCTCAGTAATACGAATCTTAATGTAAAGGCAGTTGTATTTCCAATGATTCATTGATTAAGCACCAGAAGTTTAATGAAATTGCATGATTTTTGTATAATAATTTACCAAACAACCAGTGTAAATACAATTGATTTCTACTGGGCATTTGATGGTGGCCAAATAGCACAGGTGCAATGTCAAATGCATAAACACCACATATGTTCCTGGGTGTCTTAAATACATAAGCTCTGGGAGATCTTTGTTGGTTTCTACCTGAAGACTGTGCTACAATTTTGTTGCAGGAAGTTCTGTGTAGAAAATATATAGAAGGAAGGGGGGGGGGCAGGGAAAGGGGCCACAACTGAAAAGGTAGGGTCAGGGAGGGACAAAGTGACAGACAACAAGGAGGGGAGGGAGTGACAACGGAGTTTTTTGGTATTCCTTGAGTGCAAAAAGTAGAGTGACCATTGTACATGAAAATACAAAAGAAAAGGCAATTACATTTTTATGTCTTATTGAGACTGTGCAGAAGCTTTGACTGTTTTTTAAATTAAGGATGTGGAAGGAAATCTGCCCTTGAAAGCAACCATTCAAGCATTTTCGGGAGTAAATCAGGAAAATCACGAGAAAAAATCTGGATAGCTGGAGACCGATTTGAAATGCCATACTCTCGAATCCAAGTGCAGTGTTCTAATCAATGTACCATTTCACATGTTGAAACAAAAAGGGCAGGTACATAAAAACTACAAGTAAGTAACTATCAGTACTAACAATAAGCACTTATGACATTTTCTCACCTCTGCTTCCATACCATGATGGATTTCCGATAAAATCTTTCACATCACCAAGTATTCTTTCTGCTATTCCAGTATCTAGTATCACAGAATTCAAAGGCCTTCTTTTCCTTGGGTGTCCAAACTGCCGCCACTCAGCTCCCATAGCAGTGTACATGATAGTTTTCCCTTCATGCTGTCTGAGAGCCATCTGCCTAGCTGGACAAAAACTGGATTAAGAAAATTGTACATTAATGAAACATTGGTGTTTCATTGAGAAAACATATACTGTGATTATTCATTATAATATCTAATTTACTTAGCATCTAGCAGCTCAGTAGCACAGTGGTAGAGTGCCAGACTACAAATCCAAAGTCCGCAGGTTCGATCCCCACCAGGTACTGAGATTTTTATCGCTCACTTTCCACTTCTTTCATTTCTGGCAGTGTTACTGGTGTGAAAAATACTGAGTAGCAACATAGTTCGGAACCCACATTAAACTGTAGGTCCCCTATAACTGGCTGGGTAAGTCAGTTCGAAGGTCGGAGGAATGCAACGGCATGCCACCTGCAAACAGGACCACGCCTAGTAAAGCACTGTGGTGTTCAAACCAATCTTCGGATTGTTGATTGCTTTACCTATCAATAAGATTGATTATACCAGCAATCCTCCTGTCTCTCTTGCTGTTTTATTGAAGGGGTTATTGTTGTACCATGGTAGTTGTGCTCGTTTCCTATTTGAGCTAGGAATTTGGTATAAAGTTTTTTTATTTATTAGGTATCAGAGGCCATTTGTATAGTCATATGTCTTACTGTAGTTTCATTAAAATAATGTAATGATAGATTGCAACTAACCGTATAGGCAATCACTGAGTATGTAAGGAAAGACAAATACACTCCACAACTAATAGCTTCCTCATTATAATATAGATATGTCAACCTGGACTTTCCTTATATACTGTAACATAACTACAAAGTAAAGTTTGGATAATGAACCAGAGCTGACAACCTGGTGCACTGTGCAACACTATTGATTCCTTTAGTATATACATGTGGCTTCTGTTCCGAAAGAACAAACGTCACTTCTGATCCTGCAGTTGTTATTCTTTAATATTCACAGAACATAAGACATCCAGGAGACCCGGGTTCGAATCCTGGCTGGGTACACATTTTCAGCTTTGCCCAATCGCAGCGATTCCTTTAGTCATACATGTCAACTGGGCTTAAATTACTGCCCAGTTAATGGCACAATTTTTATGTGCACTGTTCAGATTTTATGGGTATTTTTATTTTTTTTTATTCTCTCTGGGAGGCTTTTGAAGCATCACTTCTAATTTTAAACTTACACAGACTTTAATGAATAAAGTCAAAATGATTTTTTAAAATCCAATAATCTCTATTCATTGTCAAGATATGGTGGTTTCAAGAGTTGAGACACACTGGACAACCAAACAATGTTGGACTCGATAGATGACAGTTGATAATCATTTCACTGCTTATACCTTAATTGCACCGTTCCTTTGAGGAAAAGCATTAAAAATGTGAAGATGATGTTAGTTTACTTTTTCCATGAAGAAATTTTAAGGCTCTAATTTGCATCCTAGAGAACTAGCTTCAAAAACTTTCATAGGTAGATCAAGAATCTTGACTTATCTGCACTGTTTTACTTGCTGGTATTATTGTCCATGTTGTCCTCCATCTGAATATGAGCCACACACTAAGTGCAGCATGTGTGGCAGTTCAAGTAATACATTTCGGCACACCCTGATGTGTCGTGGGCTTTATGTTGATGAATGGACTTGTTAAATTAGCACAAAATTTTATAAAGATGATGGATTTTTAATCAGATGCATAGGCATGATATGATATGATATTATATTAAGGCAAGGTAGTTTTATTGAAACGTCGTTGATAAATAAGAACAGTCTTTGCTTGTGAAAGTATACTGAGCTGTATTCATAGTAATATAGATCACCCCAAAAACTTGAAAATGTCTAGTATGTATTCATATTGTGATATATGAAATAATGTAACACAATGTATCAATAGTGTTTAATAAATAAATACACCACTTGATGCCAAATAGTACATAATGTTGTGTCAAGTCACATGACACACAATTTCATGTAATATTACACTGAATAGTCAAAGAAACTGGTACATCTGCCTAATAATGTGTAGGTAAGGAGTTTAAACTCCTAGGAATGTTGCTTGTCCTACTGAAATAGCCCAACTGCATCAGAATGCACAATGCAGATTATTTTATGCAGGTGATCAGCCATGATGCAAAGGTATGTGTCACCTCTCAGATTCATATCTAGATGTATCACAAGTTCTATATCACTCCAACTGCACACATTTGACACCATTACAGAGCCTCCAACAGCTTGAACAGTACTCTGCTGATATGCAGGGTCCATGGATTCATATCCATACATGTCCATCCACTCAATACAAATGGAAACTAAACTCTTCAGACCAGGCAACATGTTTCCAGGTATCAACAGTCCAATGCATGTTGGCAGGCCCGGGATAAGCATAAAGCTTTGTGCTGCGCCGTCAGCAAGGGTACACGAGTTGGCCTTCTGCTCCAAAAGCCCATATCAATGATGTTTTGTTGAATCGTTCACGAACTGGCAATTGATGGCCTAGCATAAAAATCTCCAGCAATATGCTGAAGGGTTGCATTTCTGTCATTTGGAATAATTCTCTTCAGCCATTGTTGGTCCTGTTCTTACAAGATCTTTTTCCGACCACAACAAAAGTCAGAGATTTGCAGTTGTATAAGATTCCCAATATTCACTGTGCACTCATTGCTACCTCTACCCCCATCACTTATTTGCCGACTATGACACCACGCTCAAACTCACTTTAAAGTTGATAGCCTGCTATTGTAACAGCATTAAGAAAAGACAAATGACTCCCTACAAGAGGCCCTCAGTGAGGACTTCCATGCAAAAGTAGATAGCTTCACTGCACTAAGCTTGGGGCAGTGAAGTCAGCCCAATCAGATTTCCAAAACCTAAGTACATTGGAACTGAACTCCAGTCAGTTATCCCTTTCCTGGAGACCAATTTTCAGGGGGCTTGAGGTAGTAGCCTGCTTGGCTAGCTGTTCAACGTGGTCATTACACGAGATGCCAATGTGGCCTGGGGTCCAAACAAAGACCACAGGACAGTCAGACTTGCCAAGACTGAATACAAGAGTCCTGAATTGACCAGACCAAAGGGTGTTTGGGAAAGCACGTGTCAAGGTCTTGCAAGCCACTCAAGAAGTCACTAAAAATAAGTATAGATTCCCTGGGGCAGGCTCCGAGACATTCAAGTGGCCGACAAATAGTGACCAGTTGCGCAGTAAAAACTTCTGTCACAACATGCTGTCCACGGGCATAGGTATACTCACCACAGCCATTGACTATGGTCATCATCTATGTACACACCTTCTGCACCACGGAACGAATCAAGAACTGCCTGAAACTGGCGATGGAGATTCAGTGGTGTCACAGAGGCTTTTGAGTCGTGGGACAAGTCTAACTGAAGCTTCAGACATGGAATGGACCAAGGAGGGGTACGGGAAGGGTAGTGAAAAGTGGAAGGGATGGGAACGGACTTCAGCAACGAAATAAGGGAACAAACACAAACCACGATTAGGCGACCAGACCTTGGTCATTGATGAGAGGAGGGAAGTTCAGAAGCTGGGAAAAGAAGCCTTCGTTTCGAGTGGTGAGGTGAAACATTAGTATGGGCAACATAGAGGCTCGTAGCTGTTGCTGGCAGAAGCTTAATGGGGAAACCCCACCTTCAGCAAGGTGGCTTGCCACTGGACTCACGTGGAATGGCCCCCACCCCCCCGTCGCTAAACTGACACCACTATGGAGGATTGGGTCCAAGATCCACAATGCAGAAGGGGCTACCGCACTGTACACTATGCTCCCATAGCCCAGGAAAGATTGAATGATGGCCTTATAGAGCTATGAAAGAGTTGGACTTGTGGTTCCCCAAACAGTGTGGCTGAGGCAGTGAAGAATATTCAGAAAACGCCAGCACTTTTGTCACAGCTGATGAAGGTGTGGCACCCAAGTGAGCCAGGCATCGAAGAGCATGCCTAAGAAGCAATTCATCTCTTGAACACTAAGCAGTATTTCAGCCAAATACAGTTTGGAATCAGTGTACCTTCCGATGGCGACAAAAGTGCATAACCCAAGGCAGAGAACTGGAACCCATTGGGCTAAGGCCCAGGACTGTGCCTTTTGAATGGTTCCCTGCAGGTACCTTCCAGTGACACCTATCATAGCAGAATTATAGTACTTACAAAAGTCATCGGCATACAGTGAAGAAGAAACTGGTGACCCTGCTGCCACAACAAGACCACTGATTGCAACCAGAAATAGCGGAACACTAAGGAACAGAACCCTGAGGGACTCCGTTTTCCTGGACGTGAGGGGAGCTGAGACAGGTACCAAATCTAACCTGAAAAGAGCAAAGCAAGAGAAAGTTCTGTATGAAGATCAGAAGTGGACCCCATAAGCCCCATTAGTGATGGGTTATATGTTATATAAGGTGTTACATGCCTTCCGGATGTAAAAAAAAAAAAAAAAAAAAAAAAAACAGCAACAAGATGTTAACAGCGAGTAAAAGTGGCACGAATAGCCGATTCCAGGGACACAAGATTGTGTGTATGGTTTATTTCGAGGTGGGAGGAGATTGCTGTATTGTTGGTTATCGTGGTTAAAGAGAGCAGTGACAATTTAACGTAGCAACAAAATGTTTGCTTTAAGAGGATAATTAATTGATCAGATGAGTGGTTTGTGATTTTCGGATATTACTGTTATGTGGTTGACAGTTATCAAGTTCATATTATCCCAGTGAAAAATTAATAAATAAATTTATTGATAGCAAACAAATTTGAGTGACATCAGACATGTAAGCTACAACTAAGGACAAATGTGAAAGCCAATGAAACGTAAAGTGTAGTTGGATAATAGGTAGAGCAGTCAGCGATCCGAATACTGATTTGACGCCACAGTGCTTTACTAGGCACGGTTCTGTTTGGAGGTGGTATGCCTTGCCTTCCTCCGCCCTTCGAACTGTCTTACCTAGCCAATTCTAGGGGGGGGGGGGGGGGGGGACATACGAGTTTAACATAGGTTCCAAACTATGGTGCAGCTCTATGTGTGTGAAGGATAAAATTTATCAATAAAAACCTACAAATTATGAAGGTCTTTAGTATTTTAGCTTTCACAACATACTACTACAACACAAATAACAACTTTGTTCAAACAAACAGATCATTAAACAAATGTGAAAGTCTTTATGTGGGTTCCTACAATCAATTCTCGATTATCAAGTATATGGAATCACAGAAAGGCTGTTGACAGACCTAGAAAAAAATATAACTAACTTTTACAGATGATTTATGCACAGCTTTTAAGCTATCAAGGACAAGTGTCTCAGTAAGATGTTGGAAAGTAGCTACCAATAGGTATATCTAGGGCATTTTATTGAATTTTCAAGTGACTCACCGTCTTCCAGAATACTGAAGAACATGCCCTTATTTTTTCCAAATGCTGTTAGCGTGACAGTTTCCCACGGTATGCCCATATGTAGATCAAGAGTTTGTTGCTCTCTTGTTCTTTCAACTCTGATCCAGTTTCCTTGGTATCTGGAAGAACAGAGCCAGAGTACATCAGAAAAGTAAGCAAATAGGCCTACTTAATTTTAAGGAACAAGTTTTACAGATCATACAAACCAGTAACATACTCATATAAATGAAAAATAAGGAATGGTAAATTTAACAAATAAATCTTAATAGTCTAATGTCTGCTATAGATTGGCCTCTGTTATGGATGATCTGTTCGGTAGGCCCATATACAATTTATGTATTTTTACCTGCTTTCGATTTACTTAATTTAGCTTTTGACTGCAGATGTTTACTCACAAATGTTTTCGCTGCAAGCATATGAACTCACCTGAACAAATGTGTTCCAACGCTGGGTATAAAATCGTATTTCGTTCGAACCTGACCTGTATCTTTCTGTTCGAAACTAGTTTCCACACTTAAATGTTGAGTTTGCCGAGCGCCTTTTTCTGTTATCCACTGTAGCAGCCACTGGTAACTTTTATCACGGCAAGGAACTTCCAATGTTATCATATAATGACGCCGAAATAAAATCATACCTCCTTGGAGCATCTTCTTCAGAACGGCTGCACCTGCTCCGACCCCAAACAAACCGAAACCTGCCCCAAAGTATGGGTTATCGGACAACCCCGACAACAGCTCTGAGAACGTCATGTTCAAAACTTCGTCAGGTTATGATACTTCACAACAGCAAAATCTTTTATCAAAAATCCAAACAAAACGCATCACAACCTTAACCTACATTTTACTATCATGCACATTGTAATTGTATACATCTCTCAACCAATGTTGCCAACGCTGAAGTGCAATTTCGCCCTAAATCGCATTACAAAACTCCCTAAGTCAAGCAAAAATCCCCTAAATAATGTATGACCGATGTAACTATTAGTTACGTACTTTGTGCAATCGTAATTAAGTCATTGTTTATTCTGGCAAATTAAGTAATGAATAAAATAGTGCAACAGAACACAGCAACAGCACAGTTCGATGGTACAGCAGACCTCAAAGCAGATAACAATGCAGTGAACATCAACAAGTGACTGAAACCGGTAAAATTGGTTTGCACTTTGCAGCTTAAGGCCAATTCACACTGTCTGTCACGTCACGGCACCGTCACGTCAATTTGTATTCACACTGTCCGTCAGTGTCCGTCACGTCAATTCGCCGATCTCAATACGCGATGTTGAAAGTCAGGTTATGAGTAGCGATCTGTTATGTAGAAAGTCATAGTTTAATACTAGAATTGAAGGAACAATAACGCTAAATGTTATTGACAGCCAAATAAAACTTTACATTGTATGTTTTTGGCCAACTTACTGGGAACTGAAACACCATTTCAAAACATCGACATCTATTTTCAAGCGAAAAAATAAACATATGAATACATCAAACAACACTTATAAGAGCATAAATAGCGCCTGTTTATTTTATCCATTACAATTTGCCCGTTGACATTGTTAATACCGTCGTAAACAACTGAAATTTTGTCTTTCGTTAGAACTGACTTTTTCATTTAAAATGTTATTTAATGAGAAATGCGTAATCAAATTGCAATCTTATTCTAATAAACAGTTTGCTTCAGTCTTTTCTGTTACAATGTTCTGTTACAAATTTTCGAAATATTGTATTGTAAATATTGAAAGTTCTGTTCCATTTTTCTTCTTTGTCAGACATCTGAAGATGCCCTAACCGCGCGAAACGCATCATAGAATTAAAAAATATTTGCAATCAAGACGTTCTTTTATTCAAGAATTGAACTGAACACGGGTGCTGTGCCACACCACGTAAAAATGGAATGGGAAGATTTCTAAATGCTAATTACGTCATCTTATTCTCACAGCGTGGTTTTTTCCTCGTGAATGTAGGTATTTCCAAGAAATAAAAATCGGAAATGAAATGGAAAAGCTCTGAAAGCCCGCTGAGACGCTCCATTTAATTCCTGTGATGTCACTGTCCAGCTTGCTGCTGCTATTGTCGTAACCTTCACCTACGGATACATTTGTTTGGGCATTAACGAATTGGAATATTGTCTAAAAGTATTGTGCCGCACTTTACAACAAATCCAGAAAAATTATTTTTGGATATTCCACAGAACTAGGACATGCGTAAAATGTGGTCGAAACCCGCTCGTAGATCGCTGATGAGATAGCGATCGTTTCGTGCGTTTATGTATGTGAGGTTCATTCTGACGATGTATTCGTTCAGTTTTGATTATGATGCTCTGCACTGCCGTCTTTGGGTTGGGTTGTTTGGTTGGGATAGGGGGACTAAACTGCTAAGTGGGGAGGGGAAGGAGTGAGGATAGAAATGGAAGGGAGGGGGAAAGGAGTAGTCCGGGAACTAGAGAAGGAATGAAGACTGCATTAGCTCCGTGGGCCCTGTGCTCGCCACGCACGTTCTCACGAAAGAACCGTGGGCCCCCGAGGGTAAGCTTATGTTTAAAAGTAAAACAGTGATTTACGATATGCAAAACACCTATCGGTAGATAGGGGGAGAAAAACAGAAATGAACTAAAAGATAAAATTGTTTTTCGGACTACCAAAAAACTGAAATGCAGACAGCCACGACACTCGTTTCAGATACTATTTATTATTCAGCCACGAAAACATGACCCTGCCTCTGACTCTTACTGACAATTACAGAGATTGGAGTGTAAATAGTTGTGCTGCCAACATATGCAGTGTAATAAATATTGTACGGCGCTGTATTATTCCATTGCCTTAAGGGACTTCTCCCTGAATACAGTACATGCTCTGCGTGATCTATAAATTGCTACATATGAGACATTTAGTCAAAATATTCCATATAAACCCATTTGTGTTAAATAAATCATAAAGTAATGCCTATTTCACCGTCTGTATTTCCTTTCATTTGCTCCGATAGCTAGCATCTGTGGTGTACGAGAGATGATGCGACTGCTCAGGCGGATACTTATTGTAGCTCTTGAAAGGAATAAGAGAGGAGCTGTGGTAGTCTCGACTCCCATCTGGCCTCTTGTGGCGTCAGACAAAGCTTGCGCGAATCTTGCATGGATGCAGGCAATAGTAAAAGTGCATTCACTGCGTCTTCAGCGCACATTCGTGTTGAATGTGATGGAATAATATTTTATCTCCGTAAAATGTGTATAGCCGTTTTCATGCTTTGGCGCCCCAGGGTCCCGGCGCCCTGGGCGACCCCCCCGAGTCGGCCTACCCTAATGCCGGCGCTGCCTACAGTCAATGTGTCGAGGATCTGTTCTCAATGGCGGACTAAGGTTGTCGGAGGCCCGGGACGGCGACGGAACAAAAAGAGCCCCCCCCCCCCCCGTCCGCTTGCAAATACAATTATTACTATAAAAAAGTAACTTTCGAGATCTGGAGGCCCCCACAACGAGAAGAACGGGACAATCTAACAAAAATAATTTCCGATATTTGGAGGCGCCATAACAAAAAAAAAAAAAAAAAAAAAAAAAAAAAAAAAAAAAAAAAAAAAAAAAAACCTTTCGAGGTATTTGGAGGCCACCCAAGACGAGAGGCCCAGGGCGGTCAGCCCCCTCCGCCCCCCGCCCCCCTTAGTCCGTCATTGTCTGACCTTACTCCATTTTGACGTATAGTGTATCCAAGGTAATGAACTTGTGCCTGAGCGAAATGGTATTTCTCTGCACCAAGTGTAAAGGCCAATTCACACTGTCCGTCACGTCACGTCACGTCACCGTCCGTCAGAACATTCCGCAATGTATTTCTAATGGTGGCATTCACACTGTCCGTCACCAGACCGTCACGTCACGTCAACGTCCGTCAAGCTTTCTCGAGAAGAATGTTTTGACGGAACGGCCGTCTGCTGCCACGGAAGTTAACCTATTTTCGTCACGCGAAGTACGTGTTGCAGTCGACGATTGCACTGTTTATATGCAAATGTGTCTTATTCATCTTTGTGTTGTTGTTGTACCTCGTTTTCGTTTTAGGGGTAAATCTCAAATGTTTCATGACGACTTAAATATTTTTGTCAATTGAGTGTCCCCCTAAAATCGAGGTCGGATATCTGAAACCAAAAAATGGTTTATGTTACGTAACATTGTAACAGAAATGACTGAAGCAAACTGTTTATTTGAATAAGATTGTAATTTGATTACGCATTTTTCATTAAATAACACTTTAAATGAAAATGTCAGTTCTAATGAAAGACAAAAATTTCAGTTGTTTACGACGGTATTAACAATGTCAGCGAGCAAATCGTAATGGTTAAAGTATACAGGCGCTATTTATGCTCTTACAAGTATGGTTTGATGTCTTCATATGTTTATTTTTTCACTTGAAAATAGATGTCGATGTTTTGAAATGTTGTTTCAGTTCCCAGTAAGTGGGCCAAAAACATATACTGTAAAGTTTTCTTTGGCCGTTAATAACATTTAGCGTTGTTGTTCCCCCTTTCTAGTATTAAACTATGACTTTCTACATAACAGATTGCCACTCATAACCCCACTTTCAACATCGCGTATTGAGATGAACGAATTGACGTGACGGACACGGACGGACAGTGTGAATACAACTTGACGTGACGGTTCCGTGACGTGACGTTGACGTGACGGACAGTGTCAATTGGCCTTAAGCCTGCTAAATACTTCACTTAAATGTTTCACATGATCTACTATATCCAGAGGTGCCCCCCCCCCTCCCAAACTGCGACCAAGATCCCCCCCCCCACAACGGAGATAATAGGTCCTAGATTCCTAGTATATTACCTAATAAAATATCTTTTATTTCTTGTTTTGCAATTTGTTTTATAACCCCCCCAGACTGGCCAAAAGTACTTATTTTTCACCCCTCCCCCCACCCCCAGAAATTTCAATGACGCAGTTTGCGTCATGACCCCTCTCCCACCTGTGGGCACCTCTCCCTGTATCTATCGAGTAAGTATCAACAAGATATACCATACATCGGAAGGTATCAGATAGATTTTATGACGGTAAAACATGGATTCTGGAACCAGGTTTTAAACTGTAAGACGTACCCAGGGGCAGATATAGCCTCTGACCATAACTTATTGGTCATGAACTGTAGGCTGAAACTGAAAAACTGCAGAAAGGTCGGAAAATAAGAAGATGGGACTTGAATAGATTGAGGGAACCTGGAGTTCTTAAGAATTTCAGAGGGAGCCTTAGGCACACTGATCCAGCATTTCACCTGAAGCAAGTGTTGCGAAACAAAATGTTTTGCTGGGTATGAGCGCTCCCTGTATTTCAATGGGAACCCGCACACTGATCAAGCAAACATTGTGAGGCGTTTCGCAACGCATTGAAACATTTGAGCAGTTGCTGGACGCCTGGATCCGATACAGCACGATGCTTGATGTTTCAAGGAGAATAACGCTCTGCGCATGCGCCAACCCCCTTCCACTTCCTACCACTTAACAGCTGTCACACGCAGCTCTGACCATACAGAAGCGTCTGCTTTGGGTTTTGGTCAAGTTTATTGCGTATTGACTGAAATAGGGAAAGATGGCGTGATCGACGATAGTTATCAATGTTGATGAACTTGTAGCTAGATCCGAGTTGTACATGGTTACCAGAAAAGATCACTACAATCAAGACGCGATCGCCTGAGCATGGCAACACATAAGTCAGGAAATGAAGATCTCAGGTAAGAAATGTATAATGAAAAAACAAATTAATAAAATTCGTGCAGTATTATCAAGAATAACCTCCATGAGTTACAAAAGCGTTCACATTTTGAAAACATATTCTTTCGATCGTTTTATAGCTTTAAACATAGTCTTTTATTAAGATTTAAACAAAAATATTTCTGAATTGATAGTAAATTACTATTTAGTAAAATTAAAATTACAATTTAGTATTAATTATTATTTCTAAATTTAAAATTCCTCTTCTACCAATACAGTAAATGTTTTAATAAATTTTCAACCAAAGTTCGCTAGTTCAAACTCCTTTGTTATGAACACCATTCCATGGTAAAACTATCATCATCCGATGAACCTCAAAAATTTTACCAAAACTTCCACAACCGAAGAGCTGTTTTTCAAGTAATTATTTTATAGGACAATAATGGTTATCAATATGAAATGTTCAATTTGAAATGGAAATTACTCGAAAATTCAGCAGGGATGGTGTATCTCCAATTAGTGTCCTTTTTGAAAATTTTGTCTCCGACGAGTTTCAACAACACTTCAAAACTATTGACACTCATTCTACAATAACTGTAAAATTTCCCCAGATCTGATTTCAGTTCTGAGAGGAAAGACTTCATGTCTCTCCTCCGATTGATCGGGTGAACCCAATGTTTCCCTTCATTTGAGTCCAGCATTTGCAAAAACTGCCATAAAGCAATAGCTACGTGGACTTCGTCGTCACACATGTTAATTGCGCAACTACTGGAGGAGAACAATACAAACAATATTATGTTCTGTTGCTTGAAACAAAATATTATGTCTTGCAAACCTCCCGCACACTGGAGGAGCGAAGAAACAAAACGCTTGCAGTGAAACGTTGCGCAACATTTTGCTTCAGGTGAAATTCTGGACCTGTGTGTGCCCAAGCCTAAGAGACAGGGCCGGCGCAAGCCCACGGTTGGTAGAAACAGAACTAGTTGTGTTAGTTTCTCTTACAATAGACCTTGGTTCACCATCACACAGCCTGGCATTGATTTTATGTTTTTAATTAAGACTTGACGCTTAGTGACGTCTTATTTATTTTTATTGTGTGACATGCATGCCAGTATGCATAAGGAGGCATATAATGCACCTGTTTGATCAGTCTGTGTAGTTCTCTTCTGTGAAGATGGTTTATAACCGAAACCCGGTAGAAGATTGATAAATAATAAACAGCTGATGGTTTACAGTATGCATTTCCTCAAACTTCAATTAGAACTGCAAAAATATTTTTGCATATATAACAAATAATAACCATTACACACGCCTTCTAATTCGACATATTCATTTATGAAAATGAAAGCAACTTGCTTCTCACACCGTAAGTGCTTTCAACAACGCACTTATCAAATTTATGTCTAAAAATTTCTGACATTTTATTGGACATACTCTGACCACAACCATTGGGAAAAAGCATTTTTTTTAGTCATATCTCTTCATCTGTTTATGGAAGTTAGCATCTTCATGCTCATTGTCATTGTATGATGCCAGAGCCATTTTACATTTTTCGTGTCCCAACCCAGTACATGCCCAGCCCATAATATAATTTCTCGCATTTGTTTCGATATGTTTACCTTCATTGATACTGATATCAGCATACAGAGATACATTAACACTGTCTTCAGCAGACATTTCACTCACGGATGCATCGAATGGCAGTTGTTTTTTTTCCAATTCATTTAATTTCACAAGGAATGCTGCTGCTTATACTTCACAGTTACTGTCGCGAGAGGGAGACAGTAAATTGTTGACCGCTGCTGCCAGTGAAGGTATCGTGCTGGTGTTTGACAGCCTCGTCTACTCTTTAAATAAGTAAAGGGATTAAAATAAACCTTGTGATTCAGCTTTGTTGTTTTATTACAAGTAACACCTGTTTTTAAACACACGTAAATAACAAATTATAACACTTAACCTTGGCTTAACAAATTCTTATCTCTGAAATATTTTTTCCACAATATGGTCTGATCATACTATGTAGCTTTTATTCAAATGCTCGGAACCCTTTTTTTTCAAAATTTCATCTAAGTCAGCTCTTCGACTCAGAATAACCCACTGGCTGCATCTATAACAAAATTATTAAAAGAGGTAAATCACAGCGTAAAAGCAAATGACCTGAGTAGGCTTCAGCTATCATACTTACATGTCTTTACTTTTTGGAAACCTGAAGAATAATTTTCGAGCACTTTGCTATTATAGTTATTACAGCCGTATATAGTACATGTACTTTCTCTTCCAACCATTTCCTAGTTCAATCAACTAAGACGACGATCAAGAAAGTCTTTCGTATGTAACTATGTAAAGCGGCTGTTCATGCCCTGTGTTAGTTGACAACTCGAGTCGCTAGTAGGTGTTCGGGTGTGCTGTCGCCCTTTTCACGGCTGCGTTTCCGCTATTTCTTTATAAGCTATTTGGTGTAAGCTTCTTAAGTTGAATATTATCAGCTATGAACAATCCACGTATACAAACCGTAATAAGCCCATATCTTCGTACAGGCGCTGCTGTTAGTTGTAATCAGACGTGTGAACGGAAGTTCATCGTATTAACGCAACCAAGGTTGTATTATCGCAAGTCATTAGTACCGAATTAGTACGCTTGGAGCGCTGCAGCAGACAGTTATCTTTTTTGCGAACTTTCTATCGTCGTGTAAACTAGGCATAACGCTTTAACCACGTCGCTGCGGATTCTCGCGGAAGCGTCAGATGCTAGTCGTAGCCTCGAGGCTGAGGTGCGGATGGTGACCCAACGAAAAGCACTTCACAAGTCCCATCTCGGACACCAGCTTATATATCAGTACATAAACTTGTACATTTATTAACGGAGGTCCGGCAGTGTATGTTATTAACGATACCATACGAAAGGAGCACGAAGTTGGGTGCAGACATGCATTCTTTCACATATTTCATTACTACTATTTCCTTTTTGTCATATGAGAAATTAGGTGACACCTATAACCTTGAACGTAAGTGAATCGTGAACGATAAGCATATCAGTCAAGAAAATATTTCAAAAGATGGTCCTAATACTGATGATTATATGGGTAGATCGTAAAACTAATAAAGAGGCACTGGATCGGACTAGAGAGAGAAATTAAATTGTTGCATAACCTGATTAAAAGAGGATATTGTTTGATAGGACAGCTTGTAATCCATCTCGCAATTGTCAAATTAGTAATGGAAGCAAGAATGGGTCTGTAGATAGAAGACGAAGGCCAACAACTGACGACAGTAACAGACTGAAATACTGTAGACAGTGGCGTAGCTACTACACCAAGGGGCCCGGGGCAAAAATGAAGTTGGGGCCCTCTCTAAACTAAAACTATACCACAGGCGCCGACTTTTGAAAATCTCGGGGTATGCTCAGTGGCGTTTCCAATAGGGGGGAGGTGGTTGCCAGCCTACAGCCCCCCTCCCCCGACAGGTATTTCTAAAAAAAAAAAAAAAAAAAAAAAAAAAAAAATTAGGAGAAAAGTAATTTTTAACATACAGTAAAGAAATTAACAGCCATTAATTTCAGTTTCAAGTTCTAGAACTACTGGGCGGCTTTTTCGACCATTTGAACCTGTTTTGCCGATGTAGTAAGCACAGAAATAATTTTCAGAGTTTTCGTCTTCTTCGACATGCATATCAGATAATGATGAGCCTGTATTCTGAATACTGTGTTCATTATCGCAAAAACTAACATCGAATGGTCTTCCTGCCTTCTTTCTTCTGCAGATTTATTTTCTATAGAGTATTATGAAAATAGTCCATAACCACTTCTGCTGTCTGTCTGTCGATACCAATTGGCTTACAACCCATTGTTACATCACACACCAATTCAGTAAACAGGATGAAAAATGTCACGACTTAACACTAACACGATTCCTTGAAGACAATTGACTTCTAAAAGAATACATAAACGTTAAATTAGTACTATACAGATTTTCATCGTATCGTACCAAACCCACTTCATTTCTAGATATTTAATACAACAATTAAAGGTTACCGCCTTCAGTTTACGATATTGAACTTACAAGCAGCATTCCATTAACATTCGGACTATTTAGAAAATGATCACTTCACCCACGTGTCAACATGAATTTTAATGCCTAAGAATTCAATTACCTGCTTGTTTTAGATAATCTTTTTACAGCGGTGTATTACAAAAGCCAGCTGCCCATCAATGAAATGAGAGAGTCGAATTTAATTACAATCAAGAAATATAACGTAAAGAAATAAAAAATACCAAAATTTCCAGTGGATTATGCCGAGCATACCCACTCAAATTTTGGGGTATGCTTGAGCGACCGAGCATACCCGTAATCGACGCCTATGAACTATACGGATGCAATACTACTTACCGCTTACTGGAAGACATAATAAGGCAAACCTAAATACTCTTAAGTAAATTACTGTGTGTCACGCAGCAGATTATATTTAATCGTACTCTCTAATATAATTATAACTGTGAAAGTTAATTATGCTTTCAAGCAGAAACTACTGGATGGATTTGGAGAGGGATAGAGTTGGACCTGGGTAGGACATACAGAGAAAACTACCATGGAATAGTTTTCGGAGTTGCTCCATACTAGGTGAACGCAGGCAGAAGCTAGTAAAAATGAACAATGAAGTTTTACTCAACCACGAAAATATGGCTCCCTGCCGCGAATCAAACCATGAACAGTATTTTAACACACTGCTAATAATTCAGCAGGTGGCAGGGTGCACATCTTAGCGGACAAGCAATACCTTTTTATGTTTATATTCTGAGATGGGAATAATTTTTGGATTTCACTTCGTACGTTTGAAGTTTGTTGGCAGTGTTCAAAACGTTAAAAGCCGAAAATCCTTCATTCAGCTAAAATATTATATACAGTATACGTCGATATTCCTAAGTGTAATTGGGGGACATGGATGTTCGGAAAATCGATTATTCGTATAATCGAACTGTACACTTCTACTTGCCAATAAGAAGTACTATACAGTAAATGTATTTATACAGCATTTGGAGTCGCGCGAACCTTCACACTGCGCCGAGCGGCACGCCGCAACACTTGGAAGACTTCTGTTGCTGTGAACAGCTTTGATGATGCCGCTACTTATGCCGACTGTTGTACTCAGCGACTGTCGGCTTGGCCTGTCAGCAGGCCCCACTACAAGCAATGTTCCGTCACCATGTGGCCCGGTGCTTGTGGGAAGTTTAGTTTGACTCGAGGGGGAATTGATGGACGGTAGGGTGGGTAAGTAAAAAAATAAATAAAATAAAAAATAGTAAATAAATAAAAATAAAAAATAAATAAAATAAAATAACGGCGCTCTACTGTAACTTTTTCCGAACTTTGCTCATGGAGGCCGAGGGGCCCCTTGATCTCGGGGGCCCCGGGGCACTGCCCCGCCTAGCCCTATGATAGCTACGCCACTGACTGTAGATATGATTTGCAGTAAAGTCACAGAGATGAAGATGATATATCTACATGTTTAATCTGCAAATCACTGCATGGAAGAGGGTTTTTCGAACCGCTTTTATAATATTTCTCTATCGTTTCATTTTCTAATAACGCACGGAAAAAGGGACACCTAAATCTTTCCATTTCAGATAACTTACTTTATTATAATTATCATGTCTCCCTGAGGAGGCGTGTGCTAACGAAATATGTTCCAACAACACGCAAAATTGCAGTACAAATTGAATTACTACAACATTCTCACAATTACACGCAACCTGTACATCTCAACTTCGTTAAAAAAAGAAAAAGAGAGAGAGAGAGAAAGAAAGAGAGAGAGAGAAGAAGAACAAGAAGATTGTAGTGTAACGATAATCTTTCAGCATAATAATTGGAAAAATCATATATTGCATATATTACAGATACAGTATTTACAGCTTACACGAGTACGTTAAGACTTTGACAGTAACAATTTGAATATTCGGGAAAACCCCACTCGCCTATAATACTAGCGGCCAGGCAAGAGCCGGTGCGTGGCGCCACGTGCGGTAGAAATAGTAACTTCTACACAGACGCTCAGCCTCCATTTGATCCCGGGAAGCGCCGAGGCGTTTCCAGGATGCTAGCGGGCTTTCGCAGTCACATAGGGCAAGTCAAAGAGTGAAATATTAAATGGAAAAAGATGAAAAACAACTTTCATTCATCAGAACTGAAGATTTTGTAAAGTCTGTAAATGTGTCAAATAATGAAATGTTGCCTCAATCAGTGACGAATCTAAGGGGAGGGTCATGACCTTCCAGCCAGAAAAGTTAAAAAAAAAAAAATATTTTTGGATACGGAGTGTGTATAAAATTACGGGAGTGTTTATATTTGGAATTAATTCCATTTATTCTTCTACATCACATTAATTAACCATTTCAGATGTCCCAATTACATATTATTCACTTATACCGACTCCTTTTCGAAACCACCCACATAGGTGACTGGAGAACCAGCGTCACTGTCCTTAATACATTCGTATAGCTACAGTTAGCAAAAGAAAAGAAAAAAAAAGTACAGTCGCACTGCTAGGTACGATATTGAAAAGTAAACGTACGGAAGTGCCATTCTCCGATTTTTCTGAAATTTGGACATAATACTGTACATGAAAAACTAATGGATACGTATTTCTTTAGCGGCGGTAAAACATATTTAAGGGGTGAAACGGTCCCTGCAAAATGGGGGCTATAATGTAAAAATTGCGGTAACTTAGAGATTAGTGAAGTGATTTTAATGATTTTTGTTATGAAGATATCTTTTAATATCATCCTACGTATATTGGAGGGTGAGTGAAAATTAGGGGACCAAATACTTGGAAGCAGACGAACTTTTTGCTACAAAAAATAGTCTTGATTTAAAACTTCAAAAGGAAGGCCAAATGAAGGGCTGAAAACCATAACGGTATAAGTGACATTTTTTGCAAACTTGAGTTAAGTGTACATTCGACAGAGAAACTAGGGATGCTTGTCAGTGGCACAAAGATGCAGCTGCCTACTGTTAACGTCTGCCCTCTAGCGGTATGCAGTGTCAGGACGGTACAAGCAACAACATGGCGGACGGTCCAAAGATTTGCGATTTAGCTGCTCAATTACTGACGAAATCTCGATCAAAAATGAGTAGTTCTACCTTTGAAAGTATTCAGTGTTTCTCAGAATCGACTGACGAAGATTTATCAAATGATGATTCAGTCGCAGATAAAGACTATGTCCCTGTTCAAGGTAACTAAAGTTGAGGCATTTTGTGCAATATTTGAGTGCTTAGGTAAAGTTTTCACATTTTTAATGAATGTTGTAGCTGATAAAAACTTCTTAAACTATTTTTTAGTACAAAAGCACACTTAAAACTAGCATTTTTATTGTCAATAAAAATTACGTTCCTCAAGAGAAATACAGTCATGAAAATATTTTCACTTGTACCGGAATGCCAATGCTTAACATATTTGAGTACGTTAGCATTCACTTGAGACAATTACATTCATGAGAACAACAAATTTTTCTAGGGATTTTTATGTATTTATTAGGATCTTTGCTTTATATCTGTGCCTAAGTGGTATATTTCCTTTTCTATCCAGATGCATCATCTTCAGATAAAAACGAAGATCATAACAAAAACTCTAACAATGAAAAAATCCTAAATACAGCTGAAGAGTTGTGCTTGAGAGCACCTCATGAAGAGACTCAAGAAAACATTGTTTCAAGAAAAAGAAAAAAAGGAGTTTGGAGTCATGGAAAACGAATAAAAGAAAACGCCTAAGAAACCTGGGACAAGAATACACATCTACAACAGGAAAAATTACACCTGCAAGAATCATCCAGCCGTTTCAACATACCTGCCGATATGAATGCAAGACTTTCACAGAAGAAAGACGAAGAATTATCCACGAAGAGTATTGGAAAACTGGTTCCTGGCAACAACACACATCCTTCATAGTAAAATGTTTCAACTGCTAAACCAAGACGTCCAAAACGAAATTGTAACAAGTCTAAAAAACGAAGTACTGCAATTTTCCTGGATGGCAAACGCATGTGTAAGGAGTTCTTCCTTATGACACTAACTATAAGCAATCGCCGATTTACCACAGCTGTATTAAACGAACCAAGTGTGGAAGGCCTGTCTCCTGTTGATAAACGTGGTAAACATGCTCCTGGAAATAAAATACCAGAAGATCGCCTCGCTACCGTAAGGAAGCACATAAAAAGCTTTCGTCGTTACTATTCTCGTAAAGATAATCCTCACAAGAAATACCTGTCACTAGAGTTATCTGTCTCAAAAATGTATAAGCTGTATACTGAGAAATGTGAAGAAGAAAACATTTGGCCAGTGAAGGAGTGTATTTACCGTAAAGTGTTCAATTCAAAATTTAATCTATCATTTTATAAGCTAAGAGCTGACACATGTAATACTTGTGACCGTTTAGAAAATTTAATCCAAGTGGAGGAAGATACCAGCAAAATAAACAATCTAATGCTGGAGAAAGAGCTTCACCTATAAAAAGTTGATCAAGCTATAGCCGCTAAGAAAGGGGATATACAGAAGTCGAAAGAAGGCTCAACCCAAGTAACTACTTTTGATCTTGAAAAAACATTGCCAACTCCAATGCTAACAACCAATGTTATCTACTAAAAGAGGCAGCTTTGGACATTCAATCTTGGAATACATGACTGTAGAACAGATCATACTTTCGTGTATATGTGGTCTGAAAATACCGCCTTACGTGGACCTTCAGAAATTGGTTCTTGCTTACTGAAGTACGTAAAATCCTTTCCTTCTGAAATTAAGCATATTATTGCCTACAGTGATAGTTGCGTTGAGCAAAATAGAAATAAAATAATAGCTCGATTTTGGCTCTATATTGTTGCCCATACATCTATTGAAATTATTGATCATATGTTCCTCGTGCCTGGACACAATTACCTTGAAAATGATGCTGATTTTTCTCATATTGAGAAGAAGAAAAAGCAAACCCAATTTATATTTGTGCCACAGGATTGGATAAAGCTTGTTGAAAATGCCAGGACGACGTTTCATATGAATAAAATGAAGCAAGAGGATTTCCTATCCACAGAACCAATTGCAAATCTTCTAATCAACAGAAATATAGACACTAGGAAGCAAAAAATTAACTGGTTGACAATGAGATGGATGCAATACAAAAAAACTGAACCGAGAGCTTTCTTCTTCAAGGAAACACTCAGTGAAGACACAGAATTTCGAAAAGTAAATCTTGCACATCCATGTAGGTCTGCAACATTACATGCACATATTCCACTATTTCGACATGGACCAGTATCTTTAAAGCAAGCAAAAATTGATGACTTGATGTCGTTGTTACAGTTTATCCCTCCAGTGTCCCACAACTTTTATAAGAGTCTATCACCGATTAAGAGTTTAGCAGAACATCAACCAGGACATCGTGTTCGCCCTCGTGGTCGTGGTAGAGGTCAGCATCATCTTTCACACTCTCCTCATAACACTCCACAACCAAGTGATGAACAATCCTACCCTGATGACTGTGATAGTGGTGCAATGAATGAAAGCGAGTAAGCAAAAAGTGCTCATTCTTTAAAAGCATAGTGGTACAAGTGACATTTTATTAAGACGTTTTGAAAGCATAATGGTACAAGTAAACTTCATGAATATTTTACACAATGATGCCTTAGACTCAGATCCTTCAGATACTTACCAAATATACAGGGTGTTTCACTAACTGTGTTTGCCTCTGTAACCAATAAAATAATAGGTGACGAGAAATTTTAATGCGGTAGGTCAACACAAGAAATGTTACACTTTCTGTGGACTTATGAACATAGTTTATTGTATTATTTTCCAAAGAGTTACAGCACAAAAATATAATTTTTTAAATGGAACAATAGTTTTTTCTATCGTGCATTGGATTCGTTGAAACCAGCTGCGTCCAAATCAATTTAAACTACATTCCTATCACTGTTAGTTTGGCAGCTACAACCCTTCAAAGTTTCGGGGGCGGAGGCTACGACAGCGTAGCTGACTGGCTGGTGGTCATGAGACAGTGGGCCGTGCCCCAGGGGATAGCCACTCGGCCAGTGAGCTACGCTATCGCAGCCTCCGCTCCCGGATCGGGATCCCGGACTTTGAGTATATTTTCAACTAGTCCGCTTTCCACTTTATTTAGAAAAGCAAAGTACTACAAGAACTGCGAGGGAAACGACATGTCTTCACTAATACAAGGTACGAGACATTACATAAAGGGTGGTTGGCTTAATATTGTCTGATAGAAAGTTTAAGCTAGTAAATCTGTACGCCACCTATGTCCTCTCCTGACACCCAAACCACTAGAGTCAGACAGACAGATCAGTAATAAACATTGTATATCGACTGAGTATCAACCAGACTCCGATATAATTCGTGCTATGTGCTGTCGTCTAAGAGAACGAGCATAAACTATAATAATAGGTAACACCTGATCTATGGGATAGAGCCTGTCTTTTTGAGATCCGGTGGAAAAATTGGTAGAGCATTAGTTTGTGATTTTCAGGATCCTGGGTTCAAGCCCTGCGCATAACAATATCGGGCAACGCGTTCCTGACGTGTGAAAAGACGGTTCGGGTTTTATAGCAGTGTATTATCGACAGTTTGCTTTTGCTTCGCTTATTTGAAAGTAACACAAACGCAATTCAACGAAGCACAATGTCCATGTGGCAACCGCCTAATCTTAATTTTTGAGAATGTACAAGCTTATGTTTGCCAAAATTTTCCATGCTAATCGCGATTTTTCCGAAGAGATTAGTCTTCAAAAACCGAATAATTGATTTTAAGCTGCAGTCGCATACATACAATAAATTGTGTTCTCCGCCTTTCTGTTCTTCTCTTCGTCACGTATGGATACTTGCTAAACTCGAAGATGAACCCAGTCCCTTTGAAACGTCGACACAGTTCGGTTCCAACACAAGCTTCCATTCAGCAATCTACAGGATTGATGCACAAATATGGGATTCATCAAATGTGCTTGTTGCACCAAAGTAATTTGCTTCACACACTTCTGTGTACGCAACCACTATTGTGAAACCTTCGTTTCTTAATGAACGACACTGTGCGTATGGTGGTGTTTGTGTTCATGCCTGAACTTTATAAACTTGTTGTTTTCATTATTACTATAATCATTAGTTTAAATATGCTTATTATTTTACTATTACTATTATTATTATTACTAATAATATCGCTGCATATGTGATGCAGTTATTTCTTTATTCTTATGTTCCGATTGTTTTTGTTTATTCGATAAAACTACGAATAAATACTAAAGGTTTGTTACTTTCAAATAAACGAAGTAAAGGGATACTCCCTATAACACATTGGTATAAAATCTGAACATTCCTTTTACATGTCAGTAACACGTTGCCCCATATAACAATTGCGAACGTACTGCAGTAAAAATAGATGCCATTAGTCGGGCTTGAACCGAGGAACTTCAATATAACAAACTAACAGTTTACCATTTTATTTATTTGTTCTTCAGGTGGAACTATGGTTGCGGTCTTAGGAGAGTTTGTTCGTTGAATTTTCGGATCAGCTTTTTTATCACAGAGGGCGTTTAGCCCCCTGACAGGGCGCGCTGAGCCACGGCGCCCGGCTACTAATTTGCTGACAGGAGGTCTACAAAATAGGATCTCACAGTTACGCTTTTCCTCTATTCCGTTTGTTAGGTGATATTATTATAGTTTATCCTCATTCTCCTGGACTACAGTACACAGCATGAATTATATCGAATTTTTGGTTGATACTCTATCGATATACAACGTTTGGTATCGATCTGGCTGACAATTGGAGGTTTAGGTGTGAGGACTCCTGATTAAGCTTACACACACTCAAAAAGGCTTAGTACAGGGAGGGGCTCTCGCAATATGTGGGAATACTAGTGATAGATTTAAGACAACCTTGGGTCAGTGGCTCAAAGGCAAAGCAGTCTACTTAATTGGTTAATTCAAAGATTTGACGACCTAAGACAAAGGGACTTCTGCCTGCAGTAGGTCCTAAATACGGAAAACCAAATTAACACGTAGATATAGGCCTACTCTGAGTGCTTCGTGTTTAACCAATATCTTATGATAATAACATTGTGTTCTTAACATTGTACTTCCTGTAAAGCCGCGGCGGTGCGGCCGAGCGCATTGAGGTGCTATGCTTAGAATCCCCTCTCGGGCAGGGACGTTTGTGTCGTCATTAGTATAAGGTAGTTCATAAGTGGTTTGTAAGTTTAGGGACTGATGACCTTGCAGTTAAGTCCAATAAGCCTAACAAACATTTGAACTTCCTGTTTAATATAAATTTGTATAAGTTTTTTACTGTTAAATTAACACTAAATCATATTCCAAATTTTGTGTCCCGTTTCCGCCGGTTGTCCAGTGTGTCGGTGGCCGAGTAGAGAGAGAGCGACACAGGAAAATAGGGTGCACGCGTGTGCAGGTACGGAGGTGACCAGTCAATGAGACAGCAGAAATTAGAAACACTAAGCTAGATTAGTATAAGAGATATATTTCATATAATACATTACTTAACTTGGAGAGCAGCAGACTAGTAGAATATTGATACATAGTTTAGATAGAGGCCTGCCTACTGATGAGTCCTAGTGCCTATCCGATAGCCAAGTCTTAACTGGTGTCTCTCTGATTGCCAAGTGAACGATGCAGTCCAGTGGTGGCCACGAGCGGAGTTCTAGCAGAGGGCACTCGTGGCTGACGTAAGAACGCCGCGCCGTGCGTGCATGGCGGCGCGCGGCGAAAGTACGTGGCGCGCACTTTAGACTTCTGCGACACCACACCAAATGTATGTTATTGTACAACACGTACATTCATATGATTTATATAGACTGAGTTAACCCTTTATTTGGCACGCACAGAAATCACGAGAAGAAAAAGTATTATGTTACATGTGGAGGACCATATGAACAGATTTATACATTTTTCTTTTTCAAAATATAGTTCCTGGTTTGTAAGTAACATTGCCCAAAAACTTCGCATGGTGGTGTTCTTATGAGTGCAGAAATTATATTTTGCACTATTTCATGTGAAACTTGTGAAAACAAGTCGCTTTTGGAGCAAAAGTCAGAACAATCCCGCGATTTCCACATTTCACACTCAAGTATCCCTGAAGACAAAACTTTCAAATTCCTTTTGACCCGTAATCTGCCAAGTGACAACGTATTGTCATATCTGTCATACCGTACATCATTGACTGGTACAGGAGATGCTGTTTCGTTATTCTTTTGGACTTACTGTCCATTTTGTTATGGTCTACTAGGCCTCCTCGTCAGAATAAATATAAGTCCATTTTCAGTCTCCCATAAATGAACTCGTCAGCAATTTCCCATAGTAAATCAACTTCAAGGCTTTCTCTTTGGCTTTTGTTAGAAGTTTTCCATGTATTACGAAAAATATAATCACAAAATTAAAAATAAAATAAAATAAAATAAAATAAAAAAATAAAAATAAAAAACCTCAACAAAACATGTACATCGGTAACTTATGCTTGGAGTGTCCGCTAAAGATTCAGTTTATTGCTAAACTTTTCGCAAAAGACAATGAAACGTCACTTTATTGGAGAGTTTAAATGTTAGTTTCAAGCTCTGTTGCTCATCCAAGAATGAAACTTGAAACACGTTTTTCGAAAACCACGCGCAATTTTGATGTTGCTTGAGAGCAACTTTGCCAAATAAAGGGTTATAACCATATAACCACTTGTATATTCTAACTGAATTTTTTGACGAAGCCTATAGTATATGAAAATACTGAACGGCTAATAAAGATTCTTTTTCTTATGGTACAAAGCAAGTTTACCGAAATTTTAACTTAATCAGTAAGTTTCAGTTTCGGCCGAAACTAGGAGCCGAATGTTTAGTTACGGTCTCGGCCGTCCTCTTACGGGACGTGGAAATGCACGTGGAGAAGGACGTGGTGCCGTTGCAGCGTGGAATTACACGTTTCACTGCCCTGCGAAGCGTGGAATGAAAGAAACAGCATGTTAGATTTTTGCTTCGTGGAGTGGAACGTGGCCAATGAAAAGCGACCTGGTTTTCATGTGACAAGTAGAACTTTTGATCCGCCATATTGCAAACGGAACTTCGTATTTCGTGCCTTCTTTCGTTTTAACGTACGATGTATAAATATAATCTTTTTAAAGCACCAGAAAATTGAAGAACTTTTAAAACGCATCATTTTAGGTATGATTTGTTAGAACAAATGACCGGAAACTATATATTCATATCTTGAAAGGATATCGTATTTAACGTGTTATAATTTGTATATCTTGAAAGAATATCGTTCCTATGCTACGGTTCAACGCTATTCTAGCAAAGGAGCGTCTTTATGATACTTTGTCATAGATAAATAAGATATTACAACATGTTTTAGGTGCACAGTATATCTTATACATAGCACATTTCCTTCCGCGAAGAAATAGCGTAGCTGGTAGCGCCGTAATCTGCAGAGCTGAGAGTAGCTCAGGTTCGCGACACCATACTTCTGAAACATTTTTATTTTTTCCTTTTTTGTTTCCTTAATGTTTCTGGTTATTTCTTATTAATTTAAGTGTAATATCGGATATTCGTTGTTACCCCTTTTTAACACGACGGATTAGCGTAGTGGTTAGCGTTAGAGCTATGGAGGAAAAGAGATGTAAATAACAGGCTTGCATCTACACACTCGGAGATATTTCTTTTTATTATTTGGTTTAATTACGGTTTATGTAATTTATTTGTTAATTTAATACAATTATAATAACCAGTGCTTGACGTTATTTACTACAAACATGAACGAACTCTGCCCACGAGAGAACTTGCTGAGTATTTCGTGCAAGGGCACAGGTACCAATAAATTTCGAGACAGTACCCTACGTCATTCGGTTTTCGCCACGGTTTTTGAATTCTATTGCAGTTCAGTACAGTGTTGGAATAGTTTAGTTTCACAGTGCAGAGAGAGTGTGGTTATGGAAGCAGATGAAGTAAAGGATCAAAAGTGTTTCCGTACAATACTGAAAGCAAAAATTATCACAAAGAACAATGTCGAAATGGGGCGTTGTCCCGCGCCTTGAACAAGTAGATGGTATCAGGCAGAACTTATTATCTTCGAAGAAATGCCGCCGCGGTGGAGTAGCCGAGCGGTCTAAAGCGTCTCGCTGCGGAGCGCGCGGTTGCACCCCGTGGAGGTTCCAGTCCTCCCTGGGGCATGGGAGTGTGTGTTTGTCCTTACGTTAGTTTACCTAGGTGTAAGTAGTTTGTAAGCTACGGACTGATGACCACGCAGTTTGGTCCGCTAAGATTTACGAACATTTGAAGAAATGCCAAAGTAAACATTTGGATATGCAGAATATGTACAGCGTGAAAAATAGGAATGCAAGAGAGCAAGCTGGCGCAAATGATGAATTTCAACGTTTACAGTTTTTTATAGTTTGCCAAAAGTGATTTGGTCGTACATTTTATTATCATTATCAAACGTTTTCAGTTGATGTGTCGTCTATGTGTTTCTTGAGGAAAAAAATTACAATTTCCGGAAGAGTATTGCTTGTAACGTGCAACCATAAGAAAGTTACAGTATTCAGATATTTTTTCTGACGTTCGCTAACAGATACCGTGTAATTTTACGCACATCTATCTTTGTAAAGACAGTGGTCTACGCGCCAACCGCAACGGGCGCTGGAGAGCGCTGAGGTCGCAAATCACAATGAGCAGCAAGTTCTGTGGGATGCAGCGGGTCGTTTCAGAGCGTGCTGTAGCTAGGTAGACAGCACGTCTGGTGTGCGCCACGTTAGGACAACACGTGCCGTGTGAGGACGGCTTAGGGTTTCGATTTCGGCCGCAAATCATACTTCGTACGGACTGTAGTTGCTGTCAAACATGCAGTTAGGTGTGTGGCTGCCCTTACAGTCGCTCCCTAGTCCCCTCAGCCAGCGCGCCCGCTCTCGCGCCGACTTTCAGCTTCAGTTTGCACGGACAATTGTCACATGTTTCGCTAGCGCTGGAGCGCCGGCCGTTCCTCGGCAGGTGTGGCTCGACCGCAGACAGGGCAGAGGCGGAGTTTGCTTGTCTCGCGTGAGAAGGCGGCGCTGGCGCTGGTCCGTGGCCCGCTGCGCCCCGCATGGCGGGTCACGTGACCCGGCTGGCCTCATTTGGCGGCACGCGACCCGCAGCCCGCAGCGGCTGCAGCAGCAGCCGCAGTCGGCACCGCGCCGCCGCCCAAGCTCCCCTCACCACCCCATCACGGAAATGAACGCACGTGGTCGGCCGCGCCGGAAGAGGGGGCCAGTTCCTTCAAGTCAGGGGGCTCTTCGAGTGCTTCCACACTACTACACTGACTGGCTGAAAGCACACAGCCATCGGGCCCTGTGGCGCAACGGATAACGCGTCTGACTACGGATCAGAAGATTCCAGGTTCGAATCCTGGCAGGGTCGTAATTTTTTTTACTTGAGGACTACCGTCGCGCCGACGTCTTCTGACAGTACGATTTAAAAATAAAGTATCAATATGAACATGATAACCCTGTTAAACTAGAACACATCGATTTTAAATCACGCCTCGGTTGCGCAGTGGTAGAGTGCCAGATTATAAATCCAAAGGTTGTGGGTTCGATCCCCGCCAGGTCCTAGGATTCCACTTCTTTCACCTCTGGCAGTATTCCTCATGTGAAAAATACCACCGAATAGTGCACCGTGGTTCGGAACGCACGTTAAACTGTAGGTCCCCCTATAACTGTCTGGGTAAGTCACTTCTAAGGTCGGAGGAAGGCAACGGCAACCATCTCCAAACAAGACCATGCCTAGTAAAGCACTGTGGTGTTCAAACCAATCTTCGGATTGTTGACTGACGTTTTTACTCAACTGAAACCGTTTAACGCAGACGAAATAAGCATGTTAGATATTCCTAGTTTCTTGCACTCTGTGTGTTTCAAGAAATGTTCAAATGTTTGTTAAGCTTATGGGACTTCACTGCGGGGTCATCAGTCCCTAAACTTACAAACCACTTATAAACTATCTTATTCTAAAATGTTCAAATATTTGTAAATCTACCGGACCAAACTGCGTGGTCATCAGTCCGTAGCTTACACACTACTTAAACTAAGGTAAACTAACCTAAGGACAACACACACATCCATGGCCCAGGGCCGACGGCGAGTAACCGCGCGCTCCGCAGCGAGACGCCTTAGACCGCTCGGCCACTCCACCGCGGCCTTATTCTAAAGACAGCGCAAACATCCATGCCCGAGCGGGGATTCGAACGCCCGACGGGAAACGATCTCGCTCTCGGCCACTCCGCCGCGGCCTCAACGTGTTTCTGAGAGGGGCGGGGGGGGGGGGGGGGGCGGTGAAAGAATTTTTCATCGTCTGCTAATCTCTGACTCAGTAGAAAGACTTTAGTACCGGCAGCTCTTTTTACCTCACGCCCAATCACACAGAATGCTCACAATTTTGAAGACTCAGTGCAGTGATAGCACGCTGGATTCGCATTCTAAAAAATAACAACTGCTGGGGGGGGGGGGCGAACGCACCCTTCCCCCTCCTCCCCCCCACTGGATCCGCCTATGTCTGACATTTGTAACAACAGTCTGTTCAAAAAAATCTCAGAGTTCAGGGCCGAGAGCTGATAATGAAGACTTCTTTATTACCGGTACGACCGATGTCATTTGTCAGATTATTGTTGGACATCATGAGACATACAAAAACTTATGGCGACAGCAAAAATTCATCTCTAGTCGCTGTTGTCATTCAGTAAAATATATATTATATCGCGATAGCTATACGTACCAAACACCGCTAATTTTCTTTCTACATATACAATGTGGTAAGTGATGCCAGTTGGGCAATTTTTTCGCAATTTTGGGGAATTTCTCTGGGGGTGGGGAATTACGCTACTGAGAGAAGTGGGTAAATATTTTACCTGTCTAGTGTTACTATTAATGCCTCTGGTGTTTCAGCTCTAATAACACATATTTCGTATTCAACATTCCACATCCATCCCTCCCAACTCTCTCTTCAAATTCACCGATTCACCTTTCCTTTTGTAATCTTCATATCGATAGCTGCTATACTGTAAGCCAGTTTGTTATCGAAAGCCAGTTTGTTCCATTTACTATTTTTGAAAAGTATTTTTCAAAAAGTTCACCAAAAAACAATTACTAATTGTAACTGAACGTTTCAGGCTGTTAATGTTGAATTTCTCCACCTATTAGTTACACAAGATAGTTTGCTGCTAAAGCATCTTGTCAGTTCTCGTTTTTCCAGAGCGATAATTAAGTTGACAGAGAGAGAGAGAGAGAGAGAGAGAGAGAGAGAGAGAGAGAGAGAGAGAGAGAGAGAGAGAGAGAGAGATTTGCGATGGCTCACTTTCAGAGATTACGTGATGACTGTTGAATATATATTAACTTCGAATTTAGTTTCAAAGACGCTATTGGTGGTATTGACCAAATTTATATCTTGAATTGATATATGTTAAAATCAAACTAGAGGATCCGTGCGAATACTTCGCACCATTAGTGAAATGACAAAAAGTTGGGGAAAATGGAAGTAGTTTTCTTCGGAATCAATCGATGAAAGTGTTTAAAAGCGCAACTGAAAGAGCTTGATCCGCTGAGGTTGTTAGGTCAAAAAAAAAAAAAAAAAAAAAAAAAAAAAAAAAAAAAAAAAAAAAAAAAAACTGCATACCTTAATTAGAACCGAAGATATCGTAAAACAAACCGACTAAGGACAGAGGGTATCGCGTTTGAATAAAAATAAAGAATGGAGAAAATGTTCAAATGTTTGTATATCTATCGGACCAAACTTCGTGGTCATCAGTCCGTAGCTTACAAACTACTTAAACCTAGGTAAACTAACCTAAGGACAAACACACACACATGCCCCAAGGAGGACTCGAACTTCCGTAGCGAGACGCTTTAGACCGCTCGGCTACTCCAGCGCGGCAAAGGATGGGGAGAATTAAGATAATTCTGATACTTGTTGACAAATCTGCAAATGAATACCTTTCGTTTAAAGCAAAAATGAAGGAAATCGCTCCGATAGAACAGCCTGACCGACTGACTTTAGTTTACAGCAAGGACATCCCCATAAGAAATATACAGAAATAAATCGCGTTTGAGTATAGAAAAAAGAAGGCGAGAGTTATGTAAATTCTAATACTTGATGACAAATATGTGGATGAATACTTTCGTTTAAAAGAAAATTGAACGAAATCGGCCGGGTAGTTTGGTCTGGCCGACTGACTTTAGTTTTCGTAGATTCTTTTAATATATAAGGTTTACATACTGCTACCGTAATTGTGCATTTGTTACTTCTTTTCTTGTCGGGCTGTAACTTTATTTACAGAATAATTTTTAAGTTCATGTGATAGAAGTTTTTTTATATGTTTCGTAATTTTATGAAACTGATTATGTAATTCCATCTCTTCAAGCTGTCAAAACCGAAGATAAATTCAGATATTTGGGGAAAATTTGTCGAAATAGTGTCATTTTGGGGAATTCATTTGCGTGCTATTGGAAAATTTAGAAACGCCCATTAAAAAAAAAATAAAAATAAAAATAAATCGGGAACATTCGTAATTTAGTGGCAATGTTCAGGTGTTGGAGCACAATACTATTGACATACACACGCTTAAGTTGAACGTGTGAAGAACCAGAAATTTCTTCATTGTATGTCTCATAGTTATTGTTTGTTTGTTAAGCTTAAGGGACTTAACTGCAGGGTCATCAGTCCCTAAACTTACAAACTACTTATGAACTACCTTATACTAAAGACAACACAAACATCCATGCCCGAGGGGGATTCGAACCCCCGACCGTAGCGGGATAGTTATTGTTCACTGTTGTACTGGGCAGGACGTTGTGTCACACAATTTGCGAATGTCGAAATGGCGGAGTTAGAGGAGCTGCGTATCGGCATTTAATGTTGCACCAAACTCAAGAAAATCTACACAGAGTACGCCAAATGCTAATGCTGCAGAAAGCCTACGATGATTAGTGCTTAAGCGGTACTCGGTGTTGTGAATGGATGACGCGGTTTAAAAATGTCCGGACTGAAGGATGAACCTCGTTCACGACGCCCTTCGACGTCTATCGACAACGCTCAAGCAGGTTCAAATGGGCGTTGGTTGGCGTCGTTATTCGGAGGTGAAGAGGTTTACACAGGGTAGAGTAGTATGGAGAGCTGTATGAAAAGAATCTTCGCAATAACGACCACAACACTCCCCCTCCCCCCCCCCCCCCCCACCGAAACATCATAATAATCTGAGAACAGAAAATGGTCGTAATAAACAGAATTCATTGTCAGTGCTTGGCGGTGTAGTGTGAGTTCTTTAAAAAATGTTTCAAATGTTTGTATAGTTTATGGGACTTAACTACGGGGTCATCAGTCCCTAAACTTACAAACTACTTATGAACTACTTACGAACTAGGACGGCACAAATATCCATGCCCGAGGGGGTATTCGAACCCCCGACCGTAGTGGCCGTGCAGACCGTGACTGAAGCGCCTCAGTTCCCTCGGCCACCGCGGCTGGCGTTCTTTAAAAAATAAAATAAAAGCAATACGAGCTGTGAGGCACCACCTTCTAAAAATGTATTAAGAGCTATCACAAAATTTTCATGCATCTGAAAATAACTCTTCGTCACACACCATAAGCTGGTTTGGGAAGTATAGTTGTAGATGCAAATGAAAAATCGAGGCTGCGTTCGCATTGCCGAAAGAAGAAGAATAAGATTAGAATTAAACTCATCGTGAAATCGAAGTCATTACAGACGAAATACCAACCAATATTTCACGAGGAAGGGACAGTCGAATTGTCTGCGATAAGAAATTGGCAGCACTTTCTCCCAACAAAGTAATGACAACTTTAAGAAACACGGAAACTCTGGATATTTCGCGAGCACTCAACATGAAATTATCAATATTTCAAAATAGTTGAAGTTTCCCGAATACCATTTCTACACTCATAACTTCTTGTCTAAAACCATAAAAACATATCAACTGCACTAGCGTTTACTTGTAGTCGCCAAATTTAGAGTCCCGAGAAACGACCGTTCGCTACCCAAATCTTAACACTGCCCGATCGAATCACTCCTATCGTTCAGGGGGGTCCTCCTCCTGCCAAGACCAGACATGGAGTTCCGTTATTCCGCGCACCCCTTCGCTCCTTCCTCTCTTCCCAAACATTCACTCCCCACCAGTTCTGTTCCTTGGCCCCTTCCTCACTGGCCGATCTCCAACCCTTTCAAAATCGTATACATCTTAACACGAGATATTTCTTTAAGTAAAAACTGAGCGTCTGAAACCACTTCCTTACTAATATAACATTACTGAAAACCACAAAAAGACTGATAATTAGTACCGGTATTACATAAAGACTGAAATAAATGAACAGACAAACCAGCTTTCATGAGCTTGACCGCTCATGCCACACAATATTTACGTAAATTACTGACAATGTTCCGTGGCAGGATGAACAGGATATTTCCTCAGGTGAGTACAGCGTTATGAATACAAAATCAGTTGGTGGTAACGCAGGAATAGGTTTGATAATGATAAGAAAATAGGAATGCGGGTAAGGTACAAACACAGCATAGTCAAGGAATTATCGTAGCAAAAATAGACGCGAAGCCAACACCCACCACAGTAGTACAAGTTTATATGGCAACTAGCTCTGCCGATGATGAGGATCACGAAGAAATGTATGACGATGTACAAGAAATTATTCAGACAGTTAAAGGAGAAGAAAACTTAATTGTGATGGGGGACTGGAACTCGGTAGTAGAAAAGAGAAGGAAATGTAGTTGGTGAATATGACTGAGGAAAAGGAATGAAAGAGAAGATCGCCTGGTAGAATATTGTGCAGAGCAGAATTTAATCAACACTTGGTTTAATCATCATGAAAGAAGGTTATATACATGGAAGAGACCAGGAGACACTGGGAGGAACCACATTGACTTTGCAATAGTAAGACAAAGATTTAGAAACCACGTTTTAAACTGTAAGACATATCCAGGTGCAGATACAGACTCTGATCATAACTTATTGGTTATGAACTGTAGATTAAAACTTAAGAGACTGTGCATAGTATGACGATCCCTCTTTAAATAAGGTGATTGCCACATTTAATAATTAGTAAAATTTGAACTTGACGATAAATATTAATTATGAAGGGGTGTTTTTAAAAAAGAACAAATACTTCTTCGAAATCCACTTCGATCTATTGCTAAAGACAAGATACAACTGCACTCTAATTCTGAAGAACAATAACTGACTGACTGACAGACTGACTCTAATTCCCGCGCATTATATGTATTTGTGAAAAGTGATGCATAATTATTACAATGATAATTTATGAATCGGTTCTTTTATAAACAACAAATTTGTGAAATTCGTATTTTTTTAAACAATGTCAATGCATTAGTATAACAAATAACTGATTAAATAGTTTTAATATTTTATAAATGAAATGAATCCTAGTGTTTGGTTAAAGTTAAATAATCTCCTTTACAATGAACTACCATGTCTGACATTTAGCCATAATGACAATTAGATGTATCAACAACTTTAAATTACAATTTGTACTAGAATTTGGTCAAGCCAAAAATATTATGAAAATTAATCTAATCTTAATAAAGGAAATGTAAGGAAATAAATACTGAAAAATAAATAATACGAAATTACTGGGGTTTAATAATGGGAACAATGGTAATATAATATTTCGAAATTAATGAGGTTTGATAATGGGAAAATATGGTAATGGTTATTACGAATTTATAGAAATTTAGTGATGGGCATAAAAGCTGTAATTACTATGAAATTAATGGGAATAAAATGAGGTAAATACTTAGTGACATAAACAATGTATTTGTTATAATGTAGAAATGAATACGGGTGGTATCACAAGGGGAGCTTCAGTATATAGGGAATGGTATGCTAAACTACACTATAAGGAAAGAAGGGTATCCCCGGTTTTAGTTAAGAGAGATCGTATACTACATTAGATGGAGGCTCATGTTGTTACATTACAATAGGCAGGGTGAAGGTTTAGTTGTGTTTTCGTAAACTTTTATTTTTGAATGCCTGAGTATTGCTCAAGATGTATTTTTTCTAAGAGTTGTCAAATGTGTGTAGAAAACTAAGGGCATAGCAATGAAATAATAATAATAATAGTTGCTATAATCCACGTAAATGGTACAGAAAAGTAATAGTCAGCTCCAATTTTTAATTTGACTACGGGCACTCTTCCTTACACAAAAGAATTCAGAAACAATATAACTTGTCTGCAATGTCCCTCGGCAGCAGAAGCAGAGCGCTCAGTCACACAAGCGGCAGCAGCAGGCGTGGCCGAGCAGGCAGTGGCGCAGCATTTGCGACACACCCTGTGCCGGTCCCTCAGCATCCCGGATTTCTCACAAGTGTCGCCACGTTCCAGTTTCTCACTGTGACGATACTGCTGGGCCTCTCATTTCAATGTTATTGTACGATACCGTCTGCCTGGTCCTCTCATCTCAGTATTATCGTACGATACCGTCTGCGTCGGACCCGGAATCGTATGGTGTAATAGTGAAATATTTTGCGTGTGTACAAACGAAATAGCCAGCCTAGGAGTCAGTGTAGGACAGTGTCTCGGTGATACTGTGATTGAAACAAGTGATAGATTTCATTAATTAAGAGATTCATTTAGATGCTTTCCAGACAATTCTATAAACAATAGTTTTGTCATTGTACATTATTTCAAGAATTAGAAAGAAAAGACATCAAAAACTTTACGTAAATGAAAATAAATAGCATTGTATATATGTCAGGCTCATAAACAAGTTGTGTTGATCAGCTAATTGTGTTAATTAATGTAATAGTCGAAATTTCAATATTGTTATTCTTTGTATGTATTGACTGATGTGAGATTTTGAGTATATTTTCAGATTTGCGAAGATATTTGATAGTTCAATATATGTTAGGAACATGTATGATGTACTCATTAACTAATTAATTGACATTTAACATTGCTGTTTGTTGTTATACAAAAGGAACCTATATTACGACTTAAAAAATATGCGCCATGTAGAATTATTGTATGTATAGTTTTCATTATATATTGCGATTATTTTTGTGTACATAAAATGTTTTACTGCTGTGTTCGTTAATTGTAAATTAGTATATTCAGTTGTTATGAACAATGCATAACGTAATGCCATTATTGTCAATGTTATGTATTTGCCTCACCGCTTTGCTTGGGGGGAGTTGGAGTTTTGGCTTTTCTAAAGTGCACTGGAAGCTATCTCTGTCATTGTTAATAATGTAATAAATACATGTAATGCGCTGGAATTAGAGTCAGTCAGTTATTCAGTCAGTTGTTGTACTTCAGAATTAGAGTTCAGTTGTATCTTGTCTTTAACCATAAATCGAAGTGGATTTCGAAGAAGTATTTGTTCTTTTTGAAACACACCCCTTCACAATTAATATTTATCGCCAAGTTCAGATTTTATTAATTATTAAATGTGGTAATCACCTTATTTAAAGAGGGATCGTCATACTATGCAAAATGTATGGAAGTACTACCAGCTAAGTTCTGATGCTTTGTATATGTTTTGAAGTTGTAATGTTTTGGTGAAGAAGCAGTTTGATTGGAAATTAAAGAAGAAGTGAAAAATTGTATCTACGAGTATTTATTTCTACCACGACGCCCCACGAGAATAATGTTGCAGCGAGCAGAACCCCCATACAACGTAATGTTGAAAAGCTGAGAATCTCGTTTGGAAGTGGTAGAATGGAACTATAATTACTTATTAATCAACTAACCATTATATCACAAATGTCTACAACTCGTTGCTATCTATTGCAAGCCACATTTTTCAGTACGTATGAGGTTTAGAAACGTGAAACCACGTCGAAAGTTACCACTAATTGTATCTTTAGTTGTCATTTCGCAACATTAAAAATTATGCACAGGTCATCCATCATTCTGATATCGTGTTATTTTACGCATTATAAGTGGTGGATCAGTTCGAGTAAGGTACAGCTCAAGAAGGGGCTACACTATCCCACTTTAAGAGTGCCATCAATGAACTATGGGCCAGTCACCCCGTTTACATGGGCTCCCAAAACCGGATTTCGTAAACCGATTTCCCAGTTCCGCTTTTGGTTGGTCGTGTAAACACTCCAAAATCGATTCTGGAGATCCGCTTCAAAATGTTCAAATGTTTGTAGAGCTTATGGGACTTAATTACGCAGTCATTAGTCCCTAAACTTACAAACTACATATGAACTACCTAATACTAAGGACGGTACAAATATCCATGCCCGAGGGGGGATTCGAAGCCCCGACCGTAGTGGCCGTGCAAACCGTGACTGGAGCGCCTCAGTCCCCTCTGCCACCGCGGCCGGCTCCGCTTCTCTAAAGCGGTTTTCCAGTTCCACAATCGATTTTCGTGCCCATGTAAACGCAACCGTTTTTGAAGCGTTCTTGGCTTGTCAGATTGTATTTTCTCGTTAAGAATTTTCGGCACAAATGGAAAGAGTGATATTTTCTAATGTGAAATAAAAGTATAAATATTAGAATGGACATAAATCTGTGTATTTAAATAAAAAATAATAACGATTGTGAAGACTAAATAAGGTACTGAATCAGCTGTTTTCCAGCCGCCATGTTAAGTGAGCTAGGAAATCCGATTCAGGCTATGCCACGTAAACACGACAGCGAAAAACGGTTTACGAAAATTGGGTTTCGTCTTCCGGAAGATATGTTGCATGTAAACGTAGTGAGTGATGTGCTGCCATACAATATCGCACCATACATTGTCACTCCACTGACGTAGTACATTACTCACGATTACTGGCTGCATGAGGTCCACACATTGAGTCTTAGGACGTGCGCTTCATTTGTTTCAAGCCTCAACTCCGCTTCGTAATTTCTCTGTATGTAATTGACGTATTGCGAAGCTACCACAGCCATTATGGTTGTGATTTTTCATGCTATTGATTGCATGCGAAATAATAGGGGTGTCCAATTAGAAATACACAAGAGTGTGAGTGGTATAGTAATGAGAGTTGAAGCCCACTGATATACGCCCGTCGACGATAGTGTCATCGACGGCAGACGCTCGGCCAATTGCCGGACCGCAGATCAAAGGATGCCGCCACAGGATGATTGACAGGTTACATGAAATTGCACTTAACACTGGTACACTTAAGACTTGCAAGTAAACAATACCTCCTCCACCCCTCGGTGCCGCCGCCAGACAGGCGCCACCTCCGGCAGGTCCAGACGTGTCCATCCCCAGCCGCCAGACAGCCGCCACATCCCCCCACAACCCCCAGCCACACACCTGGCCGGCTGACACGCCGCCCCCGACAAACGCCCAATTGCCCGACCTCCGGCTCCAGTTTTTAAATTAAATTTGCATATCCAATTAACAGCCAACCGCCATCCTGTGGATGCCTTGGGCAGATGGAATATTTTGAAGAATTGCTCAATGTAGGTGAAACGTTCAATGATGTGTCACATTTTGAGGTAGAATGGGATAGGAACGACGACGGAAATAGGATCTCATTTGAGGAAGTGGAGAAAATAATCAGTAGATTACAGCGCAATAAAGCTGTTGGGGTGGATGAAATTAAGCTGGAACTCGTCAAATACAGTGGAATATCAGGTCTCAGATGGTTACACAGGATAATTGAGAAGGCGTGGGAATCGGGAAAGGTTCCATCTAACTGGACGAAAGCGGTAATCACGCCAATTTTCAAACATGGAAACAGAAAAGATTGCAACAACTATCGAGGTATCTCTTTAATTAGCGTTGTAGACAAAATATTCTCAGGTATTGTTGAAAGGAGAGTGCGAGTATTAATTGAGGACAAGTTAGATGAAAATCAGTGTGGGTTTAGGCCTCTTAGAGGCTGTCAGGACCAGATCTTCAGCTTACGGCAAGTAATGGAAAAGTGCTATGAGTGGAACAGGGAATTGCATCTATGTTTCATAGATCTGGAAAAGGCTTATGACCGTGTTCCTAGGAGGAAGCTACTGTCAGTTCTTCAAGATTATGGTATAGGAGACAAACTTCTGCAGGCAATTAAAGGGCTTTACGTAGTCTGTCAGGCAGTAGTTAGAGTAGATGACAAATTAAGCTCATGGTTCAGGGTAGTTTCAGGGGTAAGACAAGGCTGTAACCTGTCACCACTGTTGTTCATACTATTCATGGATCATATGTTGAAAACAGTACACTGGCAGGGCGGGATTAAAGTAGGTGAAAACAAAATAAGCAGTCCCCCATACGCAGATGACCTTGTTGTAATGGCCGATTCGATTGAAAGGTTGCAAACTAATATTTCAGAACTCGATCAGAGGTGCAAGGATTATGATATGAAGATCAGCATCTCCAAAACGAAAGTAATGTCTGTGGGAAAGAGATTCAAACAGATTGAGTGCCAGACAGGAGGAACGAAGGTAGACAGTTTCAAGTACCTGGGATGTATTTTCTCACAGGATGGCAACATAGTGAAAGAACTGGAACCGAGGTGCAGGAAAGCTAATGCAGTGACTGCTCAGCTAAGATCTACTCTCTTCTGCAAGAAGAAAGTAAGTACCACGACTAAGTTAGCAGTGCATCGCTCTATCTTTCGACCAACTTTGTTGTATGGGAGTGAAAGGTGGGTTACCTTATTCATAAGATAGAAGTTACAGATATGAAAGTAGCAAGAATGATTGCAGGTACCAATAGATGGGAACAGTGGCAGGAGGGTGTCTATAATGAGAAAATCAAAGAAAATCTTGGGATGAACACCATAGATAAAGCAGTTAGAGCGAACAGACTGAGATAGTGGGGTCATGTTACACGAATGGGAGAAGCAAGATTACCTAAGAGACTCATGAGCTCGTCAGCGGATGGTAAGAGGAGTCGAGGTAGACCAAGAAGAAAGTACTTAGATTCGGTGCAGAATGATTTTGAAGTTAACATAACATCAGACGAGGCATCAATGTTAGCGTTGAATAGGGGATCATGGAGGAATTTTATTAGAGGTCCTATGCTCCAGGCTGAACGCTGAAATGCGTAATCAGTCTCTAATGATGATGAAGAAGAAGAAGAAGAAGAAGATGATGATGATGATCCAATTAACAGCCAACCGCCACCACCGCTGCCGCCCTGAGTTCGGTACTTACGAACGTTATTATATGCAGGTTGCAATCCGCACTTACATTTATGTTTCGTTAATGTTAGGATTTACGCCTTACAGTCTAATTATGCGATATATGTTTGGAGTTATGCCTTAAGGGAAATAATGCCACATACCGCACATCAAACATCAATTTAATTGTTACTACATTTTTTTTTTAACAGTAACAAGGGCAGCTGCCTGCAGAAGTAAGCACTTGCGTGAGCACAGCCCCCGCTCCCCGCCCTCGCTGCCGCCCCCACCTACAGCCCTAAAGATTACCGTCCAGGTCTGAGACTCGAACCCACGCCCCAAGAAATTTCTTTTTACGAAAGTTATTACTTATAGACGTACACCAACAAGAGGAGTCAATTATTATTGCATACTTCGGACAGTACAATTATATGCTAAATGTTTAAACAGAAATATCATAACGCTTTATTATTTTTAATTATTCTCTCTCCAAGCTCTTCGCATAGACTACACGTACAACAGCCGAAAGACGTGTTTAATAATAGCGCAGGTTAGATAATAGACGGGATGTAACGGTAACGAACGCCACAAACGTACGTATCCATATTAACAAATACTCTTTCGATGTCCAGCTAATTGAAAGTCAATTCTAACTAGAGTCACAGATTTGAGACTACCAAAAAGAAAAGAAAAGGTCCGTTTCGGAATTCGACCGCAATCTTAGATCTATAAGCAAAATAAATTTATAGACGATGCTTGGAACAGACGACGAATGTGTTAAAAATAGCATGCGTTAGATAATAAACGGAATGTAACGGTAACAAACGCTACAAACTTGTATGTCAACCACTCTTTCGATAAAACAACAACAACAGCAGCAGCAGCAGAAGACGACAATTTGTTTATACAAAAATTCCAATTTACTGATGGAAATAACGAATATCGGCAATATCTAGCATAACGTCTGCAAAGAAACTAACGATTTCCAACACACAAGTCATTTTACCGAACATAGCGAAGGCCGCTCTGTCAGTCAGCACCAGACTGTTAGGAATGTGTCTAAATATACATCTGCACCGTTAACAATCGTCCAGAACGCAGAGCGCTCTCTCGGCAAGCTACATGAAAGAAACATATGCTAAATGTTTAAACAAAATATCTCAAGAACACCTAAGTTACATCTCCTAATGATCAAAACCTTCTACGCAAGACCTCTGCAGTGCAGACGCACCACTCTGACAAGGACCGAAATTTAACACTCTCTCTGTTTAGCGATCTTGCCCTGTTACGTTTCCTTAGATCGAAGTATAGATGCGCCTTCCGAGAATTCGGGTAGTTTAATTTTACCTTTTTATTCCTTGCTACAGCAGTACACATCTTCTTGAGTATACCCATCTAAGGAATATCTATATCCTGTTACGATGCAAACGACATTCATCTGACGCAGGTCAAACACCGATATTCCAGCGTCCCAGAAGACATTTAAACCCTATTCTGCCAAGGAGAGTAGAAATAAAACAATATGCGAAATAATTTACCGATTTCCGACTGTCAACACTAAAACTTTTCTTTTTCTCGAAAGCACCGACCTAACAAGATCCTTATTCGAAAAGACACCCGACAATACAGCAACCACAGAACCGAGGTAGTACTTAACCTGCCCAATGCAACACTGATTTTCAGTTCTGTAGAACAAGTTCGACCCGCCCTTTACCCACAAAAAATCCTACTCCAAGTTCATTTCCTGTAACTTCTTTTTTCATTCCAATAACCTAACTCTGATTTTTTTTAATTAGCTGTCTACCGCAAACGACGATACTAACCTACACACTGCAACTCCAGAAAATTTATAGCCAACAAACCTCGCATATTTCGAAGCCCTGTGTTAAAGTACAGGCTATGGTAGATAACCCATCCAAATAATAATAGTAGACACAGCGAAATTTAGTAGACCCTCTAGAGACCAAAACATTCATCAAAGAGGCCGTATGCACTATCATCCTCTCTCTCGGAATAGTATTACACAAACAAAAACGTTTAAAACGAAAGTATTGCGCCTTAGGGCTCAAACGACGACAGCATAAAACGCAGCCTTAAGTGTGTGTATATTGCAACCTCCAGTCTGGTAATGCCAAACGAAGAGATAAAAGAATCCCGCAAACGCCTGTTATAAATTAGATAAGGTGACTACCGGTAATTTTATCGACACCAGACCTTGTTATTCGACAAATAAATGTATTCGACGTCAATCGATTCCATCTGCCCTATACAGCCTCCTTCCAAGCGAAAGTAATGGGTGGATACTAAGTACTTACACATACCCAGTGTGTTTAACAAAAAGTCGCTGCGAAATCGTGTGGGAAGCCCACCAACACGAAGATGGAGATTTAGTTTAACATCGGATCGCCCCACTTTATAAGGTACAGCCAAATGATTTCCTCGAGATGTTCTTCAGTGTCTCCTTGCCGAGTTTCTCCAGTATTCCGATGCTCTCACAACACCGCCACCAGGTAGGGGAGATGGTAACTTAGCCTTATCTCCATGACGAACTTGTCGAATTTACTGCGCATGTATAAGTTAAAATATCAGAAATAATTTACCATCACACACCACTCGTAAATTAGACACCACTAACACACGATAAAACAGCCAATACTTCGTAACGTACACAACGTAAAGTTTTAAGAACATAATCCTAAAGCGACTTCTTTAGAGCTCTATCGCAACACAACATCATCCACAACTGGAATCAAACACTGTATCGCATATTTCAAACACGTTTTACTAAAATTCTACCCCAACTAGCATACAACTAGCATACAACAACTATCTCCAAGCACAACGACTGAACTAGAGCAAAAGGATATAACCATCCAAATTTTTCCTACTAAAGTTCTAAACTAGCAAACGACAACTCGGTAACTCTGCGTCGTTGGTGGATCCTTTCCGAACATCTAACCGACTGAGCATGCATTCTCCACCGGACAGTATTTCTAAAAAAATTTATATCAGTCACTAGACCGCATACCTCATACGTTTGACAATCGCTCGAGCACAAACAGTCATCGTATTCCACCTTCTAACAAATCAATACTCCCGATAAACATATGAAACACACCTAATTACATCGTAAAAATTACTGACACACATAGAACAGCTAACAAGGAACGATCGAGATCAACAACAAGCTCTTTTCTTATATTTATATAGGTAATCCTTACAACTAACAACAACTAAAAATAGTCCATTTCGAATGAATACAACACCAGAAAATTTTATCGAACGCCAAGAGCAGTCCTTTAGAGACTAAACAAACGGTTAAACACGCCTTTCAAAGAAGCTAACTACTCAGCTTTAAATCCTCTAACCATAGGGTTTATTGAATTCGATGCTTCTCGACCGAAGAACAATAACTTACCACCGCAAACACCACTGCAACGCTAGCGAGATACATCCAAGACACCAAACTATCTGAGATTTGTCGAACCATATGCTCCTCGACCGAAGAACAATAATTTTCCACCACAAACATCGCCACAACGCTAGCAGGAAGCATCCATTCGCATCGTAAGCAACACTAACAGATGAGATGAATACACCGCATCCCAAGTACAACCAATACACTTTGTTTCTATGGTTGCATCTACAACTAAGCGACGTCTCTGCTTTACAACTCAGCTCCCTGCAAGAGGCTGTAACAATAGTCAATTCTAACCTACAAAATTGTTATCGAATGTCCTTTAGAGACAAAACGAACGATTACACGCACCTCCCAACGTAGGTAACTACCCAGCTTTAAATCACCTAACCATAGGGTTTATGGAAATCGATGCTTCTACATCGAAGAAGAACAATAATTTACCGCCGCAAACATCTCCGCTACGCTACCGAGAGACGTCCATTCGTAAACATCCCAAGCCCTAAGACATAACCATACTACTGAGTATCAATATGCAGTCCACAATATTGTAGAACACCTACGACTAAACAGATCGAAATCAGTATCTAGCACAAGCCACGATACATCGTCCACATCAGATTACGGTTACATGAGATCTAATTTTTTATTACATTACTTCTATCAACAGCCATAAGAATAAAAAACGAACGATTTGTCACAGCTATACCTTCGCTCTTAATGCAACATCGACACACAAACAGTAGGATAAGCGCTAAATTGCGAAACTCCACTCCATACACCGACATATCCCACAACATCGATTTAAACGAACGCTTGCTTAGCTGTAGACTAAAACAGCAAAGAAATACATCTCCAATAACTGACCAACTAACAGATGCTCGATCAGTCGAAGCAATGCTCGTCTGACACATAACCTATCTTCCGGCATTTTCTCCCATATCCATAGTCCTGTAAAACCGAACCGTTCTACACGAAAAGCTATGTCTTAACAACAAATAGCTGTTACAGATGCAAACTACTACATATTTTAGGTAATCACAACGACGTTGGAGCGATACTCAGCACATTTGATCCCCCCTACAGATCCTAGAACCTACAGCAAACATCTCCTAAGACTGGTTTATACACACCGCGGAAGAGTAAAGGCTCTTCCCACACAGGGAAGAAACCTAAATACTGGACTACAACAGCTTACGACACCTTAGGTCCAACTCTAACCCTTTTTTAAGGACAAAACGACCCACAGATCGATGATTTTCACATCAAACTACAGGCTTACAACACTAAACATTAACATCTAACCCTTTTTTTTTTTTTTTTTTTTGACAAAGCGAACCACACCTAGTAAGACCTAGTCGAAATGTGCTTTTTACATGATCATTCTATATGAAGAACGATGTATTACACCGGTCTTCTTAAACAACAGAACCAGGTTCATTCGTCTTATGTCCTCCTCCAAACAACAAGTAACGTTTTTATGTATAATTTATACGCGTGGAAGGTAAAGTTTTAGACCAGCGCTCCATCTAGGCTATTTATTTGTCCCATCTTAAATCGCGAAAATTGCAGAGCTACGAAAAAAACGACACAACAGACCCACTTCTATCCCTTTTTAAGGTAAATAGACCCGTAATATTGTAGCTGGGGAACTCTTTAAATTCAAATACATCGCGAGGTTGTACGTCTCCTACAAATAACAACGTCTCTATGTTTAAGAGGAAATCGAGTCGATAAATCAGATATTTAGACACCACGCAGTTAAGTACAACGTACAAGAGCTTTTTTGTATCTTACCACTCGATCCTTTGAATGTTAGATCCGTGTATAGAGGATAAATCAGAGCTGATAAAATAGAATATAAACACCTCTAGTTAGGGTCAGGCCTATATTAACCACAGAATCGAACCAATCATCGACTGTGTTTTCCACATAGAAGGCGATGCAGACGTTAACGGCCACAACACAACACACCTCTGGGAACCCAGTAAAAACACAAAATGGAGAGACAGAACACTGTCGTCGTTATTCAATTCTTATAACATATATCGTATGCACCACACCGACCTTACAGAATATTTCCATAATAATAACAGTCTACAGTATTATTAACCATACAGACCAAGTTAGTCGAATTTAGAGGAATATATACTGTATCGTATTTTAGGTAATCATATCTTCGACTACAGTTACATCAGTACACCTCGATAACACTGCAGAAGCAGTATAAAGCATCTTACGACACCAACAGACAATTCGCAAGTTTCATCTACACACACCACCGAAGGGTAAAAGGGTCTGTCAACAGAAGAATATTCCTAGGTTGCTTATATTCGCAACCAACAACACGAAAAAATTGAGCAAACGCACGAAAAACTTAAAATGCAACACACCAACCTCTCTCTCTCTTTTTAGGGGTAATCAAGCTACTGAGCACAAAAATTCACACCGCAAACAACGGATCATGTCCTAGTATGACTCCAACTCGTTCTCCAAATTATGCTTTTGAGTATTATTTCTAAGCGAAAGACCAAATAATACCAATAAGGGCGAGAGGAACAACGCATCCTTCGATTCTAGATGTCTTTAGATCAGGCAGATCGCACACAGCACAACATATCAAACATACCGACTCACATATCCGAGTGGTCTAAGGCGTTAGTTTTCAGATCTAGAACCCAGAAAGGGAGCTTGGGTTCGAATCATGCATCTGACAAAACATTTTAGCTGAATTTTTGTGCTCAGTAGCTTGATTACCCCTAAAAAGAGAGTAATTTTTACGATGTAATTGGGTGTGTTTCATATGTTTATCGGGAGTATTGATTTGTTAGAAGGTGGAATACGATGACTGTGCTCGAGTGATTGTCAAACGTATGAGGTAAGCGGTCTAGTGACTTATAGATTTTTTTTTTTTTTTTTTTTTTTTTTTAGAAATACTGTCTAGTGGAGGATGTAATGCAAAAAGGTGCATGCTCAGTCGGTTAGATGTTCGGAAAGGATCCACCAACGACGCAGAGTTACCGAGTTGTTGTTTGCTAGTTTAGAACTTTAGTAGAAAAGAGCTGGAATGGTTATATCCTTTTGCTGTAGATCAGTCGTTGAGCTTGACATAAAGTGTCGTATGCTAGTTGGGGTGGAATTGAAGTAAAACGTGTTTGAAATATGCGCTACAGTGTTTGTTTCCAGTTGTGGATGATGTGTTGCGATAGAGCTCTAAAGAAGTCGCTTTAGGATTATGTTCTTAAAACTTTGCGCTGTGTACGTTACGAAGTATTGGCTGTTTGATCGTGTGTTAGTGGTGTTTAATTTACGAGTGGTATGTGATGGTAAATTATTTCTGAACTTTTAACTTATGCATGCGTAGTAAATTCGATACGTTCGTCATGGGGATAAGGCTAAGTTACCATCTCCCCTACCTGGTGGCGGTGTTGTGAGAGCATCGGAATACCGTCGTTTGAGCACTATGGCGCAATACTTTCGTCTTTAAACGTTTTTGTTTGTGTAATACTATTCCGAGAGAGAGGATGATAGTGCATACGGCCTCTTTGATGAATGTTTTGGTCTCTAGAGGGTCTACTAAATTTCGTTGTGTCTACTATTATTATTAGGATAGGTTATCTACCATCGCCCGTACTTTGACACAGGGCTTCGAAATATGCGAGGTTTGTTGGCTATAAATTTTCTGGTGTTCAGTGTGTAGGTTAGCATCGTCGTTTGCGATAGACAGCTAATTAAAAAAAATCAGAGTTAGGTTTAGTGGAACGAAAGAAGAAGTCACAGGTAAGAAACTTGGAGTTGGAATTTTTGTGGGTAAAGGGCGGGTCGAACTTGTTCTACAGAACTGAAAATCAGTGTTGCCTTGGGCAGGTAAAGTACTGCCTCGGTTCTGTGGTTGCTGTATTATCGGATGTCTTTTGGAATAAGGATCTTGTTAGGTGAGTGCTTTCGAGAAAAAGAAAAGTTTTAGTGTTGACGGTCGGAAATCGATAAATTATTTCGCGTATTTTTTTATTTTGACTCTCCGTTGCACAATAGGGTTTAAATTTCTTCTGGGGCGCTGGAATATCGGTGTTTGACCTGCGTCAGATAAACGTCGTTTGCATCATAACAGGATATGGACATTCCTTAGATGGGTATACTCAAGAAGATGTGTACTGCTGTAGCAAGGAAATAAGAGGTAAAATTAAACTACCCGAACTCTCGGAAGGCGCATCTAAACCTCGATCTAAAGAAACGTAACAGGGCAAAATCGCAAAAGAGAGGGAGAGTGTTAAATTTCGGAACTTTCAGCCTGGCTCAGCTCCATTAAATAAATGCAATGCGCCCTATCCTTCTCAGAGTGGTGCGTCTGCAGAGGTCTTGCGTAGAAGGTCTTGATCATTAGGAGATGACTGACAGGGCGGCTTTCGCTATGTTCGGTGAAATGCCTTGTGTGTTGGAAATCATTAGTTTCTATGCTGACGTTGTGCTAGATATTGCCGATTTTCGTTATTTGCACCAGTAAATTGGAATTTTTGTATAAACAATATGTCGTCTTCTGCTGCTGCTGCTGCTGCTGTTGTTTTATCGAAAGTGTGGGTGACATACAAGTTTGTAGCGTTTGTTACCGTTACATTCCGTTTATTATCTAACGCACGCTATTTTTAACACAGTCGTCGTCTGTTCCAAGCATCGTCTATACATTTATTTTGCTTATAGATTTAAGATTGCGGTCGAATTCCGAAACGTACCTTTTATTTTCTTTTGGGTAATCTCAAATGTTTGACTGTAGTTAGAATTGATTTTCAATTAGCTGGACATCGAAAGAGTATTTGTTAAGATGGATGCGTACGTTTGTGGCGTTCGTTACCGTTACATCTCGTCTATTATCTGACCTGCTCTTTTATTAAACACGTCTTTCGGCTATGGTACATATAGTCTATACGAAGAGATTGGTGAGAGAATACTTAAAATAATAAAACGTTATTATATTTCTGTTCAAACATTTAGCATATGTTTATAGAAATGTTTTATGTAGCTTGCCGAAATAACACTGTGTGTTTGTGGTCGCAGTCAGTGTTGAGCTGTACTCAAATTACTCTCAACATGTCTAGACGGGTAAAAACAATAATTGGCAGCTGTGGTGGATGGTCTGGCTGCTGGCAGGGTCAATTTGTGTACGAAACTCTCGTGTTATTCCAGGTAATTGTACTGTCCGAAGTATGCAATAATAATAATTGACTCCTCTTTTTCTTCCAATGTTGGTGTACGTCTATAAGTAAGAAATTTCATTAAAAAAATCTAGTGGCGCAGGTTCGAGTCCCAGATAGGGTCACGTGGGGGAAGCAATCTTTAGAGCTGTCGGTGGGGGGAGGGCGGGGAGCGGGGGCTGTGCTCACGCAAGTGCATACTTCTAGAGGCAGCTGCCCTTGTTACTGTTAAAAAGCGTATGTAGTAACAATTAAATTTATGTCCGATGTGCGGTATGTGCCTTTTTTTCTTAAGGCATAACTCCAAACATATATCGCATTATTAGACTGTATGTCGTAACTCCGAACATTTACGGAACATAAATAGAATGTGTAAGTGCGGATTGCAACCTGCACATAATAACGTTCGTAAGTATAGAACTCGGGGCGGCAGCGGTGGCGGCGGTTGGCTGTTAATTGGATAAGCAAATTAAATTTAAATAACTGGAGGCGGAGGTCGGGCAATTGGGCGTCTGTCGGAGGTGGCGTGTCGGCCGGCCAGGTGCGTGGCTGGGGGTGGGGGGTGGGGGGATGTGGCGACTATCTGGCGGCGGGGGTTGGACACGTCGGGACCTGCCGGAGGTGGCGCCTGTCTGGCGGCGGCGCGCAGGGGTGGAGGGGGTGTTGTTTACTTGCAAGTCTTAAGTGCACCAGTGTTAAGTGCACTTTCATGTAACCTGTCAATCATCCTATGGCGGCATTCTTTGATATGTAGTCCGGCAATTGGCCTAGCGTCTGGCGTCGATGACACTATCGTCGACGGGCGAATCTCAGTTGGCTTCAACTCTCATTACTATACTACTAATGTGTTGAACATAGTATTCGTTAATGCTTGAAAATTTCGCATAATCTTTAGTTTTCTAAGATCCTGCCATCCGTTCACACTGGTGAAAACAGTTTTTGAATATCTATTGATCTTCCAGAGATATTTGAGTGCCAAAGTATATACAGGATGTTTCACTAAGTGTGTTTGCCTCTGTTACTTATAAAATAATAGGTGACGGGAAATTTTAATGCGGTAGGTCAACACAAGAAATATTACACTTTCTGTGGAGCTATGAACATAGTTTATTGTTTCATGCGACACCGGCGACGTTACAACTCGGCCGCACCACATTTAGAAGGCGCATTGCATTATGCGCAGCGCTTGTGGTATCTGCCCCAGAAACTTAGAAGGGTTGTAGCTCCCAAACTAACAGTGATAGGAATGTAGTTTAAATTGATTTGGACGCAGCTGGTTTCATCGAATCCAATGCACGATAGAAAAAAATGATTGTTCCATTTAAAAAATTATATCTTTGTGCTGTAACTCTGTGGAAAATGATACAATAAACTATGTTCATAGCTCCGCAAAAAGTGTAACATTTCTTGTGTTGACCTACCGCATTAAAATTTCCCGTCGTCTATTATTTTATAAGTTACAGATGCCTACACACTTAGTGAAACACCCTGTGTATAGCGTCGCGAAAGATCTTCCAGAAAATCTGAGGGCCCCACTGCCAAATAGATTGGGAAGCAATGGCATAAGGCGTTATCTTGCATTCGCCGTAAATAATTTAATAAATATGCGAGGCCTGAGTTTTTTCACCCCAATCTGATTCTAGACCCGGAGTCACTGCTGTACACCCTTTGATATTCACCGCAAAGTCCGTTCATTGTGGTTCCTGTTATGCTGACACATCCCCGATATCACTATACACAGAACTAGATGAGCTACAACAGACCCCGACTTTGTTCCGATAACGGCTGTGAGAGTTTCCTAATTTTTGGAAACTGTCACTATATCAAATGTAACGCTATGTTGACCTTCACACTATTTGAAAGCTTGGGGCAAAGCAAAATGCACACGTTTCTTCCCATTCAAGAGACAAATAGCATAAATGAATTCTATAGTAATAAGGATAGGTTGCAGCTCACCGCAGACAGGCACGCAGAATAGACAATCAAGCATCTTAAAATTTTCGGCCACAGCCTTTGTAGTGAGCACATACACATTCATACAGATGCAACTATTACACACATTTATAGATGGTGTGGATTTTGTTCTTTTAGACATGTACTAGAGGTCGGACATAACACTTTTTACGCAGCTGCTATGCAATTCCACTTTTAATGTCTATGGTCCTCTTACGCTGTCGTCGAGTAGAAACACGTGTACGCTGCTCAAAAAATAGCATATTCGCGCGGAATGGTCATGTTGTCTAAGGCGTCACGATACGGACTGGGCGGCCGTTCCCGTTCGAGTCTTCACACGGGCAAGGGTGTGTGTTGGTGTGTTGTCCTTAGCATAAGTTAGTTTAAGTGTAGGGACTGACGACTGTAGCAGATTGATCGTATAAGTTACAAACATTTGAACATTTGAGGCAGCATACACAATATACATATGGTAACGTATTTTATACAGTTATTGCTTAGAACTGTAATTTGTGTGTGATGAAGTTCGATATTTTGCTATCTCAGCTCTTTACTTGAGGTTAACTTAGAGGTTTACTTAGAGCGAGGCCCATGGTGCTACCATAATCTACATCTACATAGATCTACATCTACATCGATACTCTGCAAATCACATTCAAGTGCCTGGCAGAGGGTTCATTAACCACTTTCATAACTTTTCTCTACCGTTCCATTCTCTAATAGCGCGTGGGAAGAAAGAACACCTAAATCGTTCCGTTTTCGATCTGTTTTTCTTATTTTATTGGGATGGTCATGTCTCCCTAAGTAGGTGGGTGCTAACAAAATATTTTAGCATTCAGAACTAAAAGTCGGTGATTGAAACTTCGCAAACAGATCACGCCGCAATGAATAACGTCATTCTTTTAATGATTTCCACCCCAATTCCCGCTTTTCCCCTCGTAAAGTGATAGAACAAAACGAGCTGCCCTTCTCTGAACCTTCTCAATGTCTTCCGTCAATCCCACCTGGTGAGGGTCCCACAAGGGGCAACAGTACTCCAGGAGAGGACGCACAAGTGTGATGTAGCCAGTCTCTTTAGTGGAGCTGGTGCATCTTCGAAGCGTTCTGTCGTTGAAACGTAATCTTTGGTTCGCCTTCCCCACAGTATTTTCTATGTGTTCTCTCCAGTCAAAGTTGTTCGTAATTGTAACTCCTAGGTATTTGGTAGAATTTAAGATCTTAAGGTTTGACTGATTAATCGCGTAATTGAAGTTCAGCGGATTTCTTTTAGTGGTCATGTGTATTACTTCACACTTTTCTTTATTTAGTGTCAATTGCCAATTTTCGCACCATGCGGAAATTTTGTCTAAATCGCTTTGCAGTTGCTTTTGATCTTCTGTTGACTTCACTAACCGATAAACGATAGGATCATCCGCGGAAAATCTAAGGGAGCTATTCAGATTGTCTCCTAAATCGTTTATAAACACTAGGAAGAGTAGGAGACCTATAAGGCTTCCCTGTGGAACGCCAGATATCACTTCTGTTTTACTCGATGACCTACCGTCAATTACAACGAACTGTGTTCTTTCTGATAGGAAATCGTGAATCCAACCGCACAATTGGGGAGATATTCCATAAGCACGCAATTTCATAAGAAGCCGCTTGTGGGGTACAGTGTCAAAAGCCTTCCTGAAATCCAGAAATATGGAATCGATTTGAGATCCCTTATCGATGGCACTTAACACTTCATGTGAATATAGGGCAAGCTGTGTTTCGCAAGAGTGATACTTTCTGAATCCGTGTTGACTACTGGTTAATAGGTCGTTATCTTCGAGGTAGTTCATAATGTTCAAAGGAAGTATATGTTCCAAAATCCTACTGCAAATCGACGTCAATGAGATAGGTCTGTAATATTGGGGATCACTCCTATTGCCTTTCTTGAATATTGGAGTCACTTGGGCAACTTTCCAGTCTTTGGGTACGGATCTTTCGCTGAGTGATCGGTTGTAAATGAAAGCTAAGTACGGAGCAATTGCATCAGCATGCTCTGAGAGGAATCTAGTTGGTATACAATCTGGCCCGGAAGATTTATTTTTGTTTAGTGACTTAAGTTGTTTTACTACTCCAGGAAAATCTAATTATAAGTTTCGCATGCTGGCAGCTGTTCTTGGTTTGAATACTGGAGTGTTCACTTCGTCTTCTTTAGTGAACGAATATCGGAAAGCTGTGTTTAGTAATTCTGCCTTAGCAGTACTGTCATCGGTAGTATTACCATTGCTATCGCGTAGTGAAGGTATTGTTTTTGTTTTGCCGCTAGTGTACTTCACATATGGCCAGAATTTCTTTGGATTTTCTGCAAGGTTACGAGACAGGATTTCGTTTTGGTACCTACTATAGGATTCTCTCATTGAAGTCCGCGCTAGGTTGCGAGTTTCAGTAAAAGATTGCCAGTCTGTGTCTTTTTAAATTTTGCGTGCGGTTTTCTTTGTTACTGTAACAGTGATATGACCTGTTTTATGTACCACGGGGGGTCAGCCCCCTCTTTTATTAATTTATTTGGTATAAATCTCTCGATTGCTACTGATATTATGTCTTTGACAGTAAGCCACAACTGATCTACACTCGCATTTTTAGTTTTGAAAGACTGGAGACTATCACTCAGGAAAGCGTGAAGCGAATTTTTATCTGCTTTATTGAATAGATATATTTTTCGTTTATTTTTGGTGCATTTGGGCATTTCGACATTCAGTCTCGCTACTACAACTCGATGTTCGCTAATCCCTGTATCTGTTTTGATGCTCTTTACTAGCTCAGGATTATTTGTTGCTAGGAGATCAAGGGTATTTTCGCAATCACTTACTATTCTAGTGGGTTCATGAACTAACTGTTCGAAGTAGTTTTCAGAAAAAGCATTCAGAACTAGTTCGGACGATGTTTTATATTTGCCGCCGGTTTTGAATACGTAATTATGCCAACATATCGAGAGTAAATTAAAGTCGCCACCGATTATAACAATATGCTTCGGATACCTATTTGAAATGTGATTCAAGCTTTCTTTGAACATTTTGGCAACCACATCGTCTGAGTCAGGAGGCCGATGAAAAGATCCAATTATTAATTTATTCTTGTTGTCCTCTAATATGGCGTGTAATCGCCTCAGACGGCTAGTATAATACATCTGCGTATCATGGAGAGTATGAGGTTATCAATCAACTCTTGATTGCAATAGCCATCAACCGTTCTGGGAGGTGCTGGTCTGCCTGCAGTGCGTCTGCCGAGTGCATCCCAGACAGGCTCAATCAGGTTTAAGTCCGGTGAACAAGCTGGACACTCTATTCGTTCAGTTCCCTCAGCTTCAAGCACGTTGTGCACCAGTGCAGCTCTAAGGGGCGAGCGTTATCGTCCACCAGAAGGAACCCATCTCTTATAGCACCAGCGTGGGTCACAACAAAAGGTCGAAGGATCTCCTCTCTATGCCTCTCAGCAGTAAAAGCGTAATTCTGAACGACGCAGAGATCCGTAGGTCCGCCAATACTGACGCCTTCCCACATACCATTCGTCCAGTACCATGATATGGTGATATTCCCTGCACATAAACAGATTTGTCCCGAATTCCACGTTCTCTCCAGATCAGGAAACGACGATTGTCTGGCTTAACACAAAATCTTGACTCTTCTGTGAACAGAAACCGGCGCCATTCGTTATGATTCCAATCCTGATGGCCCTCCGTCCAGTTTCTGTGGCTAAACGGTGTCGTGGTTTTAATGCGACACGCCTCCACCTCCACAACTGCGCCTCCAAGTGTTCAAATGTTTGTTAAGCTTATGTGACTGAACTATGGGGCCATCAGTCCCTACACTTACAAACTACTTATGAACTACCTACAACTAAGGACGGCACAAATATCCATGCCCGAGGGGGGATTCGAACCCCGACCGTAGTGGCCGTGCAGACCGTGACTGGCGCGCCTCAGTCTCCTCGGCCCCGCGGCCGGCCTCCAAGTGTAGAGGACACACACCCGAAGGCGATTTCGGACTGTTTCTGATGATACTGAGCGTCCTTTAGTTGCCTGGAGCGTGCTTCAGCTGAGTTGCAGTCAGCCTCCTGTCTCGACTGGCTGTTAACTGGAGATAACGGCCATCTCTTGCTGATGGTACCCGGAGTCGACCTTAGTCTTATCGTTTTTAACGGTTCCTGTTGTCTGAAATCGCGTACAGTTCCTTGAAAGTACGCTTTGAGACACTCCTATAGCGGCAGCCACTTCCCTCTGTGTCTGTCCCACTTCCAACATTCCTATTGCTCTCCGTGCCATAGCTTCGGATTAATCACGTTGTTGTTGCATTGCACTACTTGCTCACTGCACTACTTGAGCCCTATTGCTTGAGTAATTTGTTTTGCAGAATAAACACAATACCAACCTCCTCTGCAGCAAGTTTCTATTATTACCATTATCTCGGTTGCCGTAATGTTGTTGTCTTTACTCGGTACAACCGACAGAAAGACGTCGCACCATTTTAGTCCATTCTGTCGATGACACTACTTCAGAACCTAGGTATCTCCACATCCTTAAAAAATGTATTCATGATGTATGGAAGAGGTATTAATCTAATTTCTAAACTGGTAATTATAATAGTTGTAGTCTGGTTTCAGAACGTCGTATAGTGCTTTGCATGTCTCTGGGATAACAACACATAGTGATGGTGCTGAAATTCCTGTGCTGAATTTTAAGTCGTCAAAAGAGCGGCCAGTAACTAAAAACCTGAGCGTCGCAGTTAGGCGTTCTTCTGCTGAAATGCTTTTTCTCTTCACTATATCTGTCTCGGTAATTTTGTGCTTAATCGAATCCAGCAAAATGTTAAGCGAGCCACAAATCCGTAAATAGTTTTTAAAATCATCGGGGAAATTAAATGTTCAAATGTTTGTAAATCTATCGGATCAAACTGCGTGGTCATCAGTCCGTAGCCTACAAACTACTTAAACCTAGGTAAACTAACCTAAGGACAACACACACACACCCATGCCCGAGGGAGGACTCGAACCTCCACGGCGAGCAACCGCGCGCGCTCCGCAGCGAGACGCTTTAGACCTCTCGGCTACTCCACCGCGGTAAAATTTGTGCCCGGCAGGGATCCGAACACGGGATCTCCTGCTTAGTAGGCAGAGGGGAAATTATCGCGCAGTTCAGTAATTAAAGGCAATTGACCCTAGCGGTGGCTGTATTCTTTCACCCAGACACGGCGCTTTGATGTCTTTCGGTTGCTTACAAGTGCCGCGCACACCCCAGCTGCAGCTATCGCACGGGTACGGTATCTCTGCAGTTTCGACACGCTGCCAGAGACAAATATATACAGACGGGAAACCTCCGTAAATGCCCGGTCCTACGCTCTGGGGTGCGGGGAGGGAGGGTTTCCAACAGTTCCGTAAGATGTCCCATGATGGCGCTGCGATCCGAAGCAGCCCTCTAAACTGGCCAGAGCAGGCAGCAGGTAGCGGCTGTCCCCACCACCCCTCCCCTCAAACGCCAGCAAGCCGGACACAGCCGTGGCCTCGTGGAAGGCGGCACGAACTCTCCCCTCAGCCTCCCCTCCACGCTACCCTCTGACGTGCGAGAGGCACCCTAAGCCAGCGAACCGCCTGACACCTGCTAGCATCTTACGGAACTACGAGGGGAGCGTGGTTTAGGGTGGGCTGCTTCTCTATCACCCCGTTTACATGGACTCCACAAAACCGGATTTCGTAAACCGATTTCCCAATTCCGCTTTTGGTTGGTCATGTAAACACTCCAAAATCGATTCTGAAAATCCGCTTCTCTAGAGCGGTTTTCCAGTTCCACAATCGAATTTCGTGTCCATGTAAACGCAACCGTTTTTGAAGTGTTCTTGGCTTGTCAGATTGTGAAGTCTTGTTAAGAATTTTCGGCACATATTGAAATACTGATATTTTCTAATGTGAAATAAAAGTATAAATATTGGAGTGAACATGGATTTTTTGTATTTAAATAAAGGAAAATAGAGATTGTGCTGACTAAATCAGGAACTGAATCAGCTGTTTTGCAGCCGCCATATTTAAGTGGGCTAGGAAATCCGATTCAGGCGATGCCATGTAAACACGACAGCGAAAAACGGTTTACGAAAATCGGTTTTCGTCTTCCGGAAGACGTGTTCCACGTAAACGTAGTGTGTATATGTTACTCAGTGACGCTGCCCTTTCGCCGTGCCGCGCAGAACTGTGGGGCGCTCCCGCGGTGCTGTCGCCGTTCCTGTCGAGGCCGGGCAGACGCGCCCGTGTGAGGGCCACGCTACGACTCGGTATTACGCGCTGTTTCCGCCAGGGCATAAAATAACATGTTAACTGGGCGACACTTGTGTCGCCCACTGCTGACATTTTGTCGCCCAGTGGCTATGGGTAGTGCCGGCAATTTGTTTTTATTGAATATCAAATGTACCGGGAATTAAAAAAATAACCTCTAGAGCATAGGTTCCCGACCTTTTCAGTCTTGTTACCCCTAAGACCTACTAGGGAAATTCATTTTGGCTGTTAAAAACCTACTTGCAAAAGTAAAACTGGGAAACATCTGTTTCTGGTGTAAAATGTGAAATTTGCTCTAAACATATTCAAGAAGCACTGAAATTTTCAAAAAATGGTACTTTCCCCTTTGCTGATGGCGTCCGATATGACGGAAAAAAGGAATTGGGAAGAATTATTGACCATTTTAGCAGCGACGCTCATAAAGCTGCTTTCAACCTTAATGAAATGGAAGAAATATGGTTGGCACAATCTGATAAGCACCCTTGGGTTAAAACTCTTAACTCTTACACTGTACAATGATTCTTTCTGCTCATTCTTGGCCGTCACGATCACTAACAAAGATTCACAGTGACACCCAGATTTTTTCATACAAAGACAATGGTTTGGAATCCGGGTTTTCTCCTCTCACTCCTTCTCCAGCTTTATTGCAGTACAGAAACCCTGTAATGTATCGCGAGATGCTGGATGTTGTAGGGGAAGTGATAATGGAAGGTGTGGTCACACATTTAAAAAACTCGGAATGTTTTTCCATTCAGGTTGATGGCTCCGTAGACAAATACGGAGTTGACAACAAGTTCATTACTGCACCGTTCATTACAGAAGATAACGAGATGAATTCTTTGTTTCTAGGTGAAAGAAAATCGAGTCTGCGAGGGGCAGAATGTCTTATGGAATCGGTCAAAGTTTTATTGGAAAATTTAGACCTTGGTGATACAGCAAAAGATATGTTGATAGGATTGCCTACAGTGGCCTATGGATTCGAATGAACGAGTACTTAGGAAGAGACTTACTTTGTATTTAAAAGCCGTGGGAACGTTTTATAGGACATCGGCTTTACGCATTGAAGAACTTGAAGAGCTGGCTTACTTATCCAAGAAAACTGTCTACCGCTTTCCAGCGCACTTTGATGTAAGGTTCGTAGAACACCTCAACAATTTAACCAAAGCAGTTTGGAACAACCTTCCATTAATGCAACAACATTGGAGTAATGTTCTTGGAAACACTGATTCCTCAAAAGTTGAAAAACCTTCAGCACGTGGGTTTCTACGTTTGTGGGAGACAGGTGGCGAACAACAGCGGCTTATGATAAATTTTCTGAAACGACTGGAAAAACTGCAAAAATATTGTCACAGGTCATTTGTTACAATCCCTGATATTGAAGTACCTAAAAAATATTTGTTGATTCATTATCTTTGATGGAAGAAGACTGTTATCTGGAGGATATGAAGAAAAGTTGGAAAGAGAAGGTGCAAGAGAAGTGACGAATCAGATACTGAAGATCTTGCTAGAAGGCGTCAAGTAAACCGATTTGTTTCAACAAAGCGACACTGGTCTGCAGCGAGAAGAGGGGTTGTAATGAGCTGCAAAGAGTTCATCTTACATCGGATTCCCGAAGACCAGAAGGAAATCTGCAGTAGAATTAATAGGTTATTAAGTTCTAAAAATCCTATTGAGCTTGTGAAAGCAGTTAGTGCAGACGTTAAAGGCCTGTTTGGTAGAGATAAAGTATCAGATTTTACTGATGACGTTGTAGGGTTGTTTGCAACAGAAAAACTCCGTGCTCCGTCTAGTATGACATCATCTACTGGAAAGCTGTACCCCTTTTTGAAAGTATCTCAACCTCACTCGACCCTAAGAAAGTTGGTGCAGTCGTGTGCAGTCGTATATTTCTCTGACACCGCACAGTGCAGGTCCTGAAAGAACAGTGTCACTACATCCGACTTTCAAATCAAACAAATAACCTGGCCTGTCACGAGAAGCTGTCAACTCTAGAATGCGCATCGCTCTCAATGGTGTTGGGACTGCCTTTTTCGGACCGTGGCGAAGTTCCTAGAGAAGAAAGAGAGAAGGAAGCTGCCCGATTTTGAACTGTATCAAGACCAAGAGTTTGTAAATAAGTTTTTTGCAAATGACAGTAACTTTTAAATTTGATGTTCTTCGGTTCTTTTAGATAGGGACTTTGTAACGTTTTTTATCAAAATATTTTGTAAACTCAGTAATTTTGTTGTAGGTCTATTTTAAAATATTTCTTGAAAATTGTTTCTTGTGTGCATTAAAACATAAAAACGGCAAAAGAATTGTTTCTACCTACAATCTTACAAGTGAAGGTATAAAATTACTGTTCAATACTCTTTGAAAGAAAACTGTTACACTAGAACTTTACGTTTTTAGCACTAGCATCTCATGACTCATTTGCTTAAGAATTAAATACTTTTCTTAGATAGCTTAAAATTGTAATTATGTTTCTTTCCCGTTGGTGTACAGAATTCTCTAGAGCAAAAATACAAATTGAGGAACCATAACGTAATATGAGCTTTTAAGACAAATAATGATTTATTAACTTTTACAGAAAGTGCACAGGAAGGTATTTTAAGTAATCATAGTACTGATATTAGTTTAATTTATACTATTTTATTTAATAGCCATGTTGTTGTTGTTATGGTCTTCAGTCCGGAGACTGGTTTGATGCAGCTCTCCTCCCTACTCTATCCTGAGCAAGCCTTTTCATCTCCTCATAAGAACGGCAACCCACATCCACTTGAATCTGCTTACTATACGCGTCTCTTGGTCTCCCTCTGCGATTTTTACCCCACACACTTCTCTCCAATGCTAAATTTACGATCCCTCGATGTCTAAGAATGTGTCCTACCAAGCGATCCCTTATTTTAGCCAGGGTATGCCAAAAATTCCTTTTATCACCAATTCTGTTCAGTACCTCTTCATTAGTTATGCTATCTACCCACCTAATCTTCAGCATTCTTCTGTAGCACCACATTTCAAAAGCCTCTATTCTCTTCCTGTCCGCACTGCGTATCGTCCATGTTTCACACCCGTTCAAAGCAACACTCCACACAAATGCCTTAAGAAAAGACTTCCTTACACTTAAATTAATATTAGATGTTAGCAGATTTCTCTTTTTCAAAAATGCTTTTCTTCCCATTGCCATTCTGCGTTTTATATCCTCTGTACTGCGACCATCGCATGTTATTTTACTACCCAAGTAACAAAACTCATCTACCACCTTCGCTGTTTCGTTACCTAATCTAATTCCTTCAGCATCGCCTGATTTTCTAAGACCGCATTCCACTATCTTTGTTTTGCTGTTGTTAATGTTCATTTTATACGCTCTCTTCAACACACCGTTCAACTGCTCTTCCAGGTCCTTTGCTGTCTCTGACAGAATTACAGTGTCATCAGGAAAACGCAATGTTTTTATTTCTTCCCCCTGAACTTTAATCCCTATTCCAAATTTTTCCTTGCTTTCCTTCTCCGCCTGATCGATGTACAAATGAAAAAACAACAGCGGTGAAAGGCTACAACCCTATCTTACTCCCTTTCCAACTGATGCTTCCCTTTCATGCCCTTCGAATCTAATAACTGCGGTCTGGCTATTGTACAAGTTGTAAATAACTCTCCTTTCCCTGTATTTTACCCCTACTGACTTCAGAATTTGAAAGAGTGTATTCCAGTCAACATTGTCAAACGCTTTCTCCAAGTCTATAAAAGCTATAAAATGTAGGTTTGCCTTTCTTTAATCTATCTTCTAAGATAAGACGTAAAGTGAGTATTGCCTCCCGGGTTCCTATGTTCCTCCTGAATCCAAACTGATCTTCCCCTAGGTCAGCTTCTACCAGGTTTTCCATTCTCCTGTAGATAATTCGTGTTAAAATTTCGCAACCATGACTTATCAAATTGATGGTTCTGTAATTTTCACACCTGTCTGCGCCTGATTTCTTTGGAATGGGGATTATTACATTTTTCTTAAAGTATGAGGGTATTTCGCCTGTTTCATACATCCTACACACCAGTTCAAATAGTTTTGTCATGGCTGGCTCTCCCAGAGACTTTAGTAGCTCTGAGGGTATGTCATCTACTCCTGGGGCCTTGTTCCGGCCTAGGTCTTTCAAGGCTCTGTCAAATTCATCTCTCAGTATAGTATCTCCTATTTCATCTTGATCTACTTCCTCTTCCCTTCCTACAACACTGCCTCTAAGTTCACTTCCTTTGTAGAGCTGCTCTATATACTCTTTCCACCTTCCAGCTTTTCCTTTTTTGCTGAGAACTGGTTTCCCATCTGAGTTCTTGATATTCGTAGAGTTGCTTTTCTTGTCCCCAAATGTCTCTTTTATTTTCATGTAGGCTGTATCTACTTTTCCCCTTCTTATACATTCTTCTACAGATTTGCATTTGGCTTCTAGCCACTCCTGCTTAGCCATTTTGCACTTCTTGTCAATCTTATTTCTTAGTCGTCTGTAGTCCTTTTTGCCTGTTTCATTTACTGCATTTTTATATTTTCTCCTTTCATCGATTAAATTCAGCATTTCGTGTGATATCCAAGGATTTTTTGTATGTCTTGCCTTTCTACCTATTTTGTCCTCTGCTGCCTTCACTATTTCATTTCTCAATGCTACCCATCCCCTCTTCTACTGTTTTATTTCTCCCTGTTTCTGTCAATTGTTGCCTAAATCTCCCTCTAAAATTCTCCAGAAATTCACGTTCCTTCAATTTATCTAGGCCCCATATCATATTAAAATGAACTTATAACAGGTACTCTATTCTATTTAACTACTTAACAAACAAAAGACAACAAAAACAATTGAAAGATTAACAAAATTAGGAAACATAAATGATTTCTTCAAAGTCCATATTTAGTATTGTTTCACAAACATTTTTATTTATCATTAAAAACATATATGAATAAAAATCTATTAAGAAAAAATTAAGCAGCTTTGATTTTAATAAATAAAGGCTGCAAAATACGGTTTTAGGCATCAATATTTTGAAAATTTTCCGGAGGGGGCCCCCGGAAACCCAGGATTATCCTTCCAATGTCGCCCAGTCAAAATCCCTTAAAATATGCTGTGGTTTCCGCTATGTAAAACGTTTCTCATGCGATAAAAATACTCAATGTGCATATAAAATTATCTGAAAGAAGAACGAAACAGATATTTTTATTCTATTTATTTATGTACTCTTTTCACGACGAGCTTTTTTCCGGGGGTTCACTGAAGCAGTGAACACATGGGTCGCGTCGCCACTGCTGCTGTTGTTGTTTGGGGGTTTTAGGGGAGCAAAATAACAAGATCACAGTCCTCCGCCGCCACTGCTGCTAGTGTAAATCCGGCTAACACCCAAACCTTCAGATGTCAGACACTCAGATACGTACCAAACGTTGTATATCGATAGAGTATCGACCGAAACTTCCATATAATTCGTGATTTGTGCTGTCGTCCAGTAGAACATGCATAAACTATAATAATAAGTAACAATTAATCTACGGAATAGAGGAAAAGCGTATCTGTGAGGCATAACCACGTCACGCTTCCGTGGGTTTGTAGGTAGACTATTATATTGTCGTACAGAGGGTCATGGGTTCAAGCCCCACCTAGGGCTTAAGTTTTTTCATTGTTTAAACTACAGTACGTTGGAAATTGTTAAAAGGGGCAACGTGTTCCTCATATGTAAAAGGACTGTTTCCATTTTGTAGCAATGTGTTATTGGCAGTTTACTCTTGCTTCGTTTTATTTGAAAGTAGCAAATCTGTAGGGTTTATTCGTATATGAATAAAAAAACAACTGCATCACACATACAGCTGTATTAATAGTAATAACAGTAATAACAATAACAAAAAATAGTAATGTTAAAAACAATAAGCGTAATGAAAGTAATAACACTGTACAGGTTTCCTACTTTCAAATAAAACGAAGCAAGAGTAAACTGCCAATAACACATTGCTACAAAATCGAAACAGTCCTTTTACATGTGAGGAACACGTTGCCCCTTTTAACAATTTCCAACGTACTGTAGTTTAAGCAATGGAAAAAAAAACTTTTTGCAAGGTGCAGGTTGAACCCTGGACTTTCTGCACGACAAGCTAACGCTCTACCAACTAGCCCACTTTTTTTTTTTTTTTTTTTTTTTTTTTTTTTTTTTTTTTTTTTAATACGGGCCTCCTTACCACCCCTTCAGCCCGGCCTTACGCTCACCATGTGTCGCCTTCCTCGGCGTCGGCTTCAATGCCTTCAAAGGAAGGAAATTGGTGTCTGTACACATTTTCAGCTTTGCCCAATCGCAGTTGAAGTCATATATTCTATGAATATTAAATAATAACAGCTGCAGGATCAGAATGTGACGTCTGTTCTTTCCAAACAGACGCCACATGTATATATATAATATGCCGGTGACGGGCAATGATCCTATCGTTAGTGGGGAGGGGTGGGCAAGTTTGAAGCCCTTACTCTTACGGGAATTAGTTAAACTACGAGTTTGAGTACTATGGGCAGGGCGAAGCTGGGAATTTGTATCTGACGGGAGGCGTGCATGGGTAGTCCTTGCAGGTGCGGTGATCACTGTGTCCCCAGTGGTGTAGGGGTCAGCGCAACTGCCTAGAAAGCAGGAGACCCGGGTTCGAATCCCGGCTGGGTACACATTTTCAGCTTTGCCCAATCGCAGTTGAAGTCATATATTCTATGAATATTAGTACGATCTTGCTGCCGCCTACTTACATTTCGCGTAGTGATCAGAAAGACAGGATAAGAGAATTTAGGGCTCGTACGGAGGCATATAGGCATTCTTTTTTTCCTCGTTCTATTTGGGAGTGGAATAGGAAAGGAAATGCCTAGTAGTGGTACTGTGTACCCACCGCCACGCACATTACGGTGGATTGGGGTGGATTTCCTTAATATAAAACCGTCGACTTTCTACGAAATTTCAAATCTTCTGGTATTTACTAGACATTTCTTCTTCTTAATAGCAAATGGAACTTGTCAGTAAATACCTGCAAGTTAAAAGAGAATCATAAATACTCATGTTATGTATCGTTCCATACCTTCCCAGGGTTCTTAGGACACCCAAGAAAGACAAATGTGGAGTTATTTTTTATTGATTACAGATTGTTATGGCACAACATACGCTACCTATCGAAAAACGTATGCAACAAATCAATTTAACCGATACTAATCGCATTCATCCGATGTCGTATTCAGAATTGTAATTGCCGACCGCTTGAAGCGCTACTCTCTCATTGTATACCGTAACAAAAATCAGTGCGGATGTCTATGCTACCTAGCTGTTGAAATTCAGATGTCTGAGCGTGCCAGCAATAGATTATCATATTTAATTTCTTGCCAAATTCATATATGGCTGCTACGAAGTGTTACTAGAACAAGAAAATACGTTTCCATTCCACTGCCGTACCAGCCTATTACATCATATATTGGCATGAAGATCAAAACGAGAGGTAAGCAAGTAATTCTTGTCACGTACAAACTAATGGAAATTCGTTTGCCGTGTTCAAACATGGCGGACAACTCGAATTGCAAAACATCTGAAGACGCAGCTACGCTGCCGTTCTATGCTAAGTGACCAGAGTTATACACCCAGGTAGTATAGGGATCACTGATAGAACTGCAGCGTGCCTGCACTTCACATGTCTTCCACACTTTTTCGTATTGTCCACTATGTTAAAACTGGCAAACCAATTTCCATCAGTAATTACGTGACAAACAATTGCTTGCTAGCCTTTTGATCTGAGACATATGTGAATACGCCATGTAATAGGCTAATATGGAAGCACAATCGAGACGTATTTTCTTTTCATTTTCTAGTAATACATCATAGCAGCCATAGTCGAATTTGGCAAGAAACGAAATATGAACATCTATGGCCGTCACGCTCAGACAGCTTAAGTTCAGCATCCAGGGTGTATAGAGATCAATGGTATTTCACGGCAGAAGTGCAATTTTAAAGACCTACAAAATACGCATCTTTGGCTCAACTAACCTTTTCACTAGACTCAAAATTTCTGCCAGCTGTAAACTTCTTTAGGCATAGGGATATATGACAGGTAAAGGATTCCATATGTAATGAATAGTGTGGGCGACGCGATAGTTGATATTTAAAATCCCCCAAACCTCCCATTCCCCGAAAAAACTTTGTAGAGAGTAATGTTGTCATCCTGTGTTATTATGTCTTCTTTTAATCGTAGTCCGAGCCTCTTTTCACCAACTTGGCCACGTAACTGGAAAAGCAAACTTTTGTAGCATTCTCATAATCGTTTTAACCTTTGCAATGTAATCAGTGACAATCACTTATTCACTGACACCTCCACCCCTTACATCCGGCAGTTAATGAGAATTTGTAATATTTTCCATTGCTTTAACTGCAGCTTTTTATGTTTATTTTTTACTGACTTGTAATGTTATAAAAACGTCCAAATTAATAAATAGTAACACAAAATCAAATAGTTTTTTTCAAATGTCAACAACATTACTCTGAACTTAGTTTAAGTGTGTGGTTCTAATCAGCGTTCAAGAACGTGTTGTAAGCTCACAGTCACTGTTTTCTAATCGCTGCAGTCCATACGACCCCTCTGTAACGTATGCTGGTTTCCTCGTGAGCCGCTGTACAGAGTTCCCTCTTCTTTGTATGCGGACGATGGGACACAAAAAATGCGTCTATTGTCTGTTAATTGTGAGCGTGACGAGACGGACAGATACCGCTAGTGTCGCAGAGGGTCTTGTTTTCTTGCCACGTGTGACATGTAATGTGAACCGCGATAAAGTTCTCAAGTACGGCAGCTACTGCAGCTTCTTGTCCTCTTTGTTGCAAAGAGTTTAAATTTCATAGCGTGGCTATGTGTTCGCCGTGTTTAGAACGCCATGTTTTATGGGGTAAAAGCTACAACATTACAAAGGACTAAGAGATATGATAATATTTAAAGGCAGTGTGATCACAAATTTAAATTATAAACTTACTTGGTGGAGGTGTATTACCGTCATTAGCAACTAAATGAAAGGCGTTTTTTGTGTGCCATACGCGTTTCGCTTCTTTATTTATGAAGCATCATCATTGGCCTGTAATACATGTTATTTTTGTATAATATTGTAGTACAGTCATAATATTATATGTATTTTTCCCAGTATGACAGTTAAGTCTTGTTACAATTACTATAGTTCGGATCTACTAGGTTAGAAACAACTTCTGTAGCACTAGGTTTTGCGCATTTAATTTAATTATCCAGTTTTTGGCCCTACTTAGGGTTTTCTGTTTTATTCCATGTGTGTCTTCATGGAGATGCTTGTGAGGTCTTCAGTTGGATATAGTATTTTTGGTCTTGATGGAAACTCTTGCACCACCACTTCACTGTGTACTCGTTTTTGAACGTTTGTTTACAATGTTTGGTGTTGCCAACTGTCGCTTTTCGTCTGTCTCTTGCTTGTGTTCCTTGTATCTCTGAGGGTATCAGCTGTTTTTTGTTTGTGTTGGTGTCTGTGTAGACTGTGTGTGTGTGTGTGTGTGTGTGTGTGTGTGTGTGTGTGTGTTGTTATTTATGTAAGTTTTTTGTGAATATGTGTGTGTGTGTGTGTGTGTGTGTGTGTGTTATTTGTGTTAGTTTTTTGTGAATATAGGAGTAGGTGGAGGGGAGCGAGAGGGAGAAGGAGGTAGGGCATTTCATGTTACATTACTGTCTTTCACTGTTTTTGTGGCCAGCTTGATCAGTGAGTTGTTATTTATGTTGATCTGATCATAGATCACTTTCTTATTCATTGCCGTCATAAGACCATAACGTCATAAGACACCAAACGTCTTATTCATTGACGTCATAAGACCATAATGTCATAAGACACCAAACGTCATAAGACACCAACACAAACAAAAAATAGCTGATACACTCAGAGATACAAGGAACACAAACAAGAGACAGACGAAAAGCGGCAGTTGGCAACACCAAACATTGTAAACAAACGTTCAAAAACGAGTACACAGTGAAGTGGCGATGCAAGGGTTTCCATCAAGACCAAAAATACCATATCCAACTGAAGACCTCACAAACATCTCCATGAAGACACACATGGAATAAAACAGAAAACCCTAAGTAGGGCCAAAAACTGGATAATTAAATTAAATGCGCAAAAGCTAGTGCTACAGAAGTTGTTTCTAACCTAGTAGATCCGAACTTTAGTAATTGTAACAAGACTGTTAACTGTCATACAGGGAAAAATACATATAATATTATGACTGTACTACAATATTATACAAAAATAACATGTATTACAGGCCACTGATGATGCTTCATAAATAAAGAAGCGAAACGCGTATGGAACACAAAAAACGCCTTTCATTTAGTTGCTAAAGACGGTAATACACCTCCACCAATTTCATATGCAACTAAGGACGATGGAAATCTAAAAAATGATGATATAAACTTACTATTTTCTAGTAATAATCACTTCGTAAGAGTATTAGTTTCTACGTTTTTAGGGCAAAAAAAGTTGATTTTTCGGTATTTTGCATAGTTACTGATAGACTAAAAATTTAAAATGCTGTCAATTTTTGTTATTACGCAGTATAATGTTAGTACATGAGGTTAATATGATAAGTATGAACTGAGTGTTTGTCTTGAGTCTGTCGATGCTGAAATATGACACCGTTGTTCTCCACCCATTACTCGAAAATGGTAACACTTAGCTAATTCCAAAACTTGAACATAACTTTTTTCTGACACCCCCACTAAATGATAACAGGGAAAAATTTTATCAGTTGTTATATCTTGCGTTCAAATTCAGCTATCTGCCTTGAAATTTTAACTTGTTACTTTTCAACAACTAATTATATTCGCAACACACTTTACAGATATTATCTACATATCACTGGTTGCACCTGCTGAATTGAGCGACTGTATGGCACACACCTTAAGTGACACGATGCAATACACAGATGCGTCAAAAACCACCTATTCTTTTCACTGGCGTGCAATAAAAATTAATCCTCAGGCGTGACGATTTAATTTATCACTTCTTTTTGTTTTGCGGACATTGTCGACACCTACCTCCGAATCTGCCCGCAAAATTATATCATTTTACGAAACATAGTTCAAGAGATATTACGTCAAAGCACTGAAATGCGTGAAAAACGAACTTTCCGCAAAAAAATGAAGCGTAAAATACTCTATGTTCATACAGATTTGATAGGAGCAATTGTTGATATCTTTATCCGCAATCCACCGTAAGGTGCGTCACGAAGGGTACACTGTACCACTACTAGGCATTTCCTTTCCTATTCCACTCCCAAATAGAACGAGGAAAAAAATAATGCCTATATACCTCTGTACGAGCACTAATTTCTCTTATCTTCTCTTTGTGATCTCTACGCGAAATTTAAGTAGGCGGCAGGAAGATCGTACTACACTCAGCTTCAAATTCCGGCTCTCTAAATTTACTTAACAGAAATTCACGAAAAGAACGTCGTCTTTCTTCCAGCGATCCCCAATTGAGTTCCCGGAGCATTTCCGTGACACTCGCTCATTGGACGTACCTACCAGTAACGAACCTAACTGCTCGCCTCTGACTGCTTATATGTCTTCCTTAAAACTAATCTGCTGCGGGTCCCAAACACTTGAGAAATACTCAAGACGTGGTCGTACAAGAGTATTATACACACTCTCCTGTACATATGAAGTAAATCTTCCCAAAATTCTCCCAATAAACCGAAGTCGGCTGTCCGCCTTACTCACAACTGTCCTTACATGTTCGTTTCATTTCATATTGCTCTGAAATGTTACGCCTAGATATTTGAACGACGCGACAGCATCAAGAAGCTCACTACTAATGCTGTATTCGAACATTATGGTACTGTTTTTCCTACTCATGTGCATTACCTTACAGTTTTCTAAATTTTGAGCTGACTGCCGTTCTCCACACCAACTAGAAATTTCGTCTAAGTCATCCTGTATGCTATTACAGTCAATTAAAGACGATACATTCCCATACACCACAGGATCATCAGCAAACAGCTGCAAATTAAAAGTCACTCAGTTCATCAGATCATTTATACAGATAGAATATAATAGCGGTCCTATCATACTGCCCTGGGGCACGCCTGAGCATATACTCGTCTCTGATGAACACTCGCCGTTGAGAACAACGTACTGCGTTCTATTACTTAGGAAGTCACAAATCTGTGAACCTATTCAACAACATTTAAACACAGTTTCCAACCATTTATAAACTTTTCCTCGAATACATTCTTAAAGACAAATATTTAGCACAGTAATTCATTTGTAAGGTAATCAGACCTCTGAAACAATCTATACGTGAGAATTTGATTCTTTATGGAACAGGTCTTTTAATAGTTTTCTTTGTTGTGTCAAGATAAATCTGTAATGTTCTTTTCGAAATGAGTAGCGGTAGTAGTCCATACAATTTTTTCCAGTCAAATGTTTCATTCGATGCTCCGTGTCAACGGAAATCGTCTGTTTCTCGTCCCAAAGAAAATACACCAGTGCCCAAAATTAAAGAAACAAACCGCTGTTTCCCCGTCCTGTATCGAATTCACGATATAATCATACGATCTATATCCACGTATATACTTCGCAAATCGCGAAATTTCTTGAAGTCTGCTGCGCCTGTAAGATGGACAAACGATCTGCAACACATGTATCGAGCGATTCGACGAAGGAGTTTACTCCGCCGGGGGAGGAAGATTTGGCGTAGTGCAGACGTACTATTATTTCCAGATTAGTTTTTCGACACAAGTGTCGTCGGAGGACAGAATTTACGTTTTTTTTGCGAATAAGTATGATGGAGTAATTATTAATAAAGTTGTAACCTATATTTATCGAGTTCATGTACGGATCGAACGTATTACTAACGATGATAAAGCTAACAAGAATATCTTTGAGGATCAGGGGGTGTTCAAGGAGGTTAGAATACAAGGAGATGCCCTTACGCTGATAAAGTGAAGCCTGCCTCCGCCATATTGCTAAGTTTTGGAGACGTGTTCGTATTGTAGAGCTAATGTTTTATGTCACTTAAAACAGGGATAAGACAATGACAATGACATACAACGTGTTAAAACAGTGCAAATTAGTCTTTAAAAAGTAAGTTCTCAAATATATTATGATGTGTAGTATTTACTATTTATTCAAGAAAGTATTTTGTTTGCAAGTAGATACTTTGCAGTGACTGTCAGTTCAATGCATTAACGGTAAGAGAATCGACTTAACGCACAGATAAATAGCATTTCAAAACTGACCAAGATGGCGGACAGGCTTCAACTGACGTATGTGCTCGGCATGGATAACGCCATCTCCGTTTATTCTAACCTCCTTGGGGGGTGTTGGAGCATATTCGTATTGCGTGTACTAATAGGTTGAAAGATTTTAGTTTGCATGCATTTGATTCCACTGGTGTTCCGTGGAGGAAGTATACTGGTCGCAATCATTTTAAATTTGTTACATGCGGTAAGCCTCAACATGCAGCAAATATTGGGGAAGTTGATAGTTGGAAGACTTTGGAACAGAAATGTACAGTTAAAAGGTACTAATCCTTCTTATATAGGTGTAATGATATCAGGTTCTGAACCTAGTAAGGAAGATGATGTACAGAATGAAGTAAATTATTTTAAATTATTTAGATCGTGTTACACACACACACACACACATGTATATTAAAAACAAATGTTAATATAGGGGCTGTACCGCCATAGTCTTCATAGTAATAGCTCCCGCGAGGTTCCCGATTGCCAGCGACAGACAACATCGCGAATGGCCCTTCGCAGCCAAGCCCGTGACGATAGCGTGGGAAACAAACTGCCTCTGAAGATGAATTGCCAATTGCCGCAGCTAACAGAGATGTACCCGGCGCCCAAGAGTCGCGACTTCCGCTGTACATAAAACATACGCTGCGATTAATGGCTTTAAGCGACGCGTTCGAGATTTGAATACGGACTCATTAGGGGGGCACGCACGCGCATTCGTAATAATGACGTTTCGCGCCTCGGCCGCCCTCATCAGTTGCAGCGCGTGGCGGAAGCAGGAGAGGCAGCACCGATTCCGGGCGCGCAACCCTTCCCGGTGTCATTCACTTTGTAATGAGTCCGCAGCGGGTGGGCCTGGGGGTGCCGAATAGCCTAGTACCGCGTGGCTACATCTGCATACATCCACACCTACATACATACTCTCCAGTCAACCCAAGGGTGCGTGGCTGAGGGTTTTCAGTGTCACTACTAGGTACTTCTTTTTCTGTTCCATTCCCATATAGAACTAGGGAATCCTTTTATGTAGCTGTACGAGCCCTAATCTCTTTGATCTTATCTTTGTGGTCTTTACGTGAAATGTAGCTTGACGACAGTAAAATCTTTCTGCAGTCCGCCTCAAATTCCGGAGTTGTAAATTACTTGAACAGTAAGAAACTTCCAGCAGATTAAAATAAAATGATTTCCAATCCATGGTGTAACAGCAATCAGTTAGAATAAATATTATTTCAAACCGTCTTGATTGCAAACTTTTTTATTAGTCAATGACGCGTTTCGCCCTTTAGCAGGGCATCTTCAGATTATAATGCGCTCTCCGTGGTGTGACACCGTAAGTTGTTATTGCGGTGTTTCTATTTTCTTGGAATGTCTTTTGGTTTTCCTTGTGGCCCTTAATCGAAGCGGTGGTCTCTGATGACACAAGATAAGCCCATGCTTACAATTGCGCTCACGGGTGGTGGGCGGGCGTGGTGTGCTGCTCCGCCGACTTGTACAGACTCAGATTAAAATTGTGTGCCGGAACAGAGACTCGAACCTTTGCCTTTGCGAGCAAGCGCTCTACCACTGAGCTATCCTGACACGGCTCACGGTGCCGCAATACAACTTCAGTTTTGCCAGTAACTTGTCTCCTACGTTCCAAACTTCTCAGAAGTTCTCCTACGAAACTTGCTAGACTAGCACTCCTGGAAGAAATGATATGGTGGAGACATGGCTTAGCCACAGCCTAAGGGATGTTTCCAGAATGAAACTTTCACTCTGCAGCAGAGTGTGCGCTGATGTGAAACTTCCTGGCAGATTAAAATTGTGTGCCGAAACCGGAACTCTAGCCTGGGACCTTTTCCTTTCACGGCCAAACGCTCTACCACTGAGCTATCTCGACACGCACAACTTCAATTCTGCCAGAGTGAAAGTTTCATTCTGGAAACATCCCTTACGCTGTGGATAAGCCATGTCTCCACCATATCCTTTCTTCCAGGAGTGCTAGTCTTGCAAGTTTCGCCGGAGAACGTCTGTGAAGTTTGGAAAGTAGGAGGCGAGGTACTGGCAGAGTTGAAGTTGTGGGTCGGCACCGTGAGTTGTGTTGGGATAGCTCAGTGGTAGAGCGCTTGCCAGCGAGAGGGAAAGGTCCCAAGTCTGAGTCCCGGTTCCGGCACACAATTTTTAACCTGCCAGGAGGTTTCATATCAGCGCACACTCCGCTGCAGAGTGAAAGTTTCATTCTACTTGAACAGTGTTTCTTGAAACTTACGTCGCATTCCCTCCAGGACTCCCATTTGAATTCCCGAAGTATTTCAATAACACTCGCGCACTGATCGAACCCACCAGCAACAAACCTACCGGCTCGTCTCTGAATTGCTTCTATATCTTCCTTTAAATTTACTGTAATGAAGCATTTTGGGGTTTATTCCCATATGCTTGCATTACGGAACCTACCGATACCACTGTTGCATAGTAATAGATATGAATGTAATTAGTCTATTATAATTTTCCTTTCCAAAACTTTTGTTATTATTTTTTATAATTTAACTAGCTGAAGTCATATTTCTATTATTTGGAGTTGGAGAAGTTTGTTAAATTACTAAACATTAATTAGTTAATGCCAGAGGTATATTGTTAAATTTCAGATGGTATGCTAATTAGTATTTCTGTTAAAACTAATTAAATTCTTTTATCTTAATATTAAAGTAGGTATTACTATGTTTCACAAGTAATGTTAGGAAAGTTTTACCCTCAGTAGTTTCTGTATAATTACTGTTAATTACGAAAGTATCGTTGATAAACCTATTTGGTTAAATACGTAAATGAATTACTATTAATTAAACCGATATTTGTATATTAATTTAATCAGTATTATTTACGCTATATTTTAGTATAGTCAGTTTCATGTAATTATTTACTATTCCATTATAATTAATTTAATGAACATGATTATCAATACGAAATATCCAGTATAATTGTTTGAAAAATATTAAGATGCTTTCGCGGCATTTAATTGAGTATTGTTTCGTATTTTATCAGAGGCATAATCCACGATAGTTCGGAGTATTATTTAGGCCGCGATCTGAAGTACAATACATGCATGTTTGAACTTTAATTTTGAACAATTATGTAAAAGTCCATTATTTTTACAAGTGTGGAAAATGTTTATGAATGAACTACACTCCTGGCCATTAAAATTGCTACACCATGAAGATGTGCTACAGGCGCGAAATTTAACCGACAGGAAAGAGATACTGTGATATGCAAATGATTAGCTTTTCAGAGCATTCACACACATGGTTGGCGCCGGTCGCGACACCTACATCGTGCTAAGATGAGGAAAGTTTCCAACCATTTCTCACACACAAACAGTTGTTGACCGGCGTTACCTGGTGAAACGTTGTTCTCTTGCCTCATGTAAGGAGGAGAAATGCGTACCATCACGTTTCCGACTTTGATAAATGTCGGATTGTAGCCTATCGCGATTGCTGTTTATCGTATCGCGATCCAATGAATGTCATCAGAATATGGAATCGGTGGGTTCAGGAGGGCAATACGGAACGCCGTGCTGGATCCCAGCAGCGTCGACATGTCAGGAATCTTATCTGCATGGTTGTACAAATGTTCAAATGTTTGTAAAGTCTATGGGACTTAACTACTGGGTCATCAGTCCCTAAACTTACAAACTACTTATGAACTACTTACGAACTAGGACGGCACAAATATCCATGCCCGAGGGGGGATTCGAACCCCCGACCGTAGTGGCCGTGCAGACCGTGACTGGAGCGCGTTAGTCTCCTCGGCCACCGCGGCCGGCGCATGGTTGTAACTGATCGTGCAGCCACGTCTCAATCCCTCAGTCAACAGATGGGGACGTTTGCAAGACAATAACCATCTGCACGAACAGTTCGACGACGTTTGCAGCAGCATGGACTATCAGCTCGGAGATCATGGCAGTGGTTACCCTTGACGCTGCAGCACAGACAGGAGCGCCTGCGATGGTGTACGCAACGACGGTGCTGGGTGCACGAATGGCAAAACGTCATTTTTTCGGATGAATCCAGGTTCTGTTTACAGCATCATGATGGCCGCATCCGTGTTTAGCGACATCTCGGTGAACGCACATTGTAAGCGTCATCGCCATACTGGCGATCACCTGGCGTGATGGTATGGGGCGCCATTGGTTACTCGCCTCGGTCACCTCTTGTTCGCATAGTCGGCACTTTGAACAGTGGCCGTTACATTTCAAATGTGTTACGACCCGTGGCTCTACCCTTCCTTCGATCCCTGCGAAACCCTTCATTTCAGCAGGATAATGCACGACCGCATGTTTCAGGTCCTGTACGGGCCTTTCTGGATACGGAAAATGTTCGACTGCTGCCCTGGCCAGCGCATTCTCCAGTTCTCTACCAATTAAAAACGTCTGATTATTGGTAGCCGAGCAACTGGATCGACATAATACGGCAGTCACTACTCTTGATGAACTGTGGTATCATATTGAAGCTGCATGGGCATATGTGCCTGTAAATGCCATCCAAGCTCTGTTTGACTCAATGCCCGGGCGTTATTACGGCCAGAGGTGGTTGTTATGGGTACTGATTTCTCAGGATCTATGTACCCAAATTGCGTGAAAATGTAATCACATGTTAGATCTAGTATAATATATATATATATATGTCCAATGAATACCCGTTTATCATCTGAATTTCTTCTTGGTGTAGCAAGTTTAATGGCCAGTAGTGTATTAATGTTAGCGCCACATTAAAATGTACACCTCGAACTTTTATTTTCCACATAAAAACTGTATAAATTCGTGTTATTGACTTATGGAATGTGCATTCCTGGTCACATTAAATGTAATTAATGAGACTTGTAGGCTGGCCATAAATGGGGACAGCTGGACATTCATGAATCATTAAAATTGTCAAAGAACTGCAATTCTGTGTGTTGCCTACGTTATTTGTAGCGGATTAGTTTCGCCCCATGAAATTTCAGCTAGCCTCTACCGAGAGCAACGAACAACGAGAACATGAAAAATCATCGATCTACGACTAGGTAATGGCATAATTTCAGAAGCACTAGCGCATTGATAGAACCTACCAGCAACAAACCTAACCGCTCGCCTCTGAATTGCTTCTATGTCTTCCTTTAAACGTACCTGGTGGAGGCGACGGAGTGGCCGAGCGCATTGAAGCGCTATGTTCTGATACGCGAGGCCGTTTCCCGTCGGGGTTCGAATCCCCATTCGGACGTGGGTGTTTGTGTTGTCTTTAGTATGAGTTGGTTCATAAGTAGTTTGTAAGTTTAGGGACTGATGACATAGCAGTTAAGTCTCATAAGCTTAACGAACGAACCTGGTGGGGATCCCAAACGCTCAAGATGTTGAGCAGTACTGGGATAGTACAAGCGTTTTATATGCGGTCTCCTTTACAGACCGCTGACTACCACGCAGGAGGCCCGGGTTCGAATCCCGGCAGGAACTGGGTGTTGTGTGTTGTACTAATCATTATCATCATCATCATCTCATCATCACTGGCACGTAAGTCACCCACGCGGCATCAACTAAAAACACTTACACTAAGGTTACGAATCAAAGGTTACGTTTCATTGGCAGAACGCTTCGAAGATGCACCAGCTCCACCAAAGAGTCTGCCTACATCACACTTGTGCGTCCTCTCCTGGAGTACTGTTGCCCCTTGTGGGACCTTCACCAGGTGGGACTGACGGAAGACATTGAGAAGGTTCAGAGAAGGGCAGCTCGTTTTGTTTTATCTCGTTACGGGGGGGAAAGCGTCACGGAAATGTTGCACGAATTGGGGTGGAAATCATTAAAAGAAAGACGTTATTCATTGCGGCGTGATCTGTTTGCGAAGTTTCAATCACCGACTTTTACTTATGAATGTGAAAATATTTTGCTAGCACCCACCTACTTAGGGAGACATGACCATCCCAATAAAATAAGAGAAATCAGATCGAAAACGAAACGATTTAGGTGTTCTTTCTTCCCGCGCGCTATTAGAGAATGGAACGGTAGAGAAAAGTTATGAAAGTGGTTAATGAACCCTCTGCCAGGCACTTAAATGTGATTTGCAGAGTATCTATATGTAGATGTAGATATGTAGCTGTAGATGTAAGACGGCCGAACAATCCCGCTGGGGATCTCCCGGCCAAGAAAGCCATACGCTATTTTTTTTTCTTTACAGACGTATCACATCTTCCCAAAATTCTCCCAATTAACCGAAGTCGACCATCCGCCTTCCTCAAGACTGACTTTAAATGATCGTTCTGTTTCATGTCGCTGTGCAGCGTTACGCCTAGATATTTAATTGATGTGACTCAGTCAAGCAGCACACTACTAATGCTGTATTCGAACATTACAGGATTGTTTCTCCTACTCATATGCATCACCTTACATTTTTCTACATTTATCGCTAGTTGCTATTCCTCACACCACCTAAAAATGTGGTCCACGTTATCCTGCACCTTACTACAGTCATTCAAAGAAGACACCCTCTTGCACACCACAGCATCATCACCAAACAATTGCAGATTGCAACACACCATCCATCATGTCATTCATATAGATAGAAAGTAATAGCGGTCCTGTCACATTTCCCTGGGGCACTCCTGACGATACTCTGGTCTCTGTTGAACACTTTCCATCGAGGACAACGTACTGGATTCTGTTAGTTAAGTAGTCTTGGAGCCGCTCACATATCTGAGTATCTATTCCATATGCTCGTACCTTAGTTAGCTGTCTGCAGCGCGGTGCCATGTCTAACGCCTTTCGAAGATCGAGAAATATGCAATCTTCCCTTCATCCATAGCCCTCAAGATGTCATGAGAGCAACGGGCAAGCTGGATCTATGCTTCCTAAAGCCGTGCTGATGCATGGACGGAAGGTTTTCCGTCTCAAGGAAATTTACTATACTAGAACAGACAAAATGTTCAAGAATTCTACAACAAATTGATGTTAATGATGTACGTCTGTAATAATGTGGATCGGTTCTTTTGCCTCTTATATACGTGAGTTACCGCCTCCTTTTTCCAGTAGCTTGGAATTTTGCGCTGGACCAAAGATTTGCGATAAATACAAACTAAGTGAGGTGTCAATGCCGCAGAGTACTCTTTGTAAAACCGAATTGGTACCCCATCTGGACCTGGCATCTTGTTTGTTTTCAACTCTCTCAGTTGCTTCTCTACGCCGGCTATGCCTATTACTGTGTCCCTATCAACTGGGCCATCAATGGAAGTACACAATGCCAAAATTAAAATAATCAAGATCCCAGATTTCGAATTTTCTTTTGTTGCCAGTTTCGATCAACCCAGACTGTCTTCAGGGAAAGACCTTCACTATGACAGGCAGTACTGGTCGACGTTTGGCGTTGATGTTTGTGCGGCACGCTTCATCGACCGCCACATTCTGACATCAAGGAGATTTTTGAAGAGGGTCTGCAATGACCGAAACCGGTAACAAAAGAAAATTCGAAATTTGCGATCTGGACTGTTTTAAGTTTAATTTTAATATTATAACAGTTCCCTGTTGAACTCCATAATGGTTTCACAGAACATATCAAAGCCAAGGTAACGATTGAAAGATATCTTTTATGGTGGATGTGTTGAAAATAAAAATAAGGAAGGGGAGAGAGAGGACGGTGTGCAAATGGAGTATGCAAGTGGTTTGTTCACTTGATATTAAAGGATAGGCGTGGCTGCCCCACCATCGATCAGTTAATTAATTTATGCTCTAATTTACAAGTAATAAAAAACCCATCCAAAATTGTGTAAAGAGGGCTAACTAATATGAATGATTTGAGTAAAGAAATTTGTTTTGACTCGTTTTATTCTCTGAACTCAAATTAACGTCAGAGCTGAAATCAAGAGTCACATGCAATTGAACACAGATCAAATTTTACGAACATAATTTTCAAAACAGAATATACACTCCTACAGCAAGTGACTGGTAAGTCGAAGATAATTGTATTTGATTCTAAACACTTGTAACAACCCACACTTAACTGGAAACCGTGGCGTAATCGAGTGCAATATTCCGATACCAAATTTCTGTGAGTTTACCTAACGTTTTCAATAGTCCGAAAACGTGGACACCCCTTGAAACACTAGCAAACGCACGCGATACTGTACCAAAACTGTGCTGGCTGGCGATGTCGGCAACACGACGGTTGGACGGCTGCTGTGTGCGTCGATAGCTGCAAGTCGCGGACCCGGAGATATTCAAATTCAAATGTTCAAATGTTTGTAAATCTATTGGACCAAACTGCGTGGTCATCAGTCCGTAGCTTACAAACTACTTAAACCTAGGTAAACTAACCTAAGGGCAACACACACACCCATGCCCCAGGGAGGACTCGAACCTCCACGGCGAGCAACCGAGCGCTCCGCAGCGAGACGCTTTAGACCGCTCGGCTACTCCACCGCGGCCCGGAGATATTTCAGCTTGGTATTCCTGAAGTGTTTTTAAACTAGTATCAGCCAACTTCGACCCCGGCGATCTCAGTGCCTATCATCTCACCCGTTTGGCTATGTCGTGCCACTACAGACGATTTACGTGTGATACGAATGTACTGTAGGCAAAGGTGACTCCAGAACTGTGACAATCGCGATTAGCGCGTCGGTGCGTCTAATATCAGGCAGGCTGACCTTGCTCTCGGCTTGCCAATACTCAGCGCTATTAGCACAAGTTTTGGAACAACTTCCAAAGTTGTACCACAAAATCTAAGTACAGCTGCTCGAAGACAAGTATAAAGTGAGAGCAGAAGAGAAGCGTCTGCTCTCCTCGGCTGCTCAAAGATCAGTTTTTTTTTTCCACTTCTAAAATCTCCGTCTCCTCTCTGCAAAGCCTCCAGGCTCCACCTATGTCTGTTGAAACGCCAATCTACAGCGAGGCGCCAAAGTACGGCCAATCACGACTTGCGTTCGGGAGTCGGACAGCCAACCTCCTTACTGTAAAACAGCAGCCAATGGCCAGCTCTCCCGCGTTTCCACCGGTCGGGCCTCATCCTTACGTCCAGAGTTCTGACGGTGGCGGTGGATGGCCTTCAGGCACCGTCGAAAAACACGGCCAGCAAGTTGTTCCCAGCAAATGGCCAAACTCCCTCACTATTGTATAATTGTGGCGCACGCCAGCTTGGCGCCAGAGCCGTACAATGTCCCAGCAGGTGCCACCCTGGCGTTCGCCAACTCGGCGCCAGACGTCCCAGCACTCCCCTCGCAAAGCACCCTACACCACCCTTGGAGACATATTGTATTGCTCCAGACACTCGCCCAGACGACATCAGATGGCGGTAACATGTGCGAAAATACTTGGGAGGCTCACGCCTCAGTCCTACCTGCTGTGGCCCTCGGCCATAAGGTGTTTTCTGGGAAGCGCTGCCCCTCCGAATAACAGAGCCACTCTCGTGCTCGCCATCGGTCTACCGTTAGCTCTGAACGTGTGTTTTTACCCCTTTCTACAGGCCTTACACAACCAATTAACAGAATATTTCTCTTTCGCCACAAGTTATTAAAAAAATCGATAACCTGCAAATAATCTAATAAAAATTAACAAGGTTACGTTGTCCCTTTACTGTTGGAAAGCAATGTGGCAGTACTGAAATCTCTCATGATCACATGTTTGAATATACAGCTGCATGTGAGGAAGGTGACTGAAATCAGCTTGAACTGCTGGCTACAACCGCCGCCCCTAAATGGATCCGCAATCGAAAATTCCCTGGACATGTTGTTGGGGTGTAGCAGTCCGTGCTGCTTCCATATATTGTCAAAGTTGGTGTGGCTTGGTAGCGGTCGGTGTATCCTTGGCCAGTCATCATCGACCACAGGTTTTCGAAGGCGGACAGATTGGGAGAACAAAGCGGCTAATGTAGCACTGCAATCCGACGCCCAACGACAAGTCTTGAACATTGTGTGCCACGTGTTGTCGTGCGTTATTCTATTGCCATCAGGCTCCAACACTTCAGAGATGTAATGCTGGCTGGTTATAGTTGGACCAGAGAATGGCGATAGGTCCGCAATGTTTCAAGCAAATTTAACTGGCGTCCGCCATGTTATTTGGGGTATCGGCTGACAGCTGGTATTCCACATAGTCTAGAGAATTTTTACCTATTTATAGTCCCACGTTTTAAATAAAAATTGACTACTGAACACGGATGTGTAGCAAGTTCTGTCAGATTTTATCGAAGCTGGGTTTTGACAACCTTGGTAATGTATTTAGTAAAAATGCGATAATGAAATTTCACGAACCTGTCAATAATACAGTTCCAATTCGAAGTATAAAAGTTATCTGAGTTTTGCAATAACAAAGAAAGTGCTGCGGTGAAAATATTTGTTTTGTCAAACGAGCTGGTAAACAATCAATAAACAATAATTGTTGTGACTAACAATCATGGTCATCTGTTGTTAATGTGTTGAAACAACTCTCATAAAGTCTAGTATACATTTATCCATTGTTTAGTAAACGTATTAAGCCTACAAACTTGTAAAATTGCTGTTAAAGGGTTTGGTTGTGAACTTTCTCCCTGTTAAAATTTGAGTACCAAGACGAAAGCGACTACAAAATACTGCAATTAAAAATGCGGCTAGGTCAGGTGCCCCAAAGGCATTCCACATCGAAATAAGGTGACGTTAATAACTTTACTTGTTGCGATGCTGAAACAAGTAACGTTTGGTACGTGAAATTTGAGTACAAAGACGAAAGTGACAACAGAATTCTGGAATACAGATGCGCCTGGGTCAGCTTCCACAAAATAATTCCACACCGAAGTAACGTATCATTAGTAACTTTCGTTCTTGCCACACTGAAATAAGGACATCTTTGTTGCAAAGCACAGACATAATACAAGTGAAAAAGTTCTGGCTGTTATTACTGCTTCCACACTTTGCGCTGGTTTCATGCCAACCATGCTCGATCAAGTTTTGTCAACAAATGAAAATATTTTCAAAGAAGGTGTAGACACTCAAAAGTGTGGTTTTATCAAACACAGGAGCAGCAGAAGAAGAAGCATTTCAAAAACACACTAATGCTAAGTAGAAAACTGAGCATTTTTTTTAATGGTGTGCATTTCAATGGAATTGCATGAAAGGTTATCTGAAGGTTCACAGTTGTTGCAGCTAAGTGCCATTAGTCAGAAATTTTGTTTAAGTATAGACAGACTGAGATTAAACAAGGCGAAACATTTGGCGTTCTTGTACGAAATGTTTGCCGTTTTATAACTTAGATTTGTGCTTTTAAATTCTGAGGACAATCGAGGCATATTTCAGCAGCAAAGATTGTACATACAGTACACACTAAATACAATATACACCAAATACAGCACTTGAAGCAGAACAACAACATACGATAGACAGACTCCTTTCAAATGAACTGACCACCAAAAATATTGCAGCCGAATTTACACAGGTTGCCGCAAAGAGCGCAATAACTCGTGTGGCAGCCACGCTATGAAATTTAAGCTCGTTGCCGCAAATTTATAACTCTCGCTTGCTTAGATAAAATTTATTACATGTCAGCGCCATCAGCGATGAAAACTTACATCAAATTGAAAGTCTAATGAATAATTCGCTACAATCAAGTTTAATTTTGGCAGTGCCTACGACAGTCACAACATTACTGAATGCTCATTGGCTGTTGATGAATGCGTGACGTAGGTGCGCAGACCAAGCATAAACTCGGCCGCCGTCGTTCGTGGTTCCAACGATTGCGTTCTGGAAGGGGGGGTGGGTGTTCAATGTTCAGTACTATCCCAAACCAAAATACAGAGTGCAGGGCCAGTATGACGATATAAAAGACGATAATCTGACCATAGCACAGTGGAGTATCTTTCAACTTAATTGTAGGTGTAAATACCCATAAAATACTTCATTTCAATCTTTAGAGAGACGCTAGGAATGCATTTTTAGTTTTTCTTTCAGTTCGCACCACGCTACTTTCCACAATTTAGATACTTTTTGGCTTGAAAATTGCATCGCTGTCTCTTGAGATACCCATAATTTGCTGTATACATTTTGGTGGATATGTGATACAGGAATGTTTCTGTAAGATAGCCAAATGCATCGTTATGTACACGATTGTTCCATAAATAATTAATTTGGCTTAATTTCATGCATCAATTTCTTTTAAAATAATCTGTCGAACTATATCTCTTATCTTCATACATTGCTAAAATCCAATTTTTACTAAATTCAGATGTGAAATAACTGAGCGAACGATTTAGACAACCTCTCTCAGCATTTGGGCAACTCTTTTATTTGAGCGACTGTATTTTCCGTGCTCTTCATCTTCTCATCGACTAATATAACAGAAGATTCCTTAATTAGTTTTTATAAGGCAAATCTAGAAAATTTATTTTCCATTTTATGGGTTGGAAACCAAAACAAAAGTGACCTCTAGCACAGCAGTAAATTTGTAACTGTCCCATATCGAACACACTGGCTCAAAAAGAAAACATTAATACTAGAAGATTCCTGAGTATCTTTCCGCTGGAACTGTTTGCTCTTTCAGTTGCCATACCAGTGTTATCCAGGTGTCATTGCGCGAGCCCGAAAAACTTCTAAATAATATAGACTACAAAGGCGAACGCCGGAATTTAGCTGAAGTAACACTTATTATCCTATTATCGCTGCATTTGACAGAAAAAAGTGGCGTTATATCTGATAAATGTCGAGCCATTCCATACTTCCAACACGATAGAATTTTTGTTTCCCTGTACTAATTATTTTTATATCGTGCTTGATATTTCTTGTGGGATTACGTTAATTAAACACTTTTTTAACCTCAACTAATAAAATTTGTATTAAAAAATAATTACATCTACAGATTTAAAGGTAGTAATAAAGAATGTTTTATTTGCTATCGTCAGTTACACAGTATAGATATTTAGCAGTAAGCTCATTTTTAACTAAAACACATGAAAATATCGGAAAAACTAGACAGTTTCGAGGCGTGTAAGCCGTTATAAAAGAAACTGGCGCATGTTTGCGCAATTTATTATTCCTGAAATGGGCTCTCAATGCTCCAACAGTAATATAACATTTGTAATTTAGAAACGGCGCGACAAGGCTGATAGCCCTTCAAAACTCTTATACAACGGCAGAGATCCAAAATCTAGTTTACTTAAACTTTGAGTTGTTGTTGTTACATTATGATAAAACATATTTAAATTAATTCGTGTGTAAAAAAAAAAAAAAAAAAAAAAAAAAAAAAAAAAAAAAAAAAAAAAAAAAAAAAAAAAAAAAAAAAACGCTTTTACTTCTTTGTAAAACGCAAACCTTGTCGAAATTCGGGTCATCATTTAGTTAAGTGACAAGAAATAGTTTTAAACTGACAACGCAGTGAAAAAACGCGTCGTCTGGCAGATAAAGCTATTCTTCAAACGAGAATAGGATCTCCTAGATATGGTTAGGGTTCTGAAAATTTAGTCGTCGACCCACACGTTAGTGAGTCATTATGCAACGCATTCCACAACCGTTGGGCAAACTTCAATTTCCCTCTTTTTGGGCAGGATTTCGGGGCAAATACTCCACCGTGCATCGTGGTGGTGCTGGCAGTATCAGGATTCGTCGGTAAAAACAGTGTCGCGCCATTCGATTGTCCATGTCCACCATTCCCAACACAAAAGAACTTTTTAGTGCATATAAATTAGTTTTGAAATAATGTTTTTGTTAAAATTCTTGTTTATTTTTTTTATTTTTAGTGAATAGAACACTAATTGTTCTGAATATGGCTAAACCTACTAAACGCGATGCCCAAATGAGGCAGCGCCATTTAAATGAAACAAATGAAGTCAGGGAGAAACGCCAATCTCAACAGAAGAAATCTACCTCGAGGACAATTTCAAAGAGACTTGCAAAGAGCGCAAAAATAGATTTTCAAAACCGCGGCTTTACATGAAACAAGTTTTGAACAGGGAATTACTTGAACGTAACCGATAGCCTATAAAAGCTTCGGCTGAGTGTCGTTAATTTGCTCCTAAGAATTGAAGAGTTCTGTTACTTTGTCATGGATCCCATAATCAGAACCTAATTAAACTCTCATAAAACTACCCTTGAAGTACATCCTTTCCAATAAAAAAAGAATCATCGAAATCGGTTGGCGTGATATTCAGTTATTCGTCGATATGTCGCGCACATACGTAATGCAAATTTAAGACTTATATGGTTTCCTTATGGATGCCATTGTCAGAACTGGACCAAATTGAAATGGGACCACACGGGAAGCAACAGCTTTCAAATAAAAAAGGAATCATGAGAATCGGTTCACACAGTCGATGGTTCTGAGGTAACAAACATAAAAAAATACGGTCGAAGTGAGAACCCCCTTCTTTTTTTGAAGTCGGTTGAAACATCCCAGTTAAAATCTATACTTAGATCAGTATTACGAAACCACTACCCATCGTGGAATCGAATAAAAACAATACTTGAATATGTCCCTGAGAAAGTTACGTTGCCTGGCAACGGCCGTACCACAGATGTCTCTCTCTCACATCTCTGCTCGAATCGCTCTGCACCTGGTCACGCGTACAACGTTAAAAATCACGGAAAACCAGCAGCGAGTGTTTTGCTTGGCATTAACACGTTACTAGTGGCCGATTTAAAAAGTCCGTAACCTTTTTTCAGTGGTGGCCAATATGGTGAAGTCAAGTCAAGTCCAGTCTCCGATACCACTCGTCGGCTTTGGCCAATGACGCCACTTATTACGTTATTATTTCCATCAACGATTCTATTTATATTGTCGCTGATTAATCTGTTCCACAGATAATACTTACATGCGTATGTACGTATATGTCCGTATTTCGTGAATTTTTATTATAAGAGGCCCATTTTAATTTAGCCTTTCTTACAGGTTTAAAAAATGTAATATAATAATTATTAAACGCAAAGAATGAATGAATATATATATATATATATATATATATATATATATATATATATATATATATATATATATATATATATATGTGTGAACGTAAATTGTTTTGTGTATTTTGTTTCCGTTAGTGAAAATATTTATATGTAGTATTTCTGATTTTTAAATTTTTTATTTACTACAATATCGATTTATACTTTCTTTGGTTAGTCATTGTTTAATAATATAATTTATTTTAAACAATCATTTATTTAGACGTCTTTGTTATCATCATAAAATGAAGATCTGTTCCCCGAAAATTTCGAATTCGTAACAAAACATTTCATTTGTACGCTATTGGCTAATTTGAAAGTCACATGGTTGCCAACATTAACATATTCCTTTGCCACGTATGTAAGTAAAATTTAACTGAGTTTAGCATCATTGTGAACGGCATTATGAAGTGAATCAAAATTGAGAGGATCATTTATTGGTAATTAGACATAATTTGGCAGGTCATGTACAGATATCGACACCTAATAAATAAGTAAATACGAATACTCAATTTTCCGGTTTCAAAAATCGAAATTCTTCAGATATATACCAATACAGATTAAGTCTAGATATTCATATTTACGATATATAGTATTGGTAAATGGACTGGACTGGAAAATATTAAGAGCTGGTATCACTATCTAGATTTGACCTATATAGGTCAAGTCCAGTTACCGATACCTCATAAATACTGGTGAAACGTAAAATTTGTACAGCTGGTATCGCTATCTAGACTTGACCCATATAGGTCAAGTCCAGTTACCGATACCTCATAAATACTCGTGAAACGTAAAATTTGAACAGCTGGTATCGCTATCTGGACTTGACCTATATAGGTCAAGTCCAGTTACCGATACCAGTCCTTCATATCTTTTGGTTCACCATACAGTATAAAGGACTGATATCGGTAAATAGACTCGACCTTAAAATATGAACAGCTGGTATCGCTATCTAGACTTGACTTATATAGGTCAAGTCCAGTTACCGATACCCAGTAATTTTTTTAATATATTTTAGTGTTATCCTACATAATATGTACCCGCCCAAAACCCCCAAATGTCCCGCGGTAGTCCCGTTAAGTTTCATGAATATTAATATTATTTACTAGTTGTAATTTTCATACTTTGATTTTTAATATATATATATGTTTCAATTTAGTATAATCTTACGTAATTTAACCTTCATTTAATTCGGGTCGTATTCACATTTGTATACTCCAACGAAAATATGTAATTTGTACAATCAATTGTTTATTAAATTCGATCGTGTATCAAACCTATCGTGACTGTAACGTCTCTGGTCAAAGTATCATGACCGTATAGTCTCTGGACAAGGTATGACGTCATTGTTCAAAGCCGACGACTGGTATCGGACACCCGACTTTATCCAAGTAGGCTTCAGTTACCACACATTACTATCACTGCAAGAAGTGTACAATATTCTTTACAGCTACTAGTGTTGCAGAATACAACCGAAAACTATATGGACAAATCCGGACCAAGAAGAATTTGAGATACTGGCCTACGAGCATTAACAACGTCGTACTGGCGGTGGCTGCCATCACATAACTCCGTAGTGCATCATGTGAATGCTAGTTTATTAAGGAATTCTCTGTGGGACGCGGTAAAATATATTACATTTTCAATTTAGAGCTAAGTTTAAAATTTTGTCGTGTCATCAGCCTTCTTATTATGAACTATCGAGCGCTCAGTATTACCCTTGAATCCGTCGATACTTCTGAGATATTGGAAATGTTAATTGTGATTTTCAGAGGCTGTCTTTCACTCTTTCGAAATAGATGAGGAGATTAGTAATCCTTTCAAACTGGAAAATTTGTAATGTCAAGCTATTGCTCTTTTGATTCAGTGCGATGAGGACATACATATTTTGTAATTTGTGTATGATAATTGAACTACATGGCTAATATTTATTTTAGGACACATAGGTAAATTATTTGATGAAGAGCACATTTCTTAATTCTTGTCTTTATCGTGGTCTCCGCTCATTTTGGAAGTCATGTTTTATTAAATAGTTTGTTGGTTGTGCTTCCGATACATACAGTTAAACTAGCTGAAAACCAGGCGTTGCGCGGTTATTTATTTATTTCAATCCTCTCTTAGCCCCTCTCCCCCTTACCTTCTCACTTTTACGTGGATCGCTGAAACAGTGTCGACGTTTATTGCACCATACGGTGCCTTGCGAAAAATACAGTATGTTCCTCCGGAACTGTAAGGTAGTACTTGCGGGCTTCCATTATGGCTGTAAGTTCAGCTATCATGATTGTCATTTACTTTGGCAGTTTGTATTTACATCCTGTTCACGCATTGGTATCCCAAAAAGCGCATCTCATCCCGTCGTGGGATGTTCGGCGCTACCCCTAGATATTCTCTTGCAAGTGCAAGCAGTTTCTTACGTAGCCAATAATGAGCAGTATAACATATGCACATTATTGGCTATGTAAGAACTTGCCTTCACTTACAACGGAATATCTAGAGGTAGCGCTGAACATCCGATTAGTTTAGTTTAAGTAGTTTGTAAGCCTAGGAACTGATAGCGATAATAGTTAAGTCCCATAGATTTACAAATGTTTGAACAATTTCGAGAGACCGTGGGGTGGGGGAGGGGTGGGGGGAGTCTGTTCTGTTGATGGAGCCCAGAAGCAATGACGTGTCCATGCAGTACAGTACGGTATTTCTTTCCTAGATGTTTACCTTGCCAGCGGACATTGACGAACCAAACCTTTTGAGTCACTATGAACAAGAGTACATAATTCAGAAAGTATGTGTTTCCGAACCATGGTTTATTGGAATGGAATATTTTACCCGAGATGATGCCATCATCATATTTTCATACAGTAGAGCTGCAAGTCCTCGGGAAAAGTAACGGCTGTAGTTTCCCCTTGCTTTCAGCCGTTCGCAGTAACTGTGTGGCAAAGCCACATTATCAAAGCAAGACTTATGGGTCTCAAGGGAGTTTCTGCGATCGTCATATGAATAAAATTCTTGTATATCAGTCTCCAGATCGCTTTTATTTTCTAAAATATGGCCGGTTTCGGGACAGCTGCCCATCTTCAGATCTGTTAAACAAATGTTACAACTGAATGTAAGCTACTATTTACGAAGTATGATATCAAGAAGTTAAAGGAAAAATATTAAAAACATACCAGATTTTTGAAGTTACAGAGTAACCTGTCCTCTGATGAACGAATGATGAACTGTTTCCCCTGTAACTATTGAAAAGGCTGTTGCCCCTCTTCAGGAACCACATGTTTGTCTGGTCTCTCCACAGATACCCACCGCTGTGGTTGCACCTACAGAACGGCTGTTTCCTTGAGGCACGGAAGCCACCCCACCTCGGCAATGTCTGTGATTCATGGGGTGGGAACACGGGTATATTTTGACACATTCAAGGGTTTTAGCATATTTACAAGGATCGTAGCACAGTAATTAAAGACACAAGCCAGGTCCAAGTTGGTGATATAGTCAACACGCAGACAGCCAATAGCTTGACGAAAGTCCAGGTCTGTAGCACAGTTTCTCCACTTCTTATGCCTCGTTAAACTATGTGGCAAATTTCTCGCTACATGATTTGTTGCCCACTTTGAGCTTAGATTATGTCAAATTCATTGCTTTCTGAACTCTGTCTGCATCATATGCGTGTAAAGCACAAACAGTTGTATCACTATACCAAGAACCAACGGTCTTGCTCTTTTACATTAGGAACAGTGGAATGCTAAACTTGAAGATTTCTACACGACTTTTCGGTGTCGGTAAAAGTGGTCTTCACAAAAATGGCACTAGTACGTGAACCAAGTTACAGGTGAGCCTGAGACTTTGCAGACGTTCATGTCGGGCCCTCAGGTACATACTGAACAAATTTCATCAAAATTGAAGATGGTCGAGCCGGGAGCCCTTGGGCACTTGACGTGGAATGACCCGAAAGCATCGGAGGTAGCCTTCGCTTCACATAGATGTATAGTACAAGAGAAACGTTAGTAGTAAAACTTCAAAGATTCAGAGAAAGTTGCAGTTCAAGAGCAAAACACCACAGTTTGTTTTAATTACGACCGCCAGTCTGTATGGACGAGTATTAGCTAAGCTTTTTAACTTGAATGTCGTTATGAAGTTAGAGAAATATTAACATTAAATGCAACACTGCTTGAAATTCAACCTCTTTTGCGGATATTAGACAGCCATCACAGTAATCTATACTAAAGGTGGTTATTAGGTAATTATTAAGCATCATTAATCTGGTTCCTCTCAAATTGTGGTCTACAGCAAAATACTAAAGCCCTGTGTAATAATGTTAGCTCTTTCATCAACAAATATGATTCAAAAAGCTAATATGACAAAGTTTATACTCATGTCTCTTAAATGCTGTAGTATTAGGACAGTTCACCATTCTGTACTGATTTTGTGAGACTAAGTTTCTAAGAAAATGATTATAAAATATTTAAACATTCGTTAACTGCTGGTTTTTTGACTACTTCTTTGACTATAGTAATAAGCCTGCTTTGTACTAAATTATTTACAAGGAATTTCAGAATAGTGCAGTTGTTTTGAAATCAAACACACGTTTCAAAATGTGGTACCTGAATCTGTTCTGTCTTTTTGCTAACATAAACAGGAATAGATTTTAATACAGCAAAGAAAAAACTTTGTAATCTTATCAAGCAAATCTTTATTTAATTAAGATTTAGCAAACGTTCCAATAATGCAACACTGACTGAAATGTAAGCACTAAACATAGCCTACACTTGTCGCTAATCTTCACAGTTTCATTATTCAATAAGAAAACACTATGATCTTCAGCACTTAACGACAGATAAAATGACAATAGGATTTTCAAATTATTTCACAAGGACACTCGGTATACTTCACTTTAATGTGAAAAGAACCTGCACAGGACAATGACATGGGACTATGCTGGGTTAATAGCATTGTTTAAAGTAAATATTATAATTATTAACTAAAATCGCCGATGTGAGGTTCAGGCTGTTGTTATAGTACTACAAGATTGTCTACGTTGACTATGATGGATGATTAGCGCTGAAATGTGGCCCGATGTGGCGCAATGTTATCCGTTGATGTAAGTGGCAAAATTCCTTTTTTTTTTTTTGGCATAGAATTAATTTGAACAATATGCCACTAGCGTTACACTAGTAACCACACTAAAAATATTCTTCCTCCGAGGTCACTTAATATTGTTCTTGGAGAGTACGGCCTCCAACAAAAATAGCCACATGTCACTGCCACTGTTCTCTGTTCAACGTCCGGAGAAAGACTCCCTTTCCAACCAACTTTTTAGCCATGCTAGCCGCCACTTTCCGCGCTTTTTCAAAAAATGTTCAAATGGTTGTATTGCATATGGTACTTAACTATGGGGTCGTCAGTCCCTAAACTTACAAACTACTTATGAACTAGCTAACACTAAGGACGGCACAAAATCCATGCCCGACGGAGGATTCGAACCCCCGACCGTAGTGGCCGTGCAGACCGTGACTGGCGCGACACAGTCCCCACGGCCACCGCGGCCGGAGCGCGCTTTTTCCATCTTTCCCCCTCCATGTCATTACTTTTCCTTGAGGTGGGGATGTCCCCCATCTTTTATATATTAATATAATTTACAAATTTACAAAAGACCTAAGCCAGAACCTCTGCAATATTATTAATTTACATAACGTGTAACAAAGTAAGTATTATAAAACCAAGCATGTTTGCACAGAATTTACAATTAACCAATTTCATTATCCTAAAATACATGTCCAAAGATAATACAGTTACAAACAGATGCTCATTAAAGGAAACGATACAGGACATGTGATATTGGATAGTACAGAAATTAGAAATCACGAAAATAAGTACAAAAATAAATTATGGGTGTCACAGTGTCCCGATTGCTAAGCGTCAAGAACACCGTCAACGGTACGCAATGTTACTGGCAGAACAGAATTTTTGGAGCAGATGCAACCAGCAACTGGTATACCGCGCAGAGAGGCAAAAATGTCATGCTCAGTTCTGTGGCTTGAAGCAAGAATAAACAATGTCAGGAAAATCCAATTTGTGGGAATCGGACACTGAAATTCAGAGAAAAGTTTCAGATCTAGAAATACTATTATTACTTTATTCTGTACTTTCATATTTACTATTAATAGATGTGAACGTAATTACTATTGTTTGTGCTATTGGAAAGTTCTCTAGCATTTTCTAAATTATGGATTTTCTGTCATTGGTGTCAATTTTTGGCAATACAGTAAAATCAGATACTAATATAATTAAAAGTTGTACAAAACTCTTTTCCCTGTATGTTGATACTCAAAGAGACAATACTACAGATTTTTGCGTGTGATAATATTTGAAGGCATTCTCAATATACAGTCGTTACTGTGTGTATTAGTCCATGGTAGAGATGGATGAAACAATTCATTAAACATATAAAATACAATGTACAAGTTATAATATCATTCATCATCATTTTCGCCTGCTATGTACTGTACACTTTTTCCTGGACGAACTGAAAACGGGTTCTGGTAAAATTCCCTTCTCTGTGGATGTATTAAGGACATAAACAACTGTTGGTCTTAGACCTGCTCTATCAGGTGCATTTGTTGCGAAGTTCACCTGTTGCCTGCATTTTCCTTGTTAGATTTAATATCTTCAAGGAAAACTTATAGGTAACGTTCGCAGGTGATTTACAACTGTACTGGAACAAATTTACCTTAAGCAATGAAGTGAATCTCCCAGAAATTTTCGTTTTCTACGAACATAATATCGTCGAAGAACTATGCAGGATTTCAGAAAATCGTTTTGGTCAAGTTATAGAATATTTTTCAATGTTTTCTTACGAACTAATCTGATAAAATTAGCTGAACCCCTAGGTGCACCAATTTTTGCAGCTGTTAGACAACTGCACGACTGGAGACATTCTCCATGTGGGAGTCGGCAGGTTCGAGGAACTCAAGTCCTGAACTTACTACTATAGTGTTTTTCAATCAAATGTTCAAATGTTTGTATATCTATGGGACTTAACTACTCTGGTCATCAGTCCCTAGACTTACAAACAACTTAAATTAACTTATGCTAAGGACAAAAAATACACCCATGTCGGAGGGAGGACTCGAACCTCCGACGGCGAGAAGCGGCATAGTGTCTTTCCTTGCGAAACATGCCATGAGCATGTCCGAGGTACTGATACTCCTGTTGTGTTAACGTCACAAGTAATTAAACATATTTATGTCAACAAATTCTTCAGGTGAAGATAGTAGATTCTTGCGATTACAAGAATCTATTTCAAATGTTGTTTGTATAGTTTATGCGACTTAACTACAGGGTATCAGTCCCTAAACTTACGAACTACTTATGAACTACTTACGAACTAGGACGGCACAAATATCCATGCCCGAGGGGGGATTCGAACCCCCGACCGTAGTGGCCATGCAGACCGTGACTGGAGCGCCTCAGTCTCCTCGGCCACCGCGGCCGGCAGTCTATTTCATTTCCTCCACTCCAAGAAATAGTTTCATCTCGCATATAATAGTGAGTGGAATTGTGTTTGTTGGTTGCAAAGTGAAGAGACGAGTTGCTAAAGATTATACGAAACAAATGCTTTGATTTTGCGTGCTATTGTGTTCGTCTCATATCTAGATTCTGCAAAATTTTAAATGAACGTTTTTTCCTCATATTTCAGGTTTCTTCTACTTCATTGTTGACGATTGCTGTTCTACCACTGAAAAACTTGGAAAACTCTTCATTATAGTATACTGTACAAATGTTTGTAAATCTATCGGACTCAGTAGCTTGGTTATTAGTCCGTAGCTTACAAACTACTTACTTACTTACTTACTTAGAAGTGATATCTGGCGTTCCACAGGGAAGCGTTATAGGTCTCCTACTCTTCCTCGTGTTTATAAACGGTTTAGGAGACAATCTGAATAGCTCCCTTAGACTGTTCGCGGATGATCTGTCGTTTATCGGTTAGTGAAGTCAACAGAGGATCAAAAGCCACTGCAAAGCGATTTAGACCAAATTTCTACATGGTGCGAAAATTGGCAATTTACATTAAATAAAGAAATGTGTGAAGTAATACACATGACCACTAAAAGAAATCCGCTGAACTTCAATTACGCGATAAATCAGTCAAACCTTAAGGTCGTAAATTCTACCAAATACCTAGGAGTTACAATTACGAACAACTTAGACTGGAGAGAACACACAGAAAATATTGTGGGGAAGGCGAACCAAAGATTACGTTTCATTGGCAGAACGCTTCGAAGATGCAACAGCTCCACCAAAGAGACTGCCTACATCACACTTGTGCGTCCTCTCCTGGAGTACTGTTGCCCCTTGTGGGACCCTTACCAGGTGGGACTGACGGAAGACATTGAGAAGATTCAGTGAAGGGCAGCACGTTTTGTTTTATCGCGTTACGGGGGGGGGGGGGGGAAGAGTCACGGAAATGTTGCACGAATTGGGGTGGAAATCATTAAAAGAAAGACGTTATTCATTGCGGCGTGATCTGTTTGTGAAGTTTCAAGCACCAACTTTTACTTTTGAATGTGAAAATATTTTGCTAGCACCCACCTACTTAGGGACACATGACCATACAAATAAAATAAGAGAAAGCAGATCGAAAACGGAACGATTTAGGTGTTCTTTCTTCCCGCGCGCTATTAGAGAATGGAACGGTAGAGAAAAGTTATGAAAGTGGTTAATAAACTCTCTGCCAGGCACTTAAATGTGATTTGCAGAGTACCTATGTAGATGTAGAAACTAAGGTAAACTAACCTAAGGACAACACAAACACCTATGCCCGAGAGGGAAGTCGTACCCCTGACGGCGAATGGTCGCGCGCATCGTAGCACGGCGCCCCAGTGCACACGGCTAATCCACCGCGGCTTTTATGAATTACGTTAATGTCTGTGATATGGTATTAGTTTTCCGGAAATAATGTTCATATTAATGTTCAAGTCAGAACCTGGCTATTGTTATAAATGAAACTTAGTAATTTTCTAAGTCGGTTACGTGCCGGATCTAACATTACTGAAAAACTGACATAGACTGTTCTGGCTTCAACCTACAGAATTATTCCCTGGAGGGCGAGGGGGAGACCGTGTGGCGGTGGGGGCGCTATCTGATCCACTGACCACGGGGGGTGCAGCCACATGCCCGCTACTCAAAAGCCACGCCGCGGGTCGCTTCCCGACTTCAACGAATCGGCCCGTATCCCGGCCTAATGAGGTTCGCTGAACTGCCTTTTGCCGACAAAAGAGGACGCAGAGTCGTTTCCGACGTTACTCCACCACATCGTAGCGAGCGTAACATTTTGTTTCCCACCACACCACTCCAGCATAATCACTTAAATAATTGCGAAATATCCGGGGGAAATGAAAGTCGCACAGGCAGGGGCGCCGACTCCGTGGGTGCTCCGGGGCTCGTGCACCCCCGAAGAATTTTTTGGGGGTGCCACCCACATAAAATTGAGGTGGAAAATGAAATTATATAAATTTTTAAAAAAATCGCGAAAATCAAAACCTACCTTATGACTCAAGAGGCAATGCAAAACGTGACCATAGCGAGAGACGATATTTCATACGTGAAAGAAATGATCAGTTTTGTACGCGTGTCCCCAAGCGAGTAGTAATGAGTGTCTGTCTTTTACCCACTGTGCTAGCTTTATTCATCCTGAAGCACGTTTCGGTCCTTTTGATCTTTCAGGTGTACGTTTTTATGAACATTCAGTTGTGTTCTTTCAGGAATTTAGCTTGAAGAATCTGATGCTGATGCTAAAGTTAATCGTTTTCCATTTATCTTTGTCACTTCCCTTGTTATTAAAATTATAGATTCAGTTGAAATTTGTAATGCTTTTCTCCCAGGCTTAAAAAAAACCTTGGACTATATTAATACTGTCAGAGATATCATGAAGTTATCTCTAAGTGACGAAAGTTTCGATAAAGTATACAGCTGTTGCTTGGAACTGATCAAAAAAGTTTGATATCGGACTTCAAAATCTCAAAATATTTCAATGATTTCTTTAAACTTTGGTGACGGTGTTCTACCAAACGCTTTTGCCAGAAAGAATAGCTTCGCACAAGAAGTGTTACATTAGTGTACAGTGAAAAATTATTTCATTGGTCGTGTTTCGGGGTGTTACTTATATCGAAATATCCACTTCGGCCAATTAGATCGCTTTATTGTAGTGTCCTAATGCAGCCATGCTTTCCTTTTCTTCCTATTTCTTCTTCCTTCTATCTTTAAAAGGCCAGACAACTGCCTATTTACTTTTATCAAGTATTGCTCATTCAAAAATGATTTTCAGAAGGGTTGGTTTCGAACAATTGTGAAACGTGATATAGAGCACCCACACTGATTTTCAAAAGTCGGCGCGTCTGCGCACAGCGATATGTGACAGAGACGTCACATCGCAACTTAACATTCAGATGCTAACCAACTGTGGCAGCAAGCATTTGGTACAATTTGCATCAATCTGACGTTTATTGCATACGATTTTGACGATGTTGCAAATTTAGCGACCATCAGGGTACATTTCACAGGAGTGCCCTTCAATAACTGTTTGCATTCACTTCGAGCCACTGCGTGGAAACGGGAAGCTTCTCCAAAACTACTCCTGGGCGCAAAGTGCAAACCTTTATTCATACCCGCGACTGCTGGTCGCGTGGCCTAGGGGACTGAGGCGCTCCAGTCACGGTCTGCACGGCCACTACGGTCGGGCGTTCGTATCCCCCCTCGGGCATGGATATTTGTGCCGTCCTAAGTGTTAGTTAGTTCGTAAGTAGTTTGTAAGTTTAGGGACTGATGACCCCGTAGTTAAGTCCCGTAAGCTATACAAACATTTGAACATGCTCGCGACTAATGCACTACTTTTGTTGAAGAAGATCGAATGATTGTAACGTCTCGGCCAGAGCGGTCGTCTTCGTGGGCCTCGATTATCTATATATGTGGCTCGCAAACGCATTCGTAAAAAGAGCCGAATTCCATTACTATAGTGATTAAATTTTTTTCTTAGAGCCGCACTTATTTTCTAGAATTGTAGAGAAGTCGATGTCCAAACGGAGTGCCCAAATAACAGTATGAATAAGCTACTCACTATTTGATCGTTCGGGTTTGGCAGTTGATTCATGCAACCTGATGTCTTCTGTCGTTTTCCGACGAGTACGGATCAGAAGTAGGGGTAACTTATAACTTTCATAGAGCACTGACCACTAAATTCTATACTACACTCCTCAAAACAATTAAGGGATCACGTGAGACATCATACACAATATACATATAGAAATGTATTTTATTCAGATATTGGTTGCAGTTGTAATTTATGGGTGATACATTACGAAAATTTGCTGTCTCATCTCTTTACTTGAGGTTTATATAGCGGTTACTTAGAGTGAAGTACCATGGGGCTACCATAATAGTGAAAAAAGTCATTTTCGTTGCACTCTAATATGCTGTGTTAATCACCTCGGACGGCCAGTACAGTTACACATTTGAGTAACATGGACAGTATCAGGTTATCGATCAACTCTTGAGGGATACTTGGCCATTCTTCCATGAGTGCAATATCCAGCTCTGCAACCGTTATGGAAGGTGATGGCTGGTCTGGCTGCAATGCGTCTGCCAAGTGCATCCCAGATATGCTCAATCAATATGATCAATTTAAGTCTGGTGAACAAGCTGGCCACTCCATTCGCTCAATTCCCACAACTTCAAACATGTTATTCAACTCTTTGGGGATGAGCGTTATCGTCCACCAGAAGGAAACCATATCCTATGGCACCAACGTAGGGCACAACGAAATGTAGAAGAATCTCGTCTCTATACCTCTGAATAGTTAAAGCGTCATTCTGAACGACATAGAGGTCCGTAAGACCGACAATTTTAACTCCTGCCCACACAAATCTAATGTTCAAATGTTTGTTAAGCTTAAAAGACTTAACTGCAGGGTCATCACTCCCTAAACTTACGAACTAATTATAAACTAGCTTATACTAAAGACGACACAAACATCCATGCCCGAGGGGGCATTCGAACCCCCGACCGTAGTGGCCGTGCAGACTGTGACTGGCGCGCCGCAGACCGCTCTGCCACTGCGGCCGGCTCCACACCATTTGTCCAACACTATGATATAGTGATGTTTCATGCACATAAACAGGATTGATCCGAGTTTCACGTTCTTTTCCAGATGAGGGAACGACGATTGTCCACAAAATCTTGACTCATCTGTGAACAGATCCCAGCATCATTCGTTACGACTCCAATCGTGATGTTCATCCGTCCAGTTTCTGTGGGTTAAACGGTATCGTGGTTGTACAACATAGGCCTCCATGTTGAGAGGCCATGTACCCGATAAAGATTTCGGACTGTTTGTGTTCATATTGGGCGTCCTGTTGGTGCCTGGAGGGTTCTTTAGGGCTGAGCTGCATTCAACCTGCTGTCTCGACGGGCTTTTAACCGGAGATAACGGTCATCTCTAGGACCTGGCGGCCTGGCGGTCAGTTCGAAGGTCGGAGGAAGGCAACGGCAAACCACCTCCAAACAGGACCATGCCTAGTAAAGAACTGTGGCATTCAAATTAATGTTCGGATTGTTGACTGCTTTATCTTTTTTAACGATCAACTCTTACTGATGTTACCTGTGGACGACCTTTTCCTTACTTTCTTTCAACAGTTCCTGTTCTCTAAATCGCGTCCTTGTTCTGAAAATTACATTTTGGGATACTCCAATAGCTGCAGCCATCTCACTCTGTGTCTGTTTCACTTCCAGTCTTCCTATGGCTCTCCATGCCTTAGCTTCAAATAAGTCACGTGGTTGTTGCATTGGACTACTTGCTGACTACACTATCTGAACCCAACTGCTTGTGTAATTTGTTTGGTAAACACTAGTCAACATCAACACCCTCTGTAACTACTTTATTACCACTATCTCGGTCGCCGAAATGTTGTTGTCGCTACCCAATAGAACCATTTTAGTTAATTCTGCCGATGACAGTACTTCAGAAACTAGATATCTCGACTGATCCCTTAATTGTTTCGACTTTTTTTCTTTTTTTTTGTTGGAAAATCTAACGTAAACAAACTTAAGGACAATACAAACACCCATGCCAGAGGGGGGACTCGAACCCCCGACGGCGAAGGGCCGCGCGCACCGCAACATGGCGCTCCAGTACGCACGGCTATTCCACGACAGGAAGCGTCTCATTAGTTTTGTTTTGGTTGTCGAGACTTTTATCCAAATGTGAACAGATGCACTGCATTGCCATGCGCAACCGAAGATTTTTACTTTTCTTTTACTCTTCTTTTTTATTTTTTTTATTTTTATTTTATTTTATTTTATTTTTTTTTATTTCTAAATGTCTGTAATCCTAAGGGTCCTAACTATTGAGGTAATCGTTCTATAGACTGACAAACTACTTAAACTGATTTATGTCACGGACAACACACAAACACACATACCCATGCTCTATGGAGGACTCGAACCTCTGGCGGGAGCGGTCGCGCAATCCTCGACGAGGCGCCCCAAACCGCACGGCCATTCCTGTGCGACCGGAAGAGTTTTACATCATGCTCTGCAATAGGAAACACGACGGCTGCACGGAACTTTTAACGAAAAATTGTGACGTGGGAGACTGTTCACCTTATGTGTTTATTATAGTAGGAGAAGTTTCTATTAAAAGTGCGCGTTTATAACTTTGCATTCCTTAAAACAAAGCCAGCTTATCGGAACGTCTTGGAAATCTTCTCTGAATTAAAAATATTAAATAATGTCAATTTATCCAAAAGAGCCGCGAACTAATCGCAGATCAGTTGATGTTAAGAGATAAGAAGAAAATTTACATACTATTTCGTTGATCAGAAGCCAGCTTAAGGAGGTAATAGCAATACAGTCACATTACTGTGCATTTTTTATTTACTTTCTCTACAGTTAACTGTAATTACCGCAATTAACACAATGAACGTATCATTTGCACTTTATCTTACAAAGTGTTCCGAAACTGACGACCATCAACCTCAATGCAAGCATGACGTCGGCGAACAACATTCTGACGCACTCTGACAAATATCCCTGATGTATTTCTTGTCACATCACAAAGAAGCTACATTCTCGCAACCAAATACAACTCCGTATCCGCTGGGGTTTCATACACAAGTGACTTCAGATATTGCCATCGAAAATAATCATTGGTATTGAGATTAAGTAATCTCACGGGCCATGAAAAAGGACCTACCCTTCGAATCTAGTGATAATGAAATACATGACTGAGATGCGGACATCCACACAGAAGTGAGGCGGTGGACCGTCATGTGATATCCAAATTCTCTCACGAATAGGCAAGGGTACGTCCTCCAACAACTCAGGCAGAACGCTTTCCAAGAACCTCAAATACAGGCAGCGATTCAGACGGCCGGGTAGAAGATATGGCCGAATGAGGTTGTTGTATACCATGACGGCCCAGATATTCCCAGCAAGACCTACCGATGGTGTGACTCTGCTACAGCATGTAAACTTGTATGCATGTTAATTGTAAAGAGCCTGTAAAATGCGAGACAGAGGGTAGATAAGTTTACTGCCGCGGTTGAATGGCCGAGCGCTCTAAGGCGTCTTGCTGCGGAGGGCGCATTTGCTCCCCGACGGAGGTTCCAGTCTCCTTCGGGTATAGATATGTTGACGTTAGTTAGTTTAAGATAGTTCAGTGGTTTGTAAGCCAAGGGACTAAAACTGCAGTAGTTAAGTCCCAAAGATTTATAAAACATTTTTAATTTTTGATAAGTTTACTTCCATGTCTCCTTATGTGCCGCACGGGAATAGCCGTGAGGTTCTAGGCACCATGTCAAGAACTGTGCAGCTGCTCCCGTCGAATATGACACGCGAGTTGGGATAGAAATCATTAAAAAAAAAGCATTTTTTGTTGTAGCCACGGCGAAGTAGCCGAACGCTCTAAGGCGCCTCGCTGCGGAGCGCAGGTTGGTCGCCGTGGGAGGTTCAAGTCCTCCCTGGGGCATAGGTGTGAGTGTTGTCCTTAGGTTAGTTTACCTTAGTTTAGGTAGTTCGTAAGCTACGGACTGATGACCACGCAGTTTGGTCCGATAAATTTGCAAACATTTGATTCTCATAAACAAACAGCAGTTGACCGGCGTTGCCTGGTTGTGATGACTCGTGTAAGGAAGAGAAATGCGTTCCATCACGTTTCCGACTTTGATAAAGGTCGAATTGTAGCCTATCGTGATTGCGGTGTATAGTATCGCGACATTGCTGCTCGCATTCGTCGCGATCCAATGACTGTTAGCAGAATATGGAATCGGTGGGTTGAGGAGTGTAATACGGAATGCCGTGCTGGATCCCAACGGTCTCGTATCACTAGCAGTCGAGATGACAGGCATCTTATCCGCATGGCTGTAATGGATCATGCAGCCACATCTCTATCCCTGAATCAAGAGATGGGGACGATTGCAAGACAACAAGCAACTGCACGAACAGTTGGAAACGCTTGCAGCAGCATGGACTTTTAGCTCGGACACCATGGCTGCGGCTACCCTTGACGCTGCATCACAGACAGGAGCACCTGCGATGGTGTACGCAACGACGAACCTTTTTTTCCTTTTCTTCGGTAGAATCCAGGTTCTGTTTACAGCATAATGATGGTCGCATCCGTGTTTGGCGACATCGCGGTGAACGCACTTTGGAAGCGTGTATTCGTCATCGCCATACTCGCGTATCACCCGGCGTGATGGTATGGGGTGCCATTGGTTATACTTCTCGGTCACCTCTTGTTCGCATCGACGGCACTTTGAACAGTGGCTGTTACATTTCAGATGTGTTACGACCCGTGGATCTACCCTTCCTTCGATCCCTGCGAAACCCTACATTTCAGCAGGATAATGCACGACCGCATGTTGCAGGTCCTGTACGGGCCTTTCTGGATACGGAAAATGTTCGACTGCTGCCCTGGCCAGCACATTCTCCGGATCTCTCACCAACTAAAAATGTCTGGTCAATGGTGGCCGAGCAACTGGCTGGTCACAATACGCCAGTCACTACTCTTGATGAACTGTGGTATCGTGTTGGAGCTGCATGGGCAGGTACAGACCTGTACACGCCATCCAAGCTCTGTCTGACTCAATGTCCAGGCGTATCAAGGCCGTTATTACGGCCAGAGATGGTTGTTCTGAGTACTGATTTCTCAGGATGTATGCACCCAAATTGTGTGAAAATGTAATTACATGTCAGTTCTAGTATAATATATTTGTCCAATGAATACCTATTTATCATTTGCATTTCTTCTTGGTGTAGCAATTTTCATGGCCAGTAGTATAAAAAGTGCATTGAAGTTGTCAGTAGAGGAATTTTTGAAAATCAACTTTGCTCTATATGTGTTTGGTTTACATACAGATAGCTGTATATCTATACTCATTAAAAATTAGGCACGTATTATGTGGCATTTTTATTGCAATTCGTTTGTACTACTACCACCTAAAATTTTTGCTACTCGTCCTGAATCACTCTGCTTTAAAGCGTATTAATTTTCCATAAGTTTAATTTCATTTCAGTCTGCTCATCAGTTTCTTGAGAGATGTTACTGAGTTGCGTGCAAATAGAACTTGGACCACGCGGGAATAGTCGGGCGGTTCAAGGCGCCTGGGAGGCTGCTCACACTGGGGGTTAGAGTCCTCCCTCGGGCAAGGGCGAGTGTGTTGTCCTTAGCGTAAGTTAAAGTAGTTTGTAAGCCTAGGGATAGATTATCACAGCAGTTTCGTTCAAATGTTTGTAAACCTACTGGACGTCAACTTGCTTTCACAACTATAACATCATATGACATTATGACTATTTATGTGAATAGCGACCAGCCCCACTGCAGAGGACTCTTCCCTGCACGTCTACCGCCACACCCAAATCCCCATTCGCCACACTGTCTCTTTGCTGTACCAGAGCCTATTTGTTGTGTAACGTTCGCAGCCACAATACTATATTCCCGCATCAGGGAGAACAGACCATGAGGTATCGAGACACAATTAATTGTCGTCAGGAGCCCAGCCTCGGCTTATATACAATTATATATTTTTGACGACGTTACAGCGTTCATTTAATGAAGTAAATCGCATCTTGCGATCAGTTATGGCTTCACTGCACTAGGTTTATATAATTGTATACAAGCCGAGGCTGGGCTCCTGACGACAATTAATTGTATCTCGATACCTCACCGTCTGTTCTCCCTGATGCGGGAATACAGTATTGTGGCTGCGAGCATTACAGAACAAATAGGCTGTGGTATAGCAAAGAGACAGTGTGGCGCATGGAGATTTGGGTGTGGCGGGAGACGTGCAGGGAAGAGTCCTCTGCAGTGGGGCTGGCCACTGTGTCCTCGGTGGCGGAGTGGTCAACGCGTCTGCCTAGTAAGCAGGAACTTCCGCGTTCGAATCCCGGCCGGGCACCTAAACCTAGTACAGTGAAGCCATAACTGATCGCAAGTTGCGATTTACTTCATTAAATGAACGCTGGAACTTCGTCAAAAATATATAATTGTATCAAAATATGTGTTTTAAAATTTTTGGTCGAACTATTGTTTTTTATGTCATGTATTTCATAAACAACAGATACGTTTGTATCGGGGTATTTTGTTACTTAGATGTTACGTTATTGATAGTTAACACTGCCAGATCAATAATGCTGGCATAATCTTCGCCCCACTTCCATGAACCACATACATTGTCGAGGTGGGGTGGCGTGCGTGCCTCAACGATACAGATAGCCGTACCATAGGTGCAACCACAGCGGAGGGGTATCTGTGGAGAGGCCAGACAAACGTGTGGTTCCTGAAGAGGGGCAGCAGCCTTTTCAGTAGTTACAGGGGCAACAGTCTGGATGATTGACTGAGGTGGCTTTGTAACATGAGCTAATGTGGCTTTGCCACACAGTTACTGCCAACGGCTGAAAGAAAGGGGAAACTACATCCTCTTGGGTAAAATATTCCGGAGGTAAAATAGTCCCCCATTCCGGCGGGGACTACTCAGGAGGATGTTGTCATCAGGAAAGACAATACTGGCATTCTACGGCCGGCACAAATATCCATGCCCGAGGGGGGATTCGAACCCCCGACCGTAGTTGCCGTGCAGACCGTGACTGAAGCGCCTCAGTCCCGTAGGCCACCGCGGCCGGCTACGCGGCCATTCCGCGCGGCATTTATTGGTCTCGTACATTTAGAAACGTTTGAACACTTTGATATCAGAACCGGGAAGTAGGGAGCACGAGGAGGAGGCGACAGTCGTGAGGGAGGGTGGGGCAGCGGACAGCGGCGGCAGCAGGCAACGCCGCCCTGTCACCAGAGGTCCGCCGCGAATAGACCGGTGACGTCACAGCCGCGGAGGTGCGCGCGCCTAAACACCGCCTCGGCCGACACGCGATCCCCGCTATACACACGCACACACACAACACACACGCCGTCCAACTTTTTGCAAGGTACTCTCTTTTACAACCCGACGCCGCTAGCGTCAAAAAAGAAAGAAAGAAAGAATCCACTCGCCGAGGCTCGGGTTTCAGTTTCCGCCAGTACTGCTCTGTTTGTGGCGCCGTCGCCAGCGGAACGTCATCCTTCGGTCGTGGAGCTGCGGAAATGCAACGCCATTATACTCTTTTTAATTAACGCTCATTTCCGCTCCAGGGTAAATACGATACTAGGAGCAGTCTCGCGTGTTTCCCACTGACACGTTTACACATTCTCACATCATCTTCCCTATTCAGATTACGAGAAAAAAAAAATTGTTCAAATGTTTGTAAATCTATCGGACAAAACTGCGTAGTCATCGGTCCGTAGCTTACAAAATACTTAAACTAAGGTAAACTAACCTAAGGACAGCACACACATCCATTCCCCAGGGAGGACTCGGATCTCCGACAGCGAGCAACCGCGCCGTCCGCAGCAGGCTGCCTTAGACTGCTCGGCCACTTCATCTACATCTACATCTACATAGATACTCTGCAAATCACATTTAAGTGCCTGGCAGAGGGTTCATTAACCACTTTCATAACTTTTCTCTACCGTTCCATTCTCTAATAGCGCGCGGGAAGAAAGAACACCTAAATCGTTCCGTTTTCGATCTGATTTCTCTTATTTTATTGGGATGGTCATGTCTCCCTAAGTAGGTGGGTGCTAGCAAAATATTTTCATAATCATAAGTAAAAGTCGGTGATTGAAACTTCGCAAACAGATCACGCCGCAATGAATAACGTCTTTCTTTTAATGATTTCCACCCCAATTCGTGCAACATTTCCGTGACGTTTTCCCCCCAGTAACGTGATAAAACAAAACGATCTGCCCTTCTCTGAACCTTCTCAATATCTTCCGTCAGTCCCACCTGGTGAGGGTCCCACAAGGGGCAACAGTACTCCAGGAGAGGACGCACAAGTGTGATGTAGGCAGTCTCTTTGGTGGAGCTGGTGCATCTTCTAAGCGTTCTGCCAATGAAATGTAACCTTTGGTTCGCCTTCCCAAAATATTTTCTATGTGTTCTCTCCAGTCAAAGTTGTTCGTAATTGTAACTCCTAGGTATTTGGTAGAATTTACGACCTTAAGGTTTGACTGATTTATCGCGTAATTGAAGTTCAGCGGATTTCTTTTAGTGGTCATGTGTATTACTTCACACTTTTCTTTATTTAGTGTCAATTGCCAATTTTCGCACCATGTAGAAATTTTGTCTAAATCGCTTTGCAGTTGCTTTTGATCCTCTGTTGACTTCACTAACCGATAAACGACAGCATCATCCGTGAACAGTCTAAGGGAGCTATTCAGATTATCTCCTAAATCGTTTATAAACACGAGGAAGAGTAGGGGACCTAAAACGCTTCCCTGTGGAACACCAGATATCACTTCTGTTTTAATCGATCACTTACCGTCAATTACAACGAACTGTGTTCTTTCTGATAGGAAATCGTGAATCCAACCGCACAATTGGGGAGATATTCCATAAGCACGCAATTTCATAAGAAGTCGCTTGTGGGGTACAGTGTCAAAAGCCTTCCTGAAATCCAGAAATATGGAATCGATTTGAGATCCCTTGTCGATGGCACTTAACACTTCATGTGAATAAAGGGCAAGCTGTGTTTCGCAAGAGTGATACTTTCTGAATCCGTGTTGACTACGAGCTAATAGGTCGTTCTCTTCGAGGTAGTTCATAATATTCGAACAAAGTATATGTTCCAAAATCCTACTGCAAATCGACGTCAATGAGATAGGCCTGTAATTTCTGGGATCATTCCTATTGCCTTTCTTGAATATTGGAGTAACTTGGGCAAATTTCCAGTCTTTGGGTACGGATCTTTCGCTGAGTGATCGGTTGTAAATGATAGCTAAGTACGGAGCTATTGCATCAGCATACTCTGAGAGGAATCTAGTTGATATACAATCTGGCCCGGAAGATTTATTTTTGTTTAGTGACTTGAGTTGTTTTACTACTCCAGGAACATCTATTTCTAAGTTTCGCATGCTGACAGCTGTTCTTGGATTGAATACTGGAGTGTTCACTTCGTCTTCTTTGGTGAAAGAATTTCGGAAACTTAGGGAAACTAACCGAAGGACAGCACATACATCCATGCCCCAGGGAGCCGGCCGCGGTGGCCGAGGATACTGAGGCGCTCCAGTCACGGTCTGCACGGCCACTACGGTCGGGGGTTCGAATCCCCCCTCGGGCATGAATATTTGTGCCGTTCTAGTTCGTAAGTAGTTCATAAGTAGTTTGTAAGTTTAGGGACTGATGACCCCGTAGTTAAGTCCCATAAGCTATACAAACATTTGCCCCAAGGAGAACTCGAACCTCCGACGGCGAGCAACCGCGCCGTCCGCAGCAGGCTGCCTTAGACCGCTCGGCCACTTCACCGCGGCAGATTACGAGAGAACGGCGATAATTAATCAGCTTGCTTGTGAAATACTGTGTTTTTTACGTATAAAAGTTATTTTTTTTGGGGTGATAACGTATTTGCGAACATGCCGAAAAATGACGCCATTATCTCTTAAGAGTTGCTATTCTTATGCCTAGAGAAGAACTTTTTTTCAACCTATGGGTCGCAAAGTCTTGGTCAGCGGGTCGTAGTCACAGTAAATAGTTAGTTGTATCATAAAACTAAGAGTCCAGTGTTTTGGATCCCATCCTCGTCCCCACTTTTGTGTCTCGTTGCCGCCGGTTGTCCTAGGTGTCAGTGGCCGAATAGAGAGAGACCGACACAGGGAAATAGGATGCACGCGTGTGCGGGTACAGAGACTGAGGTGACCAGCCAGTGGGACAGCTGAAACTAGAAACACTAAGCTAGATTACAACAAGATATATATTTCGTAGAAATAATACAATACTCGACTTGGAGGGCAGCAGACTAGTGGAATGCAGATACATAGTTTATCTAGGTAGAGGCCTGCCTACTGATGAGTCCTAGTGCCTGTCCTAATCCCAAGTGCCCGATGCAGTTCAGTGGTGGCCACGAGCGGAGTTGCACCAGAGGGCGCTCGTGGCTGACGTCGTAAGAACGCCGCGCCCTGCTTGCATGGCGGCGCGCGGCGAAAGTACGTGGCACGCACTTCAGACTTGTGCGACACCACACAGTGTATGTCTGAATAATAGTGGATCCGTAATAAAAAAAAGTATTAAGAAAAACAAAAAAGTTCTGTATTACGTGTGGCAGTGTGTTGAAGCGATTGTCGTGTAGCTGCAAAGCAAACGATGTGAATAACTATAATTGATATATGATGGCTACCAGCTATCCTAATGTGGAATAAATGCCACACCACAATATATTTAGTGATGATACCAACTATCTGTCAATCCCACCGTACACCAAATGTAACATAAAAATTTGTTTTACCATCTGATTATAATATGCTAGCCAAATAAAAACCGGTCATGGGAAAATATCAATAAAAACATTCCACATAAAATGTAACTGCTTTGTTGTTTTTCAAGATACCAGGCCGCGGTGGAGTGGCCGAGCGTTCTAGGGCGCCCTCCTGCGGAGCGCACGGTTATCCGCCGTCGGAGTTTCTAGTCCTACCTCGCGCATGGGTGTTTGTGTTGTCCTTAGCATAAGTTACTTTAAGTTAGTGTAAGTAATTTGTAAGCCTAGGGAGTGATGACCAACGTAGTTAAGTCCCTTACATTTACAAACATTTGAATATTTCAAGATACCTTTAGTCGTAAGAAAAATAAAATTTATCTTACATTAAAATTAGGTAATTCCTAGCATTCCAGATTTCGAGGCGAGTTTTGTTTTAAGTAAGTACCGTTTTGAAATTATTAAAAGACATGCTAAGATATCTCAATAATTTTATGCGAACTGGGTATCTACATCTGTTGTCTACGCACTAACGCCATTACAGTCTCATTCTTCCTTGTTTACGTTGTGTACTGATTGTTTAAGATGACTCCGATAATCGTAAGTCCCGCCGACTGTGAATCACGGGCTGTTATAAGATTTCTTAGTGCTAAAGGCCTAAAAGCGATCGATATTCATCGTGAGCTATGTGCAGTTTACGCAGAAAACATTATGAGTGATGGAATGGTAAGAAAGTGGTAAGAGAATTTAAAGTTGTTGTTGTCTTAAGTTCGGAGACTGGTTTGATGCAGCTCTCCATTTCTTCTTCCTGAACTTTAATTCCTTCACCAAATGTCTTTACGCTTGCTCAATGTACGGATTGAATAATATTGGGGATAGTCTACAACCCTATCCTACTCCCTTTCCAACCACTGCGTTCCTTTCATGCCCTTCGACACTAATAACTACGGTCTAGTTTTTGTACAAGTTGTACACTGTTCAAAACAGTTAGCGGATCAGGTGAGATGTCATACACAGTACACATATGGTAACGTATTCAGATATTGGTTCAATTTTTATTCGTGTGTGATACAGTACGATATTTTGCTGTCTCAGATCTTTAGTTGAGGTTTACATGGCGTTTATTTAGAGCAAGGCACCATGCGGCTACCATAGTAGTGAAAACTTTATTATTGTTAGCCTGTAATATGGTATGTGATCACCAGGAACGGCTATTACGGTTGCAAACCAACGTTGCATGGACAGTCTGATGTTATTAATTAGATCTTTAGTGGTATTCTGCCATGAGTGCCATATCGAGCTCTCCAGCCGTTATGGGAGGTGCTGGTCTGTCTGCAAAGCGTCTGCCAAGGGCGTCACAGACATGCTCAATCGGGTTCAAGTCCGGCGCTCCATTTATTGAGTTCCCTCAACTTCAGGCATGTTGTCCTCCAGTGCAGCTCTGTGGGGACGAGTGTTATCGTCCACCAGAAGGAACCCATCTCCTGTGGCACCAGCGTAGGGCACAATAAAAGGTCGGAGGATTAGGTCTCTATACCTCTGAGCTGTTACAGCGCCATTCTGAACGACATAGAGGTCCTTACGTGCGCCAATACTGACTCCTGCCAACACCATTCGTCCATCACCAGTATATGTTGATGTTTCCTGCACATAAGCAAGATTGTTCCGAGTTTCGCGTTCTTTCCAGATGAGGGAACGACGATTATACGGCTGAACACAAAATCTTGCGTCATCTGTGAACAGAACCCGGCGCCATTCGTTACGAGTCCAATGCTGTTGTTCCTCTGACCAGTTTCTACGGGCTACGTGGTGTCGTGGTTTTAATGGGACACACACCATAGGCCTCCGTACGTAGAGGCCACATTCCCGAAGGCGATTTCGGACTGATTGTGTTGACATTGCGTGTTATGTTGCTGTCTGCAAGGTGCATTACAGATGAGTTGGAATCAGCCTTCTGTCTTGACGGGCTGTAAAAATGTTCAAATGTTTGTATAGTCTATGGGACTTAACTACGGGGTCAACAGTCCATAAACTTACAAACTAATTATGAACTACCTACAACTAAGGACGGCACAAATATCCATGCCCGAGGGGGGATTCGAACCCCTGACCGTAGTGGCCGTGCAGACCGTGACTGAAGCGCCTCAGTCCTCTCGGCCACCGCGGCCGGCTGTCTCTCTCTCTCTCTCTCTCTCTGTCAGTTCATTCTTTCCCTACTTTTCTGAAATATGAATGAAAGGAAATAATTCCCACTACTGCTGGGCGTCGCTATGTTCATATACTATTATGTTAGTACGGTCGCTGACAATTTTATAGATTGAAAGAAAGAAACTTGGCACTGGTTGTGCATTAAACTAATGGCGTATGACGTGGGCTAAATTTATACGTCCTCCATAATTTAACTCTGAACGCAAAAGAGGAAAACTGATTCTCAACGTTCGTGCAGATTAAAGGGAAAATGTTATTTGCAAAACATATGGGCAAGGCAAGGCCGTTTAGTTTTAGATTGTCTGAACCCATGTTTATTGGACTCAATGACTCTTGTTTGGTAGAGTACTATCACCTCTCAAAGTATTCGACACTTCTTTTTTTAACACAGTGTATTGTTGATACGGCTGTCCGCGAGGCACTGTTAATATGCAACCGAATACAGGGAAAGAATTTCGCAAATACTTTATGCCCTGGCAATGACATATCCGCTGTTTACCATTCTCATTAACTGTGCGGTGAAATCGTACTGCAGTGTCACAAATTCATTCATCGGCCATCAAACATATACATCTACGTGGGATACTCTGCAAATCACATTTAAGTGCCTGGCAGAAGGTTTATCGAACCACCATTATACTATTTATCTTCCATTCCATTCTCGAATAGCGCACGGGAAGAAAGAACACCTGAATCTCTCCGTTCGAGCTCTGATTTCTCCTATTTTATTCTGATGGTCATTTATACCTTTGTAAATGGGAGTCAAGAATATATTTTTGCATTCGGAGGAGAATGTTGGCGATTGGAGTTTCGTAAGTAGCCCACGCCGCAGCGACAAAAACGTACCCGAGTCACACGATAATAGTAGGTGGTGATTTTAATTTACCCTCGATCTGTTGGCGAAATTATATTTTCAAATCAGCAGGTAGGCATAAAACATCGTCCGAAATTGTACTCAACGCATTCTCTGAGAATTACTTCGAACAATTAGTTCATGAGCCAACTAGAATTGTAAATGGATGTGAAACCACACTTGATCTCTTAGCAACAAATAATCCTGAGCTCATAACGAGCATCAAAACGGATACAGGTATTAGTGAACACAGAGCTGTCGTAGCGAAATTGAATATCGAAAGTCCCAAAGTTACCAAAAATAAACGCAAAGTATATTTGTTCAGGAAAGCAGATAGAAATAAAATACATTGCTTCTTGAAAGACAGCTTCCACTCGTTTCTAACACTAAACGTAGATGTAGACCAGATGTGGCTCAAATTCAAAGAAGTGGTATCAACAGCAATTGAAAGTTTTATACCTAATAAATTAATAAAAGAAGGAGGCGATCCCCCTTGGTACACAAAACAGGTTAGGACACTGTTGCCAAAGCAAAGGAAAAGGCATAATAAATTTAAACGAACACGAAATCCCCAGGATTTGCGATCGTACTCAGAAGCTCGAAATTTAGCGAGGATTTCAATGCGAGATGCCTACAATATTTATCACAACGAAACTCTTTCTCGTAATTTGACTGAAAACCCAAAGAGATTTTGGTCATATGTTAAATATACTCGGGGCAAGTCACAAACAATACCTTCACTACGTGATAGTAATGGCGATCCTGCCGATAACAGCGCTACTAAAGCAGAGTTACTAAACTTAGCTTTTAGAAACTCATTCACCAAAGAAGACGAAACCAATATTCCAGATTTCGAATTACGAACAGATGCCGTAATGAGTAACATAGAAGTAGATATAATCGGAGTAGTGCAGCAACTAAAGTCACTTAACAAGAACAAGTCTTCTGGCCCGGATTATATACCCATTAGATTTCTATCTGATTATGCTGAAGCAATAGCTGCTTACTTAACAGGCATATACAACCGCTCTCTAATAGAAGGATCTGTACCAAAAGATTAGAAAGTTGCACAGGTCACACCTATATTCAAGAAAGGCAGTAGGAGTAACCCACTGAACTACAGGCCTATTTCATTGACGTCAATTTGCAGCAGGGTTTTGGAACATATCCTGTATTCAAATATTATGAATTACCTCGAACAGAACGATCTATTGACCCAAGGTAAACACGGATTTAGAAAATATCGTTCATGCGAAACACAACTAGCTCTTTATCCACACGAAGTGATGGGTGCTATCGACAAAGGTTCGCAAATCGATTCCGTATTTCTTGATTTCCAGAAAGCTTTTGACACCGTACCTCACAAACGGCTTTTAATCAAATTGCGTGGTTATGGTATATCGCCCAAATTTGCGATTGGATAGGGGATTTCTTGTCAGAGAGGACACAGTTCGTAGTATTCGATGGTAAGGTATCGACTAAAACAGAGATGATATCGGGCGTTCCACAGGGTAGTGTTATTGGTCCTCTGCTATTCCTTATTTACATATACGATTTAGGGGAAAATCTAAGTAGCTCTCTTAGGTTGTTTGCAGATGACGCCGTCATTTACCGTCTAGTAAAATCATCTGAAGATCAAAACCAACTGCAGAACGATATGAATAAGATATCAGTATGGTGTAAAAATTGGCAATTGACTCTAAATAATGAGAAATGTGAAGTCGTCCACATGAGTACGAAAAGAAATCCGTTAAACTTTGTTTACAACACAACTCAATCAAATGTGAAGGCCGTAAACTCCACAAAATACCTAGGAATTACTATTACTTCAGACTTAAACTGGAAAGAACACGTAGACAATATCGTGGGAAAGGCGAGCCAGAGACTGCGTTTTATTGGCAGAACCCTTAAAAGATGCAACAGAACTACTAAAGAAAGTGCATACACTGCGCTTGTTCGTCCGTTTTTGGAGTATTGCAGCCCAGTGTGGGATCCTTATCAGGTGGGTTTGACGGAGGACATCGAAAGAGTCCAAAGAAGGGTAGCTCCTTTCGTATTGTCACGGTACAGGGGAGACAGCGTCACGGAAATGATACAGGATCTGGGATGGGAATCATTACAACAAGGGCGCTTATCACTGCAGCGTGGGCTACTTGCGAAACTCCAATCGTCAACATTCTCCTCCGAATGCGAAAATATATTGTTGACTCCCACTTACATAGGTAGAAATGATCATCAGAATTAAATACGAGAAATCAGAGCTCGAACAGAGAGATTCAAGTGTTCTTTCTTCCCGCGCGGTATTCGAGAATGGAATGGGAGATAAATAGCATAATTGTGGTTCGATGAACCCTCTGCCAGGCACTTAAATGTGATTTGCAGAGTATCCCATGTAGATGTAGATGTAGATGTAGATAAGTACCGTTGTAATGATTCCCATCTCAGATCCTGTATCATTTCTGTAACGCTGTCTCCCCTGTATCGTGACAATACGAAACCTGCTACCCTTCTCAGTCCTCCGTCAAAGCCAACTGATAAGGATCCCACACTGGGCAGCAACACTCCAAAAATGGACGGACAAGCATAGTGTATGCAGTTTAAAGGTTCTGGCAATAAAACGCAGTCTCTGGTTCACCTTTCCCACGAAATTATCTACGTGTTCTTTCCAGTTTAAGTCTGAGGTAATAGTAATTCCTAGGTATTTTGTGGAGTTAACAATTTCTCAAAAAAATGTTCAAATGTTTGGTAAGCTTAAGGGACTTAACTGCGGGGTTATCAGTCCCTAAACTTACAAACTACTTATCAACTACCTTATACTAAAGACGACAGAAACATCCACGCCCGAGGGGGGATTCGAACCCCCGACCGTAGCGGCCGTGCAGACTGTGACATGCGTGCCGCAGACCGCCCGGCTACTGAAGCCAGCGAACAATTTCTCATTTTCCATCTATACATATATGAGTACAGTATGTGATCAGTTATTTTGTATAGCCCTTTCGTGGTGCATCGGCTTTTTAAAATTTTATTTTAGATTGATTGTGATATGCAGGGTATAACAATACCTTACGACAAAAATTGCAGTTCACATTCCTGTCGCTTAGACTCAGACACAATGTTATAAGAGCGTGGGTCCGGAAACGCTTTGTTTCCATCCCACACCTCATTTTTCCCAACGCAGTAATCGGCGAAATCACACAGGAATAGAACGCACCAGCATACCAGATACAAGTCTTACAGGAGATATTCTATATGACTTCCGGGATCACCGATATATGTATTAACTAGCCGTTGCAGAGAATGCGCTGATATATCCGTGGAACAATGCGTAATCGTTTCGCAACCTTCAATTATAAGGGCACGGAGACTCTGAACACATTGTACTGGGGTTTGATATACAACTCAAGGGTTCTCAACTGTCCCCACAAAAAACGTCCAGTAGGTTAAGGTCCGGAGAGTGTGGAGGTCAGGCAATTGGTCCCTCTCTGCCTATCCAATCCTCGCCGATTCTGTTATTGAGAAGCCGACGGCCATTAGCACTAAAATGAGAAGGTGCTCCATCGTGCAAGAAGAATATTTTCTGTCGCGCATATAAAGGCACATCTTCTTACAGGACAGATACAGCATTCTCTGCGAAGTAACCGTAATTGTGTCTGTTTAATATGGGTACAAGAACTTGAGGCCCTGTTAAATAGTCATCAGCAATGCCGACGTAAACATTGACATAAAATGGTTGTTGATGACTTACTTTAACAGTTGTGTGAGGAAAGACGTAAGTCCGTAAATGCTGATTGTGAAAATTGACAATCTGATCTCGAAACGACGCCTCATCAACGAAAAGCACCACTGCACTAAAATTGATTTGTCTGTATGACGTATAAATCATTCGCAGAAGAGTACCCGTGCAGAACAATCAGCTGCTGATGGTGCCTGCACACGCTGTAGGTGGTACGATGCAGCAGGTCCTCGTCCTACACCCGCAAACAATCCATTTTTGGAACTTGTTTATCTTGTACTGACACTACCGTCCTGTTAAAATTACTTGCCAGTTGACACTTGAAGCGTTGGAGTTGCTTTGCTCCAATCAGAGGCTCATTGTCACGTCCGAACCTGTCGCCGTTGGAAAACTGCTACAAGTGATCAATTCACTTGAAGTTTTTTATCCGGCTTTCTTCCTTGATGTGCTTCGATGCCGATTCACATGGCTGTTACTTTTATGTCGCATTTCATGTCTTATAATAACCACACCAAAAACAACACACGCTAACAATGATTTTATTCGCGCAGCTGGTTTTTATCATGTGATTTAATGGTGGTGTGTTCCCTTCTTCGTTTTTACTTGTATCCTTTCCTCATATTTATCAGTGAGTTTCTGAAGGAACGCTTAACACAATGCTTTATCTCTAAGACCGGGACAAGGGACTGATAATCGTCGCTATTTAGTCCCTTCCAAAAACAACCACCACCACCACCAACAACAACAACAACAACAACAACAATGATGGACACTTTTTATACACAGCACAAAATAAATACTGCAGGATCTGAATTATTTCGCACAAGCTGCGCTATAGCTTCATGCATGCAGTTATTATCATCACAAAGATCGTCTTTCATTACACCAAATTGAGACAAGATATGTGGAGTCGAAATTTTCGAAAGCTACAATTCATCGTTTTGAGCAACTAGGCACAAGAAAAAGACAAATATTCAATAGTCTTGTGAGAACACCAATTTTGATATTAGCTTCACGTGTTAGACTTTGTGGGTTCTAACCTCGTCGAGGACAATAGATTTAGTATCTCTAACGTTAATAAAAATTACTTCGTGGCTTATTTTTACTCAATTACTTGGGTTAATTGAATTGATTTAATACTAATATTTGCTACGTCATTGACCTTTTTAATTGCCTTTTATTTTTCATCCTATCGTCTGAAGTGTTCTGGACGCTGGTTAAAGTATATTCTTCAAACCGCAAACCAACACTTCCATATTTAAAGTCACTTCCAGCCAGGTTAAACACGTAATTTAACTTAGCTATATTCAGTTTTAATTAAGAGATCCAGTCTCTGCCGTGCCTCTGTCATTTCCAATACGTGCAATTACAATTTGTAAACTTCTTTATGTTAATTGTTCAATTAAAATGTTCTTAATAAATATAAAGAAGAACTCAGTTTTACTGAGAAACGTCTTAAAATCAATTTATTCGCCGTATTAAACTTATAGACCAATAGTAGAACAATATATTGAACATCAGTCAAACCATGAATAAATAATACAGTAGTACAGTAGTATCATGAACATACAAAAAATTAAGTCATATGGAATGGCACAGAGCTGGAGCACTGCCATAACCCAAAATACTTGGGAGTCACACTGTATCGTGCGTTGACATTGAGGAAGCACTGCCTAAACATAAAACAAAAAGTATACTCACTCAATAACATCATCAGAAAACTCGCAAACAGCGGATGGGGTGCCCAACCGACAGTACTCAGAACAACGGCAATTGCACTATGCTAGTCTGCTACTGAATACGCCTGCCCTGTTTGGTATACATCTGTCCACGCCAGGCATGTGGATGTTTCCTCAATGAGACCTGTAGAATAACAGCAGGATGCCTGAGGGCAACGCCTACTCACAAACTATACAACCTCGCGGGGATAGCCCCACCATATATAAGACGGGGAGTTGCCGCAAATATAGAGAGACGTAAAGTAGAACCTAACGCTGCTCCCCCGCTACATAGACACCAAAACTCCCCGAAGCAGGCTGAAATCCAGGAAGAGTTTTACTGTCAACTGTAGTACATCACCTTCAACGGCAACACGAAAACCGTGGCCAACCAGAAATGTTGACATCGCAACATGGATTCCACCTCTGTAGACCCTCCCCCCAGGCGAAAATCTGCCGTGGAAAACGTGGAAGTCCCTCAACAGACTAAGAAGTGGGGTGGGTAGAACAAAGGACAATATGGCCAGGTGGAACCACCTCGGGGATGAATCAACTCTCTGCGAATGTGGATCCGAACAAACCGCCAAGCACCTGTACAGCTGTCCTCAGTGCCCAGTATCCTGCACGCTGGAGGACCTATTGCAGGCCAAGGGGAATGCCGTCGAGCTTGCTAATTTTTGGCCTGATTATATTTAGTGGTTTTGTGATTTGTTTATATTTAATCTCTTTTGTTTTGTATCATAGTTGTCCTCTTGTCTTTGACTTTTGTATGCAACGCTTTTGAGACAAATAAATAAACAAACATAAAAATCAACAAGAATGAATGCTTCACTTGTCTTTTCTGTCCTGTTCAGCTTCTCTTAGATCACGGAGAAACTTCTTCAATTACTTCATGTGTGACTACTTTGCGCCGCCTTTCGTCCCCAGAATCTGTAACACACATTGATTATGGCGGCAGCTTCTGCTCTGCGCAAGGCTAATATCGACTTAATTAATATTTAGGGACCTCAAGTCGATGTAAAGAGGTAGTATTGTTCAATGTAACACTACAAGTCCTTTCAATTGGAAACCTGTAACCGACTGTCCAGCAGCACTGCTCATCGGTTCGAAACGCGACAGCCCGTGTACCCACTAGCGGGAGTGAAACGATGAGGTGTAGCGTGGAAACGAAGCATTTCCGGCCCTTTGTTTATTTAACGCTAGCTGAAAACCCAGCGTTGCCTGGGTGTTTGTTTATTCGACATTCTCGCAGTCCACTCCCCTCCGGTCCTCTCTCTCTCTCTCTCTCTCTCTCTCTCTCTCTCTCTCTGCCGGCCGCGGTGGCCGAGGAGACTGAGGCGCTCCAGAGGCGCTCCAGTCACGGTCTGCACGGCCACTACGGTCCGGGGTTCGAATCCCCCCTCGGGCATGGATATTTGTGCCGTCCTAGTTTGTTAGTAGTTCATAAGTAGTTTGTAAGTTTACGGACTGATGACCCCGTAGTTAAGTCCCATAAACTATACAAACAAACTAAACAAACATCTCTCTCTCTTGCCCACCTCTTCCGCCGCCTCCCTCCATTGCCTCGTCCTGTCTGCTCATTCCAGTGCTTCATTTTGTCTCCTCCTCTGTCTCTGAAAACCGCATATATCTGTCAACTTTCGTGGCGACCAGCGAGACACTGTCAGAGCTTAATGCAAGGTAGCCTTTGCCTTACACCATACGCCGATTTGCGGGTTATAAAAACCCTATCCATGATAACATTCACACAAGAGCGAAATACTGATAATTAGTAAAATGGTGACAGTCAGTTATAAGGTACCCTCTTGTTTTGGTGGCCAAGTGTGCAAAAATTTCTTCAAGATCGGGTTAAAACTGTGGGTATGTGTCGACGTCTACAAATAAAATACCCTCCGCCAAGTTTTATGTAAACAGTGAGCTTCCTCTTATTTTCAAGGTCACGTGTACAAGATTTCACCAAAGACTTTCCGGGGAACTGTTCGTGAGGCCTCTCCAGTTCGTCTTGCCAACGGGTTCGAGGAGCTGTCTGTCTCGGACAATGTTCCTGAGCCGGATGGCGTCGCTCATAGTGAGGCCACCACGCAGCCTGCGGGATCTGGGCTGTCACAGACAGTGGATTTGCTTGTAATTGGGAGTTCCAACGTTAGGCGGGTAATAGAGCCCCTTAGGGATAAAAAATGTTCAATTGTTTGTAAATCTATCGGACCAAACTGCGTGTTCATCAGTCCGTAGCTTACAAACTACTTAAACTAAGGTTACTAACCTAAGAACAACACACACACACACACACACACACACACACCCATGCCCCAGGGAGGACTCGAACCTCCGACGACGAACAACCGCGCGCTCCGCAGCGAGGCGTCTTAGACCGCTCGGCTACTCCACGGCGGCGCCTTAGGGTTATGGCTGCTAAGGGGGTGGGGAGGGGGGCTGGAAGGGGAAGAAGGCCACCGTCAACTCCGTGTGCATAACAGGTGCAGTCATTCCAGATTATAATAATACTGCATCCCCTCCTCTCTATTCAACGTGACGATTCCGTACAAAATGAAGCTGAAAATAGTCTGTGCCAGTGCAGACAGACATTTAATATGTATATATAGGGTAATTCGTAATTATCAGACATTGCACTGAGTGTTGTGAATTTATAATATTCATGAAAGAAGAATTCTACAAGAGTAATTAGTTTGCGTGGCTAGAGCTATGATAAACATATTCGATCATCAGATTTTGAGCTGTGCTGAAACTAAAACTCCTTTGAAACATGTGACTATATAAATGTATCTGCCATCATTAAATACAGTAATTAGGATTTCCGTGGCGTTTTTCCATGCTAAATATAATACGGTCGTGAACTTTCCAGAACATTCTATTTGCATGTTTTGTGACAGAGGACTCGTGGAAAGTTCAAATTGTAATAGAAAGTTTTAGACAGCTCAGAGAAAGACATTGTAAATTGTATGTTGCTTGGTCATGTTAATTTGTGCCAGTAATTAACGTAATATCTCAAGTGACAATGTTAACTGTTTTCGTATTTCAGAGGACTGTGAACATTTGTGAGTAACCCGATTGTATCATTTTGTGTATATCCTTTGGTAGATTACGAGTTTATGTTAGTATCAATTTCTATCCTGTTGTTTATTAATTGCATTAAGTTTTGTGATTTGTATAACTGACGTACGTAATTTTATGCTTTGTACAAGGAACTGCAGAAAAGAGAACCACATTGAATGTTTATTATTAATGGATCTTTTATGATGTATAATTTCATTGGTTTGTTCAATTGCATTATTAACAATGGTAATTAAATTTCAATATTGGTAATTGTTAACAACAATTGTAACCAATAGACTAATTGTCAGCAAAACTATAAATATAGGCGACTCGGCACCATCAAGCAGTCCAGTTTGAGTCCAGTACAGTGCAGTTTTAGCCCAATGTGAACTATAACTCTGCACGAGACCTCTGCTGTATGAAGTTGCTAACGTGCAGTTTATATTGTATGTGAGGTTTTGTTACTACATCGTGTGTAATAAAACAGTATATAAAACATAATTGTTTTATTTACAACTTCTTGAGTTTCTGCAAGCCTGTATCCCGTAAATTGCATATTGGTGGAGCAGATTTACTTAAACCCCCAATTTCAAGATAAGAAAAACGCAAATTGTTTATGACTTCATATCTCGTGAACTATATGTCGAACTGTGTTATAGTATCGAAGGAAGATTCAGTGGTATGTATGTGTACTGTCTGTGAATTGTCTCGCGAATACAGTTTACAGTAGAAGTAATAACTTGTAACGTCATACCAAATGCCATAGATATACATAATGAAGACCGGAAACGTTAGCGATAAACTTTTTTTGCTTTCATCATTTTGTAGGGGTTGTCAGCAAGAAAAATTTTCGTAAATATTTCAAATTACGTTCAAAGTTTATTGCAACTCGCTAAGTACTCTCATTCTCAAATGGTTGACGAATAAAAGCCCCGCAAGAAGGGGCAGTTTTCATTGTTTCTGGCGTGATATCGTATGAACTATGTATCGTAGGTGGTTTTTGCCATAATAGCAAATGATTCCTGACCTTAAACAATGTTTGTACCAAATTTGGTTAAAATAGGTATATTAGTTTAGGAGCATGTGTAGAATATTATCGCATGATGCGGCCATTTTTAACGAATGTCATTGTTTATGACGTCATATCTCCTTACGTATGTGTCGTAGGTGGTTCTTACCCCGACAGCGATAGTTGGCTAATAGTAAGGAACATGTGTACCAAGTTTGGTTGAAATCGGGCCAGTGGTTTAGGAGGAGATAAGGAACATATATACACACATACCCACATACACACTTACAGTCTGTTTTATGATATGTATAGACTATATATAAGAAGGCGAAAAGTAGATACCGCCTACAGGAAAAATGACATTTGGGAACAAGAAAGGCAACTCTACGAATATCAGGAACTCGGATGGGAAACCATTTCTCAGCAAAGAAGGGAAAGCTGAAAGGTGGAAAGAGTACATAGAGCAGCTCTACAAAGGAAATGAACTTAGAGACGATGTTGTAGGAAGGGAAGAGGAAGTAGATCAAGATGAAATAGGAGATACTATACTGAGAGATGAATTTGACAGTGTCCTGAAAAACCTAGGTCGGAACAAGGCCCCAGGAGTAGATGACATACCCTCAGAGCTACTAAAGTCTCTGGGAGAGCCAGACATGACAAAACTATTTGAACTGATGTGTAATATGTGAGACAGGCGAAATACCCTCAGACTTTAAGAAAAATGTAATAATCCCCATTCCATAGAAATCAAGCGCAGGCAGGTGTGAAAATTACAGAACCATCAATTTGATAAGTCATGGTTGCAAAATTTTAACACGAATTATCTACAGGAGAATGGAAAAGCTGGTAGAAGCTGACCTCGGGTAAGATCAGTTTGGATTCAGGAGGAACGTAAGAACCCGGAAGCAATACTCACTTTACGTCTTATCTTAGAAGATAGATTAAGGAAAGGCAAACCTACGTTTTTAGCTTTTGTAGATTTGTAGAGAGCTTTTGACAATGTTGACTGGAATACACTCTTTCAAATTCTGAAGTCAGCAAGGATAAAATATAGGGAAAGGAGAGTTATTTACAACTTGTACAAAAGCCAGACCGCAGTTATTAGACTCGAAGGGCACGAAAGGGAAGCATCAGTTGGGAAGGGAGTAAGTCAGGGATGTAGCCTTTCTCCGATGCTATTCAATTTGTACATCGAGCAGGCGGTGAAGGAAAGCAAGGAAAAATTTGGAATAGGGATTAAAGTTCAGGGGGAAGAAATAAAAATATTGCGTTTTGCTGATAACATTGTAATTCTTTCAGAGCCAGCAAAGGACCTGGAAGAGCAGTTGAATGGAATGGACAGTGTGTTGAAGAGAGCGTATAAAATGGACATTAACAAGAGCAAAGCAAAAATAATGGAATGCGGTCTTAGAAAATCAGGCGATGCTGAAGGAATTAGATTAGGTAACGAAATAATGAAGGTGGTAGATGAGTTTTGTTACTTGGTAGTAAAATAACATGCGATGGTCGCAGTACAGAGGATATAAAAATCAGAATGGCAATGGGAAGAAAATCAGTTTTGAAAAAGAGAAATTTGTTAGCACCGAATATTAATTTAAGTGTAAGGAAGTCTTTTCTGAAGGCATTTGTGTGAGTGTTGCCTTGTACGGGAGTGAAACATAGACGATAAGCAGTGCGGACAGGAAGAGGATATAGGTTTTTGAAATGTGGTGCTACAGAAGAATGCTGAAGATTAGGTGGGTAGATCGCATAACTAAAGAAGAGGTACTGAACAGAATTTGTGAGAAAAGGAATTTTTGGCATACCCTGACTAAAAGAAGGGATCGCTTGGTAGGACACATTCTTAGACATCGAGGAATCGTAAATTTAGCATTGGAGGGAAGTGTGTGGGGTAAAAATCGCAGAGGAAGACCAAGAGACGCGTATAGTAAGCAGACTCAAGTGGATGTGGGTGTCGTTCTTATGAGGAGATGAAAATGCTTGCTCAGGATAGAGTAGGGTGGAGAGCTGCATCAAACCAGTCTCCGGACTGAAAACCATAACACAAACAATGTTTGTACTAAATTTGTTTCAAATCGGTACATTAGTTTAGGAGCATGTGTAGAATACGAGGCGCGTCCAGAAAGTAAGTTCCGTTTGGTAATAAAATGAAATTGTACACAGATACAGAAGAAATTTTTATTGCTCAAAATTCTACAACTCTTAAACTACTTTTCCACGTAAGTGCCGAAATTTTGCAGGCATTTGTCATAGCGTGGCACCAGGTTTTGTATACCTTCTTCATAGAAATCTGCCGCCTGTGTCTTCAACCAGTTGGAAACAGTTTCTTTCCTGGATCCATAGCGAGAGCACTAATTGTAAACCTACGGTTTTCCTGGATCTTGATATGAATCGCGTGAACCAGTTCTTCTGCAACCAAAGGTGGACGCCGACTTCGTTCTTCATCGTGCACATCACTACGCCCCCTATTGAACTGTCGGACCCATCTTCTCGCCATCGAATCACTCATCGCATTTGGTCCGTAAACATCGCAAATTTGCCGATAAATTTCACTTGGGTTACTTTCCTCGCATTCAGAAACCGAATCACCTGATTTCGAAGGCGGTGGGATTTTCAATGAACAGCAACATTTCAAAGAAGCACAACAAAGCGTACGTAACTGACAACGATCTCCAAATGGCGCACGTTCTTCTCCTTGATGCACATCGTCTACAGCGCATGTGCGGAACTGCAATCGCAGCGCTGCAGCGGAGATAAATTGAAACGGAACTTACTTTCTGGACGCGCCTCGTATTATTGCATGATGCGGCAATTTTTAAGGAAGGTCATTGTTTATGACGTCGTATCTCCTTACGTATATGTCGTAGGTGGTTCTTACCCCGACATCGATAGGTGGCTGATAGTAAGGGACATGTGTACCAAGTTTGGTTGAAATAGGACCAGTGGTTTAGGAGGAGGTGTGGAACATATACACACACACACACACACACCCACATACACACTTACAGCCTGTTTTATGATCTGTATAGATTATGCCTTCGTGTAGTTGAGAGGAATGAGTGGTGCAATTTGTGCGGTATTTTTGTGTTACACCCCGCATACGTACGCGGCCGATGCCTCGGTGATTAGGCAGTGAATAGGTGTATGGGGATGAACAGGATCCGGCTCCCCCGCCCCTGGCGCCGCGGCGATGGCATCGGCGTGGCCCGCATACGCATGCGCATGCGCCCTGGTGCGGTCGCGTGCCGCCCCCATCTGGTGGTCACGGGCCGCTGCGCCGCCACTCGCCGCTCCGCCTCACCGGCGACCCGCCGTGCGTCACCTCTGTAACTGTGGGAGGCCTGCACAAAAAAACCTATACTCGAGCCCCGCACCGCACCGGCATGTGCCTTTAACATCGCCGCCACTCCACATCCAGTACCGAGTGGCTATGCGGATAGAGGATGCGGTTACTGCTCCAGGGAGACGTTATCGTTCGCTCACTCCCATCTCTTGAGCAAGGAGATGACGCGTTGGGGAAGTCTTGAAGAATACGATATAAGCCGCGTGTCTCCTCCCCCCCCCCCCCCGGGTCTCCAACCTCCCCTTTAACTCAGCCTAACACACACCATTTGAAAATTAAGGAAAATTAAAGAAACTGTAACTTAATGACTCCAGTGTCAAAGAACGAAACAAAGTGCACTCTCCTGTGCATTAAAAAACAAAACAAAAAAGCAATATTTTGTGACAGGTGAACATTGTAACAATTTTCCTACGCCCAATGGTTCATGGTGTGGGTTCCTGTAATCATGTCCTAGTTCATGAACCACGGGCAACGTATGAGTGGCCAAGTAAGTGTTCCTGACAGTTGGGATACCAGTTACTTTGGAATAAGGTTGGGCATCTCGGACATATTCTGAGTCGTGGCCACCTTTGTGCTTAGACGGCAAAGACTACCAAATCCACCGGTTGGTCCCTCAACCGTTAGGGGTAAAACTCAGTGGGGCCCAGGGCAAGTAAGGCTAGCTAGCAACCTGCTTCCCAGGTACTTCAACATCATGCTGGCAACAATCAGAGCAAAATGCCTCGGACCTTTGGAGGTGATGGAGTTCCACCTCTAATTGACAGACCAGGGACTCCTCAGATACGACTTGGCAAACGATCTGCAATGAGATGGGGAGCTATTAATATCAATGGGAATTACAATGGGAAGAAGGTAGAACTGGCGGAGGCTTCAAGTAAGATGGGGTTAGATGTTTTAGCTGTTAGTGATGTTAGAGTAAGGGGAGAGAAAGAGAACGAAGTCGGAGAATACAAGGTCTACCTGTCAGGAGTTAAAGTACGAAGAGCACAGTGGGGTGTAGGATTGTACATCAGGAAAGCAATCGAACCCAGCATAATTGAAATAAGGTATGTAAATGAACGACTGATGTGGATAGATTTGGCCATCTCCAGTAAGAAAATTAGGATTGTGGCATTGTATTCACCCTGTGAAGGGACAGATCAAGATGAGACGGACAGATTTTACAATGCACTTAGTGATGTAGTTGTTAGAGTGAAGGTTAAGTATAGTGTTTTACTCATGGGTGATTTCAATGCCAGGATAAGAAATCGAACAGAAGGTTATGAAAAGGTTATGGGTAAGTTTGGAGAGGATATGGAGGCCAACAGGAACGGAAAACAGCTCTTGGATTTCTGTTCCAGTATGGGCTTAGTTGTTACAAACTCCTTCTTTAAGCATAAGGACATTCACTGCTATACTTGGGAAGGAAGGGGAACCAGATCTATCATTGATTATATAATAACAGACCAGGAAGACAGTCAAGAACACACGTGTTTTCAGGAGGTTCTTTGATGATACCAATGATTATTTAATCTGCAGTGAAATTGGTTTTGTGAGGCCAAAAGAGCAGAAAGTCAGGTCCATGAGTAGGAGGATAAGAGTGGATGTATACATTCAATGATGTATCAGATTTTCAGGTAGAATGGGATAGGAACGACCATGGAAACAGGATCTCATTTGAGGAAGTGGAGAAAATGGTCAGTAGATTACAATGCAATAAAGCAGCTGGGGTGGATGAAATTAAGCCGGAACTCGTCAAATACAGTGGAATATCAGGTCTCAAATGGTAACATAGGATAATTGAAAAGGCGTTGGAATCGGGACAGGTTCCGTCTGATTGAACGAAATCAGTAATCACGCTAATTTTCAAACATGGAAACAGAAAAGATTGCAACAATTATCGAGGTATCTCTTTAATCAGCGTTGTAGGCAAAATATTCTCAGGTATTGTTGAAAGGAGAGTGCGAGTATTAATTGAGGACAAGTTAGATGAAAATCAGTGTGGGTTTAGGCCTCTTAGAGGCTGTCAGGACCAGATCTTTAGCTTACGGCAGGTAATGGAAAAGTGCTATGAGTGGAACAGGGAATTGTATCTATGTTTCATAGACCTAGAAAAGGCTTACGATCGTGTCCCTAGGAGGAAGCTACTGTCAGTTCTACAAGATTATGGTATAGGAGGCAAACTTCTACAGGCAATTGAAGGGCTTTACGTAGACTGTCAGGCAGCAGTTAGAGCAGACGGCAGATTAAGCTCAGGGCAGTTTCAGTGGTAAGACAAGGCTGTAACCTGTCACCACTGCTGTTCATACTATTCATGGATCATATGTTGAAAACAGTAGACTGGCAGGGTGGGATTAAAATAGATGAAAACAAAATAAGCAGTCTCGGATTTGCGGACGACTTAGTTGTAATGGCCGATTCAATTGAAAGGTTGCCAACTAATATTTCAGAGCTCGATCAGAGGTGCAAGGATTATGATATGAAGGTCAGCATCTCCAAAACGAAAGTAATGTCTGTGGGAAAGAGATTCAAACAGATTGAGTGCCAAATAGGAGGAACAAAGTTAGAACAAGTAGACAGTTTCAAGTACCTGGGATGTATTTTCTCACAGGATGGCAACATAATGAAAGAAGTGGAATCGAGGTGCAGCAAAGCTAATGCAGTGAGTGCTCAGCTAAGATCTACTCTCTTCTGCAAGAACGAAGTAAGTTAGCGGTGCACCGCTCTATCTTTCGGCCAACTTTGTCGCATGGGAGTGAAAGTTGGGTGCATACAGGTTACCTTATTCATAAGGTAGACGTTACAGATATGAAAGTAGCAAGAACGATTGCAGGCACTAATAGATGGGAACAATGGCAGGAGGGTGTCCATAATGAGGAAATCAAGGAAAAACTGGGAATGAACGCCATAGATGAAGCAGTTAGAGCGAACAGACTGAGATGGTGGGGTTATGTTACATGTATGGTGGAAGCAAGGTTACCTAAGAGACTCATGACCTCGGCAGCGGAGGGTAAGAGGAGTCGAGGTAGACTAAGAAGAAAGTACTTAGATTCGGTGCAGAATGATTTTGAAGTAAAAGACAAAACATCAGACGAGGCATGAATGTTAGTATTGAATAGGGGATCATGGAGGAATTTTATTAGAGGTAATATGCTCCAGACAGAACGCTGAAAGGCATAATCAGTCTCTAATGATGATGATGATGATGATGATGCAATAATGATTGACATAGCGGGCACCTTTGATGATCTTTTGTGGTCCACCATGTTCTGGAGGTTGAAACAACTGCAGGTCCAGAGTCTCTGTACCACAGTCTATTAGACTACTGCAGAGGAAGGGTAGTGGAATGGAGGACACATAGCCAAAATGTTATAAACAAAATAACGAAAGGATGTCCACAAGGATCAATCTATGGCCCCATTTTCTGGGACCTGGCGATTGAACCACTCCTTCATCTACTGGATGGGGATGTTAGGGTTGATGGAGTTGTCGCATACGCAGATGACCTTCTAGTGGTTGTCTCCGCCAACAACAGGGCCCAGCTAGAGGAGAAGGCACGTCAAACACTGACAACAATAACACAGTGGTACAAACACAACAAACTCATGTTAGCAAACAACAAAACGACATACACTCTCCTCAAAGGGTCAGTACAACGAAACCCATCAGTAAAATTAGACAACACAAATATAAAACGAACAGTAGTCACACGCTATCTAGGTGTCCACATTGATGAAAGACAAAATTTCCACGAACACATTAAGATAACCACAGAGAAATCAGAGAAAATATCACACAAATTGGCAAGGCTTAATTCAACCACATACAGACTGCCTCTGTCAACTAAACGAACATATCACTGTGCTCTCTTCGAGACAGTATTATGTTTTGCAGTGAGTACCTATGCTCAAATATTGCGTCTAGTAATCAACAAAACAACTGTGAGACGTGGACAGAGAATTGTATTATTACAACTTACAGGTGCATTCAAATCAACATCGATAGAAACGCTATGCGTCCTTCTCGGTATCAGTCCAGTTGACATCACAATAAGATATAGAGCTGCAGCGTACTGGATTAAAATGGGAAATCTAGACAAAGTGCGCCGAAATAACGGGCACGTATATCGTAACAAACCGCCAAAGGAGGACAGACACATGGCAGCATAATGGGAGACCTGCGATAAGGGACGTAGACTGTATACACTGCTATCAGACATTAGAGAAAGAAAATGGATGACGCATATCATCCCCAGTCGCGGTATGGTTCACTTCCTTACAGGGCATGGTCATATCCCACTCACATGTTCCGAATGGGACTGGGCGACACCAACACTTGCACCTGCGGAAACACCGAAGGCTACCCTGAACACATCGTCTTACTCTGCGGACGATACACAATGTCAGAGACACACAGCAGCTTGACTTTACAACTGACAATACGATATATGACATAATAAGAGACGAACAAAAATGGACAGAACTCAACACACTAGCAGAGAAGATATCCAATGCAACCTACGAAGAATACAAAAGGACATGGCTCTACACAAGGCATATCCATATACCCCGAAGAGTGGACAGGTATAGTTGGGAACAAACAGACGAGGAAGAAGGCGATAAAACTTTCACAAATGAAGGAAGTGACACCGATGAGACTCAAGACTGACAGGGGAGCAATCTCCCACTGTCATCAATCCAAACCAGACCTTCTTTAAATTAATGGGGATACTAACACCTGAAACACAAGAAAGAAAAGACAATATAAATAAAAGAGGCTAATATCACCGAAACCATGGAAACTGTGCTGGGTGATCGGTGGCTTGAAGGAAATATTCCAAGGTACTCAACGCCCAGCACAGTACAATGCAGCTTACCATAAGGACAGAAAATTCCATTATTTTAGATATAATATCTTTCTTTCCTATTACATTCTTTAGACCATGATTACAATTAACAAATTTCAGAATACATTGAATTTCGACATGTGTATAACAACCATGTAACCAATCATGTTTTTATGTTCTCAACTACATCTAATTTATTGTAAAATGCACGAATTGTAATTTGTTATATTATAATAATGTAGCAAAGGTAGGCTAAAAATGGAACAGCGGCATTGATCTTGTGTCTAATGATTGCAGAGACCGTGTGCCCCAGCAGCCATGTGGTGGCGTTATGTTTGGTCCGTGGGAAGATATTGAGGTCGGCGGCCAAGACGCAGCTGACACGGATGGCCGCCGCCGTTGTCAAATGTCTAGTTGATCAACGCCAGCGTGCACCGACAGAGGTGCCACTCCTGTGCAGTGGCGTAGCTATGTCACCAAGGACCCCGGGGCAAAGTTACATTGGGGCCCTCTTTAAAATAAAACAAAACAGATGCAAAACCAGTGCATCATCAGCTCCTTACCGCCCACTAGAAGACATAATAAATACTACTAAGTAAATTATTATATCTCACGCAGCAGATAATGTTTCAAAATGTTCAAATGTTTGAAAAGCTTATGGGAATTAACTGAGGGGTCATCAGACCCTAAACGTACAAACTGTTTATGAACTAACTTATAGGAAAGACAGCACAAACATCCATGCCAGAGGGGGGATTCGAACCCCAGACGGGGAACGGCGTCGCGCATTGGAGCATAGCGCCTCAATGCACTCGGCCTCTCTGCCGCTGCGGCAGATAATATTTAATCGTACACTCTAATATAATTATACCTGTGAAAGTTCATTTGATTGTTATGCTTTCACGCAAAAATTACTAGGTGAATTTGGATGAAATTTTGCAGAAGTATAGGGTTAGACATGGGTAGGACATACAGATATAATGACCGCATGGTACAGTTTTCTAAGCTGATCCATACAAGGCGAATGAAGTCAAGTCGCAGGCAGAAACTAGTAAAAAATAAACAATGAAGAAGTATTACTCAAGCACGAAAACATGGCCCCTGCTGCGAAGCAAACGGGAACAGCCGCGGTGACAGCAGGCGGACTGTTTTCAGTGCCAACAACTCACTCTCGCTACGTTTTCATAGCTGTAGTACATTACAGTAATAATAATATGGATACACAATTAAAAAGTAGTCAATTTCATTTTAACACAGTGTTCTCCGATTCATTTTCTTTCCTTGGTGTCAGTGAAGCTAACTTGTTAAGAGGACTTTTACATGTTTCATAATCTTCTGGCATTTCTTTATTTCAAAGGAGACGAAGTCGCAACAGAAGCGGCTCTAAAATGATACAATGTAGGAACTGTAGTTGGCTTTAAGATCTTTTTTGGGTGAAGTCTCAGTAATTCTTAGAGATAGTGTAAAGATTACGCAAATAATCGTCTTCTTTAAAATACATGTTACTAATATCGAGACTTTCACTTCTTATATAAAGCTGAATCCATCAAGTACACGTTTCAAGGTCTGTTAGAAATTTTTGAAGAGTCTTTTATGTTGTTTTCACAAATTCAACAGCAGCACAATTCGGTATTATTAATGTCAACCAGATCGAGCAAACGCGATAGAACACAAAAATAAACAATGACAACAACTAATACACTTGCTGTAACACGTAGGAGAGCGCGCGAACCGTACGAAGCTTCTCGACCGTGACGTAGTACGCAGAACGGAGAAAATCTCTGTTTTGCGCATCTAATATGGGCTCCCGATGATTTGGAAGACGCAGCTGTTGCTGTGAGCAGGTTTGATGGTGCCACTACTTCTGCTGCTACGCCGACTGAAGTGTGCCGATTGTTGGACACGGCGACAGGCGGCTTGGATGGTCATCACTGCCACCGAGTGGCGTCGAGTGAAGTGAAGGCCCCATTTCAAGCAGTGTTCCGCCATCCGGTGGCCCAGTGCGGCTACTGTGGGAGACTTGGTTTGAGGGAGGGAGCAAATGATGGACGGTAGGGGATATATAAAAATTCCAACGTCGCTGACGGAGGGCGAGGGGCCCCTTGAGCTCGGGGGCCCCGGGGCACTGCCCCGCCTAGCCCTATGATAGCTACGCCACTGCTCCTGTGAGACTTGACACAGGAGGCGGTGCTCGTGGGTGTCGCATGCGGCACAGTTCTCACAGTCCGCTGATGCGCACAGGCGTATGGCTCGGACGACTCGGCTAAGTCACTTTGCAGTTAGTGTTGACAGCTGACAGCTGGAGTTATCAGTGTTAACGGCGACGTAAAAATGCAATACCGTACAACTCAAGAGGCGACTCATCTACATATTTACTCTGCAAATCGCATACAAGTGCCTGCCAGACGGTTCATCGAACCGTTTTATTAAATTTCTCTACCGTTCCATTCTCCAACATCGCGTGGGCTTTTTGAACCTTATAAAGTGGTTTGACAAATGTCTCAATGTACTTGGAAATTATGTAGAAAAATAAAGATATGTCTTATCTTTAATGTCTCATTCTACTTTCTTCCTTTCATACACAACTCTGGCCACAGTCCACGTGGGAAACTTATTTTCCAACTCCCCATCGTAGTGGTAGATCTCTTCTGTTTTACTCAATGACGATCCGTCAATTATTACCTACTGTGTCCATTCTGACAGAAAATCGCGAACTATGTGTCTGCCTTAGCGACTAGCTGCAAATAAAAATCATTACATACAGTGACAATTTTCCAATTACTTAAGATTGAAACAGTGCATATGGAATACATGATATGATTACATTTTCAGCTCGGTAACTCATGCGGTACTAAGGTACCAGGCGTTGACCAATGCTGAAACAACCGTGTCAGAATGCTCTACAGGTGGCAATTCAGTCACTGATTCTGCCATCCAATCGGTCATGCTAATGGCGAATCCTGTCTTGGGAAACATTATCCGACGCCTGTTTGATCCGTTCAAGTCGTTCTCCATGAGTTGTGGGTTGAAGAACCACATGTATCATTTCTCGTCCCATCATATCCCACACGCACTCAATTGCAGATCCTGCTGACTAGACACGTAGTGCAAGGAACATTCGTGTCACACTTTATCATGTCGGGACAACACATCACCTTTTTGTGTCACGGCAAAAGAACGTGTCTTAAAATAATCTGCACGAACCGAGAGCTGGTCAGTGTTAGCTCTACAAATGCCAAAATAGAAGGAGAACTGTTGCTTATTGCATCCCAGACGATAAGGACTGGGATGTGGTGGATGTACTCTGCGAGACAGTGGTCGCCAGGTCAACGTCGAGCAAGCGATCATCACCTGCGTTCAGGCGGAATCTGCCTCCATCGCTGACGACCACAATCCGCCATTCCATCTTTTTTGAGTGATCCTCTAACGGCAACGTTCTAGTCGCGCATGTTGATGATGTGGCTTTAGTGGAAGATGGGCTACAGATGTCTGAACCCGCAGTCGCGCTGGTAGTAACCGAACAGTTCATGTCGACACTTTTGCCCTCAAAAACCCTCTTATCTCTGCTGTGATAGGTATACGATCTTCGAATGCTGCCCTTACAATACGACTATCTTGGCGGCCGTCTATGCTGCGTGATTGTCGACGAACTCGTCTACGGGTGTATGAATTTTCACGTGGCCATTGCAACCAGCATAACTGCACAATCAACGTAGTACGTCCATCTTGTGAGTCGATTCTCCAAAAAGATCTTCGAGTCACTCGGAAGGCCACAGTTTCACAACTTTCAGAATCGCTCACGCGAGTCCGTGACATGGCACCTGTTTGTTACACACGTCATGTCATACTGAGCGTTGTGGGTGCAAACGTTGCCTATTAAAGGCTACACACATGTTGTTCACTGGCAGCCGTGTCACTACGCTATCTGTTGGTCCACGACGTTGAAACCGTTATCGCTACATCTACTATCCCGCTGGTGGCATCTGCCGTCATCAGATCAACATCGACGTCGTCTATCTATGTGTAGTAGTTTTTTCCTACGGTTTACTCCCCCCTGCTATCGGCGAACTGGATAATCTCACTGACGGCGTGCAACTTTTACCGCTTCTGTGCATCCTTTTTCATCTCGCAATGGTGGAATGACATTAAATGCGCTCACCTTCTCTGCCGCTTACTCTGACATGAAATGAATGGAAAAGTAATTAAAAGCATTTTTATGAGCGTTTATTCATCGAGAAAACACATCATGAACTCTAGACTCTCCTTTCAATTGCTGTCTGTGGCTATGTTGAATGAAAGGAAGAAAATGGTTCTGTTATAACCAGGAATAACGCAAATAATACATCACCAACCAACTATTTAATTAGCAAAATAAATTCTTTACCAAGAGCCAATGTTTTGGCGAAACACAATGAAGATAACACAATTTCTAAAGTTTATACCGAAGTCCTGGCGTTATCAGTATAGTAATAAAGTCAGGCAGAAATTCACCAGTCCGTTGATGTTCTAAGTCACGTAAAAGTCGAAATCCCAGTTCCGTATATCGGGCAGAATCCAAGACCAGGGCATACGCGTAAACACTAAACATCAGGCAGCAGTGCGTAGCGTAGCACTTACTCGTTGTGGAGTCGAACATAACAGAGAGCGGAAAACTGGCTACTAGACGCCGCGCTGGCGTTAAATTAGGCTCTATAGTGCACGGAGCCGGTGGCTGCAGTCGTTATCTCTTCTAGTCGGCCAATCACTGTGTTGTCATGGATGCCCAATCGCTGATAGTGGCGGCGAGCGCGTGCGCGCAAGCGGCCTGCGATGCTACAGTGGTCGCGGGCCAAGTGCGGCCGGAGATACGTACCATAAAGCGCGCCGCTCCAAGTAGAGGACTTACAGTGGTTTATACCACAAGTTGTTTTCACAGAAAACCTTTGTTTATTGTATAGTCAATGGACTGGCTTCTTTTTTTCTTTGTCTCTTTTGTGCATAAAAATGATCATATAGTTTGCGACCCTGGAGCATGTGACATGTAATTGACAATGAGACAATCAGTCGTTTTCTCCACTCTGTCCATTTCCTCCCCTCTCCTACACCTTTCTGTCCACCTCCTGTTTAAAAAAAAAATTCAAATGTTTGTGGAGCTTATGGGACACAACTACGGGGTCATCAGTCCCTAAACTTACAAACTCCTTATGAACTAACTTATACTAAAGACAGCACAAACATCCATGCCCCAGGGGGGGGGGGGTTCGAACCCCGACGGGGAATGGCCCCGCGCATCGAAGCATAGCGCCTCAATGCGCTCTGCCGCTCCGCAGCGGCCCTCCTGTTCCCTCTGACTCCGTTCGTCTACTACCCCTCGCCCTCTCCCATCCCTCTCTTCCTTCTCTTTAGGTAACTTATGTACCAAGGCTGGAAGAAATACATCGAGAGGCTGTGAACTAATGTTCAACGTTCACGTATATCACATATACAGCACACGTAGATGCTTTCCTACTGTTTTACATCGTACGATTCCAGAGACAGTGCAAAATAGATCTATGAAATTTAACCTCATAGAATGATAGCGAATTTTGCTGCACAATTTCATTTTCACATAATTCAATGTTTATGACGTTATATATCCTGAGCTCGATGTCTTAAACTGATACTGCAGGTGCAGGGTGACAATCATTGACTGTATGAAACAAAAACGTAAATTAGTTACAAACTATGGCGTACACACATTACATTCAACATGTAAACGTCACTACAGATATTAGACTGAAGTAGAGGCTTTGAATCAAAATTTAAATGGCGGCCGGGATTCGAACCCGGAACCTTCTGCTTATTAGGCAGATGCCACAACCACTAGGTCACCGATATATTAACTACAGATGTTCGGATTTAGGTTAAAACATGTTCGATATACCCTGCCTTCTATGGCGATGACGTAACACAGACAAATACAGTAGAGTCTCGATAATTCGAGATGAACGGGATCGAGACCACCGCGAACTATCGAAATTTAAATGGGTAAAACAAATATTATGATATTGCATGTAATAAAGGTCAAAATATGAACTTTATTAAAAGAAAAGTATTTACATACGCATTTGCATTGCCAAAATAACAATTATTACTTATTTAGAGAAGTAATCTTGAAGTGTTTTTTGTTTGGCGACGCTGCAACGTTTCCTTGCGGCAATTTCACGCCAGGTGTAGTATGTCAGGCAGTGGTTCTACGTAGCATATGGTGGCCTCGAGAGCAGCGTAGCCATTGGTGTGACTTGTCATGGGTGCAGCCTTGCCTCGTCATCCTCATCACTCTCACACTGCCATGGAATGTTAACCAGGTCAATTATACAAGGGTCTGTCACTTCCAACTGTTCTTCCGAACTTAACCACTCACCTACATCCACCTATTTACACCCCGGCAATCTTCTGAAATTACACAACGATTGATCGCCCTCATATCTAAATCTTCAGTTTCTGTGTGGCAGACTTTCCTGTGGAATTTTCCAACATGACTTAGAAATTGTGTCTGACTTCATCTCGCTCCAAGATTCGCTAATCCAGTACACGACATCCTACAATGCTTTCGTTGTCTTCGGAATACAGGTTTAACGGCGTAATCACCGTCGATACCTTTTTAGGCATTCCAGAACGCCCTGATACATGGGCTGAATCAGACAGGTAACGTTTGGTGGGAGAAAGGAGGCACGGATACCGTCGCACTGCAGTTCTTCTGCACTTGGATGTGAGGACGCATTATCCAGGAGTAAAATTGCTTTGCATGGCAGTCCCTCTTTCTTTTAAAAACATTTTGCAGTCAGGTACAAACGAGTTAAAAAACCAGTTCTTTTAGATTTCCTGATTCATCCAGGCATTTTCTCATGTGTTGAAGACAACCGGAAGAGCTGAGATGGCTACATTCTTGAATGCTCTTGGCTTAGCAGACTTCCCCATCACAACCAGTTTTAGTTTGTGGTTTCCAATTGCATTTGAAGCTGCCATAACTTTGAGCCGCTCTTTGCTTTTTTTGGGCCCAGGAGCACTTTTTTCTTCACGAGAAGCAAGTGTTCTTGCCGGTAACATTTTAAAATTTAGCCCAGCTTCGTTACAATTATATACTTGTTCATTAGACAAATTTTCGTCAGTTATGATTTTTTTTTCGACGATAAAATTTGAAAAGGGCTGAGCGTCACCAGAGAGTTTTTCTCCACATACGTCTAGTTGACGCTCTCCATACCTCTTCTTCCACTTGAGCCAGCCCACACTAGCGGCGAATTTGTCATCTCTTTCCTGCAGCTGGTTTCTGAAAAAACAAAGCTTTTTCTTACCAGATTTGGCCAGAAATCGGAGCACCCTTCTGTCTCTGTTGGGTAACCACATGAACAATGCCTCATTTGTTTTTCCGAAGTCTGACTTATGTAGACTTCTTCGACTGCGAGATTCTTGACAGCACTTCTGTGAAGAAAACTGCTCTACTTTAAGTCGGTTTCTTTGCCAGGCACCAATAGTAACTTTAGCGACACCATATTCGTGGGCCAGATTATTTGTTGTTCCTCCCTTGTCGTCTTTGTGCTTATATTTTTACATGCAATGTTACAAATTTGTCATGAACTGCTGATGTGTCAGAACATCGATGCTGTTGATGACCTCATGAATGGCTGTTTGCAGTTAAGGAATGGATTTGGGGTTATACACTCCTGGCCATTAAAATTGCTACACCACGGAGATGACGAGCTACAGACGCGAAATTTAACCGACAGGAAGAAGATGCTGTGATATGCAAATGATCAGCTTTTCAGAGCATTCACACAATGTTGGCGCCGGTGGCGACACCTACAACGTGCTGACAACAGGAAAGCTTCCAACCGATTCCTCATACACAAACAGCAGTTGACCGGCGTTGCCTGGTGAAATGTTGTGATTCATCGTGTAAGGAAGAGAAATGCGTACCATCACGTTTCCAATGACTGTTAGAAGAATATGGAATCGATGGGTTCAGGAGGGCAATACGGAACGCCGTGCTGGATCCCAACGGCCTCGTATCACTATCAGCCGAGATAACGGGCATCTTATCCGCATGGCTGTAACGGATCGTGCAGCCACGTCTCGATCCCCGAGTCAACAGATGGGGACGTTTGCAATACACCAACCATCTACACGAACAGTTCGACGACGTTTGCAGCAGCTCGGAAAACATAGCTGCGGTTACCCTTGACGCTGCATTACAGACAGGAGCGCCTGCCATGGTGTACACAACGACGAATCTGGCTGCCCGAATGTCAAAAGTCATTTTTCGGATAAATCCAGGTTCTGTTTACAGCATTATGATGGTCGCATCCGTGTTTGGCGACATCGCGGTGAACGCACATTGGAAGCGGGTACTCGTCATCGCCATACTGGCGTATCGCCTGGCGTGATTGTATGGGGTTGCATTAGTTACACGTCTCCGTCACCTCTTGTTCGCATCGACGGTACTTTTAACAGTGGCCGTTAAATTTACGACCCGTGGCTCTGCCTTCATTCGGTCCCTGCGAAACACTACATGACAGCAGGATAAGATACAACCGCATGTTGCAGGTCCTGTACGGGCGTTTCTGGATACGGAAAATGTTCGACTGCTGCCCTGGCCATCACATTCTCCAGATCTCTCACCAACTGAAAACGTCTGGTCAGTGGTGGTCAAAATTTTAAGTCAATTGAGCGACAAATTCGGAATTTTGCGCATACAAACATAATTAGGCCAAATATTTACTTGTGAGATTTCCTTGATCAGTGGTTTACTTCCAGTTTTAAATTAAATTTTTGTAGAGCTTATGGGGACATCAGTTCCTAAACTTACAAACTACTTATGAATGAGCTAATACTAAGGACGGCACTAATATCTATGACTGAGGGGGCATTCGTACCGCCGTTCGTAGTGGCCGTGCAGTCCGGTGCAGTCCGTGACTGGCGCGCCGCAGACCGCTCGGCCGCCGATTTTGGAGCGGACTACAGATTTATTCTACTACCACAAACTTATACTTCGCGCAAAGATAACAAAGATGAGAGAGATTGGGACTCGTATGGATGCATACAAGCCTTCGTTTTCCCTCGTTCTATATGGGAGTCGAACAGGAAAGATAGGAACGAGTAGTGATGCTCGTATCCTTCGCCACGCACCTGGGGATGGATTGTGGAGTACGTCTGCAGATGTAGATACCTGAATGGAAGGAGCTGCCATCCACCACACTATCGCAGTGTCGTTCTTAAGACTCTGGTACGCAGAGACTATGCTGTTTCCGATGCAGACAGTCTAAGGAGAACTAATATTCCGAGAAGCAGATTCGGCGAGCTACGAAGTTTAAACCATCCCCAGAAGTTCATAAAGAGGAGGATTGATCTGTGGCTTTCATTCCTTATGCAGGGAGCATATCTTTCAAGATTGGCAGAATCCTAAGTAGTTTTAACATCCAAACCATGTACCGTCCACCAGAGAAGATTAAGGAACTTCTGGGATCCTTTAAAGAGGACCTGACTTATAAAACCGGGTGTATACACGACTCCATGCGAGTGTGGGAAGGTTTACATCAACAGGTCGAGCCGCACAGTACATGAGTACATGATAGACGTGTAGAACATTTCTGCCACATGAGGCTCCTACAGCCCGAAAAATCAGCGTCGTCGTAACATTGTTTGAACGAGGAATATTGGGCGATGTTTGAAGTGACTCTTATAGTGGCCGGTATGTTCATTTTTTGGGACAGTGTTTACAAGGAGTCGATGGAAATTAGGTGGTCAGACATTTTTGTCAACAGAGACAAAGGTTTCCCCCTTAAAAGAACGTGGAACCAGGTTTTACCTGACATGAAAAAAAAATCGTTCTTCTATGCAGCCCGTCAGAGTGGCGCAGCCTATTTAGGATGGCGATTTCTGCTCTAGGAATGGGAATGAAAAGTGCTAAAAAAAAAAAAAAAAAAAAAAAAAAAAAAAAAAAAAACTCTCGGCATCAGTCACCAGCGGGATTCAGCAGCAGCAAGCAGCAACAGTTTCTCTTACAGATGGCGAACAAGATGGACCGTCGAAATATTGAGCCAGCATTATTTCAAGATCCGTCAGCAGTCCCAAAGAAGCTACGGAAACTTATTACGCCGGGAAAGCCTACGAAACTGTATGAGGTTAACACTGCCTGAAGCTGGGAGCGATGTGTCACCAACTCTGCTCCCAAACGTACGCAGTTGTCGCACATTCTATCCATAACTAAGGCACCCAGAGAAACGAAGGACCATAGAGACGCTCTATAGGACTTTGCACTAAGTGACGTAAACGCGAGAATTGCACCATAAACGAAGAAATATCAAGCAGAATCGAAAACTGATCGAAGAAATTACATAAGTGAGACTAACTATAACAACTGTCGTGGGGAAGAAGGCGCAAAGTCACAGCTATCAAACTACACAATTTTGCAAAAAATAAAAATAATAAATAAAAATAAATAAGTAAATAAATAAATGGAAGAAAATCTAGGGCGTGGACCTACAAAACTAAAAAACAAGAAAAGAACGTTAGAATCAAAATTCCAGACCAGAGAAGTAAGTGAAAATGCTGGCGTGTGCTTAACTACTTTTGAGCGTTGTCGGTGATGCCTGCTTGAGAGCGGCCACCCAACTTTTCAGCGGGAAAGACACACTCGTACAGGCTACACCCATTTCCTAAACAATAGCAGACTATCATCATATCCTCCATTTCACTTGTGGAGTAGTTGGCTTCCATTGCTAACAAGTCGTGGAAGACAGAGCATGTAAATGTATTGCACCATTTGCACATACATATAGCACAGTAACTGTAAATACAAAGGTGATCCGCTTTTTTAAGAAGTTAAAACACGATGATACACACACAATCGGTTTGACAGGGTTGATTTTTGACCGATTCCACATCCACATTAAGACATCCGATTCATTTGGTAAGTATTGTGTACCTTGTTTTCTAATATGTTCTACATACAAGAAGATCTTCGCAATTTGGATCAACTGGAAGAAAATCTAAATTTAATCGAATCTCAACTAATAAGACATGCAAACACAGAGAAAACTAATGTAGCCTACAACATGATTCGAATCATACAACTGACTGCAGATTACGTAATGGTGTGTAGAGTACCGCCGGCCGCGGTGGCCGAGGGGACTGAGGCGCTCCAGTCACGGTCTGCACGGCTACTACGGTCGGGGGTTCGAATACCCCTCGGGCATGGATATTTGTGCCGTCCTTAGTATAAGGTAGTTGATAAGTAGTTTGTAAGTTTAGGGACTGATGACCCCGTAGTTAAGTCCCATACACTTAACAAACATTTGAACATTGTAGAGTACTGTGAGTGCGACGTCATAACATCCTGCTGATACAGTAAGCGGGGCGCTACTGCAGCAGTTGTGCCAATATCGTCAACCAAGCACAGTGCAGACTTCACATATACATGTATTTATCTCAGAAAGTATGCGTATTCCGACTCATGTTTATCAGACTTCTTTTTCGATGAGTCCTACTACCTATCAAAGAATTCGGCACTTTCATTGAACACCCTATCTTACAGTGCAAAGCTGTAGCCATTACTTGAAGTATATGTTTAATGAGTTTTTGGTTATTTTTCAAATTATAACTCTACGGCAAAGTCGCGACAGAAAACTTACTCCTATTTCTCGTATAGTTTTATGTATTTAGATGTCTAACACTAATTATGGACACGCAATTCCCGTAGACGTCACTTGCGTTTAGTGACGTGTACAAGGCTCTTAAAATGGGATTTATGTTCCGAAATAATCTTGCATGGAACATTTTAAGTTCAGTAATAGCTGCGAAATGTTCAGAAAATGGTACGAATCCTTAACAATATTGTTCAATTTCTCCACGGAGCTGACTTTTCATTACAGTGAAAGTACAATTCGCATTGGGTTGCAGTAGCCCTCCGGAACTCAGCGTCAAATTCCGTTTTATGGTGAAGTAGGATTTTGACACTTGTGATATTACAGACACAGGGGGAAGCTGATTGTTTCCATGTGAAAGGCGGGTTTTGCCAGGCTGTTGGGTTCCCCAGACTGCTGGCTAACAGTTTGAACCTAGTGAATGGACAGGTAGTCAGGGTTTCCCTAATGTGCATGGAAACCGGAAACGCTTGGCTCAGTGAGGGCGGATATTCCAGATTGCAACTGAAATACAGTATAGCCACACACATTATTCTAAAAATCCATATAAAATCTGGGAATGATGATACAGCAATTATAATTATATAAATGGATGCAGAAGACTTGGGAGAATCAAACTCTGTAAGTACAATTTCAATATCCATTACAGATAAAAATCCGTTAAATTTAAGTACTGTTGTTGTTATGGTCTTCAGTCCGGAGACTGGTTTGATGCAGCTCTCCATACTACTCTATCCTGAGCAAGCCTTTTCATCTCCTCATAAGAACGGCAACCCACATCTATTTGAATCTACTTACTATACGCGTATCTTGGTCTCCCTCTGCGATTTTTACCCCACACACTTCCCTCCAATGCTAAATTTACGATTCCCCGATGTCTAAGAATGTGTCCTACCAAGCGATCCCTTCTTTTAGTCAGGGTATGCCAAAAATTCCTTTTCTCACCAATTCGGTTCAGTACCTCTTCATTAGTTATGCGATCTACCCACCTAATCTTCAGCATTCTTCTGTAGCACCACATTTCAAAAGCCTCTATTCTCTTCCTGTCCGCACTGCTTATCGTCCATGTTTCACTCCCGTACAAGGCAACACTCCACACAAATGCCTTCAGAAAAGACTTCCTTACACTTAAATTAATATTCGATGTTAGCAAATTTCTCTTTTTCAAAAATGCTTTTCTTCCCATTGCCATTCTGCATTTTGTATCCTCTGTACTACGACCATCGCATGTTATTTTACTACCCAAGTAACAAAACTCATCTACCACCTTCATTGTTTCGTTACCTAATCTAATTCTTTCAGCATCGCCTGATTTTCTAAGACCGCATTCCATTATTTTTGTTTTGATCTTGTTAATGTTCATTTTATACGCTCTCTTCAACACACTGTCCATTCCATTCAACTGCTCTTCCAGGTCCTTTGCTGTCTCTGATAGAATTACAATGTCATCAGCAAAACGCAATGTTTTCATTTCCTCCCCCTGAACTTTAATCCCTATTCCAAATTTTTCCTTACTTTCCTTCACCGCCTGCTCGATGTACAAATTGAATAATATTGGAGAAAGGCTACAACCCTGTCTTACTCCCTTCCCAACTGATGCTTCCCTTTCATGCCCTTCGAGTCTAATAACTGCGGTCTGGCTTTTGTACAAGTTGTAAATAACTCTCCTTTCCCTGTATTTTACCCCTGCTGACTTCAGAATTTGAAAGAGTGTATTCCAGTCAACATTGTCAAAAGCTTTCTCCAAATCTACAAAAGCTAAAAATGTAGGTTTGCCTTTCCTTAATCTATCTTCTAAGATAAGACGTAAAGTGAGTATTGCCTCCCGGGTTCCTACGTTCCTCCTGAATCCAAACTGATCTTCCCCGAGGTCAGCTTCTACCAGCTTTTCCATTCTCCTGTAGATAATTCGTGTTAAAATTTTGCAACCATGACTTATCAAACTGATGGTTCTGTAATTTTCACACCTGTCTGCGCCTGATTTCTTTGGAATGAGGATTATTACATTTTTCTTAAAGTCTGAGGGTATTTCGCCTGTCTCATACATCCTACACACCAGTTCAAATAGTCTTGTCATGGCTGGCTTTCCCAGAGACTTTAATAGCTCTGCGGGTATGTCATCTACTCCTGGGGCCTTGTTCCGACCTAGGTCTTTCAAGGCTCTGTCAAATTCATCTCTCAGTATAGTATCCCCTATTTCATCTTCATCTATTTCCTCTTCCCTTCCTACAACATCGTCTCTAAGTTCATTTCCTTTGTAGAGCTGCTCTATGTACTCTTTCTACCTTTCAGATTTCCCTTCTTTGCTGAGAACTGGTTTCCCATCCGAGTTCTTGATATTCGTAGAGCTGCCCTTCCTGTCCCCAAACGTCTCCTTTATTTTCCTGTAGGCGGTATCTACTTTTCCCCTTCTTATACATTCTTCTACAGATTTGCATTTGGCTTCTAGCCACTCCTGCTTAGCCATTTTGCACTTCCTGTCAATCTCATTTTTTAGTCGTCTATACTCCATTTTGCCTGTTTCATTTACTGCATTTTTATATTTTCTCCTTTCATCTATTAAATTTAGTATTTCCTGTGATATCCAAGGACTTTTTGCTGGTCTTGCCTTCCTACCTATTTTGTCCTCTGCTGCCCTCACTATGTCGTCTCTCAGTGCTACCCATTCCTCTTCTACTGTTTTATTTCCCCCTGTTTCTGTCAATTGTTGCCTAAATCTCCCTCTGAAATTCTCCAGAACTTCACTTTCCTTCAATTTATCTAAGTCCCATCTCCTTATTTTCCTACCTTTTTGTAGTTTCTTCAGTTTCAGCCTACAGTTCATAACCAACAAGTTGTGGTCAGAGTCTATATCTGCCCCTGGGTATGTCTTGCAGTTTAGGACTTGGTTCCGGAATCTATGTCTTACCATTATAAAATCTATCTGATACCTTCCTGTGTCTCCTGGTCTCTTCCACGTATACAACCTTCTTTTGTGATTCTTAAACCACGTGTTTGTTATGATTAAATCATGTTCCGTGCAAAATTCTACCAGGCGACTTCCTCTTTCATACCTCCTGCCCAGTCCATATTCGCCTACTATTTTTCCTTCTCTTCCTTTTCCTACTACCGAATTCCAGTCTCCCATAACAATTAAGTTTTCCTCTCCCTTAACTGTCTGAATAATTTCCTCTAGCTCCTCATATATTTCTTCGATCTCCTCATCATCGGCAGAGCTAGTTGGCATATAAACCTGTACTACTGTTGTCAGTGTTGGCTTCGTATCTATCTTGACAATGATAACGCGATCACTGTGCTGCTCATAGTAGTTTACCCGCATTCCTATTTTCTTATTCATTATCAGTCCTACTCCTGTGATACCCCCAACTGATTTTGTATTTATAATCCTGTACTCACCTGACCAGAAATCCTGTTCATCCTGCCACCGAACTTCACTAATCCCCACTATATCTAACTTCAACCTATCCATTTCCCTTTTTAAATTTTCTAATTTTCCTACCCGATTAAGGGATCTAACATTCCACGCTCCGATCCGTAGAATGCCAGTGTTATCTTTCCTGATGACAACATCCTCCTGAGTAGTCCCCGCCCGGAGATCCGAATGGGGGACTATTTTACCTCCGGAATATTTTACCCGAGAGGATGCCATCATCATATGTTCATACAGTATAGCTGCATGTCCTCGGGAAAAGTAGCGGCTGTAGTTTCCCCTTGCTTTCAGCCGTTCGCAGTAGCTGTGTGGCAAAGCCACATTAGCTGATGTTACAAGGCCAGCTCAGTCAATCATCCAGACTGTTGCCCCTGTAACTACTGAAAAGGCTGCTGCCCCTCTTCAGGAACCACACGTTTGTCTGGCCTCTCCACAGATACCCCTCCGCTGTGGTTGCACCTACGGTACGGCTATCTGCATCGTTGAGGCACGCAAGCCACTCCACCTCGGCATTGTCTGTGGTTCATGGGGGTGGATTTAAGTACTATAATAACAATATTATAAGATTTATGATTACAATTATTGATATGTAGTATTTCTCATTAACAGATGAAGAAGCAAATGGGCAGCATTGCAACACGCTACCTATCTTAAAAGACGTACCACACTATTTCCATATTCTTTAAATCAACTTTGTTTTACTCTCTTGTTCTGCTTTTCGTTCAGGTAATTATATTCTTGTGTCAGAATAGATTCCACCACAGAAACACAAAACATGAACCCAGCAAAACGCATTACATTTATATACGTATTTTATTATTTGTAATACTATTCTTAGTAACGTTCTTTCTTTATATGTAGACTGCCACTTAAATATTTCATGGCCGCCTAAAAATAGTATATACGCGGCAGATAATTTATATATAAACAGTTAGACCTATATGTTTTTGTGGACAAGAACTGAATATATTTGCTTAAAATGCCATGATAAATTAAATATTTGTTTTGTAACTATATTTCGACGGCGGCAGTATATTTGTAAAGCGAGACGCCACGCTTAATAGCAAAGATCTTCAGTCTCTACCGTTTTTAGTATTGTTAAATATGTATTTGTTTGTTAAATGTAAACAACATTTGTAAGGAGGTGGTCAAAGCATTTAATTCTGTGATATACAAATGTATAATATTTTGGAATGGAAATTGTATTTGAAACATGAGGCGTTAGGATGCGCGGAAGGATGCAATTTTGGGAGCATGTAGGGCACGCTTTCAAAGGCTTGAGAAGGGGACTCGTAACCACAGTCTAACATATACAGTCACGACAATCACTGCTGTAAAAGTTGTTACCAACTGACAGCTGCTGCGACACTAGCGCTCCTAGTGGTAGGCAAGCTGCCGAAGTAGTGATGATTGTTTGTAATTGCTTTTGTATCTAATTAACGAAATACTTACTATAATTTCTGCGTTACAAGCATTATTAAAATATCGAGAGACAAACATAATACGGAAATTAATATAAAAACAGCCTCATTTAAATGATTCAATGGTATAAAGAACAACTCTGTCATGAACAAATATTTACGAATATGTGTATATTTGCAGATTATTCCGCTGAAAGTAAGTTGCATATAAACATAATGGTATAATAAATTTCTATTATGGTCTGTTCTTACTATGACAACCAGTTTTTGACGTGTATCAATTCGGTACAGAGTGTAATGATTCTCACATTTTTACAAGTAACTTGTCTTTCTTATACGTGCATATTCTTTTAAGTGTAATTACTTTAGCTTTAAAAAATCAATGTTTTGATGATTCTTGCCGTTTGTGGTTCAGATGTAGCAACAATTGTTGAATTGGGTTCTTCCTTGTTGAGACAGCGTTACGGAAATGATACTGGTTCTGCGATGGGAATCATTACAACAACGGCGCTTATCGCTGCGGCGTGGGCTACTTGCGAAACTCCAATCGCCAACTCTTAAAGGTACCCATTTCTCTTCTACTGTTTTATTTCCACCCATTTCTGTCAGTTGTTGCCTAAATCTCCCTCTGAAATTCTCAAGAACACAAGGTTCCATCAATTCATCCAGGTCACTTGTCCTTACATTCCTACATTTCTGCAGTTTCTTCAATTTCAGTCTACAGTTCATAACCAATAAGATATTATCAGAGTCTATATCTGCCCCTGGATATGTCTTACTGTTTAAAACCTGGTTCCGAAACCTATGTATTACCATTATAAAATCTATCTGGTACCTTCCGATGTCTCCTGGTCTCTTCCACGTACAACCTTCTTTCATGATCTTAAACCACGTGTTTGTTGTGATTAAATTATTATCCGTGCAAAATTCTACTAGCGGCTTCCTCTTTCATTTCTTTTTCCCAGTCGATATTCACCTACTATTTTCCTTCCCTTGCTTTTCCTACTCCCGAATTCCATTCCCCCACCACAATTCAGTTTTCCTCTCCCTTAATTGTGTGAATAATTTCCTTTAGCTCCTCAAATATATCTTCGATCTCCTCATCATCGGCAAATCTAGTGGACATATAAACAGGTACTATTGTGGTCGGTGTTAGATTTGTATCTATCTTAACTACAACAATCCCATCACTGTGCTGCTCGTAGTAGTTTACCCGCATTTATATTTTTCTTATTCTTCATCAGACCTACTCCTGTAAAACCTTCAACTGATTTTGTATTTATAGTCCTGTACTCGCCTGACCAGAAATCCTGTTCCTCTTTCCACCGGACTTCACTAATCCCTGCTAAGTCTAACTTCAACTTATTCATTTCCCTTTTTATGTTTTCTAACCTCCCTACCCGATCAAGGAATCTAACATTCCACGCTCCGATCCGTAGAATGCCAGTGTTGTCTTTCCTGATAACGACATCATGAGTAGTCCCCGCTCGGAGATCCGAATGGGAGACTATTTTACCTCCGTAATATTTTTCCCGATAGGATGCCATCATACTTTCATACGCTAAAGCATCATGTCCTCGGGAAATGTAACGGCTGTGGTTTCCCCTAGCTTTGAGCCGTTAGCAGTAGCTGTGTGGCAACGCCACATTAGCTGATGTTACAAGGCCAGCTCAGTCAATCACCCACACTGTTGCCCCTGTAACTATTAAAAAGGCTGCTGCCCCTCTTCAGGAACCACACGTTTGTCTGGCCTCTCCACAGATACCTCTCCGCTGTGGTTGCACCTACGGTACGGCTATCTGTATCGTTGAGGCAGGCAAGCCACCCCACCTCGGCAATGCCTGTGGTTCGTGGGGGTGGGGACACTCATTATCAACTACAAATAGCACTCTCTAGGTAAAAGTTCACTTATCACGACCATACTATTCGAATAAAAGACGTCGTTGATCTAAACTGGTTACTAATAAATAGGCTCACAGTAACATCATTAAGCAAAAATTGCAGCCAAACTTGACTCATGTATTGACAACTACCCAAGAACACTGTAGGTGGCTTTTTTATAGCATTATTTCTATTTCTAATAACTATTTTACACAAACAGTTATTTACACGCCGCCGAGAATGGTAATACGGTGGCGAAACCAAAATGCTAGCATTGATGTCGCCAGTGATACTACATATGGTATTACCAGTCTAGTAAACGTAGGTATGTGATATTACATCGAAGACGTACAGCAATAATTTTATTAACTTAAAACGGAAACAATGTTGATTATCACAATGTAAATTTAACAACTGATGAAAAATATATTGTTGTGTTTGTGGTCTTCACCCCTTAGACTGGTTTGATGCAGGTCTCCACGTTACCCTGTCCTGTGCAAGTCTCTTCATGTCAGAATAAGAACGGCAACCTAAACCCTTTTGAATCTGCTTGCTGTATTCGTCCCTCGGTCACCCTCTACGATTTTTATCCCACACACTTCCATCTAATGCTAAGTTGACAATTGCTTGATGTCTCAGAATATGTCCTACTAATCTATCTCTTCTCTTAGTCAGGATATGCCAGAAACTCCTTTTCTCCTCAATTCGGTTAAGCACCTCCTCATTAGTCACTTGATCTACCCATCTAATCTTCATCATTCGTCTGTAGCACCACATTTCAAAAGCTTCTATCATATTTTTATCTGAACCCCTTATCGTACACGTTTCACTGCCATATAATGCTACACTCCAGACACACGCTTTCAGACAGGACTTCCTGAAATTTAAATTAATATTGGATGTTAACAAGTTTCGCTTCTTTAGAAACGCTTTTCTTCCCATGGCCATTCTGCATTTTATATCTTCTTTACTTTGGCCATCAGAAGTTATCTTACTACCCAAATAACAAAATTGATCTACTACTTTTATTGTCCCATTACCTAATCTAATTCCTTCAGCATCGCCTGAATTTCTGACGCAGCGGTGGAGTAGCCGAGCGGTCTAAAGCGTCTCGCTGCGGAGCGCACGGTTGCTCGCCGTGGAGGTTCGAGTCCTCTCTGGGACATGGGTGTGTGTGATTGTCCTTAGGTTAGTTTACCTAGGTTTAAGTAGTTTGTAAGCTATGGACGCAGTTTGGTCCGATAGATTTACAAACATTTGAACATTTGAATTTGATTTTCTGACATTCCATTACCTTTGTTTTACTCTTGTTAATGTTCATCTTGTATCTTCCTTTCAAGACACTGTCCATTTCATTTAATTGCTCTTCTAGATCCTTTGCAGTCTCTGACAAAATTACTGTGTCATCGACAATATAATTCTTCGCTCCCTATATTTGACCCCTATTACCTTCAGAGTTTGGAAGAGTGTATTCCAGTCGACATTGTCGAAAGCTTTCTCCAAATCTACAAACGCCAAAAACATAGGTTTGCCCTTTCTTAGCCTATCTTCTAAGATAAGTCGTAATATCAGGATTGCCTCCCGTGTTCCTACATTTTTCCTAAAGCAAACTGATCTTCCCCGAGGTCAGATTCCACAAGTTTTTCCATCAGTCTGTAAATAATTCGAATCTGGAATTCTGTGCGTGTCCGTTAATTTTTAGTATATCTAGCATGGACATCTTTCCACTTTTATTTACAGCATATAATATTTCGCATTCAATAGCATGTGGATGGTTTTCTGATAGTCTTTCTTGAAAGTCTTTCTTGTTTATCTCCGGCTTCTATCACTTTCAGGCAACCCCTACCACAACTCAGGCGCACTGACCTGCATATAAATTTCCATGTTGTTTACATTAGACATTGCGTTGAAGATTGCAGTTAAGCTTTTCCCTTCGATATAAATTTTTATGTACTGTTGTTGTTGTAAACCGCAGGTTTATAGTTCTATATTATATGCGTATCTACACATTTGCTCTGCAAATAACATTTAAATGCCTAGCAGAGTGTGTGTGAAACCGCTGTTGCGGTTTCCAGTCCGCAGACTGGTTTGATTGAGATCTCCAAGCTACCCTGTCTTGTGCAAGCCTCTCTTCTTATGAGAATAAAAATTGCAAGCTATTTCGTTTTGTATCTGCTTACTGCATTCGTCCCTCGGCCTCCCTCTACGATTTTTACCCCACACACTTCCTTCTAATGCTAAGCTGCCAATTCCTTGATGTCTCATAATGTCTTACCAATCCATCCCTTCTCTTAGTCAGGATATGCCAGAAACTCCTTTTCTCCCCAATTCTGTTGAGCACCTCCTTATTAATAACATGATCTACCCATCTAATCTTCATCATTCGTCTGAAGCACCACATTTCTAAATCTTCTATCAACTTTTTGTTCAAATGTTCAAATGTTTGTATAGCTTATGGGACTTAACTACGGGGGGATTCGAACCCCCGACCGTAGTGGCCGTGCAGGCCGTGACTGGAGCGCCTCAGTCCCCTCGGCCACCGCGGTCGGCTCAACTTTTTGTCTGAACTTCTTATTGTCCACGTTTCATTCGAAACCAGTGCTTCACTCCAGACAAATGCTTCCAGGAAGGACTTCTTAAAATTTAAATTAGTATTTGATGTCAACCTATTTCGCTTTTTCAGAAACGCTTTTCTTCTCATAGCCGTTCTGCATTTTATATCTTCTTTACTTCGACCATCAGAAGTTATTTTGCTACATAAATAACAAAACTCATCTACTACTTTTATTGTTTCATTACCTAATCTAATTCCTTCAGCATCGCCTGATTTTCTAACACTACGTTCCGTTACCTTTGTTTTACTGTAGTTAATGTTCATCTTATACCATCCTTTCAAGACACTGTCCATTCCGTTTAATTGCTCTTCCAGATCTTTTGCTGTCTCTGACAGAATTACTATGTCGTCAGCAAACCGCAAGGTTTTATTTCCTCTCCCTAAACTTTACTCTCCTCTCCAAACCTTTCGTTGCGTTCCTTCACAGCTTAGCTCAGTGCACAGATGGAACAACACTGGAGAAAGGCTGCAACCCTGTCTTATTCCCTGCCCAGCCACTGTGTCTCTGTCATGCCCTTCGACACTTACAACAGCTGTCTCGATTTTGTACAAGTTGAATATAATTCTTCGCTCCCTATATTTCACCGCTGCTACCTTAAGTCAACATTGTCAAAAGCTTTCTTAAGACTGTTGCAGAAACAAAGAAAAACGCATGCAAAATTAAAAAAGGCACAGAATCCACAAGACTGGCAATCTTTTACTGAAACTCGCAACCTAGCGCGGACTTCAATGCGAGAAGCCTATAGTAGTTACCACAACAAAATCCTGTCTCGTAATCTTGCAGAAAATCCAAAGAAATTCTGGTCATATGTGAAGTACACTAGCGGCAAAACACAAACAATACCTTCACTACGCGATAGCAATGGTAATACTACCGATGACAGTACTGCTAAGGCAGAATTACTAAACACAGCTTTCCGAAATTCGTTCACCAAAGAAGACGAAGTGAACACTCCAAAATTCAATCCAAGAACAGCTGCCAGCATGCGAAACTTAGAAGTAGATGTTCCTGGAGTAGTAAAACAACTCAAGTCACTAAACAAAAATAAATCTTCCGGGCCAGATTGTATACCATCTAGATTCCTCTCGGAGTATGCTGATGCAATAGCTCCGTACTTAGCTATCATTTACAACCGATCACTTAGTGAAAGATCCGTACCCAAAGACTGGAAAGTTGCCCAAGTGACTCCAATATTCAAGAAAGGCAATAGGAGTGATCCCCAAAATTACAGGCCTATCTCATTGACGTCGATTTGAAGGAGGATTTTGGAACGTATACTTTGTTCGAATATTATGAACTACCTCGAAGAGAACGACCTATTAGCCCGTAGTCAACACGGATTCAGAAAGTATCACTCTTGCGAAACACAGCTTGCCCTTTATTCACATGAAGTGTTAAGTGCCATCGACAAGGGATCTCAAATCGATTCCATATTTCTGGATTTCAGGAAGGCTTTTGACACTGTACCCCACAAGCGGCTTCTTATGAAATTGCGTGCTTATGGAATATCTCCCCAATTGTGCGGTTAGATTCACGATTTCCTATCAGAAAGAACACAGTTCGTTGTAATTGACGGTAAGTGATCGATTAAAACAGAAGTGTTATCTGGTGTTCCACAGGGAAGCGTTTTAGGTCCCCTACTCTTCCTCGTGTTTATAAACGATTTAGGAGACAATCTGAATAGCTCCCTTAGATTGTTCGCGGACGATGCTGTCGTTTATCGGTTAGTGAAGTCAACAGAGGATCAAAAGCAACTGCAAAGCGATTTAGACAAAATTTCAGCATGGTGCGAAAATTGGCAATTGACACTAAATAAAGAAAAGTGTGAAGTAATACACATGACCACTAAAAGAAATCCGCTGAACTTCAATTACGCGATAAATCAGTCAAACCTTAAGGTCGTAGATTTTACCAAATACCTAGGAGTTACAATTACGAACAACTTTGACTGGAGAGAACACATAGAAAATATTGTGGGGAAGGCGAACCAAAGGTTACGTTTCATCGGCAGAACGCTTCGAAGATGTACCAGCTCCACCAAAGAGACTGGCTACATCACACTTGTGCGTCCTCTTCTGAAGTACTGTTTCTCCTTGTGGGACCCTCACCAGGTGGGACTAACGGAAGACATTGAGAAGGTTCAGAGAAGCGCAGCTCGTTTTGTTCTATCGCGTTACGGGGGGGAAAGCGTCACGGAAATGTTGCACGAATTGGGGTGGAAATCATTACAAGAAAGACGTTATTCATTGCGGCGTGATCTGTTTGCGAAGTTTCAATCACCGACTTTTAGTTCTGAATGTGAAAACATTTCGCTAGCACCCACCTACTTAGGGAGACATGACCATCCCAATAAAAAAAGAGAAATCAGATCGCAAACGGAACGATTTAGATGTTCTTTCTTCCCGCGCGCTATTAGAGAATGGAACGGTAGAGAAAAGTTATGAAAGTGGTTAATGAACCCTCTGCCAGACACTTAAATGTGATTTGCAGAGTATCTATGTAGATGTACGCAGAGACTATGCTGTTTCCGATACAGATAGTCTACGACATGAACTAAAAGACTTGGCTTCTGTGTTTAAGGAGAATTGATACTCCGAGAAATAGATTCGTTGGACCATTCCCAGAAGTGTGACAAAAGTTCATAATCCAATCAAGAAGGTTAGGAGCGTGTTTTTGTTAGGAAGAGCCGATAAGCAATTGTAGGCTCGCACTTAGAAAATGAATGGACATAGTTTAGTTCCGGTACAATCGATGTAGAGGAATTGTGGACTAAATTTAAATGCATTGTAAATAAAGGGTTAGCGAAGTATGTGCCTGTAAAGTCGATTAAGGATGGAATAGATCCACCTGAGAAAACAAGGACTGTTGCACTTTCGGTTCAAGCAAGAACACGCAAATGATGACAGGCAAAAGTTAGTAAAGATTCGTGCGTCTATAAAAAGATCGATGCGCGAAGCATAGAATAATTACCACAGCCATACTTTAGCAAAGGATCTTTCCCAGAACCCGAAAAAATTCTGGTCCTATGTAAAATCGATAAGCGGGTCAAACCTCACTGTCCAGTCACTCGTTGATCATACCGGGGCAGTAATAGAATAAAGCAAACGGAAAGCTGAAGTTCTAAATTTAACCTTCAAGAAATCTTTCACGCAGGAGGACCTCACAAATGTATCATCATTTGATCAACGCTCTAACCCCGAAATAAAGGACATAATAATAGGTAAATAAAAACACGTCTGAAGGTCCGGATGGTTTTACAAAGAGCATTCTGCAGCATTGGCCACTTATTTAGCTTCCTTTTCTCGCGAATCTTTAATTCAGCGCTAAGTTCTTCGTGACCGAAAAAAAGGGAAGGTGACATCCGTTTATAAGAAAGGAAAGAGAACTGACCCACATAATTACCGGCCAATATCGTTGACATCAGTTTCCTGTAGAAGTTTGGAGCACATTCTCAGTTCGAATATAATAAATTTCCTTGAGACGTAAAAGATTCTTTCTGTGAATCAGCACGGGTTTAGGAAACATCGATCATGTGAAATTCAGCTTGACTTTTTCTCACATGACATCTTGCGAGCCATGGATGAAAGGCAACAGGCGGATTTTGTTTTTCTCGATTTCAAAAAGGCGTTTGACGCGGTGCGACACTGCAGACTGCTAACGAAGATACAAGAATATGGAATAGGTTTACAGATTTGTGACTGGTTGGACAACGGCGAGTGTTCATCAGAAACGAGTGTATTGTCAGGCGTGCCCCAGGGAAGTGTGATAGGAACCGCTATTATTTTCTATTTATATAAATGATTTGATGGCAAAGTGACTTGTAATTTGCGGCTGTTTGCTGATGCTGCTATGGTGTATGGGAGGGTCCCGTCTATAATTGACTGTAATAATATACAAAATAACTTAAGACAAATTTCTAGTTGGTGCGAAGAATGACAGCTAGCTCTCAATGTAGAAAAATGTAAGGTGATGTGCATGAGTGGGAAAAACATTCCCTTAATGTTGCAATACAGCATTAGTTGTGAACTTCTTGATGCAGTCTCGTAGTTGAAATATCTAGGCGTAACATTGCAGAGCGATATGAAATGGAACGTACATGTAACGACAGTTGCGAGTAAGGCGGACAGCCGACTTCGGTTTATTGGGGGAAATTTTGGGAAGATGTACTTCATCTGTAAAGGAGATCGCGTATAAAACGCTTGTACGACCACGTCTTGAGTATTGCTCAAGTATTTGGGACCCGCAGCAGATCAGTTTAAAGGAAGACATAGAAGCAGTTCAGAGGCGAGCAGCTAGGTTACTGGTAATTTCGACCAATGCGCGAGTGTCACGGAAATGCTCCAGGAAGTCAATTGTGGATCGCTGGAGGAAAGATGACGTTCTTTTTGTGAATTTCTGTTGAGAGAATTTAAAGGGCCGTAATTTGAAGTTGAGTGTAGTACGATCTTCTTGCCGCCTACTTACATTTCGCGCAATGATCACAAAGATAAGGTAAAAGAAATTAGGGCTCGTACTGAGGCATATAGACATTCTTTCTTTCCTCGTTTTGTTTGGGAGTGTAATAAGAAAGGAAATGCCTAGTAGTGGTACAGTGTACCCTCCGCCACGCACCTCACGGTGGATTGCGGAGTATGTATGTAGATGTAGATAACGACCATATTACAACAACCAAAGCGGAAGTTGCATGAAATTGATGACAAATTATTAAAATCAGGAAATCAGTGTTACTTATTGCTGTCACATACAACACACTAATTGACCATCGTGTCAAAACTGTAAAGTAGGTGTAGTTAACTGCTCACACGCTTGTAGTATAGAAATATGGCGGCGAGTCTTCATTGACATCAGTGATACTGTATACGGCATAGCCAGTCAAGTACTATTAGTAATATAGGTCCCTGAGCACAGCCCTGCCTATAAAGATGTGTTATCTCAGAAAGTGTGCGTCTTCTGACCCATGTTTTCAGACATATTTCTTTTGGTTTTTTGTTTGTTTGTTTTGTTTCGCTCAATTTTACGCCCTATCAAAGAATTCAACACATACATTGAACACACTATCTAACAGTTCATAGCTGTAGGCATTACCTGAAGCGTATGTTTAATGGTATTCAGTAATGTTTGAAATTATTACGCTACGGCTACGTCGCGACTGAAAACTTACTCCTATTTCTCGTATTGTTTTATGTATTTAGATGTATAACACTAATTATGGACACGCAATTCCCGAAGATCTTTCTTAAGTTTAGTGACATGTACAAGGCACTTGAAAACAGGATATATGTTCCGAAATAATCTTGCACAGAACATCTTATGTTCACTACTGGCAGCGAAATCTTCAGACAATGGTAAGAATATTTAATAATATTGCTCAGAGTTTCTACACGGAATTGACTTCTCATTACAGTGAAAGTACAATGCCTATTGGGTTACATTCGAACAGAACTCTGCGTCAAATTCCGTGACGTGTACAGTAGGATCTTGACTCTGTCTCAATGTCTCCGTCTCTCCGACCCTTTTAGTTGTAAATGTTTACCCTGTTTGTAAGTGAAGTTCATTGTCCTCATTCTCTTTCTCACTCCCCCCTCTCCCTCTGTCGTTTAATCCTTTACTCACTATAAGTGCACCCGATATAATTAGTATTACATGTGCACTGCTGTCAATGAGTACCAGTCAAAAACAGTAACTACTCTTAGTGTCAGTAGCTAGAAACTAATTGTCAGTTTGACGGTGATAACCGTATGTTGTAAACTGATAAGTGTTCTTGGCTCATTCAGTTCATTGATAAGTTCTACATCACTCATTTACATTCCTTCCAATGAAGCGTTTAAAGGAAGTACATGATAAAACTGCTTAGTTTGTAATTCAGCAGCGCTTCGTTCAATGTGCCTCGGTCACTCAGTAGTATGATCAACAGATGGTGTTGTTGCTGTGGCCTTCAGATGCAACTCTACTCGCTACCCTGTCCTATGCAAGCCTCTTCATGTCAGAATAAGAACGGCAACCTACATCCTTTTGAATCTGCTTACTGTATTCGTTCCTCGGTCACCCTATACGATTTTTACCCCACACGCTTCCTTCTAATGCTAAGTTGCCTATTCCTTGATGTCTCAGAATGTGTCCAACCAACCTATCCCTACTCTTAGGATATGCCAGAAACTCCTTTTCTCCCCGAATCTGTTGATCACCTCCTCATTAGTTACGTGATCTACCCATCTAATCTTCATCATTCGTCTGTAGCACCACATTCCCAAAGCTTCTATCAGCTTTTTGTCTGAACTCCTTCTCGTCTACGTTTCACTCCCATACAATGATACACTCATTGCAAATGCTTCTAGAAAGTACTTCCTAAAATTTAAACTAATATTGGATGTCAACAAATTTCGCTTCTTCAGAGACGCTTCATTTCCTACAGCCATTCTTCATTTTATATCTTCTTTACTTCACCAATCAGAAGTTATTTTGCTACCCAAATAACAAAACTCATCTACTACTTTTATCGTCTCATTACCAAATCTAATTCCTTCAGCATACTCTGATTTTTGATACTACATTCCATTACACTTGTTTTACTTTTGTTAATGACTTGTTTTACTCTTGTTAATGTTCATCTTGTACCTTCCTTTCCAGACATGTCAATTCGGTTTAATAGCTTTCCAGGTCCTTTGCTGTCTCGACAGAGTTAGTATGTCATCAGTAAACCGCAATGTTCTCCTTGCATTCCTTCACAGCTTGCTCAATGTACAAATTGAATAGTGTTAGTATTTTGCAAGCCAAGACTTATTAAACTGATAGTTCTGTAATTTTCACATTTGTCTGCACTTGCTTACGTAGGAATTGGAATTGGAACTACTATATTGTTCTTGAAGTCGCAGGGTATTTCCCCTGTCTCATACATCTTGCATACCTGGTGATACAATTTTTTCATGACTGGCTCTCCTAACGACATCAGCATTTCAAACGGAATATCATCTACTCCAGGAGCCTTGTTTCTACTCAAATCTTTTAGTGCACTGTCATACTCTTCTCACAATACAGTATATCATATCTCATCTTACTGTATTTCGTCTTCCATTTCTAGAATACTGCCTTCAAGTTTATTTCCTTTCTACAGGCCTTCTATATATTCTTCCCAGCTTTCAGCTATCCCTTCTTTGCTTAGTACTGGTTTTCCATCTGAGTTCTTGATATTCGTGGTGCTGCTTTTCTTGTCTCCAAATGTCTCTTTTATTTTCCTGTAGATGGTATCTATCTTTCCCCTAGTCATGCATTCATTTACGGTCCTGCATTTGTCCTCTAGCCACTCCTGCTTAGCCAGTCTGCACTTCCTGTCAACCTCGTTTTTCAGACGTCTTTACTTCCTTTTGCCTGCTTCACTTGCTGCATTTTTATATTTTTTCCCTTCATCACTTAACTTCAGTATCTCCTGTGTTATCCAAGGATTTCTATAAGGCCTTCTGCTATTTGGCAAATAAACTAGTACTACTGTGGTCGTTGTTGGCTTCGTGTCTACCTTTGCTACGATAATGCTTTCACTATGCTGTTCATAGTAACTTACCTGCATTCCTATTTTCTTATTCATTATCTGACCTACTCTTGCGTTACCACCACCTCATTTTGTATTTATAAACCTGCACTCACCTGACCAGAAGTTCTCTTCATCAAGCCACCAAATTTCACTAATCCCCGCCATATCTAACTTAACCTATCATTTTTTCTATTCAATTTTTCTAACTTACTTACCAGATTAAGGGATGTAACATTCCACTCTGTGACCCGCAGAACGCCTGTTTTGTTTTTCTTGATGACGTCATCCTCCTGAGTAGTCCCCGCCCCGAGATCTGAAAGGAGGACTATTTTACCTCCGCAAGGCTGTTGTTTCCATTTGCTTTTAGCCGTTTACAGTTACTGCATGGCAAAGCCATATTAGCTTATGTTACAAGTCAATAATCCAGACTGTAACTACTGGAAGGCTGTTGTCCCTCTTCAGGAGGCCTCTCCACAGTTACCCCTTCGCTGTGATTGTACTTACGGTACGGCTATGTGTATCATTAAGGCACGCAAGCCATCCCACCTCGACAATGTCTGTGCCTCGTGGGGTTGGCAGAAAATTGTATGAATCTCTAATAATGTTGTTCAGAGCTTCACCACGGAAATGGCTTTTCATTACAGGACAGTATAATTCCTATTGGGTTATTTTCGAACAGTAGCGAATGGGAACTCAGCGTCAAATTCCATGATGTTGTGCGGTAGGATATTGACTATGTCTATTGATTTCTCCATCTGTTTTAGCTGGAAAATGCTTGCACTGTTTATAGTGAAGGAGTTCATTTTCTTTTCCTACCTCCCGCTGTCGTTTTATTCTTTCCTTGCTATAAGTATGTCCAATATAAATGGTATTATATGTGACTTACAAAAGAATTAAAATACTCGACAATGGAGACTCACTTGGGCAATCAAATTGTGAGATAGGTGTTGCTAAGTGTATGTAGCAAACAGCAGCTTAAATAGTATTGCTAGATTGCCGTGTTTAAGTGTATGTTGTGAACTGAAATGTAGCGATGAATCGAACCAGCTCATTTACGTGATTTACTTCACTCATTCACATCATTTCTTGTGAAGCATTCAGACGAAGTACCGCACTTCGTTCAGGAAGTACTGAAGCCTAATAAAAAATGCCATTTTATCTGTCTGCAGGAGTTTTCCTTCTATGTGTCTCCCTCACCCAATAGTATGATCGACAGATGGTAGAACTATGTAATTATGGGTAAAGCCCATGTTCTATCGCTTTATCTGGTAGGTAAGTAAAGAGAAATAGATAGGTATCGACAACCTTGTGTGGATTACCGACAATTGCGTACCATTGGCCAGTTGCCCATCACGTGGCAGTCGTCAGCCATTCCTGGACCATCCTAGCCACTACGTATATTGAGGACGTGTAGTAATTTAAATTTTATTTCTCAACTAGCTTATATGCCCGTGATTCGCAACGGTTGTTAAAGAAGAGCCTGTGTAGATCACGGGTTTTTAGGGTTCCGGACCTAGGTTAGCAGAAAAAGAATCCTTGCTGGATCGCTCTGTCAATAAACTCAGTCCTCCTAGCTAAGATGCCGAATTTAAGTAGAAGTCACTGTCGAAAACGATGAATGTTCATAACATTTTTCATACAAAAAGTGAAATTAAGTCCGTACTCCGGAACCATGTATATTCAATGTTGTGTTGTGCTCATAAAGTTAAGACTGCGGCGTGTAAACTTCTGAAAACACTTCTATCGTTGAGATGAGAAATAGTAATAATAATAACAGTGCCATGTATTGGTTCTATGGTGTAGTACTAAACTGTTTATCTCTCACAGTAAGTGTATGCTGATTTATTAGTATGTTGCTGTGCTTTATATTATCGAAAACTCGGCGAATGCTGAAAGTCTGGTAATTCCATCAGCAGAGCAGTTCATGCCTGTTTAAGACGTCATGGAGGTGTCAATGTGCGATAAAGTAAGTCTGGATAATCGTTGAAGGAATGCCGTCAGCTGATCGTCGGTATAGAACTTTCCATGAAATATAATATTTCCAGTGAATGGTGTTAGCAGCATCGGCCACTCTTTCAGCTAATACAGGTCCCCACGTCCTGCAGTGATTACTTCGTGAAGCACGAAGTTGAAATCGATCTTATGTAATAGAACTATATATTCAGAAGTCGAATTATAACTCTAAATACACCTATCTGTGCAAAAGAAGACGTCTTCTCTATCTTAATGTGGTCCGCCCCAAAAGTAAGTAATTATAAATTTTAATCACAATATTGTACCTAACAATTACGAAAACAGAGAGGTTTCTGATAAGTTTGTCGCTTGCGTGTTTATATTATCTCTAGCGGCAGGAACAGAGCAGAAATATCTCTGGAGTAAGTATTCAGATGCACAGAACAGATTTTGTGTCCTCAACATATAGTGGTTCGTTGCTGTTCTGTGGCATAACAATCGAAAAGAAATAAATTTTTTTTTAATTAAAAATTCAGCAGTGCCAGTTCTTTGGTGCACTATGTAACTAACAGGACTTCTATTTCTTCTGTACTGTACTACACTGTTTTCTGGCATTCCTAACCAGTATGGACTCAATATGTAATAAGTATGCGCCGAAATGAGAAAGGAAACTACATAAATTCGTGTTTCTTTCAATGAATTCTTAGTAAATGAAAACATCGATAGACGCGAAGGAACATCGTTACCCAGAATGAAACTTTCACTCTGCAGCGGAGTGTGCGCTGATATGAAACTTCCTGGCAGATTAAAATTGTGTGCCGGAACCGGAACTCGAACCTGGGACCTTCGCCTTTCGCGGGCAAGCGCACTACCGACTGTGCTATCCCGACACGACTCACGATGCCGCCTCACAACTCTACTTCCGCCAGTACCTCGCCTCCTACTTTCCAAACTTCACAGAAGCTCTCCTGCGAACCATGCAAGACTAGCACTCCTGGAAGAAAGGATATGATGGAGACATGGGTTAGCCACAGCCTAAGGGATGTTTCCAGAATGAAACTTTCACTCTGCAGCGGAGTGTGCGCTGATATGAAACTTCCTGGCAGATTAAAATTGTTTGCCGGAACCGGGACTCGAACCTGGGACCTTCGCCTTTCGCAGGAGAGCTTCTGTGAAGTTTGGAAAGTAGGAGGCGTGGTACTGGCGGAAGTAGAGTTGTGAGGCGGCATCGTGAGTCGTGTCGGGATAGCACAGTCGGTAGTGCGCTTGCCCGCGAAAGGCGAAGGTCCCAGGTTCGAGTCCCGGTTCCGGCACACAATTTTAATCTGCCAGGAAGTTTCATATCAGCGCACACTCCGCTGCAGAGTGAAAGTTTCATTCTGGAAACATCCCTTAGGCTGTGCCTAAGCCATGTCTCCACCATATCCTTTCTTCCAGGAGTGCTAGTCTTGCATGGTTCGCAGGAGAGCTTCTGTGAAGTTTGGAAAGTAGGAGGCGAGGTACTGTTGAACTTCATTATCTTTTAAATTCAAATGATACCCGCAGAAAGAAGCACTTTTTTCTTCCCATGGCATTGTAAGATGTGCGGGAAACAGCCAGTGAAAAAAATATTATTTTTTTTTTTTTTTTTTTTTTTTGTCGTACCTGAGTTAAATTTTATTTGCAGTGGCAACGGTTTAATATGTTAATGTTAGCAACGAAATATTCGCTTAAGGGGGATGATTAATTTTCTGATTGGAACAACATTATTTACTTCATTATTAACACAAAGAATTATTCCTCTCATTGTACATGACTGATTTTGCAAAAAGGACTCAACAGCCGATCCAACATCAATACAATACACCGCTTCCGTAAGGAAAATCGTACCCCTTGTCTGAGATCACTGGCAGCTCCTGCAACAAGGTCTAAAATTGTTGCAGAATGTCACAGGGTTCTGGTGGAGCTAGGGGAAAGCAAATAGAGTAAACCTATTGTGGGTCCCTGGCCACTCGGGGATCATTGGAAACGAACATGCCGTCAGATTAGCCAGGATGGGGGCAGAGACTCCATTTATTGGACCGGAACCTGTCCTTACAATCACCAAGGCAATGATAAAATTGGAGCTACGTAACTGGCTCAGAAGACAGCACGTAGAATATTGGACCAAAGTCTATCAACAGAAACATGGCAAGGTAATGATGCCAAAGCCATGTTTTAAAAGAAGCTCTGCAATCCTGGGCCTGAACAAGAGAGAGAGATTAGACTCATGGTTGGATTGCTGACAGGCCATGTGAATTTCAAAAAACACCTACATACAATGGGAATAACAGAAGAGGACCCTATATGTAGGATCTGTGATAACGGTGATGAAACTGCATCACATCTAATCTTCGAATGCATTGCATTGGAGAGTAAAAGGCACAGAACGTTTTGGACAACCAGACCCGAAGAAAGAACTGGTAAAGGGGCTCCTTGCACTGTTCAAGGGCATTGGTTGGCTTTACTAGATATACAGGGAGCGATACAGCACAATAAACTTAGTTTCTGTGCGGGCAGTGGCGGGTTGGACCAAGACTGTTTTGGCTTCCCTGAGAATATCAAATCAAATCAAACAGCGCCTCTATCGGATCTTTGCTATACTACGCTGCAACACAACAGAAACTACAAATTACGATATCTTTTCTTCCCCTGATCCGATTTGGATGAAATGAAGCTGATGTATTGCCCCAATGTACTCTCAGTTGACCTATGAAACCCCATGTAAGTTCGTTTAATACTGCGAGGGTGTAGGTCGGGGTGAGAGTTTAAATAGAAAAAGTTTAATTTTTGAAACTCACAACCACCAGCTGCGAACCAAATTCCTAAACATGCAAAAAACACTGGAACTGTTATTGCGACTGTTTGACTCGTTTTCTAGGGGATGATATCACACGTTCGCAGATTTCCTTCCCTGCATATGATTAACAAAACAAATTCGTAATAAAATCAAGTTCATGAGAGAAAAGGGTGTACTAACTACTATTTTTGAAAACACGTGAAAGTTCACTTTATGTTGTTTATTTCACAATATTTGAACCCTGTGGCTGTCGCGTCTGTACGTTGGTAAATGTACCAAATAAAGTTATAGCTCGTGAGCCCCCAGACAAAATGAATATTTGTCACGAATTGATTTCACACCACGTGGCTGTCTCAAACACCGTTTATGTTCATGCCTATGCGACGACACGTGTTACATTAACAAATCACAGTCACTTTAATTCAATGCAATGCATACCTTGTTGCACCGGCTAAATATTCACAAACACACAGTAGCACTCGATTTAACTTGGTGCAGTCTACGACGAGCAACCACACGTGGCGATTGCCACACACAAAACTCAAGTCACCACCTCGAGATCCACATGGCGACTGAGGCAGAGCGACCCCGCCAGGCCAGCCACACCACGTGCTCTCTGGAGTCCTCACTTCCTGCCCTCGCGCGCCAAAACTCAACTTCCGGGGTTTTTTCCCCTACGTAATCAACTTCCCCATGTAAGCTGTTGTAACCGATTTGCCAACGTACAGCACTCAGCCAATACATTTCTAAAACTTTACTTAAAATCAAAATAATTACACTACACATTAAACAAATATTTTCTTACGTTTTTATATTAATATAAACATCCTTTGTATTGTTTATCATAATTGTGCAATTTCTTATACCACAGATAACTGATTTAACTGAATATTTCAAGGTAAAATACAAAAGATTGATTGAAAATAAAATGAAAAATAGTTAATATATTATTTTTATAAACAAACATTGCCATGCTAGTTGTGTAACTGTCTTGTCTTCGTTGGTAATTTATTACTTTTCTTTGTCAATTAAACATATTACGTTAGATGTGACTATATCAGCTAATGTATTGTTTATTTATCAACAGGCTATTTTGTAATGAGGGCCTTAAAGGTTCCTAACTGCATCGTATTACTTCAAATGCCAGCAGTATTACAATATTTGTGCACTGCACTGTGCCTGGCACTCGCCTTTGTCCCTCTCTCCCCTCACCGGAAACGAACTGTAAAATCCTAAGTTGGAACAAGCTACCAACATCGGCCTGCTCGCTGGCCTCCCGTCAGCTACAAGCACACAGCAAATCTCAACGTGGAGAATTTCTACCTATGGCCTAACTATAAATGTTGTCACCCAACTGTGTACATATATTGCTACCATAATTAATAAGATTAAAATCGTGTAACATTTAGTGCATTGGCATGGTCAATGTTTGCAGTGAACTTCATACTGTTTAATTATCAAATGCTATTAATTACCAGTATTTCTATTGGGCGGTAATCTCACAATACCCCCACTTGCGGCATCCAAACCATGTGCAGGATGGCGCAAGTAGCACCAAAATTAATACATTCAAATGAACAAAATTTTTAAATTACAAAATTATTGAATCGGATTGGCTCAAACACTATGCCAATTATGACCTCAACTAATGCAAAAAAATAAATAAATAGATAAAAAATAAAAAATAAACAGGGCAGTGAGATAATTTCCCAATATTTGTACTATTAAGACCACTTATTTAAGAAAAGGATCCTTATAACTAATTACATCCATGAATTTTAAGCGTGCCTGTTGTTTATATACAGAATTGGCACCAAATTTATAATATTATTAAACTTTAGTCTTTAGAGAACCTTGTCCTACATGGAAAAACTAGAATTGTCACTATAAAAACTTTTGACGGTGTACACTCCACTTGTTTGAAGGAAATCTCTCACCACTTTGACACTGAGAACCCCAGAGTCATCGTTGCAGCAACTCTGGTCCATGGTGTACGGTCCTATGTCTCCGTCATTTCAACCAACATGCTGTTGCAGCTTAGATTCATGGCACTGGATCAAGCGTTCTTGTTCACACACGTCATATGCACCCTACATGGAACAGGAAGAGCAGAAGGCACTCATGAGTCAACATAGACAAAAGTTTGTCTGTACACCAGGATTCGGTTGGATTTGTATCCCACCCCCCTGCCATCCAGACTTGGTGCAATTGAAACTAAGCATTGAGACGTGTACAGTAACATGTAAATCAACAGAATTAAGAACTGAAAGTGGCTGTTGTTAGTCATTATCAGATTAACCCAAACCACCATGCCTGCACTCTCATCAGCCATAGCTTCAGATGAAACAGACAAGAGAATATGTGGCCTACTTGGAGTATTACTCCATCAAATAAAAAAAAAAAAAACCTCCCCATGTCAAAAATATATCTTAAAGCTCAAATAATACTACCAAAAGAATGTTATCATAGAGAGTTTTCTCTTCCATCATAATGACACCTACAAACATAAATACACATCCTACCCCCTCGCACCAAAAAAAATTATTTTTGCTGGTGTGAGATTTAATTGGCCCATACTATCCTAAGTTAATCCTAGCACGTCTATACTTCACAGTAACTACAACTCCTGCAGCCTGTGAACATCAATTGAATACAATATATATACGTCCTGTAGTCCTGATTTCAGATTAGTATGTATCAACAAAAATAAAAACAATTTAATTATTATTCTTAGAATTAGCTAAATAAATAGTGTCACTACTCATACATAAATTATGATGACACAATAAACACAATATCCCTCTCAGCTGCTGTTTTTAGGAATGAGTCCTGGCAACAATTGCACCTTTCACCAACACACATACATAAACAACAAAAATAAAGCAAGGCAAAATTAGAGAATAAACCAAGTCAAAATGATTATCAAATTGTCAAGTTACTCCACAAAAACTATTAAATCTAGACATACATAAGTCACAAAAAAAAAAAAAAAAAAAATACATACAGATCCTAAACCTAATATTCACATGAGGCTGCAAACTGGCTTAATCCAGTTGCTTATATAGCCTCAACTCAGTAATATTTCTTAACCCCAACGGTTTTCCAGACTTGGGGTATTCCAACCGGTAAGCATTTGGGTACGGACATGCTGCTACCCGGAATGGCCCATGATATAACTCAAAAAGTTTCTTTATTTCTCCATCAATGTTACTAGACTTTTCTTTAGTTTTCACTAGTACTAGGTCATTGACTTTGTACTTAGTTGGCTTGTACCTACTGTCATGTCTCTTTTTCCTCTGAGTTGCTGCCTTAGCCATCTGCTCGGTCGCCAGCTTTATCCGTTCCTGTGGTGTCACCTGATTCCCTGGTGGGAAATCTACAATCTCACCTATTAGATTCGGTGCCTTTTTGCCCATCATTATCTCATATGGTGTATATCCTGTTGCTTTACTTTTAACACTGTTCATGACATCCTCAAAGGAAACAATGTACTCTGCCCATGATTTGTGGTTATTACTACAGTATGTTCGGCATAACCGTCCCAACTCGCGCATGTATCGCTCGGCAGGATTGCTCGCCGGATGGTAAACTGAAATTTTTATATGTTTTACACCTGACTGTTGCATAAAATCTTCCCATGCCTTAGATGTAAACTGGGAACCATTGTCTGACAGCAATGCCTTAGGTTTTCCATGTTTTTTGAAATAATCTAGCTCTAGCTTACGGATTATTGTTTTGCTGGTAGCCTTCTTGATCCGTATAACCTTACATATTTTGAAAACACATCAACAGTAAGTATGGCATATTTTTGTCCACCCCTACTTGCTGGCAATGGTCCAAAAACGTCAATTGCTAACAACTCACCCACACCCTTAGGTAAAATGCTTTGCATTTCACCTTGGCTAGCCACAGTGCTATGCTTCACACGCTGGCATTTATCACAAGCACCTAACTGTTTCCTTACACTTCTATCCATATTGTTAAAAATAACATAATACTGTAATATTTCCAAACACTTTTGTGGTCCATAATGACCATGTGACAAATGTATATATTCTATCAATGACTGGACATGTTCCTCTGGCCAACATACCCGCCATTCTTCTTTGTCAACATTCTTTCTCCTAAACAATACCCCCTTATAGATCTTGTAATATTTATCTAATTTTTCGTGCCCTTTTGTACTCATGTTTGTTTTGACCAGTTTGAGAATCGGATCAGTGTTCTGTATCCGTCTCATGTCCTTACAGATGTCCCTAATATGTTTTTCCCCATCAACACCTTTCATGTACATCATGTGGAATTCAGTGCCTTCACCCTCAAGTTCTATAGATTCATCCCCTTTAATAGGCAAACGGGACAGGCTGTCAGCAACTACGTTTTCAGTTCCCTTTATGTATTCTATCTTATACTGGAATTGTTGGAGTATTAGTGCCCAACGTGCCAGCCTTTGATTTAGTAACTTACAATCCTGCAAATAGCTCAATGCCTTATGGTCAGTCATAACAATTGTCTCATGACCTTGCACGTAAATTCTGAATTTCAGAAAACCCCAAACTATAGCCAAAAGTTCCTTCTCCGAAATACCATATCTCCGCTCATGTTTTGATAGGACCCTGCTTGCAAATGATATGCTTCTGTGTTCAATCTCACCATCCACTTCTTTTCTTTGAAAGAGAGCAACTCCTATTCCATAGTCTGAGCTGTCTGTGGCTAAGTAAAATGGAAGAGACATGTCTGGGTAATGTAAGAGTTTGCTATTGCACAGACTGGTTTTGATTCTTTCAAAATCCCTATCACATTCATCAGACCACACCCAGGACACATTTTTCTTCAATAACCGTGACAAATTTGGAGAATTCAGGCTTTGATTACTTATGTACTTTCTGTAGAAACTAGCCATGCCGAGAAACGATTTTAACTGCTTCCGGTTCTTAGGTTTTGCACATTCTGCTATTGCCTTAATCTTATCCCCATTAGGCATAAATCCTTCTGAAGATAACACATGACCTAAAAAGTTTATTTCTGCTTTCACAAATTCACAATTTTTAAGCTTGAGTGTCATACCCCCTGCAAGTAAAGCTGTAAAAACATCCTGCAATAAACGGTAATGCTCCTTCCAAGTAGCTGTAGCAACCAATATGTCATCCGCATAAATTGTAAGCCTTCTCATCAGTTCATCTCCCAACACATAACTCAAAGCTCTAATGAAAACAGCAACAGAAATACACAAACCAAAAGGAACAACCTTATATTGATAGGCCCTGCCTTCAAAGAAGAAAGCCGTGTATTTCCTGCTCTCAACAGCCAGCGGCACCTGCCAAAATCCGGCAGTCAGATACATGCTGGTCATAAGTTTCACATTATGGAACCCTTGAATCAGTTCATCCATGTTCTCTGGATGATCTGTTTCAGGAACTATAATTTTGTTTAATTTTCTGGCGTCTAACACTAACCGCACAGATTTGTCCTTCTTTTTTACCACTACCATGGGAATGCTGTACTCGCTTCTACATCTTTCAATTATGCCCCAGTCCAGCATCCGTTGTAATTCAGTTCTGACTGATTCCCTTTCAGATATGGCTATAGCATAAGGCTTAGCTTTAACTGGTTCATGTGGTTTTACCCTAATTTCATATTCAAAATCTAAGATTTTTCCTGGCTTTTCAGAAAACACATTCTTATACCTAGACAATAAATAATACAATTCCCCCTTTTGACTTTCACTTATCCCCTTTGTCTCATCTACCTTCTTCCGTATTTCTTCCTCATCTTCAGCTTCATTCATAACACATTGTGCTATCTGTATGCATGCCATCAGATTCTTTTTATCAACAGAGTTCTTAAATTTAATCTTCTTCATATGACCCCCTACATTCAATTTTATAGCCTTGTCCTTATAGTCTAGTTGTGCCCCATATTTGCATAAAAAATCATTTCCCAACACTAAATTTAAGCAAAGTCCCTTTATGACAAGTAAACCTTGACTAAATATTTCATCCTCAATCATCATGTCTAACAGTACTTCCTTATTCACTGGTTTGCTATAACTGCCAGTAGCATTCTTGATCCGTACCCCAGTAACTGGAAACTCTACCGTCCCTGTACTCTTGATTTGATTGTAGAAATCCTCTGTAATACCACTAATTGTACTTCCAGTATCAATCAATGCAGTTTCACTAACCTCTTCTACCTTAACATTTATAATGGGCTGTACATTTTCAATAACATCTTCCTCAAGTTCATTCTCTGCCAACAAATCCTCCTCAATTTCTTGCATACAGTTCTTAACCATAGTATTTATTTCCCCTACATAACAATATGGTTGTATGTCCTCATCATTTTCAAATATTTCACTGAATGCTTTCCCAAATTCTGGGTTTATTGCACTCAACTCCCCAAGTTTCCTTGCATACCCATATTTCTCTTCTATCTATGTCACTGGCTCCACTGATTTTAAATGTCCAAGGAAATGGACCCAATCATCTGGACCATATTCACTTACTTCTTTATCAATCCACCCTGCTCCTACACCATCACAATCCATTTCCTTACAATTTTCATTGTTGTTTACTACAAAAGTTTGTACACTCTCATTATTATTATCTATCCCCTCCTGTAATACACCAAATCCTTCATCTACTTCATTTTGGCCTACAGCACACATGCCTAGTCCCCTTAATTCATTGTATTCATTCTCCCCACTAACTAAGTCTTTTACCAGGCTATAGTAAGTTTGATCCCTATTACATTGCTTCCCAAATCGGTCCAAATACTCATATTTGTGTAATAGCCAATCATCTGGTGCCCACTTCCTAATCCATTTTATCTTCTCAATAATACCTCTGTCCTGTCCCAACACATCATCAGTTACAGGTGGGTGTACATCAGCATTGACAATTTCACCTACTTCAGAAACATTCACACTTCTCTCATTATTCATACTAGACCCAGTGCCATTTAATGTTTTTACTGGATCACATTTAATTTTTTTAAATTCAGAACTCCATTCATTCTCATTCACACACTCAACACCATCTATGCTGGCTCCAGTACCATCAATATTTACATTCTCACTTTCACATTCAGTCAACACTTGTGCCTCTGACCTATCCAAAACTAAGGCTAACCCAATACTGTTTTTATCTTCTTTAATGTTATTATGAAATAAATTTCTTACATTATACTCTCCTTTATTGTCCTTGTTTCTATCATTCCTCCTCCTGTTTGCCTTTCTTTTGTCATGTTGCCTAAACCAATCCCCAAAAATTTCCTCACTACCTATAACAGCATCCATTTGACACATACTTTCCTCTCTTTTCTCCCTTTCCTTGTTTACTCTATTTATGTTTTCTTCCCTCTTTTCTTTATCCTTGCCCTTGTGAACTCCTACTTCCTCTTTCCTATCATTATCTCTGTCCATGTGACATAATTTTTTCCTCCCTTCTCTCCCCACCTTTATTCCTACTGTAATTATGGTCATTAGATCCCCTGTTATCCCATCTTCTGGTCCTATTATTAGAATAGTTCCTTGTCCCAAAACGGACCTCATTTGGAACAAATCTTAGTTTCCCTGATTCTGTCTCTGATTTTCTCTCCTACTGTTATCCCCATTCCTATTTCCACCTTCCTGCCTTTGATTTCTCCAATCATTTTCCCATGTTCCCCTCTGGCTTCTATTCTCCCAGTTGTCTCCTCTGTTATTGTTACCTCTCCAATTTTCATTTAAATTCCTCTCTCTATTGTGGTTTCCCTGGTTGTGACCCCCATTTCTACTGCCTCTGTTTTCATTGTGGTTCACATGCTGTGTCCCCCTGAGCTGTCGTTCCATAACTAAACCCTGGTCTATCTTTTCTACAAATTCAATGAAATTCTCAGCTGAATCTGTGGGATGGTGAATTAACTGCCAATGCAAATCTGCAGGTAACCTCCTACACAAAGTGGAAATTACTGCTAAAAGACTCAAAGGTGTATCTAAATGCACTAGTTTCTCAAGTTCCTCCTGACAAAATTCCTTCATGCTCTGTTTCCCTTTCACATAGTTTGGCCCGTTCAAAAATTCATTTTGTATCTTAGCTTGCTTGGCCTCCCCCCAATACTTATTTAAAAACAATTTTTCAAACGCCTCAAAACTAACAAATTTATCAGCACACTGATTTGCCCAAGATTGAGCAGAACAGTCAAGCATTCTCTTTGCTAACTTCACTTTACACTGGACTGACATACCAGGCACAAATTGGTCCTTGCATGCAGCCAAAAAATCTACTGGATGATAATTACCCATTCCTGAAAACTTTTTGTCATTAGGTGTCTGCACCATGGACCAATTAGTGTTTCCTGATGCAGTACCCAATTCTAGATTATTTATTCTAGTGTTCACCTTCTCAATCTCAGTATTGTTTACTGTCACTACTTGTTCTATCTTTTTCCTAAAGTTACATTCTGTATTCTCTAATTTTCCTGACAACAAAGTTTTTGTTTCCTCCATACCTGCCACCATCCTCTTGTCAACCTCAGCCAACGCTTGCATAGTGCCCTCATTCCTGTGATCACATATTTGTTTCACAGCATCTAACTTCCCTCCTACCTCAGTCTCAATAGCACCAATTCTGGCATGTATTTCCTTTTCCCTATTTTCAAACCGTTCTGTTAGACTTCCTATCTTTTTGTCAATGTCTGTGATAATTTCTGTCTTTAATCCGAGCATTGAATTTTGTAGTGCCCCAATGTCTGCCTTAAAGTCTGCTTTCAATTCTGATTTTACAGTTTCTATTTCTGATTTTTAAATTTGATTCTAAATGTAAGTTTGAATTTTCTATTTTTGATTCTACATGTAAGTTTGAATTTTCTATTTTTGATTCTAAATTTGAGCTAAAACTCGCTAACATGGCTGCTAACATCTCCGGTGTCAACAACATTCCCCCAGTATTTACCCTCTCTGGACTTTCTGGTATCCTGCTTTCTGAATCTACGTCGCTTGGCGACTTTTTGAACACCTGCTCCATGATTTAGTACCACAAGAAAGCTTGATTAACACACAAGAATTTATAGCGCCAGCTGCTTTACTTATCTTTTAATCCAGAAGTTGCTGCAACCAGCTGCGACGTCCCCAACGCTCGCTGCCGTCTGTTGTAGAAGCTGTGGCTGGAATATGTCCTCGCTGCATCCCTTATCCTTTGTAGAATCGAAGCTGCTGGGCCCCGACGCTCCGTTGGCGACTTGCGAAGTCCCCACGATCACTGCCGTCCGTTGCAGAAGATGAAATTTGAGTGCGTTGAACCCACGCGCCACCGCTCACTGCTGCCGGTCCGATGGGCCGTCGATCGCCGGTTACGGATGCCCGCGCCCGAACTCTGCGTCACTAACCGTCGTTAACCGCGCGACGCGATTGTGTATCTGCTTGCAACTGTTCGTAACTGTTCACTGTCCTATACACATCCTAATCTCTCCGTCCGAGCAAGTCCAACGTGAACTTATCCCGGACGAGCCCCCAAATGCGAGGGTGTAGGTCGGGGTGAGAGTTTAAATAGAAAAAGTTTAATTTTTGAAACTCACAACCACCAGCTGCGAACCAAATTCCTAAACATGCAAAAAACACTGGAACTGTTATTGCGACTGTTTGACTCGTTTTCTAGGGGATGATATCACACGTTCGCAGATTTCCTTCCCTGCATATGATTAACAAAACAAATTCGTAATAAAATCAAGTTCATGAGAGAAAAGGGTGTACTAACTACTATTTTTGAAAACACGTGAAAGTTCACTTTATGTTGTTTATGTCACAATATTTGAACCCTGTGGCTGTCGCGTCTGTACGTTGGTAAATGTACCAAATAAAGTTATAGCTCGTGAGCCCCCAGACAAAATGAATATTTGTCGCGAATTGATTTCACACCATGTGGCTGTCTCAAACACCGTTTATGTTCATGCCTATGCGACGACACGTGTTACATTAACAAATCACAGTCACTTTAATTCAATGCGATGCACACCTTGTTGCACCGGCTAAATATTCACAAACACACAGTAGCACTCGATTTAACTTGGTGCAGTCTACGATGAGCAACCACACGTGGCGATTGCCACACACAAAACTCAAGTCACCACCTCGAGATCCACATGGCGACTGAGGCAGAGCGACCCCGCCAGGCCAGCCACACCACGTGCTCTCTGGAGTCCTCACTTCCTGCCCTCGTGCGCGCGCACGCGCGCCAAAACTCAACTGCCGGGGTTTTTTCCCCTACGTCATCAACTTCCCCATACAAAATACAAAAGATTGATTGAAAATAAAATGAAAAATAGTTAATATATTATTTTTATAAACAAACATTGCCATGCTAGTTGTGTAATTGTCTTGTCTTCGTTGGTAATTTATTACTTTTCTTTGTCAATTAAACATATTACGTTAGATGTGACTATATCAGCTAATGTATTGTTTATTTATCAACAGGCTATTTTGTAATAAGGGCCTTAAAGGTTCCTAACTGCATCGTATTACTTCAAATGCCAGCAGTATTACAATATTTGTGCACTGCACTGTGCCTGGCACTCGCCATTGTCCCTCTCTCCCCTCACCGGAAACGAACTGTAAAATCCTAAGTTGGAACAAGCCACCAACATCGGCCTGCTCGCTGGCCTCCCGTCAGCTACAAGCACACAGCAAATCTCAACGTGGAGAATTTCTACCTATGGCCTAACTATAAATGTTGTCACCCAACTGTGTACATATATTGCTACCATAATTAATAAGATTAAAATCGTGTAACATTTAGTGCATTGGCATGGTCAATGTTTGCAGTGAACTTCATACTGTTTAATTATCAAATGCTATTAATTACCAGTATTTCTATTGGGCGGTAATCTCACAATACTCTTAGAGGTTTGCTGTACTACACCATACTTGTAAGAATAGTATACACATAAAACTTCAAATTACTATATCTTTCCTTCCTCTGATCCATTTTTGATGAAATAAAGCCTTTGTTACTCTCCAAAATATTCTCAATTTACCTATGGAAACCCATGAAAGTTCGGGCAGTACTTTCGGAGATTATCCTCAACAAACAGATACACGATAGCTTTTAAACAAATAATTAAATTATGATATCCTTTAGATTAGATTAGATTAGATTAATACTTGATCCATTGATCATGAATACGACACTTCGTAATGATGTGGAATGTGTCAATTAAATGAAATGTGTCAATACATAATATTACATGACACTCATTTTTTGAATATTTTATTATTTTTTTAATTAATTATTTTATTTTATTATTTTTTTAATTCTTTTAATTTTTTTACCTAAAGTACTAACTTTTATCTAGAAATTCATCTAATGTGTAGAAGGAATTGCCATTCAGAAATTCTCTTAATTTTATTTTAAATGCTAGTTGGCTATCTGTCAGAATTTTGATACTACTTGGTAAGTGACCAAAGACTTTTGTGGCAGAATAATTAACCCCTTTCTGTGACAGAGCTAAATTTAACCTTGTATAGTGTAGGTCATCCTTTCTTCTAGTGTTGTAGCTATGCACACTGCTGTTACATTTGAATTCAGTTGGATTATTAATAACAATATTTCATAAGTGAATATATATATTGTGAAGCTACTGTGAAGATTCCTAGATCCTTAAATAAATGTCTGCAGGATGATCTTGGGTGGGCTCCAGCAATTATTCTGATGACCCGTTTTTGGGCAATGAATACTTTCTTACTAAATGATGAATTACCCCAGAATATGATGCCATAAGAAAGCAGAGAATGAAAATAGGCATAGTATGCCAGTTTACTGAGTTGTACATCACCAAAGTTTGCAATCACCCTAATAGCATAAGTAGCTGAGCTCAAACGTTTCAGCAGATCTTCAATGTGTTTCTTCCAATTCAACCCCTCATCAATGCATAAACCTAAAAATTTTGAATATTCTACCTTAGCTATAGATTTCTGGTTGAAGTCAATATTAATTAATGGTGTGATGCCATTTATTGTGGGAAACTGAATATACTGTGTTTTTTTTTTCATAATTTAAAGAGAGTCCATTTACAGAGAACCACCTAATAATTCTCTGAAATACTTCATTGACAATTTCATCAGTTAATTCCTGTGATTCGGGTGTGATAGCGATACTTATATCATCAGCAAAGAGAACTAGCTTGGCCTCTTTATGAATATAGAAAGGCAAATCATTAATATATATTAAGAACAGCAAAGGTCCCAGTACCGAACCCTGTGGCACCCCATGCTTGATAGTTCCCCAGTTTGAGGTCTCAGCTGTTTTTTGTGTATTATGTGAATTACTTATATCAACTTTCTGAACTCTTCCAGTTAGGTATGATTTAAACCATTTGTGCACTTTCCCACTCATACCACAATACTTAAGCTTATCTAGAAGAATTCCATGGTTAACACAATCAAAGGCCTTTGATAGATAAAAAAAATCCCAACGGGTGATTTACGGTTATCCAGAGCATTTAATATTTCATTCGTGAAGATATGTATTGCATTTTCTGTTGAAAAACCTTTCTGGAAACCAAACTGACATTTTCTTAGAACTTTATTTTTATTAGTATACGAAGTTACTCTAGAATACATTACTTTTTCAAGAATTTTTGAAAGAGTGGTCAGTAGTGTGATTGGGCGGTAGTTGTTGTCATCCAACGTATCACCTTTTTTATGAAGTGGTTTGACAATAGCATATTTCAGTCTATCAGGGAAAATACCCTGCTCCAGTGAGCTATTACAAATGTGGCTAAGAATCCTACATATTTCTTGGGAACAAGCTTTTAATACCCTGCTGGTTATGCCATCAATGCTATGAGAGCTTTTACTCTTGAGAGAGTTTATTAATTTCCTAATTTCGGATTGAGAGGTGGGTGGGATTTCCATTGTATCAAACTGTCTAGGTACGCCCTGTTCCATTAACTGCCTAGCTTCTTCTAATGAACATTTGGATCCTATGTTCTCCACAACATTTAAAAAATAATTATTAAAAGTGTTTTCAACTTCTGACTTTTTGTTTGTAATTTTTTCATTCACTTTGATGGTAATGCTGTCTTCCTGTGTTCTTGGTTGCCCTGTCTCCCTTGTTATAATATTCCAGATTGTTTATTCTTGGATGTACTAATCTCAGACATTATGCACATGCTTTTGGATTTTTTAATAACTTTCCTTAATACAGAACAGTAGTTTTTATAATAGTTGAATATTTCTGGGTCACTACTCTGTCTTGCTGTCAGATACAGTTCCCTTTTCCGGTTACAAGATATTTTTATACCTTTGGTGAGCCATGGTTTTTTGCTTGGTTCCTTACAATTAAATTTGACTAATTTCTTGGGGAAACAGTTATCAAATACCCTTACAAAAGTATCATGAAATAAGTTGTATTTTAAATTAGCATCAGGTTCCTTGTACACTTCATCCCAATCTAACTGCTGATTTTCTCTGATCCGACTTTAATTATTGAAGCCTTTATGTAACCGCATGATATGTTCAAGTTATGTGTGAAAACCCCATGAAAATTCGTCAAGTGAGTTTTTAAGATATATGTGTTCAAAGAGACAGACATAATGGTCGTAGATAAAAAAATTGAAATTACGATATCCTTTTTTTCCATGATCCGATTTTTATGAAACGAAGTCTATATATTGTGCAGTTACGCTCAAGTTACCTGTGAAAACCCCATGCAAATTCGTGAAATAGTTTTGGAGATAAGAGGTTTTTAATAGTAGAACAAACAGATACGACGATTACTGAGCACTTAAAACTAGGATATATTTTTTTCCCCATGATTCGATTTTGATAAAATTATGCCTATATGTTGACCCTAACTTTACTCATGTTTCCTGTTAAAACCGCATGGAGATTTGTCCAATAGTTTTGAAGACTGAAGTGAACAGCGACAGGCCTATATTTACAGATTTATTATTAGTATAGATATAGAAATCGCAGTGTAACGTATATTTAAAAGTTTACAGGTCGAGTGTATGAACATAGCTGACTGGAGATCAAATCTGACGCTAGTTCAGAAATTAAACTCTGTTCACGGCTCCGCTCTATTGTATAATGCCAAACCAGATCTGCCGAAGCTGGTTCAACGTTGATCTGAACTAGCACCGAAGACGCTAGGCAATACGTCTAAAATAAGCTATGGACGTGATTATTCGAACCCGACCACAGATATTAATTGGTACACAATATTTGTTTTTGAAACTTTCATGTTGAGAAGATGGAAGGAACTAAATAGGATAAAGAGCAATATTGAAACTTCTCCAAACATGAAATATATTTACTCCTGGAAATAGCTTTCGAGTAATAGGAGGACATATAAGAAAGGGAAAAAATGGATAATGTTATTTCGGCCTAGAAGGTACATTCAGGGAGAAACGTTTCTGTTGATTTTAATTCACACACTATCGGAACGGATAGTTTGAAATTTAGTTATGAAAATTATAAGAAAAGGACCACTTGCACATGAACAGATTTTGTTTTTTGGTCTCCTTTTACAATTATTACGGTAAATTTGATGTTTGAGTAAGTCCTGTATATTTGAGAAAAATTATGTGAAAATGTCGTGTTGCCCAGAAATAGCCTAGAATGCTCTGAAAACAGACAGTATGTTTAAGTCATGCAATGGTGAGCTGTTGTAGTGTTCTTGTATGACAGATGTGCTAGAGACAAATCTTGATAAGGGAAGAAAAAATGCAGCATATAAGTAAATTCGAACCCGAAAACCTTTAAAACAGAGTCTACAACGCAACCATTTAATCGCGATCACTACCGGCTGTTGTGTACTCCTTAACAATATATTTCTAAAAGCGCCGTTTATATATCTATTACGAACTGCACAGTTACTGCTACTTCAGCTGAGAGAGCACATAATAGTTGTTATATCGTTATTGTATGCTGTCATAATTCATAAAATTATATTTTCACAGCAGATAATCATCACGAACATTTCGGAAACAAAGCTAGCGTTCTGAGGGGCTCTTGACGTTCCAAATGCTAGACATAAACTTTTACGTATATGTTAATTATTATTCTTGATCAGATCGTCATCAAAGTACACGGGATCACCCGTTAGGCTAATCAGGTTTCCTGAAGATTTGTTCCAGCCGTTGGAGTCTACAAGAAACATACATACAAACATACATTTTTATAGATAAGATTCCTCCTGAAACACCGTGTACAACTATGTCTACATTTATTGGTCGCTAAAATTTTTGATCTGCCTTGCACAGGTCGCTCCAATATTTAAGAAATGTATATATCGTTTACGTCGGTTTGCAGCAGGATTTTAGAACATATGTTGTCTTCAAACACTATAAAATACCTCGAAGAGAACGACTTATTGACCCACAGAAACATACATACAAACATACATTTTTATAGATAAGATTCCTCCTGAAACACCGTGTACAACTATGTCTACATTTACTGGTCGCTAAAATTTTTGATCTGCCTTGCACAGGTCGCTCCAATATTTAAGAAATGTATATATCGTTTACGTCGGTTTGCAGCAGGATTTTAGAACATATGTTGTCTTCAAACACTATGAAATACCTCGAAGAGAACGACTTATTGACCCACAGAAAAGACGGATTCAGAAAGAATCGTTTTTGTGAAACGCAGCTAGCTCTTTACTCACATGAAGGATGGGTGCTATCGACAAGGGATCTCAAATCGATACCATATTTCTCGATTTCTGGAAAGCTTTTTGCAATGTACCTCACAAGCATCTTCTAATCAAATTGCGTTCTTATGGAATATCGACACATTTGTACGATTGGATTCGTCATTTCCAGTCAGAAAGGACACAGTTCGTTGTAATTGACGGTAAGTCATCGAGTAAAACAGAAGTGATATCTGGCATTCCCCAGGGAAGCGTTATAGGTCCCCTACTCTTCCTTATGTTTATAAACGACTTAGGAGACAATCTAAATAGCTCCCTTAGACTGTTCCCGGATGATGCTGTCGTTTAGTAATGTCACCAGAAGATCAAAATCAGATGAAAAATTATTAGATAAGATATCTGCATGATGAAAAAATTGGCAATTGACTATATATAATGAAAAGTGTGAGGTAATCCAAATGTCCACTGAAAGAATCCGTTAAATTTCATTTACACGATAAATATATCAGTTCTAAAGAACGTAAATTCTGCTAAATACCTAGGAGTTGCAATTGCGAACAACTTAAATTGAAACAGCTCATAGAAAGTATTGTAGGAAAAGCGAACCAAAGCCTATGTTTCATTGGCAGAATGCTTAGAAGTTGCGACAGTTCTATAAAAGAAAGTGCCCACACTACACTTGTGCGTCCAATTTTAGAACATTGGTGCGCATTGTGGGATCCCTACCAAGTAGAACTGACGGATGATATAAAGAAAGTTCAGATTGTATTATGAGATATAGGGAGAGAGCGTCACGAAAATGATGCTCGAGTTGGGTTGGAATCATTATAAGAAAGGAGATATTGGTTGAGGCAAGATTTATTTGCGAAATTTCTGTCACCAACGTTTTCTTCTGAATGCGAACATATTTTGTTAGCAGCCACCTACATAGGGAGACATGTTTCTCTTAATATAATTAGAGGAATTAGATCGAAAACGAAATATTTAGGTGTTCATTTTTCTCGCGCTCTATTAGAGAATGTAACGGCAGAGAAATGTGAAAAAAGCGGTTCGATGAATCCTCCGCCATGCACTTAAATGTGATTAGAGGCGTATTTATGTATGTGTAGATGTACATTTCATCAAAACTGCTCCAGCCGTGTTGGAGTCTATAGGGAAATACATACAGGGTGCTCCATTGATAGTGACCGGGCCAAATATCTCACAAAATAAGCATCAAACGAAAAAACTACGAAGAACAAAACTTTTCTAGCTTGAAGGGGGAAAACAGATGGCGCTATGGTCGGCCCGCTAGATGGCGCTGCCATAGGTCAAACGGATATCAACTTCATTTTTGTAATAGGTACCCCCATTTTTATTACATATTTGTCTATTACGCAAATAAATATGAATGTTTTATTTAGAACGCTTTTTTCGCTTTGTGATACATTACTCGTGTTAAAATGGGCTATTTATGTGTGACTATTGTGATCAAAATGCCCAACGGGCCTTTGCTATGTACGTTGATTATTATCCTAGAAAACATCATCCAAGTGTCCGGACCTTTCGTCGGAGAGTTACGTCATTTAAAGGCACAGGGAGTGTTCAGACACAAGTGAAACGTCAACCACGACCTGCAACAAATGATGATGCCCAAGTAAGTGTTTTATCTGCAGTTGCGGATAATTCGCACATCAGTAGCAGACAAAATGAGCGAGAATCGGGAATCTCAAAAACGTCGGTGTTGAGAAATCTACATCAAGATAAATTTCACCCGTACCATATTCCTTTACCAGGATTTGCATGGCGAAGACTATGAACGTCATGTACAGTTTTGCCACTAGGCACAAAATAAATTACGGGACGATAACAGACGAAGTGTCATTCACAAACAGAGATAACGTAAACCGGCATAATATGCACTATTGGGAAAATCCACGAAGGCTGCGACAAGCGGAACATCAGCGACCTTGGCGGGTTAATGTATGGTGCGGCATTATGGAAGGAAGAAAGCTTAGGGTTTGTTGTCCCGTCGACAGCTTGGTCATTAGAGACGGAGCTTACACTCGGATTTTTGGGTAAGAATGAGGGAAAGAAATCGGCCGTGCTCTTTCAAAGGAACCATCCCGGAATTTGTCTGGAGTGATTTAGGTAAATCACGGAAAACCTAAATCTGGAGGGCCGGAGGTGGATTTGAACCAGCATCCTTCCGAATGCGAGTCCAGTGTGCTACCACTGCGCCACCTCGCTCGGTGCGGCACTATGGGAGGAAGGATAATTGGCCCCTATTTTATCGATGGCAATCTAAATGGTACAATATATGCTGATTTCTTACGCAATGTTCTACCGATTTTACTAGAAGATGTTTCACTGCATGGCAGAATGGTGATGTACTTTCAATATGGTGGATGTCCGGAACATGGCTCGCGTGCAGTTGAAGCGGTCTTAAATGGAATATTGAATGACAGATGGATTGGTCGTAGAAGCACCATACCATGGACCGCACGTTCACCGGATTTCTTCTGTGGGGAAAAGTGAAGAATATTTGTTATCGTTATTCAACGACAACTCCTGGAAACATGCGTCAGCGCATTATCAATGCATGTGAGAACATTACTGAAGGCGAACTACTCGCTCTTGATAGGAATTTCGTTACGCGTATTGCCAAATGCGTTGAAGATGAAGGACATCATTTTGAGCATTTGTTGAAATCATGAGGCAATTACAGGTAATCACGCAGTAACAGCATGCGTTCTCATAACGTATGATAATTTCACAAAAGTACATGTATCACATTGGAACAACCGACATAAGGTTCAAACGTATCTACGTTCTGTGTTTTAATTTGAAAAACCTACCTGTTACCCACTGTTCGTCTAATATTGTGAGCAATATGTTCGTGAATATTACAGCGCCATCTATCATAAAGTGACAAAAATGTTCCAAATAAAACATTCATATTTATTCATGTACTAGACGAATATTTAATATAAAATGGGGGTACATATTTAAAAAATGAAGTTGATATCCGTTTGACCTATGGCAGCGCCAATTAGCGGGCCAATCATAGCGCCATATGTTTTCCCCCTTCAAGCTAGAAAAGTTTTGTTCTTTGTAGTTTTTTCGTTTGATGCTTATTTCGTGAGATATTTGGCCCGGTCACTATCAGTAGACCACCCTGTATATAGATACAAAAATTCATTTTTATAGATAAGATTCCTCCTGAAACGCGGTGTATAATGATCTTAAGAGTCCGACCGAAACGGAAACAATTGCCGAATATTCGGCTCCTGTTCTAGTTTCGGCCGAAAACGAAACCAAAACTGAATGTCATTATGTCAAAATTTCGATAAATGTACGTTATACCACAAACAAATTTTGCGATATCCCCTCCCCGTACTAAACTCGAGTGTTTTTAAGCCTAACCAGGAGTCCGTAGCAGTTGACATAGGAGGCGTACAGACTTACTGGATTTAACTTTCCATCCGGCAGTTGTGAATCTTAAGCCAACCACTCGTTAAGTTGGACATGTGAGCCAGCGCATACAAATAGATCTTACCTATCATTAGTGAAGCTGTGTCATTTTCCATCGCAGATTTCATAGCACTTTGCATTTCTAAACAAAGTGCAAAGTAGAATATATTACAACACTAAGTCCTTGCGAGTAGGTATTCTCTACAAAATGAAGTCCGGCATGCCAACTACAATACGATGTAGATTACTGCTCGCGATGCTGTAATACAGAAATGACGTTTACACTTTAGCCTAACATTGATATGTAAGCAAAATTATGGAGCATGGTCACTTTATGGCTGACTCAGATTAGGTCCTGTCGCCGAAAGACTTGACTAGCGCGCAGCGTACACCTCCTAAATACGAGGGTTGAAACTTAAATAGTGGCAACTATTTATTCACAACCGATACAAAACCGTTACATGTTTGCAAGTGTTACTATCCTTCAAAGTAGTGATCAACGTTGTGTGGAACCCGTTGCCAGTGATGTGGAAGGCGTAGTATTCCGTTAGCAGAGCCTGTTCTGTTGATGGTGCGAACGGAGAGGTCTACTGCCTGTCGAAACTGTAGAACAGTTCTGAAGCGAATTCCACGAAGTGGTTCCTTGATCTTCGGAATCTAATCAAAGTCAAAAGGACTAAAGTCCGGGAAGTATAGTGTATGGTACGGTACTTCCCAGTCCCATCGACCGAAGACAGCACCCTCTATAGAACATGTTAGTGCTGCTGACAGATAAAGCATTAAGTCTAAATAATTTTTTGCAGCAGATTTCTTTTTGTGTTTCTTTGACTATAATAAATTTTCATTACTCTCTGAGACAAAGGTGATAACATGAAGTATGAAACAAGTCTACAGATAGGATATGATGCAGAACATTGTAAGTATGAAATACTACTGTGATAGCTTCTTGTGAGTGAAAGTATTGATGCTGTAAATAGTTTTGTAAAACTGATTTGCAATAGGTACAGGATTTCTTGCCACCCTTAGTGTGAAATGAACAACACACTGAATAAACATTGTCTTCTCCTGATATTACATGGATGCCAAACAATATAACTAAAATTAGGATAATGTAAATTTACTGTTACTAATTTCTGGTATTGTAGACAATTTGATCATTCAAAAAAATATAACACTCTCTCTTCATAACTATTTGATACAGAGAAGTAAGAATTTCATTCATCACCAATAGTTTAATTCCTGACAACAGTTAATATAGTTACTGAAATGGAGTTAGCTTTAGCCAAAACGAATTAGATGAAATTTTGGAAGTAGGGGTGCTACAACTTAGTCCCAACAGTTGAATATACTCATCTTTGGCAAGTGGAACGTTTGAATGGAGGTTCTTGTAGTGATTTGTGTGTTAAAAACAATAACCTCATCATTAGTACTCTTCCCTTCTTCTTTTTACTGCAATTTATATGAAATTTTTCCACTAGTTGTATTTCCCTTATATTTATAAAGTATGCAATTTGTTCACTGGCGTTTTTTCCTCTTTTTCTATGTGTTTAAGTGCAAAGCTTTTCCTGGCGTTTTTAGCAGAACATGGAGTAGAAAAGAAACGGCATAACAGATTTAACTTTTAAGAATGTTCAAATGTCTGTAAATCTATCGGACCAAACTGCGTGGTCATCAGTCCGTAGCTTACAAACTACGTAAACCTAGGTAAACTAACCTAAGGACAACACACACACCCATGCCCCAGGGAGGACTCGAACCTCCACGGCGAGCAACCGCTCGCTCCGCAGTGAGGCGCTTTAGACCGCTCGGCTACTCCACCGCGGCTAGCTTTTAAGATTTCTCGCCATTACAAACTCGGTTTTTCTGTTTCGAGGTTGGTGATGTTTTCTCCTTCACGTTTGTAAATTTCACAAAAAAATTTCAGTTGTTCCATACTTTTTTCGATTTAAGCCTCCGCCAACAACGAATGAAAACGTGTAAATAAAAAAAGTTGGCATCACTGACTGAATAAGACGCTTTAATATCCCGGAAAAGAGTCTTAAGCAAAATAGAAAAAAATTGCACGAAGAACAAGACTGTTAGAAACAATAACTGATAGATATCTGCTGCAGAAGTTCCCCATGCAAATGAATATACATAATTTTGTTCCTGACCGTTTAAGGTACTTATTTTTAAGTAGCAAATGAAGCAATTATGTCATTTCAAAGAAGAAATGTTTTCATTCCTTGAATTAAAAGGGCACGAAGTAATCACTTCACGATTTTTGAACTACGGTTCTTTTTTTTCCCGAATGGTCTGCACTGCGGCTGGGCAGGGCGGCGTGGGACTACGTGCGTGACGTCACAGAAGGGTGCGCAGACTTCCTTCTATAGGGGGTGCTGGCTGTATGCGCCCGCGAAAAATGATGGCTGGGTTGCGCTTCTTTCACAGAGTGGTCGCAGTTGAACCCCAACAGTAATACGGTGCATTGAGGGTCTGTTTCGGAAACACAGTGACACCGTTACGTTAGACCGCTCGCTCACGTGTGACTGTTTGGCTCGATTGTGCGCACGCTGGTGGCGTGGGACGAGCGAGTCCATTTGCACGGAAAGGTAAGGTGGGTATGTGAATAATGTGTACTATCAGTAACAACAGTAGATTCTATTGCATAGTATCCCCACAGCAGTGTTACCACTATTTAAGTTCCAAGCGTCGTACTTTGTGAAATTTCGTTGGTTGTTCGTATCTGTTCGCATTATTATTTTTATTTGTTTATTACAGTAATTAGATTTAAGCAGCCGGCCGCGGTGGCCGAGCGTTCTGCGGCACGTCAGTCACAGTCTGCATGGCCACTACGGTCGGGGGTTCGAATCCCCCTTCGGGCATGGATATTTGTGCCGTCCTTAGTATTAGCTAGTTCATAAGTAGTTTGTAAGTTTAGGGACTGATGACCCCGTAGTTAAGTCCCATAAGCGCTACAAACATTTGAACATTTTGAGATTTAAGCAAAGTAAACTTGTTGTTATGTAGTGCTGATGAAGGCTTCGTTGCTGTCAGTTAACTTCAATCAGTGCTGCATGAAGTACTTCGAAAAACGACGTCACAGTTCCGACTAACACTATGATTGTTGTCAGTGTAAATTTACGTAAACTCAACGGGAAAAGCTGTGTACCTATGATGCATGTTTCTTAAACCCATATTAGTTATTAAAAATGCTTCTCGCTTTCAAGCTTCAGCGTAACAATACGCGAACCCGTTCCGTATACTAAATATGTTTAATTGTTACGAACACAGTATAAGAATATCACTATAAGGTACGAGTGCGTTATATTGTAATTAACAACAAAATACAATTTTTGTGTCAGATAGGACACAGTTTGTAGTAATCGATCGTAAAGCATCGACTAAAACAGAAGTGATATCGGGCGATCCATAGGGTAGTGTTATTGGTCCTCTGCTGTTCCTTATTTACATAAACTATTTGGGAGAAAATCTGAGTAGCTCTCTTAGGTTATTTGCAGAAGATGCCGTCATTTACCGTATAGTAAAATCATCTGAAGATCAAAACGAACTGCAGAACGATCTGAATAAGATATCACTATGGTGTAAAATTGGCACTTGACTCTAAATAATGAGAAATGTGAATTCGTCCACATGAGTACGAAAAGAAATCCGTTAAATTTTGTTTACAAGATAAATCAATGAAAAGTGAAGGTCGTAAACTCCAAAAAATACTTAGGAATTACTATTACTTCTGACTTAAATTGGAAAGAACACATAGATAATATCGTGGGAAAGGCGAACCAGAGACTGCGTTTCATTGGTAGAACCCTACGCTTGTCCGTCCTTCTTTGCATGATTGCTGCCCAGTGTGGGACCCTTATCAGGTGGGTTTGACGGAGGTCATCGAAAGAGTCCAGAAAAGAGCAGCTCGTTTCGTATTCTCACTATACAGGGGAGACAGCGTTACGGAAATGATACAGAATCTGGGATGGGACTCATTACAACAACGGTGCTTATCGCTGCGGCGTGGGCTACTTACGAAACTCCAATCGCCAACATTCTCCTCCGAATGCGAAAATATATTGTTGACTCCCACTTACATAGGTAGAAATGATCATCAGAATAAAATATGAGAAATCAGAGCTCGAACAGAGAGATTCAGGTGTTCTTTCTTCCCGCGTGCTATTCGAGAATGGGATTGGAAACGAAGACTGCTGTGGTATGGCAATGTAATGAGAATTGATAGCACAAGAACAGCTAAAAATAGTTCAGAATGGAAGTGGGAGGAAGAAGAGAAAGAGGTAGGCCAAGGAGATGATGGATAGAGGCAGTTAAATCAGACATACAGAAGAACGGTTTTGCCGGCCGCAGTGGCCGATGGGACTAAGGCGCTCCAGTGATGGTCTGCACGGCCACTACGGTCGGGGGTTCGAATCCCCCCTCGGGCATGGATATTTGCGCCTTCCTAGTTCGTAAGTAGTTCATAAGTAGTTTGTTAGTTTAGGGACTGATGACCCCGTAATTAAGTTCCATAGACTATACAAACATTTGAAGAACGGTTTTAACTGGGATGATGTCCAAGACCAAATGGTAAATCAAGATCGGATGAGATGGAGAGCGCTTGTTAGCCACACCCGGGAAACTGGAGATGGAAAATGATGATGATGATGGTTCTATGAACCCTCTGCCAGGCACTTAAATGTCATTTGCAGACTATCCCATGTAGATGTAGATGTAGATGCACACTGAATCCATCCCGAACACGACCCGACTACACCCGTAAGTTTATGGAAGCTTATTTCGGCAGAGCTGAAGATCGGCTGATTTATTTTGGGCCGAAACCAAGATTTTGGCCGAAACCGAATATTGGGTCGGTCGTTGAAGCCGACATCTACGGGTGGCTAGAATTGGATCAGCCTTCGCCGGTTCCCGGGTAGGTGGTACGGAGCCGAGCGTAGGCCGTTGTCCGGCTGGTGGTGCCGGAATGCGTCGCCCACACCTGGGTGCAGGTTCCCAGCCGCCGGCTGCACAGTGGCAGCAGCAGCAGCAGTAGCAGCCGCAGACGGGGAGCTGGCAACGCGGCTTTGGCCGGCTGCCACTGGCCGCCCGCCGTGAGACGGCCGCTCGTATATATACGGGTTATTATTTCATCCGGCCCAATTGAGCCCATCAAGCCTCGTTGCGGCAATTGGGGCGGCATCCGCGGCGGGCAGACGGCAGACGCTGCTGCCTGCTGCAGAGGCGGCCAAAGTACGCGACCGCGGCAGAACGACGCGGCCGTCGCGGCCACATACATTTCGCAAGCGCGCGCCGACGCGGAACGACAAAACACCGCTCCAGAAAACTGCCTCTGGTCGCAAGCCACCTCACCGTGTATGGAGCAGGCTGCTCTGTATACTAGTGACACTTTCCCCTTTTCCAACAAATAGAGGATGAAAGCCGCGGTGAAGTAGCCGAGCGGTCTAAAGCACCTCGCTGCGGAGCGCGCGGTTGCTCGCCGAGGAGGTTCGAGTCCTCCCTCGGGCATGGGTGTGTGTGTTTGTCCTTAGGTTTTAGGTTAGTTTACCTAGGTTTAAGTAGTCTCTAAGCTACGGACTGATGACCACGCACTTTGGTCCGATAGATTTACAGACATTTGAATATTTGAAGAGGATGAAACTTTCTGGCATATTAAAATTGTGTGCCGGAACCGGGACTCGAACCTGGGACCTTTGCCTTTCGAGGACAAGCGCTCTACCGACTGAGCTATCCCGACACGACCCACGATGCCGCCTCACAACCCCAATTCCACCAGTACCTCGCCTCCTACTTTCCAAACTTCACAGAAGCTCTCCTGCGAAACATGCAAGACTAGCACCCCTGGAAAGGATATGGTGGAGACAAATGTTCAAATGTTTGTAAAGTCTATGGCACTTAACTACGGGGTCATCAGTACCTAAACTTACAAACTACTTATGAACTAGCTCATCCTAAGGACGGCACAAATATCCATGCTCGAGGGGGGATTCGAACCCGCCGGCCGCGGTGGCCGAGGAGACTAAGGCGCTCCAGTCACGGTCTGCACGGTCACTACGGTCGGGGGTTCGAATCCCCCCTCGGGCATGGATATTTGTGCCGTCCTATATCGTAAGTAGTTCATAAGTAGTTTGTAAGTTTAGGGACTGATGACCCTGTAGTCAAGTCCCATAGACTATACAAACTTTTTTTTTATTCGAACCCCCGACCGTAGTGGCCGTGCAGACCGTGACTGGACCGCCTCAATCCCCTCGGCCACCGCGGCCGGCATGGTGGAGACATGCCTTAGCCACAGCCTAAGGGATGTTTTCAGAATGCCCGCGAAGGCAAAGGTCCCAGGCTCGAGTTCCGGTTCCGGCACACAATTTTAATCTGCCAGAAAGTTTCATATCAGCGCATACTCCGCTGCAGAGTGAAAGTTTTATTCTAAATACAGGATGATTTTTTCCACCGTGTACAGACTGTAGTGAATCATCGAAGATGGGGTACCAAACAAATAAGGTCTTATGTCCGTAAATGCATGATTTCCACGCTAGGCCGCGTCGGGGCGGCCGAGCGCATTGATGCGCCATGCTGCGATGCGCGATGCAGTTAGCCGTCGGGGGTTCGAATCCCCCATCGGACATGGATGTCTTATGCTGTCTTTAGTATAAGGTAGTTCATAAGTTCGAGGGTAAGTCAATTATCATCCACAAAGTAGTTATAAAATTTTATTGTAATAAAATACGAAACTTACAAGAAAATCATTTTGCGACATAGTCTCCTTGCTTTTCAATGCACTTCGTCCATTGGTCTACAAGCTTCCTTATGCCCTCATAAAAGAAGGTTTTCGGTTGAGCTGCGAGCCAGAAATGCACCGCTTCCTTCACTGCTTCGTCCGAGTCAAATCGACGGCCCCTTAATGCCTGTTTGAGTGGACCAAACAAGTGATAGAAGGGGCAAGATCGGGACTATATGGAGGATGATCCAGTACTTCGAATTTGAGTTTCTGGAGCGTTTCAGCAATGTGGACAGAAATATGCGGACGGGCATTGCCGTGCAACAACACAACACGTTCTGACAGCAATCCTATGCGTTTGCTT